>CM040395.1:134197193-134929693 GCA_022702515.1 Ilyophis sp. 1 JC-2022
CTTCCTCTTCATCTCTCCTGTTTCTCTCCCGGGGCGAATTCTAGCCGTCAGATCAAACAATCGCTCTTTTCCGCGGAAGCGTAAATGACCGGGCCCGTACCCCCCGGAGCTGCCTTGGCGCTGCCGATCTGACGACGGCGCATCCCGTGCCGCGGGCCGGGAGTTGCTTGGCGACCACCGCCCCCCCCCCGTGCCTGCCTCGTACCCTGCCGGGTTACTCCACCACCTCAGCAGACGCTAACGTGAACACTAAGCGTATTTCAAACATGCTGGAGGGGGCGGCTTCTCGCGTGTTTGTTTGCTCACGGGCGTTTGAATGTGAATAGGGCCACTGAAAGGACTCCGCTTAGCTGGAAGAATGAACAGAATGCTTAAACAGGAAATGTTAGGATCCTCAAAACAAAGGATCCTCCGAAGCCGTCGTTCCTCACGAAGGCCCAATTGTCATTCACATTCTGCTGCCGTCAACAGAAAATAATTCACTCTCTGCTAGCGTCTCGTGGTGGGAAGGGAGAAAGATTCTCCGTCAATCCTCTCCGACGCTCACTCCGCCCTGGTGATTACAGCCAGCCCCTCCTGTTCCATTCAAACACAACCATTTCATAAAACAGCACTAAATTTTAGTCAGCTTCCATCCAAAGCATTTTGAAAATGCCAGGCTATGTGTGAAATAATCTTCTCTTTTTTTGTTCACCACTAATATATAATTAGCATTTTACAATTTTACGAGTTATTCAAATCAGGCATGAGAAAAAAAGGAGGGTAAAGAGTGTTTGTTTTTCTTTTTTCCTGCAGTCAAATGTAACTGAATCATAAGGCGTAACACACCAAAGCAGATTTGTCACCCGTGTGACTGACTGACTGAGGCAGACACAGGCTGGCTTCAGGCCACCTCTGAAAAGAGCTTTTGATTGGCAGCACCAAGCAGTTATTGCACACTTTCTCAGTTTGTCAAATTCAAAACACTCCTTGTTGTTCAGTTTCCCATTTAAATTAATATTAATCACAATGTTTTTTTTATTCCCCAGTTTAGAATGCACAATGGTAACTTACTGTAGGCCTGTTCCATCGCTACGATATCTTCTGATGATAAGGTAGCACAGCGGGACAGAGACTGTCCACTGTTCTGTTCAGTCATTGGTCCATCAGCTGAGCCGTGCAGTGACTGAATGGGAAAACTACTCAACCGGCACAGCTGGTGGTGGTTCCTCAATGAGGCAGGGAATACCCCACTCACTACATCTCTCCCTCCCTGGAGACCAGGTGAGATTATTATGATTACGATTAGCCCGGTGAAACTCTGGATCTGATTCTGACCTGCAGAATGAACCATCACAGCGAGAGCTAGCCAACCGCCAACCAAAAACACCCCTCCTCCCCCACCCCCGGTTTTTCATGTGGTTTAACCCTTTAATTATCTGTTCTACCAACAGCTTGCTACTATTGGTTACTTCTTTGTGTTCCAGTTAAATGGTTCGGAAAGCTTCCGACTAATTCTAAAGCTCATCTGTGTATGTGTGTGTATATACATATGTACATTTATTAAAAAGCACCAGCAGGGTGAAACACCGACAATCCCCTCATTATTCTGCGTTTGTGAGTGCATGCGTGGGGCGTGTGGGGCGCGTGTGCGTTTGTGTGATGGGGGGTTGGCGCGCGCTGCGTCACGTGCCCCTTCCTTCCTCCCCTGACTCTCACTTCTGCCCTGTAGCATCCCAGCTCAGTCACATCATCACCCGGGGAAGGAGAGGGCAGGAAAAACCCACACAAAAGCTTCCCCTTTCACACTCTGACCACCCACTGCCTCACAGCCGGTCACCTACTGGACTGGACTGAGGACATAACCACAGTGTCCTGCCTTCAGCTGATCCATAACAGATATACAGAGATACATGCACATAAAGATATACACACACCCGCACCCACATCCACACACACACACACACACACACACACACTTACAGGCACCCAATACAGATATACACACTTACAAGCACACATACAGTGTAGTCCGTAAGTATTTGGACAGTGACACAATTTGTATGGTTTTGGCTCTGTACTCCAGCACATTGGATTTGAAATGGAACAGTGACTATGAGGTTAAAGTGCAGAGTTTAAATTTTATTTTTATTTCATTTGAGGGTTTTCACATCCATATCGGGTGGGTTGTTTCTCCCGATTTATTTTTCCATAGAGTTCAATAGGAAAGTGAGTCAGGAGAAACGACCCTTAAAGTGATCCATCCATATCTTCTGCATATCTGGCTGGCAGCAGAGTGAAGATTTCAGGCTCGTTTGATGCCACAGACCCTTGGTGACTTATAGCCATTTAGCCAACCATGTGTTCCACACTATCCCAATGTAATTTACAGCTTAATTTAGTCACACCCCCAATTCCCATAGAGATCCATTCAAATGCAGAGAGGTTATAGTATCCCTTGTAAGAGTACCAGAAATCAGTCTTTTGATGTTTTTGGGTCACAGACATCAGGAAGTCATGGCATGCAAAGGATAGGCAACCAAATATTAAATATGATGACTTTGGTAATTTGTCCAATTAATTTTGGTCCCCTGAAATGGAGGGACTATGTATACAAATGACTACGATTTCTACACGGTTCACCTGCTACGGATGTTAAAACCCTCAAATTAAAGCTGAAAGTCTGCACTTTACCCTCATAGTCTAGTTACTGTTCCATTTCAAATCCAATGTGCTGGAGTACAGAGCCAAACCAACAAAAATTGTGTCACTGTCCAAATACTTACGGACTGCACTGTACATAAGACACAATAGACGCACACACCAAGACAAACACATGCAGATACACATACACACACACTTACAGATGTGCACACACACACACTTACAGATATTCATACATACCTGTGACAGAAACACACAAACCAAGCAGGTTAGGGCTGGGTATTGGCAACGGTTTCCCGATTATATTCGATTTCAATTCACTTGGTTTCGATTCCATTTTGATTCTTGGTACTTCAGTTACGATACCAATATTACTGCACAGGCTACCTTCCAAATTAAATTAAATAACAGCAAAAATCTATTACACACATCCACACGCATAGACAAAGAGCGATCCCAGGATTATTTTTTTTAAATAAATAAAAATAATCGATATCGGGTTTTCCAAACAGAAATCACAATTAATCGGAAAATCTAAAATATTTTTACCCTGCCCTAATACAGACAGACACATGCAGGTAGGTAGGTAGGTACTCCACTCACTTCACTCACTTCACTCACTTCACTCACTTCACTCACTTCACTCACTTCACTCACTTCACTCACTTCACTCACTTCACTCACTTCACTCACTTCACTCACTTCACTCACTTCACTCACTTCACTCACTTCACTCACTTCACTCACTTCACTCACTTCACTCACTTCACTCACTTCACTCACTTCACTCACTTCACTCACTTCACTCACTTCACTCACTTCACTCACTTCACTCACTTCACTCACTTCACTCACTTCACTCACTTCACTCACTTCACTCACTTCACTCACTTCACTCACTTCACTCACTTCACTCACTTCACTCACTTCACTCACTTCACTCACTTCACTCACTTCACTCACTTCACTCACTTCACTCCACTCACTTCACTCACTTCACTCACTCACAGGATCTGTCCCTGGTGCAGTCGCACCGGTTGGACAGCTTATACACACCTTGCTACAGAGTCCTCTCATCTGTGGTACAGAACGCTACATAAACGTGCCAGGTATTCCTTCATAAGGTGTGTGGTTAACTTGTATCTGATAAGCGCAACTAATCACACTCCCAGACCAGCCATTTTAACCAGCCCCCCACAAAAATGATCCCCCCCCCCCAGATTTTGAGGTTCCAAAAAGCAATTTTAGGCCCGTCCCATTTCTACAACATCCTCGGTTGATTCGGGAGGGCGTAGCGGGCAGATCCAAGTCACACAGCCAGCCACCGCTACTCTTCAGTCCACAGGCTCCCCATTCACCTGAGAACTTGCTAGCAAGATGGGTAATACCCTGTGGACTAAAACTCTGCCTCCCCGGGAATACAGTACTGGCAATACCACAACCAATTATACGAGCCATAGGCACTCCCGGCCACAACTAGGATTCAATCCGGGTCTACGAGTGCTCCACCGCACGAGGACATTGTGCTAAAATGGTACGTTCCAACCAAGAAGTTCGCCTAGATCAGTGGTCCCCAACCCTGTTCCTGGAGATATACAGTCCTGTAGGTTTCCATTTCAACCCTAATTTGGCACACCCGATTCTAATAATTAGCAGCTCAACGAGATTTCTAGCTGTTGAGCGAGGTGTGCTTCGTTAGGGTTGGAGTGAAAACCTACAGGACGGTAGATCCCCAGGAACAGGGTTGGGGACCGTTGACCTAGGTCGTCGGGTTGATCGCACAAACGGGCCTTACTTGCAGTATCCTGTGCCGTTGCCGTAGGGAACGCAGTCTCCATTCACGCAGGGCACCTGGGGGCTGACGCACTGGAGCGCTGTAACACAGGGACGTGGCGTCAAGTTCATCAATCAACAATTCAAATTACAACCAACCGACAAGCAACGCCAGGAGGATGCCGCGTGGACCCAAGAGCAACTTGCCGTTTTCAGAACACCCCGTAGGCCTAGCACCTCTTCACTGAGAAGTGATGGTGACAGCTAAACAGACATCGCTCAGGGCATCTTAGAGCTAAGATCATCTTAAGAGTGCTTTGTGTTTGTGCTTTATTCATTTTATGATTAAAATGATTAAAATGTACTGACATTTCATAAAACATAATAAAAATAGAGGAAGAAACAAATGACAAAAAAACTAACAAACAATGAAAGTAATATAAAAACAAAATAGCCTAAGATGATCTTTATCTAAGATCCTTTTGGGAAACGGGGCCCTGGTCTACATAAGTAAAGCCGGTCACATCATGAAACTGTCCTGGGCTGATGACTAGAGCCATTGTTGGTATCAATCTTTTTTTAGTACTGTAAAGGTAAAATTCTCTCAGAACCAAAAGGTCAGATTTGGGGAGGTGCTGGGAAAAAAATACTCCAACTGTGTATAATAAAATGTGAGCCACAGGTTATTTTCCCAACCACTCCCCATTGCCCACGGCTTTCAGATATTTGCATCTTATTACATTCGTAAGACACAATTTTTGTTGGTTTGGCTCTGTACTCCAGCACATTGGATTTGAAACGGAACAGTGACTAGACTATGAGGGTAAAGTGCAGACTTTCATTCGTAATTCGACAAAAGTCCAATTCAACCACAGCTACTGCTGGCGTACATATTAGCTGATCGAGTTTGCTTGCTGTCATAAATGGTCATTATTTTTAGTTTGCCAGATGTTTACACTGAAGCTAATTAGCTAGCACAACGTACCTATATTAAGAAGCTACAAGTCGGTATGAAGCCAAATATCTCACCGTTTTTATTTAGGGAAAGGAAAAAAAACTGAAAACTGCAGAGAATGTGCACAAAGACAAGAAAAAAGAAGCAGCAATTTGCCCAACAAACAAGAACCAACATGAGCCAAGCAGGCCCTGCCATAGAGAAACCCTAGCCTGCCTGGAAACAATAATCAAAGCCTTTTTCATTAGGAATTTTTTGAAAACAGAAGGACGGAGAACTTTCCTCGATTCTCTCACCGTTATTGGCAACACCAGGGTTTTGTACCACCTAGCCTATAATATCACTGTCTGAAACTTTTTGTTTTGTTTACCTGGTCCAGCCACTTTAAAAATAGTTCCGCCACCTATGCCCAAAATGGTTAGGGCCTACAAAAAACAGGTTTGTTGAAGAGAATAAAAACCACTTTGCTAGACTGACAGACCATTGTTATGATTTAGACACATCAAAGTTCACTGTGACCTTGGGTTTAGAGAAAGGTGGCACGCCCTCAGCAAGGCCTCAGGCACCAGCAGGTGTGGAGGGGATGGACAAGCAGGTTGTGCATTTTCTACTTGCGCAAGACAGGCAGTGACCACATCAACTACAAGTTACAGGTGACAGCTCCATAGATAAGACTGCCTAGTGCAAATAAAGTACCAATATGTGCATACAAGATAAAACGTTGTATTAAAATGTACAACTTTCCAATGAGTGCCAGTCTGGCCTTTTACTTTAAACAATTAATTTAAGCAATAAAGTCATAGTGAGTGAAGTCACCAATGCCTGGCTATATAGAAAAACTAGCGTAAGATGTGGTACCACACACAATTTAAGCAGTGCTGGAAAACAAGCATGCAAAAATATTACTAATTTAATTGTGATTTGAGATTTATTCTGACTGTAGGGGTGACACAGAGAAGGAGGGACATCTGGGAGAAGGCAAGGTTGAGGCTGTGCTGTAAACGTGCACGATTGGCTGACTGCAAAGTTTGGTCGAGAGCGCAGACGTACCCTCCGACGGCGAATCACGCAAACGCCGTTCCAAACAGGTGCTTGTTTCCAGGAAGCTCGACTTCGAAGCAGTCGCTCACATTCGTGTGACAAGGGGGACAGGCTACGCAGGAAGCACGCTCACAGTGCGGGCTGCTACTTCCTGTTGCCCAGAAGTCAGACAGACAGTGTGGAGCCGCCTCAACCTGCGCCGGCGTACAGCTAACGGAACTGGTCTCATTATGAGTGAGCTGGCAAGGTGGCTCACATGACGTCCGGTTGCCATGCACCCAGCTGCCATGAAACACATCACTTTCAGTGAACTGGTGACTAGAAGGTTCTGTGGTATAGCCTACAGGGGCAATGATGCTGGACCAGGTACTCCACCAAAAGCCTGGCCAAAATCAGCTGTACACTGTAACACAAACTGGAAGGAATACCCTTCCATTACAGCAGAGTCTACAAACAGTGTAATATAAAGAAAAGAGGGCGTTTTCAAAATGTGACCTTATGCCTGATTGAACCTTAAAGCGCCCACAACACACACCCAACAAGACTGCACACACTTGCCATGCCAAAGTACACACACACACACACACACACACACACACACACACACAATCTCCCTATGATGCATGCATAATCACGCGCACACACATACACTCAGCAGGACATGCCAGCATACAAACACAACTCTACATGCTCGCTCTTCATAAACCATAACTCTTGATCGCTACCTCACCCTTGCCCTCTAAACTCCCCAATGATCAACATCATGGTTATCATCACTATCCCCGGTAATTCCCCTGTAAGTTCCATTACCATAAGCACGATCGGTGTACAAATTAGCACTTTCAGAAGCACACAGCGCAGTGAGAATCAGTGCTACACGCTTACGTTAGCATTTAAGAGCAGCTCTTATCTCTGGTTGTTATCTTAATAGCGAGGGCTAACGGAGAATCCACATTATTCTACAAGACAAAAACAAAACCACTGAGCTTTTGAAACCGAACCGGCCCAAGACAAAAAACTGCGACTTGGCAACAGCGCCGTAAGAGACGGACACCAAAGAAGGAACGGGAAGAACAGGAAGGGTTCACAACGCCTGCGTGGGCGAAGCAGAGGATTTTGGACCGCCTGTAAATGGCGTCATTATGCAGTTTGAGAATTCTCTGATGAGAATTTGGCAACCGGAATTCTCCAGTCTGCTGAGCAAGTCATTTCTCTTTATCAATCGCCAAAATTATTAAATTTATATTTCATTCTGCCTCATTCAAAAATGAGCAATGTTTCAGCCGACACTTTTGAGGAAGCATATTTTACAGCAACAGCTGCAGAGGCAGAGTGCGCATAGCGCATAGTCAGGAGGGCACAGGTATCGACGGCCGAGTCGGACGCGCCGCTCATTCCAAACCGCCATCGTTCCTGGCTCGCCCTCACTTCTCGTTCTCCCCCTACATTCTGCCGTTCTGGGGATATACGGAGAGGAGGCGAAACGGATGCAGAGAGGAGAAGGTGGAGGACCGAGGGAGTCCGGACGGAGCAGACCGTGAGACACGCTGCCCCGCCTCCCCTCTCCAGCGAGTAGGTGGGGCAGCCCTCTAGCGCCAATCATGACAACACCAGCCAGATGTGTAAGGGAAAGGGGAGCAAGACCACATAAATGTGACACAGTACAGGAGTGTGATGAATGGGTTTAAGAGAGTGTGAGAAGGCAAGTTACCGTGCGAGTGTGTGTGTGTGTGTGTGTGAGTGTGTGTGTCTGAGAGTCACAGTAAGTGAAAGGATGCGACACCTTCGTGTACACGAGATGAGACGAGCACGCACAACGCACGAGACATCGTAAGCAATCGAGGTGAGCGCATCGGCACGGGTCTCGTAATATACGTCGAGCTCGTGGGCTCTAGCGTGACGAGTCTTCCTTAGTGAGACAGGAGGGAGAAAGCGGGGGGAGGATAAGGAACCATGAAAAGGGAGAGACTAGGCAAGCAACTTCATGTGACCTAGCAACGAAAGCTGAAAACATTGGATTTTTTCCTCAGATCACGTCCCAAGCTAAACTGGGAACACACCCCCACCAAAATATCAGAGAAGTTCACCCCTTGGGCTGCCAACCTCGCTAGGATAGCTGGCTCGCTACATTATTTACATTTTAACATGATGTTATACTTAAGCGGACTAATTGCTAGGGTCTCCCTGGGTGATGGGTTGAGCGAAATTGAATGCTGACAGTGTAAATGTTGACTGTGACCGGGAGTCTCACAGATTGATGCAGCATAGGCCATAGCGTGACCCTGGCAGGGCTGTCCTGAGTTTTGGTTTTGGATGCTACCAACTGATTGTTTCTGAATTTAACAAAATGACCTTCATAAACCAAGACAAATAAAGAGCAATGCCATTTAAATGAAGAGCATGCCATTTGCTTTTTTTTTTTTTTTGATAATACACACACTTGGAGACAATGTAATATAATGGGTAGGGAACTGGGCCTGTAACCTGAAGGTTGCAGGTTTGACACTACCGTTATACCCTTGAGCAAAGGACTTAACCTGAATTGCTTTAGTACATCCAGCTGCATAAATGGCTACCATACCGCCTTGCGGTAAGGCCTTGTGGTGGTACAGTGGTAGAAGCGTTGACTTTCAGTCGGAGCAGTTGTACTCCGAGGATCTGGGTTCTCGCCCCGGTCCTGCCAGATCCGAGCATGGCCGGTGCCCTGTGGGAGCGGCAATTGGCGGCTGCTCCCGGGTGGGGGGAGGGCTCGGAGAAAATCGCTGCGCGTACAACGGCCCCGGGCGAGTTGGAATCACGGTCAGGCTTGAATGAGTCGCGCCCTGAAAATGGACCTGGCGACCTCCACTACTACTGGCTGACGGGGTTGTGCAGCAGTGATTCTCTAGAGGTTGCTACGCGGGGGGAATAGAATTAGAATAGGGGTTCAATTGGCTACCAAATTGGGAGAAAATGGGAAAAAACCTGAAATAAATAATTTTTAAAATTATCGAAAAATGGCTACCATATTTTGTAAAAAAAAATGCTAAAGTTGTACAATCCAGCCAGGATGAGAGTGTCCACTAAATGTTTAATTTAATACAAGAACTTGCAAGTTTTGCCGTAGTAAAACGTAGTATTTGTATACAGTGGCCATAGGTCTCATGATGCAGCATCCATTACCTTATATTGCTTTACCTCAATTATAACAGGTTCAAGAAAATTCCTACATTTTAAAAATACTTCTTGAAAATAAGGTTGCTCATGGATCAAAAGTTAACAAACTATACTTGGGAAAACCCATGGGCGTAATTCCCCAGAAACCCTAGCAAAGAAGATTGAAAAGGCTGCATTGTGTGATTCTGGTTTGGAATTGTGGGTAATTTACCCTTCCAACTCGTTAATTTGACTTCAGCAGATGTGATGTCATAGTTCTCCACCTAATTTCTCCTCGGCAGAGAGATGAGCAGAGAGAAAGGGAGTCTGCCTCAGCATTGGCTCCAGTCCATAGCCAGTGAGACAGGAAGTTGTTCACACTGCGTCAGGAAGTGACCCGGTTTCCTAAAGCTGCCCTATCCCCAGCTGACTACCAATTTCTCTGGAGACCCAAGACCGGCCCCCATCCCCAACCCACTTACACCCCAAAGCAGATCTTTTCTGACACAACAGAAACAGCAAATACATGAACTACCCGACTATCTAACAGACCATCAACAATGCAGCAGCCGTTATGCTACAAACTGTTCCAAGCCTCTCACCTCAGGCAACATCCTGGCACAAAGCTTTTATCATCTCTACAATCACTCAACAAGTGGACAGTGGGCATCAGCAATGCCGTTACCGTTGGACAATTCCAGCATTCCAGCAGCGGCCCCCTCAGCAGCTCTGGGAGGATTTATGATCGTCTTCTGGAAGCCCGAGCAGGAATTCTCATTTGGGTCATGGTTCACCTGTTGACACCGATTGCAATCTCCCCCCTCCTTAATTATATACACCCTATGTATCGGTTGGTGGGAGATCTGTCCACTGTGTCATAATAATGCCGCCTTGAAATAGCTAGCAGTGTGCGCGAGTGTCTGTGTTGAAGCCTTTCAGTATGGCAACGTCTGTGGGTAGAGCCAGCACGCAGCAATGTGTGCCCGTGGGTCGGCAAATAAACAGCAGCTTGTTTCCCTTGGGGGAGGGCGATGCAGGCTGCAAATAAATCAAATTTCACACCAGGAGCACAAATGGGCCCAACTAGTCCTGAACAACGGCCATACTAACAAACACAATATCTGGGCTTGTCGGTGTGCACACAAGCATGCAAGCCAGTCACACTCACGTGTATGCACATGGACATACACCTACACCTTGGAACAAAGTCGATAAAATGTTTCTTTTTGTCTATGCTACCGTTAGGACAAAAACGCTTTTCATGCACCTTATATTCCCCTATGTCCAATTCAGTGTGTAGTGAAGGAGAGAATATTCTCTACAGTATCATATATTGGACTGTACGCTATCAATTACAATAGAATAGATGGTGTGTGTGTGTGTGTGTGGGCCCCGTAAATGCCTGATTGATATCAGGCATTACGGGGCCCACACAGACACACACACACACACACCATCTATTCCATTGTAATTGATAGCATACAGTCCAATATATGATACTGTACTGGCGCCGACTTCATATTGTCGGATTTTTTTTTTTAATAGATTTGGCTTTGGGGGGGCAGGCGGAAAATTTGGGGGCATTGCCCCCCGTGCCCCCCCCTAGACACGTCCCTGATATAGTATAATTTATGCATATTATTTTCATTCCGATAATATACAGCACTAAAACTGTACATACTATGACTAAAAAGCGAAAAATGAAATCACCCAGTTTCATGTTGGGACCACAGCAAGTTTTCAGCTAATGCTAACCACGTTTATACATATCAACGGACTCCCTCATGATGCATGCCATACGAACATAAAACGGGTGGTTTTTCCAAATGTATTAGGGAAGCAAATCTGCTAAAGTGGAATTTCCATGCAATTTCCCCCCAACAAACCGGCAGTGGCGGACTAGTGTGTGAGAACATGGTACTAGTAGCCAGTTCACAGCTGGTCTTAAAATACACAACAAAATAATACAGACAATATAATTAATTCACTTTAAAACTTTACGGGTGTTAAGATTAAAAGTCGCCAGTCGCACGTTCCTCCGTGCTCACACACGCACAGGACTCGCAGAACAGTAAAGAGACGTTTACGGAACGGTGTTTTCAAATCTGACATCAGAAGTTGGAACAGAAAGGGATTTTTGCTTTTTTGTCAGTTCAAATAAGCATAAACTAGATTTTCCTGTTTCCATGTTGGGTTTCCAGACACGGCCAGTTAATCTACTCCTTTCTCTTTCTTAACATCTGGGCGTAGGTAAAAGCCTTTCCCACGCAACTAGCTAACAGTTATCTTTGCTAGCACCAACGTTAAGCTAACTCGCGAACCTTTAACGTTAAATTAGCCAACTATGACCAGCCAAAATGTCAATCTTAGATATAGTCAGCGAAATACACAAGCCAACGACAGCGACATGAGTAGCTAACAGTCATTTAGATGTTTTAGCTTGAAGTTAGGTAACGTTAGCTCAGTAACGTTAATCTGAAGTTAAATTGCACTTTAAGTTTACAATGTCAAACTAAATGAACGTAATGTTACCTAGCTAGCTAGCTGGCACGGCGGGCAATGGTGAGCAACATTTTTATATTAACACTAGCTAACGATATTAGCCCTCGCAAAAAAATAATAATAATTCTCTCACGTTTGCACGTTAGTAAACTGAAACCATCGAGCTGATTTCTTGGAAAACTTCAGTTAGCGGCAATGACTCGGACAGCCAACTAAATAAGCGCGGCGGGATAGTACGGTCCATACCAACCATCTTAGCTCCGTTTCCAACACCACTGAGCAGGGCCAACGGGCCATAACGTTACCCCTGCGGTGACATGACTTCAACAGCATCCCTACCTGTAAATTACCTCGTTTCACTGAACAAATCTGCACCATCCGGCCTCATAGACATCTTAGCAGGATTAAATTAACGTTACGATTTTGTCAGCGCAAAGAGATCTATCTGGCTTAGTGATTTCATTTTGTGGAACAGCGTACAAACGTTAGTAAAACAGTCAGTCGTAGTAGGCTATTAAGGCAGGCAAAAGTCAAATTAACACCGAAAATAATTAACAAGTTTAGATGGTTATCATTTTGCTTACATCTAACTAAAGTTGTCACTTATTTAGCCAGCACAGTAAGCTATCTACGAAGTCACACAGCGGGGGGGAAAAAGTATTCAAGTTATGGGTATTTATCATGAGCCAAATCAAAACAGTAATCTTTGTTAATTTAGCTAAATTAACGTTACCGCTAGCTAGCCAACTGTGCAGAAACTTGAACAGGTGCGTCGCCCCGTGCTAATGCAGTAGTTAACGTTACAGTTAACGTGCGTTAGTACGTTAGCCTATGAACCAATATCAGACATATGCCACTCACTTTGTGGAAATGATGATCAATCAAGGCTGTATACATTTTTTTAAATTTTTAAATCTGACATCTTACCTTCCGAAAGCTTGATCCAGTAAGCGACTAGAAGGATGAATTTTCCAGTAAAGACACCGGGTAATTGTCCCATATTTTCTGTAAAATCCACATAGAGTCCCTATGACCAAACTTAATGATTGCTATTATTTTGTTTAGCTAACTTTGTTCTCGTCTGCTCCTGTCAGCATATATTTCCAGCATTTCATTGCTTCACCATGACTGAGTAAAAAAAGACAGCCCTTACGGTAGTTTCGTCTGCCCTACAGATTGTAAAACTTCTTGCTCGCCCCAAACCTCTCGTTGTCACCTCCCTCTCCCTGCCTGGCTCGTGATTGTAGTCACTGAACGTGATTGTAGTTCAGGCCAAATGTATTCTTCCGCTCTTTTAGGAGTGGATGTGTAGCTCTAATTGGACAGCTCCGCCTTGTAAACGTTTAGTAAATTAGCATATTGACAAAAAAGGGCCCCCTCTGTAAAAACACCAGTGGATCCCCATATAGCGATTGGATTTCATTTTTAATTTATCAATTTTAATAGTGGTTATTCATTTCTAGGTCTAACTAGCTTCGGCGGAGGAATTTTCACCCAGACTTTTAAAAAAACAGAGTCAAATTTAACCCATTCGTTAATGACTTTTTTTAAATTAAACTTTGTTTTCTCATGTGGTCATATTGCATTCACTACTTTACTGCACCGAATAAAAGGTTATATACATGTTGTTTTTTTAAACCATGGTTATTTTGTTGTGTCAGACAAGTTCTTCGCTATTGATTAGGTGGATGAACTGAAACCGAGGCAGCAGTAAAGGCATCGTGTAAGTACAAATCCCAGGAGGTGATATATTGCTGTCTTGCGGTTTGGACCTGCAAGTGATTTTCTAGTTTGGTAGCCTATTTTAAGCGTGTTGTTAAGATTGCTTGGTGATTTAAAAAGGCAACGTTACAGGAAAACGCTTGACATGATTAGAAATGGGGGAAACTAGAGCAGGGATATTGGAGTTGTTGCAAACTAATGAAAATTGAACTTGCAGCTCATGCAGGGTCGTTTCGTTGCAAAAGCAGCAGCTGTGTTAAAAACTTTCTACCCACAATGAACATGCGCTCCTAATTAAATTGTGTGATATCAGAAATATATTGTTATTCGTCAAGTTCAAGAAAGAATCGGAAATGGAACTACCACAGTTTAGATTTAATTTATTGGAGTCTGTTGATCACTTGGTGCCTCTACTTTGTCTTGATATGCATGCGATGGCACCATGTCAAGCTGCGTTGCGTTTATTTTCACCTAGACGCGAGTCATAAAGCAATCTTTCGTTACGTTGTGTGATTACAAGCCGCGAAATATAATTGTGGACCTTTTTAAATGTATTTTATTGGAAGTGCATGTTCATGAATGTAGTATCAGGATAGCCTAATGGGCGATCATCGTGGAAAATGTGTGATTAACCCACAGTGCGTGTGAATTATAAATATAGCCAGCCAGCAAAGCCACCTTATCCGACTGTATGTTTTCAGATCATCCGTCATTTGAGAAATCGCAGCTGTTTTGAAGCAATTGCACATGTTTAACGTGTTTGTTGCTGCCTCAGCATATTGAAAATATCGTATCCCACGAGTACCACGGCAATAAGAACAGCTCCAGCGCATAGGCTACCTGCAGTACTCAACAGCACACCTAATGTGCAACGAGTGAACTGCGTATATCGTAGCCTACTGTAGGCTTCTTGCAAAAGTAACAAATTCATGTCACCTTTGCGTTGTTTTATTTACGTAATACAGCATATCAAAAGCTGAATATTCTATTTGTCTGTCTCTCTTTCTTATAGTAGCACGACACTTTAAATGTACCACATTTTCCATCACAGGGCCCATACACCATTCACTCTCACATTAATACGCTAATTAACAATACCTGAATGTCTTCTGGAGGAAACTGGATTACCCAGAAGAAGCCCACACAGAGACAGGAAAAACATTCAAACTCCACACAGAAAGGCCCTTGGCCAGGATTTTGAACTTGGAACCTTTTTGGTGTGAGGTGACAGGGGAGCGTTCCCAGGATCCTATGTTCCCTAGTTCAATATTCTGTTAACACACATTAACCCTCCTATTGTGTTCGGGTCAAATTTGTCCCGTTTCAAGTTCAAATATTTCATAATTATTATCCAGTTTATAACCCTAACCCATGGATATTCAAATCTGGACCTCAAATCCAAATCTGGCCCTGGTTTTTTTTTCTCCCAGGTAATTAACTGAACAATTAGTGCTTGTGATTGGCCAGACTGTCTTTACACCTGACTCCCAGGTAAAGGGAGGGTGGAAAACCAGCAGTTTTCTGACCTCGAAGACTGTGATTTGAATATCAGGGCCCTAACCCATGTCATATTAAGCGAATACAGAGCTGGGGAACATCTTTTTTAGGATCCCATTATGTGCTATATAGAGCTTGGGAACATAGGACCCTGGGAGGGCACAGATGTAGAGCTGGGGAACATAGAACCCTGGGAGAGCACGGATGTAGAGCTGGGGAACATAGAACCCTGGGAGAGCACGGATGTAGAGCTGGGGAATATAGAACCCTGGGAGAGCACGGATGTAGAGCTGGGGAACATAGAAATAACCCCGGTGACAGCACCACTCACTGCACCACCACAAGTATGTCCACAGGGGAAGGTGTATGAGATTGGAACCAAAACTCCTGCATTCTCCTTGTGTGTTACAATAATGTCCCATACATGTGTACATGCTGAATAAATCCACACTTGAAGGGGAAAGGCAGGGGAAACAACTCTGAAAAAACTCACCATCGTTCTTCACAAACAGGTCTGTATTAAACAGGTCTTTACAAACAGGCAGCATGGGATAGCTGCTCTATCACCCACATATTTTCTCCATAATGCACTTTGTATGGATTTAGTGACCTTAGCCACACTGGTGTCTGCATGCTGCCTAACTTCTGTCTTAATTTTGTAAACCAACTGCCTCATCTCTCATGAACTAATTCACCTACTTTCTCACGTGAGACAGACATCACCTACATCAATCACACTTCACATATGATTCGGTTCATCCATAGACTGTATAAAAATACATTCATCTTGAAATTCTTGAAGACCACACAAATGCAATAAGCAGTTGTTTGTTGAGGCAAGTTTATTGCAAAATCAAGAAATACTAACAAAATAAAACAAAACAAAAAGCCGCGGAATGAGTATTAAATTTCATATTTGCCGCACTATAGAAAATAAGTAATAAACTATTACCAATTCATAATGACGTATTTCAGCCAAAGAACAAACAAAAAACGTTTAACGTCACTGCGCTAAGGGGCGGGTTTAAGTGAACCCACCATGTGCTTTGTGTGTGCGCTGTAGTCAACAGTCAGAGCTAATGCTAATAGAACATCGGCGAAATGGTTCGAAAATTGAAGTTTCACGAGCAGAAGCTCCTGAAGAAAGTTGATTTTATTAGCTGGGAGGTGGATAACAATCTTCACGAGGTTAAAGTGTTGCGGAGATACCACATCGAGAAACGAGAGGACTACACCAAGTGAGCTGCACTTACTTAGCTTGTTAGCTAACATGTTTGCAAACAGTATAACGTTAATTGGGAATTTGCTCTTGGCTAGCCAGAAAATTCAGCTTTTGTTAAATATTGTAGGCAAATCTAAGCTAACTAGCCTGCTACCAACCATTCAAATTGATATGCTGATAGTTATTTACTATGGTTTGTCGGGAAGATTAGCGTGTTGTTGGTAACAGTATTTTTTGCGAAGAGTAATGGGGGCCGCCATGACAGTTTTTGCTGGGTAACGTTATGTGGTTACCACGTTCTGAAGTTAGAATTTAGCGTTGGTGCTCTTGCGCATATTCTAGCAAGCTTGTGGTTGACAATTTGTCATTATAAGGTGATATTTATGATGTCTTATTCTTAATATACTAACAAGGATGTGAGACGTATAGAATTACCCCGGGAGAGCTTGTCCTAGGGCGAGGATAGTGAGTCAACACTAGAAAAATAGGGCAACACGTGTCGTATAGTCGACGGGGGAGGGACAGTGGGCTATGTTTAAGCCACAAGTTGAACTGACCGTTTTTCCATCAGATACAACAAACTGAGCCGAAACGTCAGGGAACTGGCACAGAAGATCCGAGACCTGGACGAAAAAGATGGCTTTCGGGCACACAGCACCTCCCTTCTATTGGAGAAACTGTAAGTCTAAAGAACAGAGCGAGATGTCAGTCAGGTCACCAAAAGTATGGAAAATGGAAGTACCAATATATGAAATGAGAGACGAGAAACCAAACTAGAACCAAAGACTAGAAATTAAGGTAAAGTCAACGGCAGAGGTGGACAGGGATGGAGGCTGCCTGCTTCTGCCTTGGTTAGTGGTGTGAAAGGTTACAGTATCGGTCAAGGATTATTCTTCTCATTTTAGAGAAGAGTAGGTTCCTTGGCAAAGCTTTGATAATGAGTGAAATTGCATGTGTAAGGAACTAGGGCCCAAATAGGAAAGCTCAGTGTGAGCCAGTTGCCATGGCAGAGAGGAGCATGTCATAACCATCATATAGAGCAGGGCCAGATAATCCTGTTTCAAGAGGACCAGATCTATTTCTGGATTTTCTGCCAGATTCTTCTCTTAATTATGTAATTAGGCCAGGGGTAGGCAACCCTGGTTTTTGAGAGCCGTAAGGTCTGCTGGTTTTTTGTTTTCAGCTTAAATACAAGGACGACTTAGACCAAAGAAACCAGGTGAGGTGAGTTAACTGTGTATTCGACTGCTTTAATTGATCAATTAAGTGGCGAGTAACAACAAAAACCAGCAGACCCTGCAGCTCTCAAGGAGCAGGGTAGCCTACCCCTGAGTTAGTCCAATCATTTATGTGATCTGACATTTTAGGTACGTTTAAGTATCAGTGCATGTATGGCAGCTAAATGAATGTAAAGATATTCTCATGAATGAAAAAAAGGTTATTTTCTCCCTATGTGAAATGCTTTACTGTGGTCTAATCCAGGGGTTCTCCATTTTATACAGTAAGGGCCACTGTGGGTGCAGGCTTTTACCTGATCAATCGGATCTACTAGACAAGGTCCTTAGCAACGACTCTAGTGGTATATATATATAATTAAAAACTACTTCCTCACTAGTTTGGAAAGAGTTTTGCGAGATTTCTTTCGCACGCTGCTTGCAAAGTGAGGGGACAGGTCACATGGGGACAGGGGTCTGAGGGAACAGGGGTCGTATTCGGTCACAGCCCAAGGCTGTGTTCGGAATGGCTCACTCATTCACTCCCTCCCTATACACTATTAAATCTACATAGAGCACTAGATAGGGATTCACTGGTGAAAGGAGACTATTTCGGACACTACTGTTTCTCAGCAGGTTACTTGGCAACGCGCAACGCTTGCGTGACAGTGGTCACCGGCTTGGTGAGAAAGCATGCAAGAAACGATAAAAGCGTTCTTTTTTTATTTTGAACAAGGGTTTTGTTGTCTCATTGTCGGTCGATGGGTAAGTTGGTTAGCTAGGTAGTTAGCGAGCTAATTAAGCTGCATTTTCCATTAAACAGTAATAATTGTTCAATTAAAAAAATAGTTAACACTCTGTAATATATTTAATCTGCCGCGTTTATTTATATTTTGGTTATAAAGCCTAAACTGATTTAATATAGGCTACAAGATGAAACTTGCATTTATATTTACTTTTATAGACCACCGCAGGCTCAGCCGTCGCCATCTTGACAAAAAAAAATGTCTCCGGTGATGTAGTGTACATCGTTAGTACCCTACATTTTGTGGTGCATTGTGGTGGATATTGAGAACTATTTAGGGTGTCAAATTTGACATTTTGGACACCCTACAAAATGGCCGATACCGTAAATAGTGCACTATATAGTGAATAGGGAGCGATTCTGAACACAGCCCAAGGTTGTGTCTGAATCAGAGCCCTATCTACTGCGCCCTGTCTCCTGCGTACAGTGCACTGACAGAAGTGTGCTGTTTAATGTGCACTGTTAAGCAGTCCGCGAAAAATATCCGCCATACTATTTTACAACCGTACTGTGGAAGTGTCGTAAGCAGGTCATAAGACGTCCCACCACTGGTGTTGCCATGTCTGTGGTTTTACAGCTAAATTGGGATACTTTTCAGTCACAAAGCACACACTTATTTAAAAAAAGTAAAAACATGATGATTTCTATTTAAAATACGTTTGTTTCGATTAAAAATAGCCTATAATTTGGGCTAGTTTTGAGTCGCCATTTGACTGGAAAGTCTTACAAGATCTGGCAACCCTGTGCCCCACTCTTGCGCTGCCATGTCACGTGTTGTTTTTGTTGTATTTGAAGGAAAACGGCAACAAAGCTGCGCCTAATTTTTTTTAAACAAAGCCTCACGTCATATTTATGCGGCTAAAATGTTCGTGTACTTCTTGAAAAGTGTACTCCCGAATGTACTCGGCGAAACCCCGGAAGTAAGTGTGTCATCCGGGTGATTTAAGTATACTGCAATTAAAAAAAAAATAATTTACTCTACGACTTTCTCGCTCTATCTACTCAACAGTGTGGAAGAGTGCTGATTCGGACACGTCCCAAGGGTGCATCCCAATACTCGAAAAATGCACCCTCCTTTCCTCCACTACCACCTCCTCTCCTCCGTGCCCCAGAAAAACGGGTGTCCTAATCTAATGCTACTGATTTCATATTAATTGTTAAATATGAATTAATGTCTCAACACGAACCGCAATGTCAGATATATTATATACTGTACATGCAACTACTTGTACTTGAAATGTACAGACAGTTTTGCATACTTCCTGGTAGGAGACGAGTGGAGTGGAGGAGCAGAGTGGAGGTGGGGTGTGAAGACACACCCCTGGGAGGTTGGCAGGGGCAGGTTGAAAGGTGGAATTTGCTGTGTGTGGGAGGGGGAGCTATTTATATTTGTCCTGTGCTGCAGGGGGAAACCTACCTCTGAGCACGTGTGTAGTAGTTCTCCATTGGATCGATTGCTAGTCATAGTTGAGAGTAATGACTCAAACATTATTTGGAGGGGTGTGAGTGTGGTGGTAATTTGATTGTGTTAGCATTTAGTAGTAGCAGCAATAGCATACATTGAATGCATTCATTGGAGGTGTAGCGATGTGTACATATTTCTATAACCTTCAGAGCTGACCTGTTGTCTTGGTTTGTAACTTGTGGAATAGCTCACCCTCCAAGTCACGATGTGACAGAATTTACATGGTCAGTGAGGGGAAACCAGCCTGCCCCGTCCTCATGCCCTTCTCTTGTTCCACACAGTGAGCACAAGCTGTTATAACAGCGGCATATGTAGAGAAGTAAAGAAAAGAGACGGGCTCTGTCCGAATGAGAGCCCTATCTACTGCATCCTGTGTACTAGCAGACTTGTGTACTGTTTCCTGCATAAGGCTTAGTATGCAACATGCATTACGCAAGGGCGGTTCAGTTCAATTTCTGTTTCTCGTCAAAACTCCCTTGCAGAACTCCTTTTAAGTTTGCTTGCTACATGTAGCAAATTACGTCACAAGATGGCTCCCGCAAGGGAAGTGAGCAAGGAAAGGGAATGTGTTAAATTGGATCCGAATGCAGCCCTGGATGGACCCTCGGTCTCCATTTTAGTCCAATCCATTAGAAAGTGAAGTTTAAAACATAGCCCCTCCACCCTCAACTTTTTCATCCAGTGTACTCAACAAGCATACTCGATAGTATGGAAGGATGCTGATTCGGACACAGCCACGGAGTGGGAGAGACACTGGCGTTATTGGCTGTATATGCGTATTGATATACGAGTGCACCAGCAATGGTGCGCTCATATGGGTTTAACGAGTATATCCGTGCCTGCGTGTCGGTGTCTGGCCCCTATGCAGCTCAGGGTTACATTGAGTCATAAATTCACAAGTTGTCGGTGGACTGGCTGATCTGGTATTCACACCTTGCTCATCTGACTCAGCAACAAGACGGGACGGGACTGGATGGAACGGGGGCGGGGGTGTTGAAAGGTCTCCATGCTACTATAAATACGCACTGATGACATCAGCAGTGGGCTGATTCACCTGTTTGTTTATGTTCAGGTGTGTCTGTAGGAAGAGCCATAGAACCGGGCGTCGTGTCCAGCTAAAAAAAATCTGGTGCTGATGGGCCCCGCGGTCAATAATGAAATCCTGAACATAATCAGGTGGATTGTGGACCTGGAGCAGCGTGATACTATTGTCGGGAGGGCTTATGGCCCTGGTATTCAAATCACGTAGCACTAATTGTTCAGTTAATTACCTGGGAGAAGGAAAACCAGGTCCGGATTTGAATATCCAGGGCCCATGGCCTCAGGTTGAGAGGGTGTTCTTGAAATAAAGAATACCAATAAACATGGTATAAAATCAAAACGCAAACGATCTTTTACGATTTGCATCAGGTTCTCCAGAGGTCTGTATTAAAACACACTTGTTGAAAAAAGTCAATGCAAGTATGTTGTGTGATCCGTTTAATTTTGGGTCTTTTTTTTCAAACGTATTCAGCCATTACCACCAATAAATCTCAATCATCAATACTGTAGGTCAACCAAGAAAATCAGCTGCTCCTTGCTTTTGGAGATTTTAGGGAAGATGTAACACAGCGTGAGCAAAGATCGCTAAGTTTGAGTGGAGGTGACGTGCACGGTGTCAGAGTTTATTGGTATGAAACGGGAGTTGAAGATCAAACCATCTTATCTGAACTGCTGTAGTTTAATCTCTCCTTCCTCTTTCTTCATCTAACCCAGGGGTAGGCAACCCTGGTCCTTGAGAGCCGCAGGGTCTGCTGGTTTTTGTTTTCACCTTAAATATGACAATTACTCAGACCAAAGAAACCAGGTGAGGTGAGTTAACTGTGTAATCAACTGCTTTAATTGATCAATTAAGTGGCGAGTAACAACTAAAACCAGCAGACCCTGCGGCTCTCAAGGACCAGGGTTGCCTACCCCTGATCTAACCTGTTCAGTGAAGTACTGTGCAGTTTCTCTCTCTCTCTCTGGGTATGCCCCAATACTCGAAAAAAGCACCCTCCCTTCCTCCACGACCACCTCCTCTACTCCGTGCCCCGGAAACAGATCTTTGTGTTTTAATATAATATTGCTGATTACATCTTAATTATGTATTAATGGTTACATATTATTTAATGTCTCAACGCAAACCGCAATGTCAGGTACATTGTATACTGTACATGCAAATACTTGTACTCGAAACGTTCAAGCAGTTTTGCATACTTCCGGGTAGGAGAGGAGTGGTAGTGGAGGAAAGGAGGTGGGGAGTGAAGAATATTGGAATGCACCCTCTCTCTCTGCTTCCAGTAAAAGACAATGTTGTCATGTGTGCAATTGTTAATTGGCACCCAGGCCTGTCATGATCAGTAGTTTACTTTACAGCTGAGATGTAGCTTGCATAGCTAACTGTAATCTTCTAATTAATTAGAATTTTTTTGTAATTAATGTTCATCCCCCATTTTGTAACTGTTTCTCAGTTTTTGAAAGCCAGATTTTAGGCTGTATATGCGTGTCTCATTGCGAGAATATCTTCTGTCTGTTGGAGAGAGTGGAGACTAGCACATGTTCATTCAGTCAACCGCCAACCGTTTTCACTTCTGCTGTCCACCGGCTGAGATGCCTGTCTGTTGCTCTGGAGAACTGCACTTCACACGTAGTCATGGTAGCGCGTGTAGATGGTGTTTGCCTGGTCGACGGGAGGACTCTCTATTGTAGTGTGGAATCCCTCCCTCCTTTAGCGGTGCTGTAACCATGCAGGCAGTTCACTGCCCATGTGGTCAGTATTTGATTCCAGATATTGGGGATGCGTGCCAAGGATGACCCGCAACCCAGGAGCTGCGTTTTGAAGGCTTCTGGAAATCTGACATTTTATAAATTATCAGGACATGCTTGCTTGGGTGTACCATTGATCTCTATGGGCTTTGGATGTACCAAGCACACCCCCAACTGGCTTTTGAATTTCAAGGCAGACCTACAGATGCCTGTCACATTTGTCTAAATGCTTTCCCCGAGTTTTTATTCCGTCAGAGAACCACACCCCATGTGCCAACAAAACTGGAGATGAGTAGCGATCACCACATTGGAAATGCACCTTCTTTCCCCCTACAGATACAGTGCAGGTCTGATTTCCACTAAACAGAGCCTGGCTCTCACAGAGAAGGTCACCGCTTCGTCTTTCTGCAGGTGAGTAGAACACCTTTTACGGTTGCGTTTTATCAGATTTGACAAATCTTGCAGTTATAAATGAGCAACCATACATTTTCTGGTCAGCAAGCACGTTTTACATCCACAACTGAGTACGTCACAAGAAAAATTAAACGATATTCCTGAAAATGCGTTCAGTTGAGCCAAAAACAACACAACGCGTTTCAACATGCATGTGTGTCAGGGGAAGACTTGTGTCTGAACACGTTGTGTGTTTTTTGCGCACTTGTTTGTGTGTACAAGCCTGATAACACCAGTAAATGGTTGGTTGCATAATTATGGCTACTTGCCACAATTTGATAGGTGTTTTTTTTTTTGTAATATTCATACTGGCTCCTCAGCTTCCTGTTTCATATGCAGAAGTTACGCTTTCTCTATTCTCCTTCTCCCCTCGCTATCACTCCCTCCCTCTATCCTTTCCTCTCCTAACCTCTCATTCTGTCTTTCCCCCTCTCCCTGTCTAGGAGGCGGCTGCCCACGATCATGCTGAGCCTGCGGATGGCTCAGAACCTGAAGATGGCCATCGGCTTCATCGAACAAGGCCGTATCCTTCGCTCATACCCAACCTGCATGGAAATGGCACGCCTGTCCCCGCTACAAGTCATGGGAAAAGTGACCGGCTCCTAAAATCCGAGTCCGAATCACCGCTTGCGTTTGATGAAGCTTGACTGTAGGAGAATGGAGATGGCCGGCTGCTCCATGCGATACCCAATGTTCAGTGTTGAAGTACATTCTGCGCGTGTTCAGTCAGTATAGTGGCGGCAGAGAGAATTGAAAAGGCGCTGGACGCGTCGTGCTTGTGTTTATGCGCAGGTATTAAACGTGGTATTTTTGGGAAGCCAGTGCAGTTTAATGTGGCTGTGTGTTGAGTTTTGTAGTGTCCTTCCTGCCTTCATGGCCTACTCTTGATCCCTGGTATTGTAATCCAGTCGGCTTTGCTTCACATGACTGCCACACACCCTCCGTCTCTACGCTAATAGCAAGAGATGAACAGACGGTGAAAATCTCTCCCCTCTCCCTCTAATATGGCCTGTAATGTGGGAAGTAGTCACTAGTGTGTTTGAGGCTCTTCGGGCATGATCGGTGAGTCCACAATGGGCAGCAAGAAAGGGGAGGAACCGTTCTTAAAAAGAATAGTCAGACAACAAACGTATTCTATATTACCATCAACAATACACCGACTGTGCAGAATGTACCTTTACAGATGAAATGTACAGTTGATTTTGAGTTCACTGAAACCGCACGTCTTTCAACATCGCTCGAGCCTCGTAGATGGGAAGAGGACGGATGCCGTGTCTGCCACAGCATGTGGTGTCTGACCACAGGCTCAGTGGCGCAGTGCAGCAGAGTCCAGGGTCCCCATGCTCTGCAGGCACGCTGGGCGTGTATAGGGTGTGTGTTTATTCGGTGTGCGCCGTCGCATCCGGCTCGATTGCAGAACCAGTCAAGACTGAAAGGGCTGAACTTCCCTGAAATGGTCATGTAGGCATGGGGTGGGGTGGGGGCATGCTTCCTTCCAGAGAAGCGCTCTTGCAGGTCCGAGCAGAGCATGCATTGGAGACCTCCAGGTGCAGAAGTTAGTCCTTGACCGTTTCCCAGACGTACGTGTCGGACCAGAGATCGTCACCGATCCCGCTTTCCTCGTCACCAGGTCAGTCCCCGCGACCCGCCTCCGTCTGCCTGCACGTGTCCTTCCCCTACCCTCTGACCATCACTTCCTGTCTTGCTTGCGTGCGCAGCGTTTTAGCGGGGTGACAAAGGTCAGCGCTGTGCCCCAGCGATGAGGCCTGAGCTCCGCCCCTTTGTGCAACTTCCCGTTTCTCCAATGCCCACTTCCTGTTTGCGTGGTAACCGCAGAAAGGGCTCTGGCGTCATTATTTCTTGCTAAGAAGATTTGCTACAGCTGCATCACACAGGTTTTAAACCTGCAATATTCTGGTTACAAGTCTGGTTCCATAAAACCCCACCGGCAAATGTGGTTATACATATGTCGTACCTCCACCAAACACATACATCTTCTGTCTAGCTTCACTTCACAAGGCCCTCCATGATACTCGACAGAAGCCTGTCTAGCGGGTGTTATGTCTCATTAGTTGAAAAAGTACTCCCTCTGCTGGTGAGCAGTACAACAGCAACTGTAAAGTGGTGCCAAAGATTAAGGTAGTATCTGTATTTTTCAGAAATATGGAGGACTTCGTGACCTGGGTTGACTCCTCCAAGATCAAGCGGCATGTCATGAATTACAATGAAGAGGTAAGGTTGTCATTCTGGCTGATTGATGGAAAAGGTGACGGTGTTAGCCACCACCAGGATAAAGTCCATGTCACAAAGATGAAGACGCCTATGGGACATCCTTAGTCTGTTTAAGCGCGAGCGCATATGCTTGGTGAATTATATTGCGCCATGGTACATGCAGGGATGGAATTTTTAGCTGCATAGTTTGGTCCTGAGGTCTGGATTATTCGTCCAAATCCAGTCAGTGGCAGGTGATCCAACTCAAAAAGGCATCAACTTGATCCAGCAACATTAGGTACTGGGAAGTGACTTGACAAACATGCGTTAATGTGATTACGTCTGTGCCCTTAACACCTGTTCATCTTACTTTTTCAGAGGGATGACTTTGACCTTGTGGTGTAGATCTGCGTGGAGAGACTTACAGTTCAGTCCACATTCCAAGGACACAGCCGTAACAGAGAAAATTAGACTGTGTCTGTCTGTGTGACTGAGAACTGGTGTATATTAATGTACGTTTCTGCTTCTGTTGGGTAAGAAGAGACAATGGTTTCACACAATGAAAAACATTCACTTTATTAGGCAGGAATTATGTGTTCAGTTATGTATATGGGAATTTTTACATGATTTATTATTAAAGGCCACAATTATTTCCCCAGTGTCTTGATCATTAATAAGCCAGTGTGTAGGGTCCCACTGGTCCGTGTACATCACCCACTTGCTTATGTACAGAAGATAACCGCAAAGACAAATCTGCCGTCAGACTAACACAAAGGGCGACTTGTGAAACCAAAATGTTTACCCTTTCACCCGTATTGAGTAGAAACTGGAATAGGCCATTAAACAGTACTGCAGGGCAAGGGTTAAAAATGTGCAAGAATGGATGATACCAATATACAACGGGGGTGTAATGAGTTTGCCCAGCCCTGCAGAATGTATGACGATGAATGCATTATCTTTTAAATCTACTTCACTGCTTTGGTAAACCATAAGACAAAGTAAGCAGCGTTTATGTACGGGCGTTAAAAGGAACCCGTGCTTCTATACTCATTCATTCAGCACAAACGCACTCACTGCACCGCCGTTGGAACTTCCCTGCAGCTGTTAATTACAGTAATTACATATGTGAGCCGCAGGAACCGCGTAAGGATTTTCATTCGCAGATGAGGACCATGTGACCTTTCCTTCCCTGCGTTCATTTTCATCAGTTTGTCCTTCTGTCCGTCCCTCTCAGAGCCACCAGAAACGCACGTAAACTATGAGCGTGACGAAGAACACCGCTCCGGCGGCCACCTTTGCGTAGGTGGAGCGAGTGTTCAGGTACTTGGCGTCACTACGGTATTTCTTGGACAGGCTGGACAGGTTGCTGGCCTTGGTGTCCAGAGCTGGAATGGCAGAAAGCAGAGAGCACGTTCATATCACATGAATTGCAAAATCGCTGTGTTCAAAGGTCCTATGGGAATTATGGAAAGAATAGGGGTATTAACCCCTGTCGAAGATGGTTCAGATTATGACGGTACTATATGCATGTTGCAGCCAAATTATAATATGCTGGGAAATTTGCTGGACATGTACTAGGATCAACCTCTTAATATACATTTACCTGAATATTCAAGCAGCACATAAAGCAAAGATCTTTAGAGCTAATTATAAAGCTTGCTAGCCAATGTATTTGTCATGCAAAAAAATGCATGAACACTATTGAGATTCAATCTGGCAAGGTAGCTTCCCATAAAGATGTCAAAATCTGCTTTATAAATGTGCATGAGGAAGCACCATGAAAAATGGTGATGGTATCCAGAAATTATTTTTCACAACTTTATTTTTTATAAATTACTTGTTTAGTGTGTGAAAAATAGCTTACTAGTGAAAAATGGAGGGGACAAATTCCATTAGAACCCATTCAAAGAAAGTTACTGAATTGACACTTGCACTGCCTCAATTTAAAGCACAACTGAACTTTGGGTCGTGTAGTTACCTGGCCATGATAGGAGTCCAAATGGTGGTGAAATATGTTCATTGGTTGCTCTTTGCTCCCCTGGGGTTATAATCCAGAATAGGGTATTTGTCGCTCTCCATTCACTTCTATAGGGCAGCTAAAACGGTCTGAAAATGACACTTCTAGCACGTATACGAATTAAGCCGATTCTGTCAATACAAACAACCAGTCCTCATGCGTATTTTTTTTCTTTCGTGCAATTAAAATGATTTAGAAAAGCACTATTTTCTTCAATGTTGTTAGCAAGCTACCAGAAAACACTAGCAAAATGTCAGCAGGTCGGTTTGTTTACCATAGATACATACTACCAGGAACGCTTGCTTCCATGGAAATTTGGACCAACGAGTGTGATGTTTCTGATGCATCGGCGCGTTAACAATGCTTCTGGCGCAAGAATTACCTACCCGATCTACGTTCCAAATAAAGTACGATCGTTTAAAAAAATGCATACGAGGACTGGTTATTGTTTGTATTCACGGAATCCGCTTCGTTCGCGTTCGTATGCGTGCTAGAAGTGTCATTTTGAGACCGTTTTAGCTGCCCTATAGAAGTGAATGGAGAGCGATAAATACCCTATTTTGGATCATCACTCCAGGGGAGCAACTGACAAACATTTCGCCACCATTTGGTCTCATATCATGGCCAGGTAACTACACAACCCAAAGTTCAGTCGTGCTTTAATTATCCCCACTTACAGGTAATTGGCTGTGCAATCCCTTGAATTCCCCCCATGACTTTCTCCCTCGGGTCATCCCTACAAGTGAAATTAATTCTCAGTTGACTCCCTGGTTAAAATAATAGTTGATAAATGGCAGTAGTTGAGGAGGCAGTGTGCATGTGTGCCCAGGAGAAATGGCATAGGCCTTTTTATTATTATTATTTTTTACCAGACAAGGCTTCTCCTCGCTGGAGCACTTCCTCAATGTTGGCCACCATGATCCTCTGCACGTCCTGCAGTTCCGTGTTGATGCTGCCCAGGTTCCTACGTGCCCTGCTGTCGATATACAACTTCTTTGTCTTCTGTATGTAGGTGTCTGGGGACACGGGGAGGAAGGGGCAGGGTCAGAGAGCAGGAACGAGTGCCTGAGTGGGACCGGTTGCCCCCTCTTCCAAGGTTTCGCTGCTTTGTACAATGCGCCAATGGGGCATTTGTTAAAGGAACGACGGGGCATTTGTTAAAGGAACGACGGGGCATTTGTTAAAGGAATGACGGGGCATTTGTTAAAGGAATGACGGGGCATTTGTTAAAGGAATGACGGGGCATTTGTTAAAGGAATGACGGGGCATTTGTTAAAGGAATGACGGGGCATTTGTTAAAGGAATGACGGGGCATTTGTTAAAGGAATGACGGGGCATTTGTTAAAGGAATGACGGGGCATTTGTTAAAGGAATGACGGGGCATTTGTTAAAGGAATGACGGGGCATTTGTTAAAGGAATGACGGGGCATTTGTTAAAGGAATGACGGGGCATTTGTTAAAGGAATGACGGGGCATTTGTTAAAGGAATGACGGGGCATTTGTTAAAGGAATGACGGGGCATTTGTTAAAGGAATGACGGGGCATTTGTTAAAGGAATGACGGGGCATTTGTTAAAGGAATGACGGGGCATTTGTTAAAGGAACGACGGGGCATTTGTTAAAGGAACGACGGGGCATTTGTTAAAGGAACGACGGGGCATTTGTTAAAGGAACGACGGGGCATTTGTTAAAGGAACGACGGGGCATTTGTTAAAGGAACGACGGGGCAATCTCACCGAACTCGATGAAGGAGTACGGCCGAGACACTGAAGGAACCTTCTTCCCGTACTGCTCATGGAACTCTGCCTGGAGGTCCTCCAGGTAGGCAAAGGCCAGCTTCTTCGGGAACACCGTCTCACACAGGACCAGGTAGCATACACCTTGCTCTAGGACATAGCTACATAGGAACAGATATCACACACCTTGCTCTAGGACATAGCTACGTAGGAAACCAGCAAACCCCGTCTCACACAGCACTAGGTAGCATACATCTTGCTCTAGGACATAGCTACATAGGAAACCAGCAAACCCCGTCTCACACAGCACTAGGTAGCATACATCTTGCTCTAGGACATAGCTACGTAGGAAACCAGCAAACCCCGTCTCACACAGCACTAGGTAGCATACATCTTGCTCTAGGACATAGCTACGTAGGAAACCAGCAAACCCCGTCTCACACAGCACTAGGTAGCATACACCTTGCTTTAGGACATAGCTACGTAGGAAACCAGCAAACCCCGTCTCACACAGCACCAGGTAGCATACACCTTGCTTTAGGACATAGCTACGTAGGAAACCAGCAAACCCTGTCTCACACAGCACCAGGTAGCACAAACCTTGCTCTGGGACAGCTAAGTAGGAAACCAGCCAACAAGATATTGAGTGCTGCTGTGCTGGACAACACTGCATATCACTGTTCAGAAAAGCTTGAGCAGTCTTGATGGTTTATTCGGGTGTTGTGTAATTAAACTGGGGGGATTGTTTGGGTAAAAACTTGCACGTATATATAGCAATCTATGAACTGCACTCCACTTCAACAAATGCCGTACTTATTTTCAGACACTGTATTGTGTGGCAGTCCTATACTTACTGAAAGGCCATGGATCCAGCCTCCAGCGTGCAACGGTTGGGGCTCTGCTCATTGAGTTTACGGAACAGCTGCTTTGCTTGACTCTGGTATTGCTGAAGGTCCCTGCCTGACTAAACAAGAGACACAGGACACGTTGACATTTGCACAAACTTAAGTGACAAAAAAAAAAAAGATGTAACTTTTAAAAAAAATGTAACCCGTTTGTCACCTCAGATATCATGAAGAGAAAAGAAAGTACAACCCTGAATTACAGCCTTAATGAAAGTGGGGGGGAATAATCAGAATGTTTAGAGAAACGGGTGAGTATAAAACTAAAGGACAGATCAAGGGGAATTATGGAAATAATAAGGATACGTGGGACGGTTTAGTTTCCCTCACAATCTTCTCTGATTGGCTTTTGACCCTGGGACACGCCTTAACATAGCTTAAACTACCAAAGAAATTAGTGGGTTGTTCCCAGATATAAATACTATGAAATTGTGCAGTTAAGCATTAAGCAACCCTAAATTATATATGTTTGGTATTTACATGCTAATAAGAAACTCTTACAGCTAGCTAGATATATGGCTGACGTTACCACCCAAACACAAATGTTCATGCCAGATGACGCCCGGTGTAAGACACGTCTCACACATATTTTAGCAAGCTAACAAGTCGGCAATGTTGTACAATAAGCAAACCGAAAGCATTTTTGGCTGGCTGTCTTAAATCACTGCTCTGGGGGGCCAAATAAGAACAAACCGCTAATTTACTCTGGCTAACTAGAATTGAGTTAAGATTCTCGATAGTGGTCGATACATATTAACAATAGTTAGTATTAACTTGCTAGCCAATACATAAATTCAAACCTGTTCATCTTCTTGCATTGAGGCGGCAAGCGGCAACCCGTCCGCTATCCTGGCGATCATCGTAAGCAAAACCATTTTGGGCTGACAATTGAGTTAGTAACGTTAGACAGACAACTGACGAAAAGTTTAGCCAAACCGACTGCTAAACCTCTGGATTGGGGGATTGACAGCACTGCCACTGACGCGCGCTGAGTTGGCCGGAAATGCGCATTGTGTCCCGTTCAATAGATTCCCCCTCTCCACGTTAGGCACAAACATTTATAACCGCAATAAAGCGTTCCGTGCATATTCTTGGGTTGAATCGGTTGAATACTCACTTTCATCTAGCTGCACACGTAGGAAATGTATTTTCATAGAACATCAAACTGCTGTATAAATCATAGGTATTATTATTCCTTCAATTATATGATCACAAAATTAAACGTCGTCATAAATTGTGAGGTGTTCTTCAATACACTCAATATTGTGGTTACGCGAAGGTATCGAATGTTTATAACATTTGAGATATTTTTATTCACATTCATTTATTTAATAGTCCAAACAATAATATTCGTACGTTAAAATAGAAATGCAGGCTACTGGCCACTTGAGATATTTACGTTATTCCAATAACACCGTCGCTTGTGGTGTCCACGTGTTCTGTAAACACAATTTATTTGGGAATTTTATGGGAATCTCAAGACCCCGAGGTCCCCGTCTCAATAATGATTAACCCTTGACATCTTAATCCAGAACCCTGCCGTCCAATGGCTATGTAACACCACTGAATGTAAAGCATGTCTAAATCATAATTTTGACATTTAGTACAAGATAAATATGTAGTAATTATGGGAATATACTATCCCCAATGGTGTGTAAACAAACAATATTTATTTTATCTTTATAACTTTTTTGAAAGACTGAAATATAAAATTTTATATGGGAGGAGAATAAATATTCATCAATGGAATAGATTTGATAATTTTTGCTAAGGAGCCCGTCATGCACCTCCGGAAGTTTCCGGTTCCAGTTCGGGAACATCAGGTGTAGGTAATTAAACACAAGTTAATTTCATCAACCAACACACAAGACAAGAGAATCGGTAAACTTGTTCGCCATTTCAACCAATGAGCAGTGACGGACGAAATCCACCAATGATACAGTACAGTAGAACCCGAGGAGCAGGTTTCGTTATTCGTCGTGGTATGGCCCCCAAAAAAACACAGACATAGCGGAGAATGGGGCGATTATTTCTGACCCCGAAGTTTGTAGGGCTCAATTAGGAAGAGCTCCTCAGTAGCTCTGAAGGTTTCCCCTTTGTAATCGATGCACGGGGGTTTGTTGTCATTACGTATCTAATGGGCAACAAGTCTGTACTACTGTACAAGCCTGAACTATATCGTTATGTGGTCTGTACAGTTTAATGACTGGACGCACAGAGGGCGGAGCACTTACCCGGATGCGGATGTTGTTGTTCACTGATGACGTTGATCATAGTTGAGCGTTTGCGTCTTCAGTCTGTGCGTGTCGTTGTAGCGGTAGCCAGCTGCTGTTAAATATGTCGGCTAATCTGACCGGGAAGTGAGAAGGGACCAGGCGCGCCGCAGAAACGGGGCATAGAGGAGGTGACAACGGGGAAGAACTCATCGTCCAGGAAGGCCGAAGCGAGAGGCTACCCGGATTAGCGCTGCGTTTCCTTGGCGAAGCAAATACGAAGCGTCGGTCAACAACAGGAGAGGGATTTATCGTTAGAGATGAGTAGGAAATGAAACGCACCAGATATGGGTCACATCAGCAATGTAACGTTAGTCCAAAATATTTAAAATGAGAAATATCTCTGTAGATAGCTACCTTGCTAAATTATATTGCTAGCTGTTAAAGACAGGCAAGTGTGTTGTGCGACTCACTGAGACCAAAGTACTGGACGACGGATTGGAGAAGCCGACTAGCTGGCTAACGTTACTTAAATAGCGAGCATTATATTGGTTACGCTGACTAAACATTATTAGGTGGTTTGTGTGCGAGGGAGAAACACGAGCACAAGGCAAGGTTACTATTTAGCTATAGCTATATAACGTTACATAGGCTAACATTAGTTTGACAGCTTAAGGTAATAGAATGTTTCGTCAGAACGGGAAGCTGTCGAAATGACACCTGGATAGCAAACTTTGCTCCCTAATTTGGTATCGCTGTCAGGATTAGATTGTTGTGTAGCTACATGTATTTATCCCCAGGGCAATGGGGTTTTTGTATAGGTGTTAGCTAAGACATTGGTTGCATGCCAGCGTGTCACACGTCGACAAACGTGTGGTGCCGTGTGACGATCTGGACGAGGTTGAGGGTCAGACAGGTGTACGTAGGTGTGGCAAGGACGGCAACCGAGTTTAATCTCAGGGATAACGTTAGCTAACAGACTGGAGCCGACGTCTGTAGTTCTGCTGCCATCAATACGGCGATCGCAGAGAACCTTGTATAGGTTAAGCCGGTTTATGGTGGATTGTATGACCATTCGAGAGGAACTCGCAGCTGGATTATGACCCACAGAAGGGCACCATGCGGGGTATTGGCTATATAAAATGGCACTCCTTCTCGGCAGAAACATTTACACACTATAACCAGATTTCCATGTCAATATGCAAAGCGTTACATTATTTGACAAGGTGCATAGAAATTAATAGAACCAAGTCATAAATTAGAGCGTGGATAGCCAGCGAATATCTGATCACTGGCAGTATTACCGAAAAAAACATTTGTATGTCAGTTTTTCATTGGAGGGTAGTTGGGGACCAGAGATAAATCTCCAGGCGCTAAACCTGTGTGTGTTAGTGAAGGTAGCGTAATCTATTTGTTTTTGAGCGCCAGTGCTGTGACTGTATGCCAGCAAGAGTCTGCACGTCAGCGTGATGCTACTTAGCTGCTCCCTCTGACGGACTGTCAGGCTGTAGCCATGAGGATTGTGTCGGGGCTCAGCCCTGCCATAATGCAATCTCTACTGCAGCTGTTACTTCTGTTACTGGGGACCACATGTCAACTGGGACTGTCTATGACATCTGAAGAGAGGCACAGGTTGAGGTAAGTGAGTGGGCGCAATGTCTTCATGCTCCATATGCAACATTGGAAAAGCCCTGTAAAGCTAATACAATGCTAATACATCCCCGGCGAGCTCTAATGTCGTACTCGGTTCTTCTGTTCCACACAGGGATCAGGTGGTGGAGATGTTTGACCATGCTTACCAGAACTACATGGTACGTCACCGTCTCTCGTACCCAGACCCACGCACAGATAAACACAAGGTTTCGCGAACGCCTAAGGTTTCCTTTCCGGGTTAAACTTTGTTCACTCTGCTGTGTGTGCGTATTGTTCTTCTCTTAGCTGAGTGTCACAAGAACGATCTCTGGAACAGCTAGAGGCAAACACAGAGAGAACTAAGGCGCATGAAGAGCAGACTGCTCAAAATATTCACACCGATGCAGCCCACTGCACAAGCATGCACTGGGGCGCCATCTTTGATAACTCCGTGTCTAGCCTTTGATAGCCGTACTTCTATACTTTGGTAGCCCTCTGCTTCTTGTCTATTCTCTTCACTGTTCCTGATGCATTGAGAAAGAATTTGGGTGAAATGTCCGGCATTTCTTGCTGGCTCTTTTGAACATTATAAAAAAACACTGAAATAAAGTAAATAATGGAACTTTTCAAAGTGTTTTCGTTGTTTGGAGTGTGTTCTCCGTGTTTTACACGGTCTCCTTCGCCCCTCCAAGGACCACGCTTACCCTGCAGATGAGCTGATGCCTCTGTCGTGTCGGGGGAGGGTACGGGGCCTGGAGCCCAGCCGCGGGGATGTGGATGATGCGCTGGGGAAGTGAGTTACGTGTGTGTGTGTGTGTGTGTGTGTGTGTGTGTTTGGGGATTTAGATACACACACACTCACATGTGGAGCTTGTTAAACTTGTCTGAGGGACTCTCCAAACTCCGTCTAGTTTCTCTGTCTGGCTGAAATGGCATCTGACTGACATCTTCCCCTGTCCGTTCCAGGTTTTCCCTCACCCTCATCGACTCCCTGGACACCCTGGCAGTGAGTGAGCAGCGGTTTGTGTCGTGTTTGTGTTCGTTCCCATGTTGTGCGATGGGCTTGCTCGGGGGACACTGCCTCCCCACCCCTCTCACTGCCCGCCCTCTCGTCTCCTCAGCTCCTGAACAAGACGGCAGAGTTTGAGGCTGCGGTGAGGATGGTGCTAAAGGACGTGCGTCTGGACAACGACGTTGTGGTCTCCGTCTTTGAGACCAACATCCGAGTGCTAGGGTGAGCCTCTGGAAGCTGTGATTTAAAAGAAATTAGACGTTTTTTACTGACTAATTTTCAATGTTCTTTGGGTGCTGAAGCAAAAGGGACATTTGTAAGAATAGGAGAAAGCCAGCACGCAGAGGTTAAAATTTTTACGTTTTTCTTTGCACTAATAATGCATCATGTAGCAGGATAACATCTAATTCCGTTCTCAGTATGTGCACTGTTTTACTTCTGTCATTTTCTGACATGACCACATTCTTCGAAAAGGGTAGATGGATATTTATAACAAATAAATTATCGGTACAAATTCAATTTTCAAATTACCTTGTCCAAAATAAAAATGTGAACATACATTTTATACAATACAATTTTCATACAATCTGGTAAAATGTGAATACATGGTTGTTTGTTTTCTGCTTTATATGGAGTGTATGGTTTTCTTCTGGAGCTGTTATTCGTTGTACATATTTAGACCTGCCACTCCAGAGTTATCCTGCCTTGCCCTGCTCAACCTGTGACATTCTGAGCCGTGAGGGGCTGCAGTGTAGGTGGAATGCCTGTGGGCGTGTCCCTGTCCGACGCTGTCACTCATCACCGCCCCTTCCTCCAGGGGCTTGCTGGGGGGCCACTCCATGGCCACGCTGCTGAGGGATGGGGGCCGTCACATGCTCTGGTACCGGGACGAGCTGCTGTACATGGCCAAGGACCTGGGGCTGAGACTGCTGCCTGCGTTCAACACCAGCAGCGGCCTGCCCTACCCCAGGGTGAGCGCTATTACGCTTGCCGCCTTGGCTGCGCAGACTCCTCACGGTCCACGCCTCAACCGACTGATGTGGCCAGTGATACCCCTTCAGCTTCTGGGGAAACGATAGAAACCAAGTGCGCACACACAAAATATGTACACTCCGCATGGACACACACACACACACACACACACATACACATATATTTTGCAAATACACACGCGCACACACACACACAAGCAGCTAAGCAGCTAAGCAACTAAGCAACAAGTGGCCCAGGAATGGGTCCTTTCACACCCCAGGTGTGTGGGCTCGCAGTAGGCACAAACCAGCTTATTTGTCCTCTGATTGCATAATTGCTTCATTAGCTTAATCGAGCGGTATTTTGTATTTAGAATAACATTTCCCTCATTTAAATTAGACGTTGTTTGATTGTTGAGACTGCTGATAACATGATATGAATTCTGCGCAGACATGTTAGACTGGCTCTGTCTATGTAGTACCCAGTCAGATGAGGCTATTTTTATTAGCACCTGGTACAGACAATACTAGCAGACCAGAACAAATTCAGCAGTGTTCCCCAGGTAGGGAAACGGGTTAAATGACGAATGATCAGGTGGCTCTCTTTGCATAAACTGTTGACGTATGCCCTCTACAGGTGAACCTTCGCCACGGTGTGCGGGGTCCTGAGGCGCGGACAGGCACAGAAACGGACACCTGCACTGCCTGTGCCGGGACCATGATACTGGAGTTTGCAGCCCTGAGCCGATTCACTGGGGACCCCGTGTTCGAGGTACGAATAGGCCAATGATGGATCAGACAGGCCGAGAGCTTAGATGTTGTGTGTTACCCAGTTGAAACTGGTGGATAGAACTGTGGCTTGCATAAATCTGTGGGAACGACAACTTGCTGTTACTCGGGTCTTGTTTTGAATTCACATTCAGCTGGGAAGTGTGCAGAAGTAGTTTACAGGGGGGGGGGACCAAGGGCACATTGATTGTTTCTTTGGGAAGCAATTTGTTTGGTTCACTTTTCCTGCCATTTGCACCACAAGCAGTCATGGTTAAGGTTCATATTACGGAAAACTATACGCATTTATAGGTATAGTCATAGGTTCACTTGTTGTGATATGTGCACGAGCACCTGACTTGATGTTGGCCGACACACAGGAGCACGCGCGACGAGCCCTGGACTTCCTGTGGGAGAAGAGACAGAGGAACAGCAACCTGGTGGGGACGACCATCAACATCCACTCTGGAGAGTGGGTCCGCAGAGGTGAGAGACAGCACAGAGCCTAAAGTAAAGTAAGCGAGAGGGGAGGGGTTGCGCTTGAGGCAGTCCGAAAGTCCGCGTACATGTGCTGTGTGACGGGGGGGTGGGCTGTTTACATGAAGCTGGCGGTGTGCGTACGTACGTGACCGAGCGAGTGTCCACTGTGTTTCTACAGACAGCGGCGTTGGGGCGGGCATTGATTCGTACTACGAGTACCTGCTGAAGGCCTACATCCTCTTGGGGGACGACCTCTTCTTGCAGCGGTTCAACATTGTGAGTCTGGCACCCCCCCTCTATCCCTCCGGCCCTCTGCCTGCTGGCCCCTGGCCCCTCGCTAGCCTCATTAGCTCAGTAGCTGAAGCAGCACAGTCAGTTGGTGCATCTGCCCATCAAGGCAAATGGACCATCACTTCCCTCAGCTCCACTTTGCCATTGGATACTTCTCCTGAAAATTTGATATTTCAGTCAGTGCTGTGCCTGGGAGCCTTGCAGGGTAGTGCTTAATTAGGCACGGCGTTGCCGAGCGATGGAGCATTACTCACTAGCAGCTCCTCTTACTAGTCTGGCGCCCCCTCTGGTGTGACAGCTGCAGCGGTTCAGCCTGGAGGAGCAAAGAAGCGCTTGGCTGACTGAGGGTCATTAATGAGAGTGAATGAGGCTACATTTGCCATTGGGCATTCTTAATAGGGGAAAACAAAATGGAAAGTTTTTTTTTTTTTGTTCACCCTAAGGTTATTGTTTAATATGTATATATGAGAAGGAGCTGGAAATTCTCCATAACTCATTAAACAGTGAAAGCTCAGAAACGGCAAGCATGCACAGTCATGGAATATAAATGCACTGCACGTCCACCCACACACTTTCCTGGGGTGTGAATTGGAGCCTTATGATTTCTCCCTCTGAGTGACCCAGCACTCATGATTTCTCCCTGTGTGTGACCCAGCACTCTTATGATTTCTTCCTGTGAGTGACCCAGCACTCATGATTTCTCCCTGTGTGTGACCCAGCACTCTTATGATTTCTTCCTGTGAGTGACCCAGCACTCATGATTTCTCCCTGTGTGTGACCCAGCACTACGCGTCTATAATGAAGTACATCAGCCAGCCTCCCCTGCTGCTGGACGTCCACATCCACAAGCCCCTGCTACCTGCGCGCACCTGGATGGACTCCCTGCTGGCCTTCTTCCCTGGGCTGCAGGTAGGGCACAGAGGGCTTGGGCGTACTGGTGCCGTGCTGCCATCGGGCTCTTGCTCTGACTGTGAGGGGTTGGGGGGGGGTGAACATTGCCTTCCAAACATATCAATGCACGGACAGAAACCACCGCATTCTCGTCCTCGTCTCGTTGGGTCGACAGTAGGGCTGGGCGATATACCGCAACGATAATTATCGATTGCAATAACGGCCGTTACCACCATGTGGGGTATTACCTTTCTTTACGTCTTTTAAAAAATAATTTTTTTAATTATGCCTGATGCGGTAGTAATCTAGACTTCAATGCCCGCGTGAAATTCTTCCGGGGAAAAATACGTCATCACTGTCTACAGAGTGTTGATAAGAGGGACAATCAGCAGAACGACGTTGCACCTTTCATGTGATTGACACAAAACGCATCACATGATCACGTGGAAGCTGCACGACCTTGCTGCTGGTTGGCTGTCTTATCAACACTCGATAGATATCAGCGGTCATGTTTCTTTCCGGAAGCATTTCACGCAGCCCCTGAAGTTTAAATGTTTACTGCCGTTTATCGGGTATACTTAAAGAATAAAAGGCGAAAAGAAAGACAGTACGACACGGTGACGACAGCCGTTATTTTATTCGATAATTATCGATTCTGTGTATCGCCCAGCCCTAGTCAACAGTTTCACCGACATGGAGCTTTCAGAAGCTTTGGTTCATTGAACGGTTTCAAGAAAAAAGGTAGCCACTAATGTTATTTCTCTTCTGGATTGTACTGTAATTCATTATAACCGTCTTTTGTAATAGACTATTCCAACATATAGCATTTCTGTCATTTCCACTAATTAGCCTAGGGAGGGGGGGGGGTTATAGTTTCACACATAAAAGAGGGACATTCTCGTATTTGTGATTTATTTTCTAAAGTAAAAAAGAATTGATCTCAAAGAAAGTGACCATGGACGGCATCCTTGATGCAGAGCATTGCAGCACAATGTGGAAAATTGATCAGTTATATTATTCTGTTTCTCTTCCTCTCCCCCAGGTGTTGAAGGGAGATATCCGCCCCGCTATAGAGACACACGAAATGTTGTATCAAGTCACCAAGAAGCATAATTTCCTGCCTGAGGTAATCCGTTTGTGGTCCTGTTAGCCTCTTTCTCAATGTCTACCCGTCAGTTTGGGTTTTGTCCGTCTGACTGACTGCTTCTGCCCGCCACTCTTTTATGATCCGTCTGTGCCATGTTCTGTCTGTCTGTCCCTCTCAGGCATTCACCACAGATTTCCGTGTGCACTGGGCCCAGCACCCCCTGAGGCCTGAGTTTGCAGAGAGCACCTACTTCCTGTACAAAGTGAGTGTACTGAGCGTGTGCAGATCATAGATTGCTGAGAGAGGGATGAGACAGTTGGCCACAGGACTGTACTCTGTGGGAGTCGGAACAGGAAGCGGAAAATGGTTGAGAAATCAGTGAAATCGGAGCAGACTGGCGAGAGGCCTGGGGCAGACTGTGTGGGCGGGGCTAAACTGGAGCATTGTGGGTAGCTCCAACCTGTTGAGCAGTGCTCTCTCCCCCCCCCCCAGGCGACTCGGGACCCGTACTACCTGGAGGTAGGCCGCACCGTGCTGGAAAACCTCAACCGCTTTGCCCGCGTTCCCTGTGGCTTTGCCGCCATGAAGGACGTACGCACAGGCAGCCACGAAGACCGGTGAGACTGTGACGGAGAGAGTGTGACGGAGAGAGTGTGGCGAGTTATGTAAAGGGTTAATGTTTTGGTTGTGTCTTTTTTGTGTGCTGCTGTGTATTTTTTGAGTTGATTTTATGCTTTGCTGACAGACTTCTTTATACCACTTTCTCTGCTTTGCCTTTCCTCTATCTTTCCTCCTGCCCTCCCTCCTTCTCTCTCTCTCTCCCTCCATCCCTCCGCAGTATGGATTCGTTCTTCTTGGCCGAGATGTTTAAATACCTGTTCCTGCTATTCGCCGATGAGGAGGACCTGCCCTTCGACGTGGAAGACTACATCTTCACCACGGAGGCCCACCTCCTGCCACTGTCCCTGTCCACCACCCTGCGCTCACAGGCGCCCCCTGCTGACAACAACACGGTGCCGCCTCCCTCCGGGGAAGAGCTGGACGACTCCAACTTCGAGTGGACGTGCCCCAACACCCGGCTGCTATTCCCCGACCCGTCCTTCCCGCGCACCCTCCGGGAGCCAATCAGGAGCGCCGTGGACAGGAGCTGCCACATGGCGGCGTCTCGCAGGTGAGCACGTAGAAGGCGCGCGGTGCCGCGTCCGAACGGTCGTGGAGGCGGGCCGGCCCTGACTTGCGCCTCCCCTCTCTTTCTCTCTCCTGCAGCGAGCCGGGATTAGGCCGCGCCCCCCTGAGAGCGCGGGACTTCATGGCCAGTAACCCCGAGCACCTGGAGCTGCTGCGGCGAATGGGGGTCAGTCTCATACACCTGAAGGATGGCAGGGTGCAGCTGGTGCAGCACGCTAATCAGGTAACCCACACATACACACACATATGCACGCAAATGGTATTATTTTTTATTTTATGTGCAAATGCTAGGTAGCAAATATGCACAAAAACACACACACACACACTTTTTTTGTGCAAATATTACTATTCTAGGTAGGAAACATGAACAAACACACAGGTATTCCTCAGTGCTATTCTGATTGGCTTGGTGTTTGTGGTACCTGTGATACTGGGTTACTGCACTTGTAGTACAGAGGTACACAGTGCTGTGTGATACTGCACTTGTAGTACAGAGGTACACAGTGCTGTGTGATACTGCACTTGTAGTTCAGAGGTACACAGTGCTGTGTGATACTGCACTTGTAGTTCAGAGGTAAACAGTGCTGTGTTAGTGAGTGAGATCTATGGCCCTCTGTGTTTCTATCTGTCTCTCCCTCTCTCCCTCCCTCCAGGCCGTCAGCCCTGTGTCCGCAGAGGACGGGATGCGCTTCATGCAGGAGATGATGGAGCTGTCCAGCCAGCAGCAGAAGGAGCAGCTCCCGCCCCGCGCCGTGCAGATCATCTCACACCCCTTTTTGGGCAGAGTGGTCCTGACCGCTGGCCCAGCACAGTTCGGAACGGATTTGTCCAAGAGCAGCACGGGGGTGAGCACTTCCGGGGCCCCTTGGTTCCCTCTGCAGTGTCTAAGTCTCGGTTCTTGAATTTGTTTTGAGTCTCTATCTCTCGCCCGTAGGTCCAGGGGTCTGTGGTGGTGGCAGAACCGTACAGTGGCTGTGCGGAGCTCGCTAACGCCGCCCTGGTGGCGGGACGCATCGCACTGCTGCAGCGCGGCCAGTGCATGTTTGCGGAGAAGGCCAGAAACATCCAGAGGGCGGGGGCAATCGGGGGCATCGTCATCGGTGAGGGGATGGAGGGGGCCCACGCGCTTATGCTGAAGTCGATCGGTCCTCCTCAACTCGTAAAGTCGGAAAAATATCACATGACCAAGTCCTATATACAAGCTGAGATATCAAGAAGCTGGAACAATGAGATCGCCCACTGCAGAAGTGCAAGGTGTAAATAATGGAAGCCAGGCATGAACTCTGCTGTTTTAGTCTGTTACAATCACTTACACACATTATGGTGGATAAATTGAAATTATAAGGATATATTTTCCATTAACCTGATTATTTAACATTATTTACATTGTCCACCAAGTGTTGACAGCAGGGTGAGGTCAGTGATGCGTCACAACCAGTGGTCTCGGGTATCATGGACCTTGCGGTTTACTACTGGTATTTATGAATTTGTTGGCCACTCGAATGCAACTTCCTGATGGTACGCTTGGAAATTTCCGACTACACGAGCTGAGGAGGACCAGCCGAACGCACCATAAGGCCTTGGTGATGAAAACCAAGGGACCAATCAAATAACCGGATGCGTTTAACCACTCCCAAAAGGTTTTCTAGCCAGCTAAGCCTCTCCCCTCTTTCCCTCGTTGGCAGACGACAACGAAGGCAGCAGCAGCGACACGGCGCCCCTGTTCCAGATGGCCGGGGACGGGCGCAGCACTGATGACGTCACCCTGCCCCTCCTCTTCCTGTTCCACAAGGAGGGGAACATCCTGTTGGAGGCATTAAGAGAGTACAAGGAGGTGGAGGTGCTGCTGAGCAATAAGGCCAGAGACAGAGGTGAGGGAATGGGCGTCGGCCGGGGGGGAGGTTGGGGCGAGTTTGGTACACTAAGCTGGGGCAGAGACACGGACAAGGAGACCGAAATCGCCCGAAGACAGAAGGCGCCTCTCCTCCTCTTTTCCTCGGTTCTGTCTCTTCCTCTCTGTAACTCTCCCTTCTTGTGTAACTGCATATCTCTCCTCTGCTCTTTCTGTTTGTCCCCCCCAATCCTTTGGGAGCACAGCAGCCTTATATAAAGGTAAAGTCCTCCCCAGCTACCTCCAGAGCAGTAAGTACCTCTGTTCCTTCTGACCCCCCCTATCTCTGCCTGCTGTAATGTAGACGGTAGACTGTGCCAGTGCGGTGGAGTCTTGAGTGTTAGAAGCGCGGGCTGGATGTGTGGTGCGCGTATCACTGGGACTCTGAGCTTCGTAACACCGCTTGGGTGGATGATCGCAGTAGGTGTGCTTTAACAGCAATAGCATCCGCACACGGCAGCTCCTGACCGTGACATCATCGCGCGGCGACCTAAACCTTTGACACTGGATAAGGTCTGTCGCTGCAAAGAGGAGATTAGTGGGAGATGGTCACATTTGCATTACCGCCGGGTAGATTAATAAGCATTTGGACATGCAAGCGCACACACGCACAGATTTGTCTTTATAACGGTCTCGCTCTCTTTCTCGCCGACGCATTTAAGCGTGGCGGCCTATTTGCACGCGCTGCTTGTGCTCAGGCGACCAGCCTTTCACTCGCTCATTCTGACATGATATTTTAATATGACAGAAATGAAGGCTTTTACGTGAAATTGACGATGTGTCCACGGGAAAGACGGCTGACTGTACAACGACAGCGGCGGGTGAGCTGAAAACAGAAGCACAACCGTTACCTTTAAATCGATCATTAATCTCCACCTGCTTCCATTTATTACCTTCATTAACAATTGAACGTTAATCGATACCAATTTGTATAATGATAAGCATTTATTATTTTTATTTTCTAATGGCACTATTGGTCTTTACATCATCATTTCTGCAGTATTCTTCTTGTATCCATTTTCCTTTTTACATTTGTGGATAATCCTATTTTTTTACACTCTGGCCGAATTCAGGGAATATATATGACGTTAAAGGAATTTGATTTGAATTGATTCTGCAGTTTAAATGCTCGTGAAGCAGCACCGATTTTTTGACATTTGTGTGCCGTTTCAAAACTGGTGCTATATTCAGTCAATGAGAGCTTTTCCTCTTTAAAGGTTTATGGTTCGTAACCGTTGCAGTTATTGTACTAAATTGAATTTACCTCGAGCGCCAGCGCTGCTCCTGCTATACGCGATGTACGTCCATAAATGCGGTAGAAGTGTAGCCCGCTATAACGGGTCTGAATTTGTCAGCGAATGTGTATCTGTGCGTCTTGAACTTTTGTGGAACTGGCTTTAGATTAGCTGTTGCTCACATTTTGTCCTCCCCTCGAGGTGGGGACCCTGACGGACATGAAGGAGACTGCACAGCTGAAGAGCAGGACCGCGCTGCACCCTCCCCCTCCATACCAGTCGACCAATCCCAAGCCACCATTAGGGAGCAAGACGAATCGGCTGTGGGTAAAGAGGAGCCCAGCGCGGAGGACAAGTCTGGCGATGCAGAAGGGGGGGAGGAGCCAGCAGAGGATGGAGACTCAAATAGCCAATCAATTGACTCGCTGCTTGCTGACTGGAAGGAGGACTTGGAAGCTTTTCAGCAGATGGAAAAGGATGAGCTTTGACGGCTTTCCACCCCCACCCCCCTCCCCCCCCCAGACTCTTAACTCTGGTACAATCCTGCCATGCTACAGGCTGCAGGGCCAGTTCACTGTGCCTCCTATGGGGGGAGCGGAAAAGGGGACGACATTTTGGGTGAGGAGCAGCAACCCAAGTCGAACCCGCAGCTGTGTCCACCCTCTTACCCCTCCCTCTACCTGCTGGTCCCAGGTGCAAGAACCATGCCATCTCCCCCCGCCTTCGTCACAATGCTGACTGATGCATGGCTGAACTCCCTCCTGCTGGGCACAGACTGGAGCCCTGAAATTACTGGAAACCTGAAGCACGCCTTTCACCTACTGTTATTCTTCATGATTTATATTTCTTTCCTCTTCCTCATACATTTCAGGATCACGGAGACGGGTTTGAATAAGCGAACGCCGTCGAATTAACCATTTTGCCGATCGATCGATGACGCCGACGTCGCCAGGCGCATCCCAGTGCCGTGATGAAGAGAGAGCAGAAACACTGCGGAAGATGATGTCACCGACTCTCTGGGAAATCTCTCTCACCCAGAGACGCAAAGTAAATTGTCCCTGAGCTCTCGTTCGGATGCGAAATAACAGCGGTATAATGCTCGTTTGTGCAGACAACACTTCCACCCACTCACTCGCTCGCCTCCAGACAAAATTGCCCCAGTCTCCAGACAGCGCGCACCACGACTTCTGCGTCTCTGACTGTCTGTCGGGCTGATCCAGGAGTGCCAAGCGTTCCACGTAGCGCCGGCTTAGGCTAACCACAGTCACACGGTCCTACCGCAAAGAACCAAAGGCACAACGTTCTACAGAACTGAGAAGAGTTGGAAGTGAATGTGTGTCTGCAAATGTACATATGTGTGTTCTGTTTTCAATGGAACTGCAAAGATCCTTGCTTCTGATTGGTCAAAGGGAGGATAACTTGGCCTATGCTCTGGGCGGAGCCATCTGTGGACTTGCAAAGTTTTCTTTTATTTTTTTGGACTGATTTTTTCCGGGCGACACTGATTACGGCACCTTTTTAATTTGCGCTTTAATTGTTTAAAAGAAATTAGTCATCTTTATTAATTCAGTTTATGGCAAATTGTGATTTTGAAATGACTCAAGCGGCCATTGTTAATCCTTACAATTCGGTCACCAGATAATCATGAGTATTGGTGGAAAATTCCATATTTTAAGGGAATTGTGCAGTTATAATTTTAAATTTTTGTTTGTTGCCTTTCTAAATAACCTGTGATGACGGTAATGATACACCATTATTTTTTTTCTCATTTCCAGATTTACAATGTATGTGCCGGTTACCAGGCATTCTGTGCTGCTAATAAAGTTCCGTGTCTTTTAGTTCAATGGGTATTTGAATGATTGAAAAATAATGGGCATCTTTGTCTACTGAACTGGTTAAAAAACGCATCTTTATTTCTAGCCTTATACAATGGGAAAGCTGTTTTTTTGTTGTTGTTGGGTACGCAGAAACTGTCAGAAATATATGTCTACCTTTCTCACGTAAAATGGTGATATCTCCTGCATCAGTGGACAAATTTTGCCATAGAGCCAAGTGATGGAGCTTCCGGAAGTCTTTCTTGTACACTCAAATCTGAGGCAGCTGGAAATGGGTACACCAATCAAGGACTGCTTTGTCAAGCACTGTTATCAAGTGCTGTTATTAGCGTCATTGACTGGACATGTGTTGCAGCCTATTGTTTTTGTCCTTTGGCACAGTGGTCTCAAGTTGCTGCCGATGACATGGCTCACAAGACAAAACACATGACTTATTGCAGTCATTCAATTACATATTTGTCAGGCAACAGGTAGAAATTTAAATGAAACCTTTGCACAAAAACGTATTTGGAACTTCCTTGTTTATCAAATGTTAAATTAAGGCTGTACCTTAAAACATTTGTTAAATGCTACGGTTGGATATCCATAGTTACTTGGCCAACAGGTCAGGTACTGTTAACTAATGTCAAATGTGTAACAATTGAAATCTTGAAACAGCGTAGCAAGACAATAAGACAGATCTAGACTGAAAAGATTACTTAATATCCACATTATGGGTAGATTTATGTTGGAAAAATAAATTATTAGATTGAGACCATTGTCACCTTGCTGTGAAACCTGGTGTATGTTTTACAGGGTCTAATGATGGTTGAAGCAACTGGATTGAAAAAATGAGCAGGATATGAATTTTAAATAAAATAGAAAAATTATTTGTGTCAAATTTTTTTTGTTTTGTTTTTTATTATGAAAACTGAGGTGACTAATTTAGACGGTGATTTATTATTTGTGTTGGATTATACTGGACATTTATTAGATTACATTATTAGATTGCGTATGTAGTCCTGGACAATGTGACTGCAAATAAAACGGCGTAGAAAAACAAAACACTTTTACCTACATTTAGGATTATACATTTAATGGGTTAATTTACATAACTTCAAGGGATTTCCAGGAGGCATGTCGGTAATCGCATATTCTTAATCGTCGGAATTCATAATGATCTTGTTAAGATTTCATAAATTGCACTACAACAGCAACTGGCCACACATACGTTCGGGTTTTTCAAAGCGGTAGCTACTAATTCGGTTTAAGGCAATTCTCTGTAATTTGACCCCTGTTTTAGGCCTCACTCTGTGCTGACTTGCTCTGGTCTGTAGATTGTCCTCACAGTCTTCCACGCACACACACCGAATCAGGAATGCATTTCGATTATTTTGGTCTGCCGGCTGGGTTTTGAGCCACGGTCCACAGCGCGAGCTCCCGCCCGTCTACCCACTGGAGACTCACCGAACTGCAAAAAGAAAAACCCAACTGATCCGGTGTAGCAAGGCAAGTAGAAATCTAATAGATTGATCCCGTTGTTAAAAGTTTGAGTTGTGTTGCCTGCTAACTTGTGTGCTAACATATTGCGTAGTAGTAGCCAGCAAGCGAGCTAGCAAGCTAATGTTGTTCTTTTGTTGCAATTTCTTTTGTTGTTGTTTCCTGTGTCGTGGCTGTGATTGCTCGGCTTTTTCCTGCCTGCCCCCCTTAGCTTGGGGGGCACTAAGAACTCGGCTGCACAAAGATCTTACTGAGACGATATTTGAAAGAGGGAGTAGAAATGCACACCAGTTCTAGTGAAGTTGCGAGTTGGCAAACTAGCCAGGAAGTCAGTCGTCAGCTAGTTAGAAAATAATGACTATTATATGCTTGGTCGAGTGTCGGTTGGATTTGCGTTGCAGACAGGTCATTTTTCTTCATCGCTTACTTCGCCAGTGGTCTACATATGCAAACTCCCGGGCACCTGGTCTGATTAGATACACACGTCTATATGTATTCCCAAAAAATACATGCTCCCTCTCTGTTCCCGATGACACTGTCTAAACGCAGCTATGCACACTGTACAGCTGTGCGCCCAGCCGAACACCCCCCCTATAACTTGGACCAGGGCATCGCTGTCACTGACGTGATTGTAATGAAGAGATGGTTAGTGAAGGTGGTAACTTAGGAAATTTAAATGTAACTGCGTGGGAGAAAATGGATCTGGAACTATAAGAGTAACGTTAGGTTATCCAGTTCGGTCACACGTTTAGTAGCCTAGGCTACGTTACCTAACTGACTGATGCATATATTCTATTTTTGATTAACTGTGTGATGATCACGAGTGTTGAAGGGAAATATGCTGCCTGGTTATGCAGATATGTCCCACTGTTATCACCCTCTTCATCCCCTCCTCATCCCCTCCTTCGGCCCGATACGATAGACAGCCCGACTCCCGACAGCTGCAGCCGGTCGTTGGCACTGATGTGTGTGAGAACCGCTGACACACACAGCCCCATTGTGTGAGCCCCACCTGGGGCCTTGTGTATTTTTTGGAGCTGGCGGCTGTACTTTGGTAAGAAATAGTGTAGCTAGCTACATATAAGGAAACTGAAACGTGTTACAGTCAGCTAGCTGCCTCTATGTTTTTGTTCCACTCAGTTAATTTATTTAAAGAAACGGTAAGAAATCCAGTGAGTTAACTGGACCACGTCTTCAGCAAGTTAGTTGTCTACATCATATTCGTGGGTAAACACGTATAATTTCCGCTTCTCCTTTATGTTAACAAGTAGCATATACATGTACGACAGGAGCTGTGTAGCCCACATAAGCAAAGATGGTCATGTAAAAGCTCTCTGACATAAGTATCTCTCTCTCTCTCCCTCCTCCTCTCTGTCTCCCTCCTAACCCTGTTATGTCCGTAAATGTTTATCAGTCAATTTATCTGATTCAATCTAACTCTCCCATCGCGCTATCGTTCCTGACGGCAAACAGTAATGTGATGTGCACGTACGATTGTGCACTGTTGACTCCTCGCGTCTGCCAGATGATCTGGCATTTGTCCCGGCGGCGAAAGACAGCGGACAGATTGGAGCTACTGTAGTCACAGTCTGAGGGCTGGGATGATCTATTAATAGCCGCTCTCTCGCTCGCTCTCAAAATCAAACGCTCTCAATCACGCCCTCACCCTTCGTGTATGGCTACTGTTTTTCCTGTGGTTTCTGTAATTTGGGAAACGCCATGTAATCGTGAGGCGACCAAGGCTGTGTAGTAATGGCGTTTTTTGTGAGGAGAACTTCATCATATCAGAGGGGGGCTTTTGCTGGATGTGCTTGAATTTGTTTGTAACTTGTTGCAGGTGTGTGTGTTTGTGTGTGTGTGTGTGTGTGTGTGTGTGTGAGAGTGTGAGAGTGTGAGAGAGAGAGCCTGACAATGCCTGCAGTGTGCTCGGCTAGGCTATTGTAGCCTGCCTGGCATTTGCGAAGTGTGTTGTGCCTTTTGGAAAGTACAAGGACAGCAGAACCTGATCTGCCTTGCCACTGAAACTGCACAGAGGTGCCGCAGGCTGACGCACAGAGGAACTGAATTTGTTGTTCAAGGTGTGTTTGTGTGTGTGTGTGTGTGGGGCTGAGTCAAGCGCAGGGACCTTGGGGCAGGGAGTTTGTTTTGGAGTCACTAGTCACTAAAGGGCAATGCTTTGGAGCGGCATACTGCAGGCACTGGGATTGTGAGTTCAAACCGCGTGTCGGACGCCTTCAAGATCTGTCACCAGACAGAAAAAGCCTCCAGAAAAAGCCTCCTAAGCAAATAAATAATGTAGTGTGTGGTCTTGCGCCCGTGTTCGTCTGCCTGGTTGCGTGGGGGTGAAGTTATCAATATTTGAATGTGTCTGCACATTCGCATGCAAGTCCTCACCCCCACATACTGTACCTACACACTGACCTGCATACATATGTAATTCACTCACAAGCCACGGCACTACCCACGCTGTCAAATGCATCAATCACCTTTGCAATTGAGCGCTTAGCCCCTGCTGTGACATGTTGCTGTACTGTCATTGCCATATGCTTATCTCCGTTCTGTTCTCATCCTTGCTCTCTCTCTCTCGCGTTCACACTCATTCATTCACTCACTCACTCACACACAAGTCAACTCTCTCTCCTTCTCTCTCTCTCCTTCTTTCCCCACCCCCCTCCTTCTCTCTCTCACATGCACACAATTGCATGCAAAAGCACTTCAGTGCCTTGAGTCAAATTCAAATGTACCTGCTCAGTTTTGCACAATAGTGCAATATCTCATGATCAACAGAACCCGCAAGGCGATTACCGTCGAAAGTCAACAGGTCCTCAAATCTGCAGGCGTGCAGATTGTTCGATTCTGAAAACCGCAGCTCACGGCGTGGTCGAGCTCGGCCCCAGACCGATAACGCCGAGCCGAACCCCCAAAGAGAGGGGGGGGGGCGGGGGGCTAACGTCCCTCTGAGCGATTGCGTGTGTGTCAGGGTCTTTACAGAAGGTCCCATATTGGTTTCTCTAGTTTTGTTTGCCTGGTCGGCTGTGCTTGTGCTTGTTTAACATGTCAGGCTGCAGTATTTAAACTGTCAGAGGGGGAGGGGAGAGGGGGGACAGGGTGAGCCGGAGATGTTATTACTAGAGTAAATATTATTGCTGCTCTATGGTGTGCCACGTCAGAGTGAGAGTGAGAGTGAGAGAGTGAGCGAGCGAGAGAGAGAGGGAGAGAGGGAGGGTGTGCCGTCCGGAGAACGTGAGATGCAGAGAAATGTGGACTGTTTCCAGGCCTTTTCTCTGGGCCTCTGCCTGTCCTGCTGGTCAGTGTGCATTCTCAGGATCTGTCATTGGCTCACAAATGTGTGTGTGTGTGTGTGTATGTGTATGTGTGTGTGTGTGTGCGCAGCCTGTCAGAGCTCTGTGGGTTCAGCTGCAACGAGCGTGTGTCACACAAGTGTGTGTGTGTGTGTGAGAATATCCTCACCGCATACTGGGCCCGATTTACTAAGACCTTTAGCGTGTGCAAAACCTTTTAGCACATGCGAAACTAACGACGCAACCAATGATTGGTGCAAAACGAATACCATTACCAAGCATTGGTCATGTTATTGGTTTTGCACACACTAAAGGTCTTTGTAAATTAAGCCTATTGTCTACTGTGAGTTCATCTGCAACTCCAGCACTGTGTGTGTGTGCCATGGGACTGTCATTGTCATTGGCCCATTTGGCAACGACTCGGATAAGCACATGTGGATTTATGTCTTAATCTGACTGTCCCCGCAATGTCCATACGCTAGGCCCTGTTAGCACACCAGTATGGCTTCCGACATGCGCACTGCACTGCATGGTCAACAAGGCTGCTGTTCGGCATCACGGCTATTAGCGCTCTGTCGCAGCCGCGAGCGAGCAACCTGACCTGAATCGCTTCAGTCATCGCCCTTCTGCGCGAACGGAGATCGTGGAAAGCGCGAATGAAAGCGACGGATTGTCTGACAGTTCTGCGTCCGCCACTCAGAGCCGAGCCTGCCATGGACCGCGCGCTGCACCTTTAACGGCCTCTCTGGAGAGCCCTGTGGCTGTGAACAGAGGCGCGCTATCTAATGTCTGCCCTTGAACGTTCACGACGAGCCGTGCTTCAGACACCCTCTCTCCTCTCCGAGGCACACCTGGCTTTTTGTCGTCCGTGCCAAGCCGCTGAGGGCCGGGATTTGTAAACAGCGCCCCGCCTTGTCGGCTTCAAAAGCGGCGAGTTGAACGAAGGACAGAGGAGGCGGAGCCTCAGGCCGTCGCCCACTTCTTTCCCCCCGTTTCTCCTCATCGTGATCTTTTGTTCTGTCCGTCCGTCTGTCTGTTTACAGCACTCTTGGACATAGCGCTCTTCTATTTGACTGTGACACATTGTTTTTTTCCTAGGGCCCTTAATTTGTGAGCTAACACTGTGCTACTTCACCTGTATTTGTTTCACGGCACAAACGCAAGAGTGCACAGTGCAGTGCGTCTGCTGTTAAACTGTCTACAGAAACTGAAGTTGGGCCTGCAGATTTGAGTCCTTATTGCAATGGGCCTCAGTGGGCAATCAACCTTATGTCTGTGTAGAAGGCTGAAGGAAGAGACATTAAATTATCTGAGCTATGCTGAATACGCTGCCTTTTTGTCAAAATTTAATAGAATTTAATAGCCATCTAAACAAATATTGTTGTTGACATTTTGGTCTAATGCGTTTTGTGTGGGTGAAAATAAATCTGTTCACAAAGTGTGGAGTCAGGAAAGGTATTGCCACTTGCGTCACTCGCATTTGTGAGCTATATAGTTAATGGAATTTAACCCAATGACTATCGATTGTTCATTTGGTAACATTAAAGGTCATCGATCAATGGAATAAAAAAAAAAAAAAAAAATCCCCAATACTGACTGCGCCTAGTACTTCGTATTTACGTATTTACCTTTTTAGGATTGTTTTAACGCACTTGTTCGGAAATGCACTATGTACGTCGCTCTGGATAAGAGCGTCTGCTAAATGTCTATAATATAATAATATGATATAATTATTTTAAATGTGCATCCCTAGTCTGTAATGTATTGGGCCTCAGTGTAAAAGCACCATGTCTGTAATATACTAGGTGTCACTGTAAAATCACCCTGTGTCTGTAATGTATCGAGTCTCAGTGTGAAATCACCCTGTGTCTGTAATGTATCGAGTCTCAGTGTGAAATCACCCTGTGTCTGTAATGTATTGAGTCTCAGTGTAAAATCACCCTGTGTCTGTAGTGTATCGAGTCTGTGTGAAATCACCCAGTATCTGTAATGTATTGAGTCTCAGTGTAAAATCACCCCGTCTCTGTAATGTATTGAGTCTCAGTATAAAATCACACCATGTCTGTAATGTATTGAGTCTCAGTGTAAAATCTCCGTGTCTGTCGTGTATCGAGTGTCAGTTTGAAATCACCCCGTGTCTGTAATGTATTGAGCCTCAGTGTGAAATCACCCCATGTCTGTAATGTATTGAGCCTCAGTGTACAATTAACCGTGTCTGTAATGTATCGAGCCTCAGTGTAAAATCACCCTGTGTCTGTCTTCTGCAGGTGAGAGTGCCATGCTTGTCAGAGGGGTGAGGGAGTGAGGCGATGGGCTGCACCTCCGCTAAGCAGGTGTCGGCCGTGCCCAGTGATGAGGAGGGCCGGGGCAAGGCCTACAGCAATGGGGACGTCTTCACCGGTCAGTCCATAACACTCGCATGTTACTTTTACTGGATCTGATGAGTCATCAGCCTGTTTTGTTCCTAGACACAACTAGAACGTCTTTACTAGTTAGTGTGTCTCATTGGGGAAATGTCATCTCGCACTGCCGCCGTGAAATTGACAGACTTGACATTTTATAAAACTATTTTCAATTTTCCTCAGATTTTATCATAGGCAAAGGTACCGTCTCTATCTGCATTAAGATCTTTCCCATTTATATACCAGTTTTTTGCGTTGAATTACGCGTAGTTAATGTGCGGTTTCATTCTGTGGTTGCGCCTTATTCTGATTTGACAAATAGCCGAATGGTTTACAGGCGGAAAAGAAAGATTGACGCTTCAATCTGATTCCCTGTCTGTGTCAATAAACGGCGATGACAGTTTCACTGCTGCTCATTATTCATTTGGAGACGGTTTAATACAGCGGATGCCTTCTTCATAAGGAAACGTTGTACCTATAAACCCTGCATGTAGTATTCACTTGTGCCAGTGGTGCATGATGTACAGTTGTGACACACTATTGTTAAGCAAAGGCTTTGAAGGTCTTTACCTGGATGCGCGCTACGAGGGTTTGCACCATTAAAGCTCTCTCCACAGCCACAGGCCCGAGGCTGAAACCAGAGAGGACTCTGAGGACAGAAAGAGAGAGCGAAAGACGGAGCAGTTAACCGCATCAATTATAACGATGGGAGAGAGAGAGAGAGAGGGAGGAATGAGGGATTAGGGGGAGAGATTAGGGATTAGGAGCAACCCAGCGGAATATCAGAGGCAGATGACAAATGATGGGAGGCCTCTCACTCCCACACTCGTTATTTCTCTTTTTAGCGCTCAATCTCCCAGCATATCTCTCTCTCTCTCTTTCTATCTTTCTCTCTCTCTCTCTGTCTCTTTCTATCTCTCTCTCTCCGTCTCTTTCTATCTCTCTCGCTCTCTGTCTCTTTCTATCTTTTTTCTCACTCTAGCTCGCTCACTCACTCCGTTTTAATCTCTAAATCTCTCTGTCTCTTTCTCACTCTCTAGCTCACTCTTTCTCTACATCACATTACTGGCATTTTGCAGACTTACACAACTTTTAGCATTTTTACATAGTATCTATCCATTTATACAGTTGGATAGATTCAGGTTAACTACCTTGCTCAAGGGTACAGTGGCAGTGTACTTCCTGGGAATTCCAGTTCCCTAACCATTATAGTACACTGATCCCCTCACAGTAGGATCAGTGCATGGTGCTGCTCATTCAGGCTTCAGCTCCCATCTTTGCTTTCAGTAATACAGGACTGTAAGTGTCCTGTTCTTCCCACCCATCTTGCTCTGCCTGTGATACGGAAGCGCCGTAACAGCTGCTACAGCAAGCTGCCCCAATCCCAGGGCAGCGTGCCGATCACAGAGCAGACTGCCAATCCCAGGGCAGCGTGCCCATCCCAGAGCAGCGTGGCAATCCCAGGGCAGCGTGCCGATCCCAGAGCAGCTCGCCAATCCCAGAGCAGCGTGCCAATCCCTGCACTTGTAATGGAGAGATTATTACTGAAGAGCTCGGCAGAGAGATAGAGAGAGTGAGGGGGATGGATGGATAGAGGGAGAGCAGAGACCTTTTCTCCTGTTTGTAGCCAACCGTGTGCGGGTCAAAAACTTTGCCATATCCTCTCTCACGATCGCCACAGTCACTTGCCACTGCCATTAGTAAGAATGCTATTTCTGTAACGGCGGAAGAGCTTTTTGGCGCGGCCAGAGCGGAACATCCTGTTCGTCCATGCCAGTTTGCATGCGTGGAAAGGGGCGTCTGGCCAGTTTTAATACACTGTAAATTGTTCTCTTTGGATAGCGACAGATTGTTGTGAGGAGTATTCATTTGTGCTGGCATTACCGAGCGTGCTGTTCTGTGCTCAATGTTAGTGTCAGCCCCACACCCCCCACTCTCGTTTACACAATGAGAGGAAAGGCTGTGATCTCCTATGCACATAGGAAAGGAAGAGAAAGTCTAAGCTCTATTTAATATCATTGTTTATGAAGTGTGTTTGAGTGTATCTTGGCTCTGTGTGTGTGTTTTCGAGCGTGTTGAGACGCAGGCGTTGGGGCTGTGCCTGTTTTCTGTCCTTCAGTCAACGATAGCACGACACCCCTTTCTCTTTCGCACGCTGTGTGTGTGTGTGTGTGTGTCTGTGCGTACGTGTGTGACTTGCAAAGCCAGTTCTGCAGGCTTTGTAAATTTTCAAGTTTAAAAAAACAGCAAAAATATTTGTGTCATTTTCAGATACAGTCAGTTTTTAGTCTAAACATTTTTATTCTGTATTTTTCTCCCTAACTTGGAAATCTCAGACGTGATAGGAGGCCCGCCTCTTCGCAGCACCATCCTCCGTCCTCATGGGGGCGCAGTCTTGCACGCACGTCCTCTGGACATTGTACAGCGAGCCTCTTCTTTTCATTCTGCAGTCCACCCGCTCAACTGCGCTGGCGACATAGCTCCCACAGGCAGACCACAGATCTCCCAACTGTGCCTCAAAACCCCTCCCTTCCTGGCTGGCTTCACGACGAGCTATGTGCCATCCCCAATATTGTGAAGTTCCAGCCAGCTGGACGAACACAGTCTGAGATTCTGTGAGAACGACGGGGCACATCGCTGCACTGAGCAACTGGATATGCCATTTGGGAGGCCCCAAAGATCACATTCTTTCACAAATAGTTTGTAGTTTGTAACAAGTTTTAAGATTCTCCCAATTAATCATCCATCATAGTGAAGCCTTACAAAATGCACTAAGCCAAGGCTGAACTGTTTTAAGTAGCCTATACCTGTGTCCGTAAGGAGTTTCATTAAAGCATTTATTCCGTTAGGTGTAGTGCACACGCACAGTGACAGTGACAAAGGCAGTGTGTAGGGCGGAGTGGTACAAAGTACCAAACCAAGAAAACTGATAGGCAGAGGCTGCAGGCAGTTGTTATGAAAAGTGGAGAGGGGGGTGGGGCTAGCGAGGGTGAGAATACGGAAGAGGAGCCGTCGTGGGAATCCTCTCACTCGTTCTCCTCTTCTCTCTCAGAGTCTGCGCACGGAGGGGTGCGTAAGGGCGGGGCGGGGGCGGGGGGGGGGGGGGGTGCGTAAGGGCGGAGGGGGAGGCCTGTGTAAGTATAGGGTGTTTAGTGTGCGGGGGGCGTGCCCTGCGATAACGCACAGCGCACCTTCCCCTCGCTCTCGACCAAGTCACGTATTTGTGCCGTCCCTTTAATTTAAACGTGGCAGGAGAGCAGATATCCTGGAGCAGGCTCCTTTTATCCCCTACCACCAAGAGGAGCTGTTCGTGAAGAGCCCTACATTTAGCCGCCTAGCTCTCCTCCTAACTCCTAGCCCTCTCTCTCTCTATCTCTCTTTCTGTCTCTCCCCCCCTCACTCTCTCCTAGATGAGTACAAGGTGAAGGGAGTGGAGGAAGTGAAGTACATGCGTGGAGAGGAGGATAGAGTGAACACGCGGAACCAGGAGAACCTGGTGAGGCCTAACAAACACACACGCTCACTCACGCTCACTCACGCTCTGCGCTGCTTGCATTGTAAAGCAACAGTTTACACTGCGAGACCTATAGTGCACTCAGGGGTGGACGATGTAATGCTTTTAAATAGCCCTTATACTCCTTTTCACACAAACTGGGAAGATCGGAAAGAACTACTCCGGGTTCTTACTGACATGTTAACCAGTGTTGATGCCATCCATCACTTTATTGAAGTAAAACTGTATATATTTTTCCCGTTATGTTTTTTTTGGGGTTAATGAATATATGAAACAGAATAAAATGTGGGAAAACAATCCTCACATTGACGTCGTCCAAGAGATTTCTTCTCGATAAGGATTTTATTGATTTGTTTTTACCAAAACATCCGTTTCAGACTTAGACTAGCTGCACTAGATTCATAAGTCTTTAACTGCACATTTGCATGCGTGCACTCTCTGCCAAACTTGGGGACACAAGTTTACTTGTTAAGGCATCCGAGCGTCCGCACGCAGTAACAGAGTTAGGTAGGGCTGCGCTGTTATCAGAGCCTGCTTTGTTCAGTGCCCTTCAGCAGTTCTGATGACATCACAGCTGAATGAATCAGAGCCCTGAGGTCAGAGAGGGTACCGTTAGGTGAACTAAACAAACAAACAAACAAACAAACCAACCGACAAACGAACTCTGTCGACTGGAGGGCTATAGAGCTGTTGTTCCTGCAGGGTACGTGCGCACACCACACAGGTAACGGCGGCCTTAACTGAACCAGTTTAGCCACAGTCCTGTTTTGATTGTGGGCGTTTAAAGAGAGCTGGAAACCCAGCAGGCCTTTTTATTTTATTTAATGCTGCTGCCAGAGGGGGGAGGAGTTATACTGTCGCAGTTCGCCCGCTGGTTTGTTTCCACTGTTCTTGGAGTGTAAAAGTGTGTGTGCGTGTGTGCGTGCGTGCGTGCGTGCGTGCGTGCGTGTGTGTGTGCGTGCGTGTGTCTTTCAGGAGAAAAGTGCAATTTCATACAGGGGAAAACAAAAGGAGGACCCAGGAACTAATGGCAACAAGACCAAGTGAGTTTTTCGCATTCTTGCTGTGTGTGTGTGTGTGCGTGTGTGTGTGTGTGTGTGGTAATGTAATTACAATTAATTTTGTGCTGTGAGTGTGTACTTTCTGTAGCGTTGCGTTCTCATTATCTCTGCGCGTTTGGTACCTTTAGTGTGTGTCATGGTTGCTTCGTGTTGCTTGCGTGCAAGATGTTGAAATACGTATGTTTATTAATACACTGTATGTATGTGTGTGTATCTCTCCAAGAGACTCGGTCAAGAGGCAGTTTTAGTCCTGGAGTGGAGATGCTGCTTGTTATTCGATGCAGTGTAATCCTGAGTCCCGTAATTGGATCAGAAGAGCTCGTTTAATCCAGGCCACTGAGGGCAGAAGATGTGTTATGAAGGGTGCAGCGTTTTATTGCAGTACTTCAGGAACAGGGCTAGCCGTCTCAAATCACCTTTACTGTGCCTCATTCAGCCAGCAATATCATTCTGTACCATACCTTTAATCAATCATATTCAGTCCCGACACCGGGGTGGCTATAACTACTCTTACTGTGTGTGAGTGTGAGTCTTGACCATGTACTGACCACAAGTCCAGCACCGTGTGTGCGTGCCGCTGTGCATGCATGCGCGTGTGTGCGTATGTGTTTGCCCGTGTGTGTGTGTATGTTTTTGTCGGCGTGCGTGCGTGTGTGTGTGTGTGTGTGTGCGTAGTTAGTCTGGCTGTAACTGGAAGTTCTCATACCACGTTTTCTCTTCTCCCCGCCTCCTCAGTATCCACACGTCAGAGAGCCAGCAGGAGTTCTTCAGGATGCTGGATGAGAAGATTGAGGAGGTAGGAGGAGGATGGGGGGGGGGACAGGAGGGCGCATGTAGGAGGGGTTTAGGAGCAGTGCCCAAGAATTTCGAGACAGAATTAACTGACTAACTGAAGAGGTTAGTCATCAAGAAAACTATTTAAAAGAAAAACATTTGAACTTCCTGTGGTCCCATGCTGCCTTCATCTTAATCGGCTTCTCTTCCTACGACTCATCATTCCACTCATTTGCTCCTTCCTGCCCTGCTCTGACTCCTCCCACATCTTTCACTCCCTCTGTCTTGCTTATCTGTGCACGATGCAGATCGGTTCTCATTTGGCATTTGCCTCTTCTTCACAGGGACAGGACTACTGCTCAGAGGAAGAGCAGGAGGTGACATAGCACAACGGCCCTCGAGTCTGCCCCCCACAGGCCCCTTCCCCCATACCCGAGAGAGACAACTCAAGACTGTGTGTGTGTGTGTGTGTGTGTGCGTGTGTGTGCGTGTGTGTGCGTGTGTGTGCGTGTGTTTGTACACACATGTGAGTGTGTACATGTGTGTGTGTGTGTGTGTGCGCGTGTGTGTTTGTACGCACATGTGAGTGTGTATATATATGTGTGTGTGTGTGTGAGAGAGAGAGAGAGAGAGAGAGAGAGCGAGAGCTGGCATGCTGTTTTGGACCAATGAGAGCTACCCTGATTTGGGACAAGCCTGCTGGGAGGGAGAGAGGGTCCATCTGTTCCCTCCGTCCCGCACGAAGGCACCTCTGCTCACCCCTACCCCCCGAAGAGATGACTCCCAAAATGGAGGGACCAGGACAGTGAAAATGGAGCGGACTGTGGAAACGTGCTCTCTCCTACTTCCTTCCCTGCTCTCCTATCAGCCCTGTGAGACAGACGGAACGGACAAGCGGAACGGACAGACTGCACGCGCTCCACTACTGGTGGGAGGGAGGAAGGAGGCGTCACCCTCCTGCTGTCATGTGAACTGAGAATGAACTCTGAAGTGCTGCCGGGTGACCTGAGAGCCAATAGAATTTCAATGGGTCGGCGTGTGGGGGGTTGTGGGGGGAGAAATATTTAGATTTGTTAGAAGCTACGTAAAGAACGAAAGGTTATTTGTGAACTCACTCCAGCCTTTAAAGAAACCTTTTTTTTTTTTTTTTTCTCTTCAAAACTGTACCGTTTTCTTCTTGTCTGTCTCTTTCTCTTTGGCTTTTCTGTCGCAGTTCAGCCCTTCCCGCCGGCTAGCTAAACGTCTAAGTGCTGGAAAGGTGAAAGGTGGCAGGTTTCCTGTGCCCCAGGCTGTGTCTCTGTGTTTAAACCCTCTTTCTCAAAAGTCTTTTTAAAGCCATGACACTAAAGCACACGACCTGTCACTCACGCAGCCCACGGCACTGATCAAACCCGCCCTCCCAACTCCCTGGTGTGTCCAGCCGTGTTTCCGTGTCCGTGTCTGCAGTTTGGGCTTCAGATCACTCCTCAGCTTCAGCAGTATTAAGGCTCAGTGGCAGTACACACACGTGCGCGCACACACACACACACACACGTTCACTTACAAAGACTGAACCATTGGGCCGAGGGTCACCCAGAGGCACAGACCTGTTCATGCTTCTGTCTTGATGTATGGATCATTCCTTTTTTATTTTTGATGTTTTTTTTTTTGTGTTTTTCTATTAAAATAAACACAGGAGCTGTTTATACAACAGGGTCTCCATCCGCTGTGCCTAGTTTCTGATTATTATATCAGGAGCTGTGTGTCTGTTTGAGTGAATACTGAGGAGGAATCATTGTGACGTCACGTGGCCTGGTTGGATTCTTGAAAGTCAACAATCTTCCTGCAAGGGTTCTTGGCATTGTAGGAAGTGGGTGTGTACTGCCATCTAGTGTAGTATATCGTCACACGCATATAAAAAAATTGTAAGGGAGGGATATCCAATACTAAGGAAAGGCCGACAGCCGTTAAGAGTCCTAAGTTTATACGGGTCCCACCCCTCTATTGTAGTATGAGAGAAGCATTATTTAGGAAGAAATTGACTTCCTGTATTGACAAACTGCATCGTGTTGCGCGGTTCTGGAGGCTGAGATATTTCAAAAATTGTTATGAACTTATGTGCCTCTATTCCAGTTACATGTCAGTGCTGTTCCACTTGGTGCGAGGTTGCTATACTTGTACAATATGTAAGGAGTGGTCAGCAGAGCACCTTGTTGACCCTCCTGGGAGTATCTGCTACGGCGGGGATGGATGAAAGGATGTCTGAGTGCACCATGTTAGGGAGCCACATACAAATACGGTAACATCTGGAGTGATTTAGACCACTTTATTTTAGTAAAAGCACTGGACCACTGATGATGATAAATTGGTTTTTGCAACGATTATGTGGCGGGGAAATTTTTTTAATGGCTTTTCAGCACGGACACATAATGTTCACTGTTCTAATGGACAGTAGTTCTCAGCTAAGAACGTGTATATACCCAATTCTACGTAGGCCTATTGTGTAGGCTGCACGACAAACTAGCACAGCGGTGTTTCCAAATAAACTTATGTTTAGTTCAATAGTAGATAGTAATTGTTTTATGTATAGGCCACGTCTTATGGGCTGCTTTCATTTGGAAGCCATCTGTTTTTTTAAGTGTGTCGACACAAACGGCAGCGTGACTGCAGTTTGGAACAGCATAATGACACACACGTCACAATGATTAAAACGTTAAATAGAATCACTGTTGTTACCAGAATTTACATATTTATACAGATATCATGTCGTCGATATGCATAGGTGCCGCCTACACATTTGGGTCAACTCGCACTATTATGGATGTTTTTTCGAGAGAGACGGCACCTGCCTAGGACAAACTCCGTTTACCTAGCATCTGTTATTTATTGTGAAATTTACTTCGTTGACGTTGTATTTACTCAAAATAAAATGTCACGCATCGTTTTCTCTGAGATTGGCTGGGATCAAGGTTTTCTGTTCCCTGTAGCTAATGCAGAAAATAAGGCGTTGGAGGAGGAGGTGAGTCCCACTGAGGAGTGAGGGTTTTAGCTAGTTAATATTCAGTTAGCAAATATTGTATTTTCTCGATAGTTTGCTCGAAAAAGCCTTCCCCAAAAAGAGTAATGTTTACATATTTAAGGAAAATATAGCTTCAGTATTTCATATAAATGATATGATAAGCAATGTAATGTGACAGAAAAACAAATAGCAACTTTTCCCATGGCAAGAATGTGTAGGCTAGTTGCCTTTTCCTTCTCTGATCCTTGCAGCTTCAAGGGAAACAAAAATATAGGGAAAAAATTAAGAACGACATCAGCGAGCACAAAGACAGGATCCAAGCCATGTCAGCATTTCTGAAAAACGTCAAACAGGAGCTGTCTCACACTCAGGTGTGCTTTCCTCTTTGTTTTTCTGAAATTATTGTGTTTGGTTCTCCCAAGCAGGCCTGGATACCTGCAAAATGAACAAACCGCAAAAAACATACACGACCTGTGCAAAATACACTGCTCAAAAAAATGGAACACTTAATCATCACAGTATAACACCAAGTCAATTAAACCAAACCAGTTATGCTGGATGATGTTGCAGGCAGTGCAACATCCGCCACGGCGTCTCCAGACTCTTTCACATCTGTCACATGTGCTCAGTGTGAACCTGCTCTCATCTGTGAAGAGAACGGGGCGCCAATGGCGAACCTGACAATTCTGGTGTTCTCTGGCAAATGCCAATCGAGCTGCACGGTGCTGGGCTATGAGCACAGGTCCCACTACAGGACGTCGGGCCCTCATGCCACCCTCATGGAGTCTGTTTCTGACAGTTTGGTCAGAAACATGCACACAAGTAGCCCGCGGTAGGTCATTTTGTAGGGTTCTGGCAGTGCTCCTCCTGTTCCTCCTCGCACAAAGGAGCAGATACCAGTCCTGCCGCTGGGTTGTTGCCCTTCTACGGCCCTGTCCAGCTCTCCTCGTGTAATGGCCCGTCTCCCGGTATCTCCTCCATGCTCTTGAGATTGTGCTGGGAGACACAGCAAACCTTGCAATGGCACGTATGGTTGTGCCATCCTGGAGGAGCTGGACTACCTGTGCAACCTGAATGGGCTGCAGGTACTGCCTCATGCTACCAGTATTGACAAGGGTACTAGCAAAATGCAAAACTAGAGAAAAATCACCCAGGAAGGATAAAGAGAGAGAAATGGTCTGTGGCCACCACCTGCAAAACCATTTACTTTTTGGGGGTTGTCTTGCTGTTGCCTCTCCTGTCCATCTGTTGTCACTTTAATTGACTTGGTGTTATACTGTGTTGATTAAGTGTTCCCTTAATTTCTTTGAGCAGTGTATAACTTGACCTACCCCCTTACATAACAGCAGGATAATTCAAAACATTCTGACCATTAGACTCCACAAGACAAGGGTGAGTCACAGTGAAGTCAAGCTGACTTTGGCAACCGCCCAGTTTTCCAAGTGTGACATGGAATCACATGGCGTCTCAGTGTGTGAACCCCTCCTGGCTTGTACATGATTGGTGTCTGTGTGTGTGTGTGTGTGTGTGTGTGTGTGTGCGCACACATGTACAGGCACTTTGTGCAGCCCTAGGAAAGGAGGCAGAGTCTGAGGTGCACTTCAAGTCCGTGGCAGGTCGGGAGGTGGGGCATCTGGAGCAGGAAATTGCGAAACTGGACAAGGAGATGGATGCTCTGAAGGAGAACAAGGAAGCACAGGAGGTCAATTAAGAGTTTATGCGATAGTTCTGTAATAATGTCACATCATGACATCATTCGTTTGGGAGTATAGGCACCCATTTACAGTTGTGTTCAAATAAATAGCAGTGCGTTAAATAAAGTGCAAATATTTTTTAATAGCTTTTAGTTCCATATTTCAAATGTAGTGGAAACATTACACGTTCAATTCCAAATCAAAGCATTAACAAATGTTATCAAGTCTGCGTTATTCTTTTACAGGAAGCAAAGAAAAGGAATATTAATCTGTTCAAAAAAATAGCAGTGTCGACATTTTTCTCTTCAAACTCAAACACTTACTGTATAAATTGAAGACATTTTTCAAGATTTAACTTCACTTTAAATTACTGAACTGATATTTTGTTGCATAACCATTGTTTTTGATAACTGCTGCGCATCTGCGTTGCATCGAGTCAACCAACTTCTGGCACCTAGAAACAGGTATTTCAGCCCAGGATGAACGAACTACATTCCACCGTTCCTGTGAATTTTTGGGTTTTGCTTCAGAAACTGCATTTTTAATGTCACCCCACAAGTTTTCAATGGGGTTGAGGTCAGGGGATTGAGCTGGCCACTCCATTACCTCAATCCTTTTTGTCTGGAACCAAGATGTTGCTCACTTACTCGTGTGTTTGGGGTCGTTGTCTTGTTGAAACACCCATTTCAGGGGCATTTTCTCTTTGGCATACGGCAACATAATCTTTTAAAGTATTTTGATGTATTCAAACTGATCCATGATTCCCTGGTATACGATAAATAGGCCCAACACCTAGTATCCCCATACCATGATTTTTGCGCCACCATGCTTCACTGTCTTCACAGTGTACTGTGGCTTGAATTCAGTACCCGGGGGTAGTCTGACGTACTGTCGACGACTGCTAGACCCGAAAAGAACAATTTTACTCTCATCAGTCCACAGAATGTTATGCCATTTCTCTTTGGGCCAATCGATGTGTTCCTTGGCAAATTTTAACGGATCCTGCACATGCCGTTTTTTCAACAATGGTGCTTTACAGGGGCTTCTTGCTGATAGCTTAGCTTCGATCAAACGTCTTCTGACTGTAACAGCACTTACAGGTAATTTTAAATCATCTTTGATCTTTCTGGAGGTGATGATTGGCTGAATATTTGCCATTCTGACTATTCTTCGATCTGTTTTAACAGTAGTTTCTCGTTTTCTTCCATGTGTTTCGGGTTTTTGTTGCCATTTTAAAGCATTTGAGATATTTTTAGCTGAGCATCCTATAATTTGCTACACTTCTTTACACGTTTTCCCCTCTCCAATCAACTTTTAAATCAAATTACGTTGTTTCTCCGAACAATGTTTGGAACGGCCCATTTTACTTAGCAATTCAGAAGAAAATATATTTTATAACTATGTGTGAAACATTTGCTTCCCTTCTTCCTTAATAAAGGACAATTAATGACACCTGTTTTTTCACAGAATGAATGAATTTTCTAATTAAACTCCACACTGCTATTATTTTGAACACGCCCCTTTCAATGAATGAGTCAATTACTCAGAACAAGCAGCGTGCATGTCATGACAGTTGGGTCTGTTGTTTTTCTATAACACTACTACATCTACAAGTAAATTATTTGCCATGCAGAAATATCACTACTACTAATAACAGTGGTTCATCAGGTTACTGATGTTGTACTGCTATTTTTTTGAACACCACTGTAGTTTTGTATGCTTTTTAATACTTTTGTTCTATGTCCAAACCCTCAAAAAAGCAAGCCTTGAGCAACCGTGGTTAGACCAGGGAAGAGGGACAAAAGAGGGACACATTTGTCCCTCACATATTATGTCTTATAAAATCAATTTATTCTCGAAATAGTAGAACTTTTGGAAATGCAGATGTGATGCTTGGCTTTCCCATGAAGGCCTGCAGCTAAATTTCTCGGCTTTGCTCCAAAGAACAACATCTCCAGAGCCACCCAGAAGCTGGAGATGCTGATCACCCAGCTGAACTGGGATAAGTTCACCCTGGAAGCCTGGCTGGCAGAATCTGCACGCAGAGATGAAGACACCATGGCCATTCTTAAATATGTCCAGCAGGACAAGAGCAAGATGAAGGTGGGATGTGGCACCAAGCAGCCATTTTAAGGGTCTGGAGAGGGATACCGTTGTTATCAGCACAAGTCAGAGGCATTTTCTGTGACTCGCAGAGACGGAACTGTCAATGTAATTCACCGTTTTTTCCCCCAATAAAGCTCAGCTGTGAAAGTCATGTAAATGGTTCATGGCCCCCACGATGGCATCTTTATTTAAGTGATGTGTGAGACTCGGGGTTATTAAAGAAGGATTAAGAACCAATTTATAGTTACATGGGTTTTAGGGTTAAGAAATGGGGGTAAGACTAATGGTGCTAGGAAAACAGCTCCATGTAAATGCATGCTGCTAGGTAATGCTAATTCTAGATTGGCACCGATATGCATATGTGTAAAAAATCTATTTACCAACTCTATTGGGCTCAAGAAAGAGGTAGTTTGCTGAAAGCTTTTTCTTTCATTGGGTGCCATAGGAGCTGATCCATGCAATTGATAAAAGTTCTGTTGACACCAACCAGAAGCACAAGACCTTGGAGGCCGAACACACCAGGACAGTAACGACCCAGGTCCAGAGACTGTTTCCGATCTCTTACCCTACATGTCCAGTGTCAGTGAGGGTCCTTTATTATGGCGGTGCCACCATGTTTATTCATCACATGTTTTTGGAAACAGATGGGGCTGGAGAAGACATTAGAGAGTTTGTGCAAAGCTCACGAGGAGCGACAGGCGCTCATTCATCAGTGGGAGAGCACCATTGAGCAAATGAGGAAGCGAGACCATGAGCTGCAGCAGTGCATAATGGTAACCACCGGGGGTGCTAGATAGCCTGAGACTTGTTTAGATACAAACATATGACGCTTGTGATGTACATTACATTACATTACATTATAGGCATTTAGCAGACGCTCTTATCCAGAGCGACTTACACAACTTCTTATTACATGTATCCATTCATACAGCTGGATATATACTGAAGCAATTCAGGTTAAGTACCTTGCTCAAGGGTACAACGGCAGTGTCCTACCTGGGAATCGAACCTGCAACCTTTCGGTTACAAGTCCAGTTCCTTAACCATTATACTACACTGCCGCTCCGTGATGTAATAATTCATGGCCCATTTCCAGCTGCTTCCTGAGATGCACCAGGAGGTCCGGCATAGGCAGTACATGATCAAGGAAAGGAGGCTGTTCCTGGAGAGGCAGCTGGAAAACAACTCAGAGTGTAAGAGGAAGGGCTTGAGCGTGAAGCGACGGGGAACGAAACTGAAGGGGGAGTTCCAGAAAAAGGAGTGCAACCGTGCTCGGGTGCAGGTCGAGGTGAGCACGGCAGCACGCCCTCTGCAAGCATGTCTGTATCCAGTACCACATCCCTCACTAAATTGCAATCGTATCTTGAGCACTCGAGAGCATTTTAAGAAAAGTCTAACTTGGATGCAGCAATGTGGAATTTGTGTATTTACACATCACCTGGTTTCTTGAATCTGAACTGGTTGCTGATTTTAAGGTGGTAACAAAACCCGGCAAACAAAGACCCTCTGGCTGTCCAGGACCGGGGTTAAGGACCATTGATTTAAGTGTTTTTCCAGCTTCTTAAGCTACGGCACTTACGCTGGAGTGAAGTAAGCTTAACTGGTGTAATCAAAAGCCGTGATCGAGTGTATCATCTGGCTGGAACAAAAGCACACCCGCCACAGCTCTGGCCTGAAAAATATGCATGGTTCTATGTCACTCCCTGCCTGACATCTGCATTTCTTATCGGTTCAGTTTGACAGCTTGAGAGTCACCGTGGAGCGGGTGGCTACAGATGTCGAGGCTAAGAGATCCCAGCTGGCCGGCATTAAAAGGGACATCCAGACCAAGCTAAACAAGTAAGGGGACTTCTCTGTTTTACGAGTGCCAGCCGCTCGGCTGCCATTGGGATCACCTGCATCACAGCTGCCTCCATCCTGTTTAAAGCAACTGCATGCGCTGTCAAACAACTGACAAGCAAGGTTAAACAAGATTACATGCACTGTAAGTCTTACAACTCCCGTTGTTGAAGGTTGCGAAGACGTGATAGGTCACTATAATAGGGTAGTTGGAAATGAACCAGAGATGACGGAACCAGCCTTGCCAAAATTTTACTGAATCTTGAAGACGCATAGGCAATCCAGAGCCAATCAGGAGATGTGGGATACCAGCGACATGAATATTGGTGCTGGCATTCCATTAAACTGAGTCAGGGAGTCAATAGAATCATAAAACAGAAGAGAGCTGTAGGTACACATTCTCTTCATCAAGTCCTTAGTTTCCTTTTTTTGGTGAAAAGGATCATTTAGTGCATAGCAAAAAGAATAAGTTGGACTTACAAGTTACAACATAATGAAGAATGAATGATTTATTTGAATGCCACTACAAAGCCCAATTCCTGGCCAGAGCCTGTATTTGCCTGCTTTTGCAAAATGAAACGGTAAACTTCCAACTAATTTTAACAACCCTGTTCTAAATATTATTTTGTTTTACTGTAGACTGAGAGGACCCATGTGGGTCTAATGCTAATGTTGAACAGAAATGCATAAATTCTTCATCAATAAGCAAATAGTGTTTTGAGTTTTCTGGTAGTGGTGAAAATCTCAGGGAGATTTTGTGAGGTAAAGAGATTGTGTGGTAAAGTGCTTGCTTCAGGTTATGAGTTTGTTTTTTGCGGTGCTGCTCTTGTAGATACCAGCAGCAGGTTTTTTTATCACTGACTGTAGTGTGTGAGCTGAATCTTGTGTCTTATGCCCCTTTATGTCACAGTAGTTTGTTTTTATTCACCCTGTCTGCACAGCACATTTCCCCCAGGGATAGTGTAGCTGGGCTTGGCTTGATGGCTGTGTGCGTTTGTGCTCAGGATGGACACCATCACGCTCCACAACACGTCTCTGGAGGAGAAACTCAAGGAGGTGACAGAGACGGTTCTCAGCGTGGACGAGAGGGCCACTCAGATGGAGGCGATGCTGAAGGAAGAGGAACGGAACAAAAGTGTGAGTCTCCATGGAGACGTGACCTGTCTTGAGCCTCTGAAATGGGAGCTAAAGTTGTTGAATATTATTTTTTGTTTTATTAGGCATGTCAGCAGTACATGGTACAAGGAACCATATAAAAATTACAATGAGAGTATTATAGTCAAGTTATCATTTCCCTCCTGTTGGGTGGTAATGTGAACACTGTTTCTGCAGGAAATCGAGGCCCACGTGCATCGGCTTCGGATGGCACAACCCCACGTGACCCAAGACCTGCAGGCCCAGAGAGCCAAGAAGAAGCAGATGCTCGCAGATATCTGCGCCAGCCGGACCGCGCTCAACACCCTCATCATCGAGCGCAACAGAGCGGAGCAGAGGTCCCTGAAACAACAGGAGATGATCAACAGCAAGGCAAGAGATCAGCCCACCCCCCCACCCGTCCGCTTTCACTTTCACCGAAGACAGATCTCGTTTGGCCGGAGCCCAGGTTACTGCTCTGGTTTGGCCGTGACCTCCGTGCCCGACGCTAATTGAATGAACTAAATTAATGGCCTGAGAGTCACAGAGTGTGACTATATGCTCTGCGAGTGTGCTGTTGCAACGCAGTACAACAGCTACCTTGTTGAAACAAGGGGTGCGTCAGTTATAGAGTGTAATTTGAATCTCCGTGCTCTGACAGAGCCACCACCTGCGTGAACTCAAGTTACACAACCAAGTAAACATTTCCTAATTAAGGTGACGCGGTGTAATTCTCAGTTGTTTGTGTCATTTTTTGGGATCTATTTGCTAATACTGAATGATAACTGTCAATATTGATGTGAACTTCCTGCCATATCCGAGCGTGGCCGGTGCCCTGTGGAAGCGGCAATTGGCAGCCGCTTCCGGGTGGGGGGAGGGGCTCGGAGAGAATCGCTGCGCACGGGACCCAGGGCGGTGTCGGGGTCAGCGCGGAGAGGAGCTGAGCCCTGTGCGAGTGGTGCGCCCCCTTCCTAACTACTAAAATATACGATTTGACGGGTTGTGGTGCAGTGGGTCTCTAGCGGTTAGCTACGGGGGGGGGGGGGGAATTGGGGATCAATTGGGAACCAATTTGGAAAAAAAAAAAAAAAAAAAAAAAAAAAAAAAAATAAAAAAAAAAAAAAAAAAAAAAAAAAAAAAAAAAAAAAAAAAAAAAATATATAGATTTCCCAAAGTGCATTAAGTGAGGAACTGCATAATAATAATAATTATTATTATCATTTGTATGTTTGTAATAGGACTTCCAGATCCAGTTGCTCGAGAGGAAGATGGTGTGCGCACAGGTAGCGGACAACAGTTTGCAGAGGCAGATCCTGCGGAAGGAAGAAATGAAGCTGGTCAAGGCCGTGGAGGAGGAGAAAAAGACCTCCCACATGCTGGGCCACCACCTGAAAAGACTTCAGGTGACGATCATCACCTCAGTCACCTCAGCGAATGTGTCTGTTCAAGTGCTACTCAGATACTGATGTAACCCTACTGATTGGTAGTGTTTATTCACCAAGTCTCCATCGAGGCGAGGATAAAATGAACTGGGCTACAGTTGGTATCGTTCAGCATATATTTAATGGAAGTAGCCAACACGACAGGAGCAGTAGCACTAATTCACATTTCAGGGAGAAAACCAAAAACAACTCTCCGGTGTGTCCCTCCCCAATTAAGGTCCCAGGGGGAACACAAAAGAAGGAACTAACATAGTTAGTAAGACTGAATACAATATACATGTAAATGGAAATACATATGCCTAATAGTTCAATGTAACTAGTTGAGATATGAAAAATTACAAAATGGCAATTATTAATATTAAGAATGGATACAAATATGGCAAAACTAAGGTTACTGACTTGAAATGAGCTCTTAAGCTCTGTTGTCAAATCAGCACGGCATTCAATAAGTGAACACAATCACAAAACAGCTAAATGTGATTTCTCGGGTATTAAACCAAGAGAACTCTTTTACATCACCGGCAGATGCTATGCCATAAAACCACTCCTTAGAATTACATCACCACTTATTGTTGGAGACACTGCAGTATTGCATGACATCATTGTTTTGTGGAGATGTGTACCCAAGGCTATTTATATCACTCACATTTTACACAATAGCCATTCAAGCATTTCTTAACAAGCATTTTAATCTTATATATAGACTTTAGAATCTTATTTCTGTAACTTTTTTGCTAAATAAGACAAACTATCTGCCATTGAGGTGAGATAGTTTTACTCATTTTAAGATTTTCCAGTGGGGTAAGGTAATTCCACTTGTTAAACAAAAAAAACAAGCCAATATTTTACACTTTTGAGAAAAAAAAAAAGATTTAAAGTCTCATTACAAGACTAAAACACTTGTTAAGACAGATATTTTTTGCAGTGTATAAGCCCAGCTCCATGACCACTGGTCTACACAGCATTAGGAGCTTGACCACTGCAAAGCTCCCTGGCTGTTTTTGTCCCAGGAACTCTTTAATGTGTTAATTACTCTAGCTTTTCCATGCCAATAATTTTTAACCATTGTCATTTGGGACTATTTATTCCAAATATCTTTCTTCTGAGCATGCATTTTTTGTGATTGTTTTCTGCCACCATATGTATGGCCTGTAGCTGTGTAATGTTTTGAATCATAACGTGTCATGTGTTGACTGTTTGTGTGTGAATGCGAGCCTCCGAAAAGCAATTAAAGGCATTCAATTTCAGATTGAGATCAGCATTGTGCAGAAGCTCTCTGAGAAGAACGAGGCCGAGAAGAAAGAACTGACCGTGAAGATCGAGGAGCTGAACCTGGTCAATGACACTTGCATCAAGGAGCTGAAAAAGCTCAGGTTCTCAAAGCAGGTGAGAAACCCACACATGCTCTGCATTGCCTGTGAGGCATTAAAAGGGCCAGAGGGTATCTGAGAGAAAATATCAACCTAGGGGAAAAACAAATACAATCCAGACGTTTATTACTCGGTTACTCGTTGAGTTTTGATGAGCATGGTTCTGTGCAGCCACATAAAGACTCCCCGGGATCCATCTTCAAATATTTGTTGAATGGGTAACATGCTCCAACTATATGCTCATTTTAAATGTGTTTCTTGCATTTGTAGTGGTAAATGTATTCTTTCTTAAAATTCATAAACATAAAAAAATAACATTTCCTTTTGATGTTAAGCATGTTATTTCTAAACGCTAGCGCTGAGGGTCTGATTTTCCTATTGAACTCTATGGAAAAATAAGACAGGAGAAACAACCTTCAAGTGATCCATCCATATCTACTGCGTATCTGGCAGCAGAGTGCTAGTTTGAGGCTCGTTTGATACAGCAGACCCTCGATGACTTACAGCCATTTAGCCAACCACGGGTTCCATACTATTCCCTTGTAATTTACAGTTTAATCTAGTCCCACCCCCCAATTCCCATAGAGATCCATTCAAATCCAGAGAGGTTATAGTATCGCTTGTAAGAGTACCTGAAAATAAGATATCAAGAGTTTTTTGATATCCTTTTATACCCAGTCATGATGGCATCACCTGTTTACCTGTGGAATGTTCCAAACAGTTTTATTTTTTTTACTGCTTTCTGCTTTTATGTGCATTTTACATACTCTGTCAACTTTTTTGGAATTGGGGTTTGTATTTGTAGTATATGTAGTATAACTATTGATTGCACTGGTATTTACTGTACATGATGACTAAGGCTGTTCATGCGCTCCGCACAGGACACCATGGTGGACAGTTATATCCTTAAACTGGAGGTGCACCGTATCGGCACCATTCTGCAGAACAAGGCCGACAGGGTCATGTCCCTGGAGAAACAGAAGCTGCAACTACAGGTGGTCATGAAGGAGAGGGAGGCGGAGATTACCGTCCACAAAGAAGTGCTCCAAAAGCAGTTCAAAATGGCCGATCAGGAGCGCCAAACCCTCAGGTAGACTGGCTTAGCAACTGAATGACAGCACTCTAGCCACCCACGTCAACAAATGGCTAAAAGGTATTGAGGGGAGCAAAAGGCCAATTACTGCATTTTCAGTGAGGTGATTTGAGCTCTTCACCAGTAAGATGGACTTAAAAGTTCAGGCAAACCCACCCAATTCTTTGAATGGCTGTTCATTTAGAACTACCACAATACACTTTCTGGGCATAAAAAGGTTGAATTATGTACAGATTTGGCGGATCATATTGGTTTGAACAAATATGCTGTTGGTTCTGGTATTTTACCCCTCCTTCCTCCATCCTGCATTGTGATGTCCACTCAGCGTGGAGATGAATGACAAACTGTTGAAAATCGACAAGTTGAGGAAAAGGTATGAGATCATGATTCTGTCCATGGAAGCCCCTGAAGGCGAAGGCTGGTCTCCTGAATATTACCTGATCAAGGTGAGCTCTCTAACCATTCCATATGTAAAAGTAGTGAACAAAACATAGAGACATCAATGCAAGTATAGTTATTTAACATGGTATGTTATACCTTTTGGTTTGGGGCCATGACCTATACGCACCAGACACAAAGTCTACCAGTGACTGGAATTCTTCAAGAGGAACATCACTCCACTCTTCCACAAGAAAAACAATCAACTCATGCTTAGTTGATGAAAGTGGAAAATGCTATCTCAGGCATTGTTCTAGAATATTCCATAAATGTTCCCTTTACTGGGTTAAAATTGTGTGACTTAGAAGGTCTTGCCGTATGGATAACATCAGTGTCATGTCCCTCTCATGCTGTGGACATGGGCACTGTCATCGTAACAGACACCCCTCTCTGCAGGATAGAAACGCTTTAAAAGGTGGTGAACATGGTCACTCAGTACAATTAAAAGATTGACCTTGACCTCGCCTTCATATTTATCCACTATATTTGGTGAAGCGTTGTTCTTTGTGTGCTTTGTTTGTTTGTTACCGTTTTACTAGATAGAAAAAGAAAAAGAAGAGCTCCAACGCATTGGAAATGCACTGGATGCACGGATCTACAAGAAAGAGGAAGAACTTCAGGCTCTAGAAAACACACTGTATGGCATCTATATGCGCAACGTGGAGTATCGCAGGGCGTTCAACAACATTGCCAAGTGGAGTATGTTTAGTTTCAGACCTGTCACCTGTCTGCCAGTATGCCTGACATGTGAAAGCAAAATTAAAATATCCCTAGAATACACTCCTTACACCATTATAACAGTTTGCCGGCTGGGAATTCACATTTTTTTGCCTTTTTATCCATTGATGGCAAATTAGGCAATACACATTGTAAGAGCAGAAGGGTGAGGCTTCATGAATCTCAAATGGCCTGTAAGAGCAGGAGAGTGATCCTTAATGAATCTCAGAATGACCAAGGGTATCATGTGACTCGAGATTTTTGAATAACGTTTAATCGTCATTTTGTCCCTCATTTGAAATCACAAGTTTTAAGCCCATCCCATTACAACATTGTTCTCCATCGATTCAGAACGACTGGCGCACAGCCAGCCGTATCTTCCAATCACTCCGTAGTTCACAAGCTGAGCTGAGCAGCCATTCTGCTATAGGACCTGGCAAACCGCCACAGTCACCACTGGGTTTGCATCTGGGACATGGGCTGTATCACAGCATTGAGAACCAGAGACGTAATTTGAGAGCCTCACTGAATTCAACCAGTTATAGCATTCTGAAGTTGAGATTAAAGGTCTTTGGGTCATGCCAGTGATTGACAGCCCATGGTAGCTCCACCCATCATGAAGCCTCACCCTCCCACCAGGAAGAATGTATTTCCCTTTGTCCATCCCACAGGCAAGGAACACCAGCAGCAGCTGAGGCTGGAGAAGGAGAAGAAGTTTGCAGAGGAAAAAACCGCTTACAGGAGGTTGCAGGTCAGAGAAGGTAAAGAGGACATTCAGGTAAGTCTGCTTCTTCAGTGAATCCACAAAGCTCTTTTTTTATATCAATATTTTATTTCCACCATCCAGGAGTGTAGATACCTGGCCAGTCCAGTATTAGCTCATAGCTAGTAAGCCATCATATTTCACATGAAGTTCAGCAGCATGTCCCCAGTCTGTTTAGTGAAAGTCCAATAATGAGACAATAGTACTGTCAAAAGCAATATCATTGGTATCCAATTCCTGTTGCATTCTCATTTATCTGTATCTTCAGGGCTAGACCTATGTCTCTCCATTTGTGTAAGTCACTCAGGATAAGAGTGCCTGCTAAGTAAACGTTATGTCATTTCCCCACTCAGCGGGAAGACATTTTCTTGTTTATGGAGAAATCTCTATGCTGGGCCAGGCGTCTTGAGTTGTCCTCCTGTTTACTTTGTTTATTTGTAAACTCAACCAGACCAATATGTGTTTTTTCCTGATTTAACCCTCAGGGTATGAATGACATCCTTGAGAACCTCCTGAGAGCAGAAACTGAGCAACTTGAAAATAGAGAAAAGGTCCAATTTCAGATTGAGTGTCAAAAGAGGGACCTGGAAACCCAGAAAGTGAAGTTGAGCAGGGTTTCCAAACAGGTTTGCCTCCAAAAATACATACTGTATATATTTACTGTATGTATACATTTGTACTTATATCCACACACAGCAAACATGTTGGTGTACATTTAACACCCTAGGGTGTTTATTTGAGACCACGGTCTCAAATGTGCACCAGGATTTGCTGTGCATGTCTAAATAAAATTGTAACAATAAATTCACACACTTTAGGATTAAATAATTAGATACACGATCAAGATACTTTTTCAAAGCATGGATCGCATGGGCGTATATCCTTTCAGTAAACAGTGGGACACAAAGTGCTCAAGTTTTTAATGAACCGTTTATTTGCAGTATCTATTTTAAGAACAGTATCTGTTACTTATGAATCATCATTAAAATGTGATTTGGATTGGTAAAGCATTTATTTGTTGTTATGGAGTGGGCATTCATCCAATTATGTGGACTTGTAAGGATCTGACTGTAAATCGCCTGTCATTCTTTGTCTGATCTTTTGATTGCATTTTGCAACCTGTCCTCCCTTCACGTGCCAGTGCTCCAAACTGTCAAGGGAGATTCGGTCAGCCAGTGAGACTGAAGATAAGACCGAGCAGGAGCAAGACATCGAAGTCCGTGAGCTGAAGGACTTCAGCAAGGTTGTCAACAGCATGCTGCAACAAGCAATAAAGGAAACCCCTGGCCTGAGATCAGTACTGGAGAAACCATTCCAAGAGGTAACACTCATCATCTCAACGTTAGCTTAAGGAATTTGACCAAATGCCAGCAGACCAGACTTTATATGCTATATGCACTGTGGCTCACCTGCCAAGGGGATCCAAATAATAACTGTTGTTCCCATAGGCCAACCTGCCCCTGCCATTGCCAGTGTGTAGGTCTTCCAGCCAGCAGAGCTCGAGATCAGGGGCCACTCGTAACTCCATATCTATCAGGTAAACACGGAAGACCAAATCCTATCAAAACCCACATCCAGTCCAAATGAGCAGTAACGTAGTATCCCTTCTGTAGTGAAGCACCATCCCCTTTTAACCAATGTTCAGACAAGACACAAAGGCCGGGATTCAATCAACATATGTCCGTAAGTTTGACACACGCACTTAACTGCAGGCGTTTGTTCACAAACACATTTTGGCTCGTTCGGCAGTCACCAAAATTAACTGTCCAACCTGTGTTTGTGAAGAAAGAAGTAATGCTCGCATTAAATTCATAGTTGGATGAGACAAGAGCACATTTTGACTGGATCCAGGCCATAGTTCTTGTCATCCCCTGCACACTGGAGCCCTGTTCACCCCTGTGGCGTTTGTTTGTGTCTCTCAGGTCATCGATCACCGCTGGCAGCAGTAGTCTCAGGAGTTCGGCAGTGCAGTTCCCCCACCTAAAGAAGGTGGACCTGGGACTGCAGCTGAACGTGACCAGCCCACGTGAGCCCAACTCATCACCATGCAGCGTCAAGAGAGACTGCTCAAGTAGCGGCAGCAGCGTTAGCACACAGTCAGGGGTTTTACAGGAGACAGGCAAAGGATGATGCTCCAGTGTTGTGGTCTATTTGCACTGTCATGTCTCTGTACATAGAACCCTTGTAAGGGTAGACAACTTTATTGAGGATGCTTGTTCTTTAATGTGCAGTGAGTGTTGTAGTGTTTTAACTGGTTTAAAATAAGTACTGTTCTCTTTTTTCTTTCTAATATTCAAAGATATTTAAATAGTTATATATACATTATATTGAAATATATAAAGCCGATTGCAGGTTGTTGGTTGACTGAATCAACAATTGCAGGTTGTTTATTATTTTCAGATAATTGTCTTGCTCGGTTCTTGTGATACAGGGGATTGCACAATTGTATTGAAACAATTGTATTGATTCCTTTGAACCACTTTAATAAGTGACTCATATTCTCAGTCACTAGAGGGAGCAATATGACCTATTCAGTGGTTACTAACGGCAAATGAATTACATTTACAACACAGGACAAGCTATAAATAATTATATGTCCTTAAAAAATGTATGTGCAATGGCTTGGATAAACATATCTGTTGCTAAGTACAGACCTTGTGCATTGGTATCTTTTTATTGTCCTGTTTATTCAATGGGTGCCTCTATGTTCCAATATGACTTCTGTACTTCCCTATGATGTCAGCCAGCAGATTATATCAGGTACCATCTACTTTTATAAAGCTCAAGATTGAACATATTTTACGTCAACCTAAAGTCATTGGACACTGACACATTTTTTGTTATTTTGGTTTTTGTACTCTAGCACTTTGAGTTTGAAAGGATACAATGACAATGAGGTTGAAGTGCAGACTTTCAGCTTTAATTTGAGGGTATTTTCATCAAAATAGTGCTCACTGTATATCAAAAATAGTTTCTGCTGCCTTGTTAGTTTTATATCCTATTAAAATGAATGTTGGTTAAAATGATGATTTATCGGACCACACACAGGTACCGCCCTTCACACCCTTACATGTATTACTCTAAATGTTGAACGTCATGTTGAACGCTGGCTTCGAAAAAACTTTATTCAAAAATATTCTTGAACGTTATCATTTCCCCTTTGTCTTCTTAACTTCTACAATATTGAACATATCAGGATTTTAAAAAAAAGAACAAACTCTCTTCCACCTCTGGAGACAGACTGTGCTGTTTTGGTTCTTAAACTTTTAAGCCTGATTGAGCTCAATATGTATCATGTATCTTGGCTGAATTATAATTTTAAATGAGAGTTGCATGAAGTATAATGCCATTGAAAGCAATTCTACACATTTACTAAATATAGAAGGCTCATTCATTTGGACAAATATGCCTCTGCCACACTCAAAAGAAAAGTGTGAAAAGTACCAAAAAAGCTACAAATGCTTGTCACTGTGGTGGTATCCTAGGTACGTAAAATTGTACCCTATAGCCAGCAATACATAATTAATTTGTACCTTTTTTGCTTGAAACGGTACTTGTTATTATGGACTGCACTTATATAGCGCCTTTCTACCTTAACAAAGCGCTTTACAAGGGCCTCTCACTCACCCATTCACACACACGCTCACACACCAATGGCGGCAGCTGCCATGCAAGGCGCTAGCCTGCTCATTGGGAGCAATTTGGGGTTCAGTGTCTTGCCCAACGACACTTTGACATGTGGACAGGAGGAGTCTGGGATCTAACCGCCAACCCTGTGATTGTACTTTCAGGGTACTACTGAGAGTGTATCATCCAAAAACAAAAATCAATACTAGAAATTTTTGTACCTATTACAATTACAATAATACCTTAGATGTCAGATATCAAATTGTGCTTTGAAAACAAGAATTCGTTACTGCATTCTGGGAAATTTATTTTTTCAAATATTTAACAAAATAGAAATAATTCTCATTGACCACATCCCATTTTTTTCTTTAGTAATAGCAAAATACTGTCTTAATTTTTTAAAAAATTGTCTTAAATTCATATATGTAATAGCACGTAATTTATCAAAGTAAATATTGTTGGAAGTGATGGGCTACATTTAAAAGATTTTAGGCACTGGAATTTAATAGCATCCATGAGATGGGTGTCCTCGACTAGTGTAACATAACATGTATTAATGGACCTATTTATTTGTGGATGTTAAATACTGAATTAATTAGTGAATTATCATTTCAGTTAAACACATATTCCTTACCCACTATATGACCAGATGATCGAGGTTGGTGACATTACTGTAAATGGGCGTAGGACAGACAAAATCATGCATTCCAACAGGACCACAGAAAGGCAGACTCATCCGCTTTGCAAACAAATCGGCCATGTTCAGTTGACATGTCCCTGTAGCTGAGGGTTTGTATTAAGTGATTTGATAGTATATAATTGTACCCTTGAGCAAGGTACTTAACATTAATCGCTTCAGTATATATCCAGCTGTATAAATGGATAATATGTAAACAATGCAAAAAAAAAAAGTTCTGTAAATCGCTCTGGATATGAGCGTCTGCTAAATGCCTGTAATGTAATGTAATAATTCAGCAAAGGGTACAAAGAAACAACAAAATGTAACAGGCTATTGGTCTTAATTGGAAATACTAAATTTACGTTTGCACACGCGTGGTAGGCGGCAGGCCTTTAAAGTCTGAACGGATTAATTAATGAAGCAGGTAGGAAACTGAAAGGAATAAACCACACACTTAATCGTATCCATCCCTTCTCTTCATATGCCATACCCCCTCCCTTTTTACCAGCTGTAGCCTACATCGCTCCGCGCACCACTCGCGCGCTCACTCAGTAGCGCAGGAGCTCAGGTCTATGTGTCTGCGTTTGAGAAAGGATGCCGTTTGCGAAAGGGGGGCTGCTTTGCGTGTTGTTTGCGGGTCTGTTTTCAAGCGGCCATGCAGACCTGGTTACTCTCGTGCAGGAACCTGTTCGCCCGGAGTCCCCCATGCTGAAGCCGAAAGTATTGATCACCATTCTGGCCCGCAACGCAGCGCACAGTCTACCGTACTACCTGGGCTGCATAGACCGACTGGACTACCCAAAGGATCGGATCGCTATCTGGTGAGAGACAGTAATAAAGTAAAACAATTTAATGAACCTCACTGACATTTATTTGTGAATTGTGTCCTCACGTTGAAATTGCGTAGCATGCTGCTGCTGCTTGAAAACTGCATATAGTTGTGTTACTGTTTTGTGTGAATGAACGTAAGTGCTGACAGCGAGGGCGCGAGATCTATAGCTTTTTACAACAGACTCTCCTGCACGTGCCTGTTGGCCCTTCATTGCATCAGATTGACATTAAGACATTTAAGGGATGTCCAGGTGGAGGGTTGCATTTTTATGGCTGTGAATAAACTGTTGTCAGATTAATCAGAGTTTGGGGGCCACTCTGGACAATATGCACAGTGAAATACCATAAACAGTCGAAGACACTGAGCCGAGATGACTGAGCAGACGGGAGACATCAAGTTATACTTGAAAGAGCATCTGCTCTTAAAGAGAGAATTTGAGACCTAACATTACAATGTTTTAGCGGTATGCGGTGGTAGACGCTAATCTGCAATGACTCACCAACTGCCTGCATGCAAAACACCTTGACTCAGGGAACTGGATACCTGCTTTTCCACTGAGCCACCTTAGCTACGCTCAAGTCTACAAAAGCAAGCTGGAGGCATTTTCATTGAACATTGACCAAGACCAACAGTATTTTTTTGGTCAACTTTTGATACAGTTGTTGGTTCACACCAATGCATTATAAGTTGTTGTATTGTGCATGCTGTGATGGGCAGGCATGCACACCACCATAGTGGACCAAGATAGAGTAGCACACACGGTGAAGACAGGTGAGTGGAAACCAGGAGCATTCCTTTGTGTGCCCTGCAGCTCCTTTTACTATTCTTTTCAGTCTGTATCTGTGCTGTTGTTCTGTCTGTCTGCCTCACTGTAATGGTCTTCATTCTCCACACCCTCCTCAATCTGTCTCATTCTCAAACCTTATAAACCTCAGTCTTTCACTCCCCCAAAAAAAGCTAAAAATTTAAAGCACATTCAGAACATTTGATTGAGGCAGTAGAAAGGTATTAGCCTACTTGTACCTCCTCTTCCAAGAACAAATACAATAAAACTAGTCCATGTACTGTTTGATGCTGAGAAAAGGGTCATGTACATGCACACATGAGATTTCTCAGTTCTTCTGTGATATCTCGGCATGAGCTGGTTTTATTGCCCTGCTTGGACGATCTTCCCGTAGTCACACAGACTGGACACCTTCCTCCTTCTCTGCCTCTTTCTGGACTTTCATTCCCCATGGTGACAGAGAACAGACCGTAGGGAAGCTATAACTGTCCATTGAGGAGTGGAACAAAGAGCCACTGCTGGGCTTGCTAAAATCCCAAACTTGGAACCAGCACACACATGCTCTTTTTCTCTCATCTATCTCTCTCCCTCCCTGTCCTCTCTTCACTGTCCCTCTCTCTCCTCTCTCTCTCTCTCTTTCTCCGTCTCCTGAGTTCTCCACTCCTTCCCCCTTCACAGATAACCTGGAGAGGGAACAGCAAACTGAGAAGAGTGAAAAAGATTCTCACTGCACTGTGAAAGAATGCAAAAACGAGAGGGAAATTGGCCACATTTGACAGATACCGTGTGAGAGGAGAGGTTATAGAAATGCAGGGCAGGTGGTGCTCCTGAAATCGGCCCTGGGGCACGCATAGTGCACATTTGCCACCCAAAATTCCATACTCTGTACTGCTCCCATTGCCCTAGGTGCAGTACAGTAATTAGACAGGTGATTTAGGTGCAGTCCACCGGCGTGGTATTTCAACAGTGAACTGCAGGCTTGGTGAAGTAAGTGTACAGATTAACACAAAAGTATAGATCACAAGTACATTACATCACGTTACAATCATATGGCAGACGTTTTTATGCAAAGCGACGTACGATAAGTGCATAGTATCACTGTTTGTTAGCGTCATCATGCTCAAATATGCCAAACGAATCAACTGTTGCTCTTAGCAGGGCTAAGTACCTCGCTGTACTTGAACATTGGTTATGGACTCTGTCTAATTACTGGATGCTGGACCATTGATTTGATTGAACTCAGGTGTGTCAGCAACTAATCACAATTAGTGGTGATGAAAACCGCCCTGCCACCAGTTGCATAAAGTTGACTTGACTTAGTTTTCCATTCACCCTCCACTTATTGTGGCTCAAGTCCACCAAACTGCACAAATGTAGGAGGGATTTTTATTCGTTGCCTATCACTATTTTGTCGTCAGCGTGCTGTCAGGCATTGCAACAGTGGCACCATCAGTGGCACGACCATCAATATAATTTTCTGTCTGAATGTATTCTGTCTGAAGGGAAGTAGAGCAGCCCAAGTGCGATGTCCACACAGGGGAGACGGTATTAATATGTTTGTGCATATGCACTTATAAGAAACACAACGTGCAGCATTCTAATCTGTTTTTTTTGTGTGCAAATGACTATAGCTGGCACGGACCGAGTGCAGATGCCTGATTGAACACTGGCATTACTCATGTATCTCAATGGGCAATTGTGTGTTGACCTGCAGGGCTTCAGGCCACGGTTATCACTTATATGGCCGGAATGCGCTACCAGACCATGGGGCACGTAATTGCACTGAGAATCCGTGCTTTAGGACCGTGCCTCATCTGACCACCACATAATGGATTTTCTGATTTCATTAACAGTACGGAAGTGACAACAGTAAGCGCAGATGTACAGTCTGTAAAATTGTGAGGAAATTGATTGTTAAGGTTTTATTAAAAGCTGTATTCAGCTGTGTCTGGCCACTTGATTGCCTTCCTCTGCAGCATCTATAGATTCTGTTAAGTCTGTGCCCAGGCCAATCAGAGACTTCTGATCCTGAAGAACTACCATCCTCATTTGGGTTGGTATTCTATGCCTGTCAGTTAAGGTGTTTACAGTAATGTATTTCTGGAATTTGTATTCTATTGAGTATTATTTGTGTAATGCCATGTCAGAAAGTGGCCTGCCATACTGCAGGTGAAGAGCCAGGGGTGGAGGGAGGGGTAGTTTGCAGGGTGAGAGAGAGGTTTGTCAGTCCTGGATTTAAAGAGAGGCCTACATCTCCCACAATTCTCAGCAGAATTGCTCTTGTGACGTCAGCATGTCAGGGAAGTGTCCTATCCTCATGACATTCATGCTGGCTGTGTGAGGCTACAGGTGTGCCTGTACAAACCACTTTGTGGCATTACCTTTCACAAAGGACACAGGTAGCCAGTACTCTTATACACGGTCGCATTGAAACGTGGTCCAGGGATCAGCAAAGTTTGATATTAACGTCAGTGAGTCTGAAGTTATCTTACACTGCTCGGAACACTACCAGGTGATGTGTTCCCCGCTCTGTCCTACAGTTTGTACCTCTTGCCTCTAAATACAAGACGTTGTTCATTTAATTTTCTGATCATTAGCTTTAACTGGTTGTATTCTGTTGCGCTTTCATCGATCATTGAAATATACCAATCAGTCACACATCACAGGTCACAGAGAACAGCACGTTTGGCCAACAGTCTTCTGAATCGTTCTTGTCTTGTTTTGCCTTATTGATGCAATACAGCTTCTACCACTCTGCTTTTTTGCCTGGTATTGGTGAATTGCCTAGATGCTATGGGTATGCCCATAAATGATTATGATGATGGCGGTCTGCTGTGTGTGTGTGTGTGTGTGTGTGTCAGAGAGAGAGAGAGAGAGAGAGAGAGAGAGAGAGATGTCTGTGTGTGTGTCAGAGAGAGAAAGAGAGAGAGAGAGAGAGAGAGAGAGAGATGTCTGTGTGTGTGTCAGAGAGAGAGAGAGAGAGAGAGAGAGAGAGAGATAGTATGTGTGTATTTGATTACTGGCATAGAGTCCTGGCACTCTGTTAGACTGTGGGGGTCTATACTGTTGTATTCATGCAGTAAAACCTTCCGGTCTTGGCCAGGATCCCCCAGAGTTACCCAGGCTGTGTGGGGCAACCCATCAGAGGAGTCAGCAAACAGCCGTGCCAGGTCCCTGTGGTGAAAAATGCCCAAAACTCAACCAAACCCAATCAGAAAGAGGCAAACACTGGAATGACAATAGCACAATGCATAATCAAATAATCAGATTTTTTAAACAAGTATATAGACCACAGTGGACAGCTTTATTCAGTTTGTTTCCTTCACATTCAGAAAAGGACTGCTTCTCGTGTTGCTATAACCTCTCTATCCATGCATTATTTTGTGATGCAGGTCCTGTTTTTTTGCTTCACACTAGGAATATTATAATTACTGTAGTAATACATCGTAAAAGGTTAAATACCACTGACAGGTAAAAAATCGATCAAAAACTGACATGAGCAGACTTTACATCACTGAACATGTGTTTATCTAGGTACAGCACTGCTGTTACAGTTGTTCTGTTGCCGGGCACATTGGATAGCGTGAGGTTGTGACTGTGGCACATTGGTAATAGCAGATCGGCAGGCACTATTAGCTGGCTGCTGGAAGATGAATCATCATGCGAATTATCTTCTTCAATAGTGGTTCCCCTGTGTGAGTTTGTCACTGTGAGTCTGTAGAATACCATGATTCTTGGTTTGATAATGACCTCCAGCCTTTTTATGAGAATCTCTCGCTCACTAACTTTTTGTAATGCAGTTTGACTAACTGGGTACACACGCACATGCATGCACACACATGCGCGTGCACACACACACACACACACACACACACACACATACAGGCAGTGGACATGGACAGATAAGGTGGAAGGCGATGCTCTCAGAGTAAAGAGAGGTGGGCAGACAAATAGGCTTCAGCAGGTCCCATTTCCTAACATGTGGCATCCACATGTTGTGATAATATAAAAGGGGATCGCTTGGGGCATATAAACAGCAGGCCAGATAGGTACTGCAAACTTCAAAGAGCAGAGGAGGGAAATAGAGCTTAAGACACACACACACAGAGTGTGTGTCCAGCGTTCTCACAGCTGGCCCTAATTATGGCCTGTTAGGGCCTAACTAACTCGCTCTCTCTGACACACACGCACACACACACACACACCGACTGCACTGTACTGATATTATGCACATGCTTATTATGCATTACGTTGCCTTGCATTAAATTAATTGGGCCTCATTCACCAATCACTCTACGAACAAATTTGTTTGTAAAAACGTTTCTTTAAAACGTTTTTACAAACATCTCAGGATTAACTGATGTTTGCATTCTGACCTTCTGTTCTACCCAAGAAAAACTCCCAAGTAAAAAAACATTTGTGAATGCCAAAATGTTCATAAAAACGTTTTAAACATTTGTTGGTAGAATGGTTGGTCAATGAGGCCCCTTGAGCTTTTTTCATAAAAAGAGCAGCTTGCAATGTAAAAGCACATACAGTGAGCACCATAATTCATTGGACAGTGACAATTTTTTTGTTATTTTGGTTTTGTATTCTAGCACTTTGAGTTTTAACGGATACAATGACATCGAAGTGCAGACTGTCAGCTTTAATTTGAGGGTATTTTCATCCATATCGGATGAACCGTTTAGAAAGTATAGAACCTTTTATACATCGTCCCCCCCATTTTCAGGCATCACAAAAATATTTGACAGTTTAACATAATGTTGAATAAAGTAATCATATTTAATATTTGGTCACATATCCTTTGCATGCCATGACTTCCTGATGTTTGTGACGCAACAATATCAAAAGACTCTTGGTATCTTATTTTCTTATTCTGAAAAAATAAGTCAGGAGAAGAAACCCTTCAAGTTATCCATCCACATCTACTGCATATCTGGCAGCAGAGCGATGGTTTAAGGCTTGTTTGATATGTCAGACCCTTTATGACTTTTAGCCAACCATGTGTTCAACTTTCTTACTGTTCCAGTGTAATTTACAGCTAAATCTAGTCCCACCCCCCAATTCCCATAGAGATCCATTCAAATACAGAGAGGTTATAGTATCACTTGTAGGGGTACCAGAAAATAAGATATCAAGAGTCTTTTGATATTGTTGGTCACCGACATCAGGAAGTCGTGGCATGCAAAGGATATGCGACCAAATATTAAACATGATTACTTTATTCTACATTATGTTAAACTGTCCAATATTTTTGTGATGCCTGAAAATGAGGGGGACTATGTACAAAAGGTTCAATCATTGTATCCTTTCAAACTCAAAGTGCTAGAGTACAGAACCAAAATAACAAAAGATGTGTCACTGTCCAATGAATTATGGTGCTCACTGTAAGTGTATCCACTTGAGAAACATGAGCAACAGTGCCAGACCTGGCTGACAGCATTCCCAGACCAGGGTGTGTATATGAAACAGCACAAAAGCAGTAAATGTAAGTTAACTAGGCTAAACCTGCAATCATAGGCTATCTGGAGTATGGGTCGGAACAGATCCACTGAAGAGACATAATCAGGGGGAGCCACCTGATTTTGATCACCGTGGGGAAGCCGAGCGGAAATTGTGTGGCCTGGAGACACTGTAAACAGCAGGGTTCAGAATACGAGACAGAAACTGAATATGTTGGGAAGTCGAATGCCCTCACAGACACACTATCTTTCTCATACACTAATATACACACACACACACACACACACACACACACACACACTGACTCGTTCTGCCTCTCTCTTCACACACGGACTCACATAGTTTGTCCATAGGTTCTCCTCTATTCACACTTCTTGTCCAAGGAGAGCATCCCAGGTCTGAGCACGGAGGCATGTTTGAGCACGGACCCTCGATACGGAATTTTCTTGTACAGAACCTTGTAAAAGAGTGGTGCACATATCCCTTCATTAGCCTTCTGCAGCTCAGCTGTGGCTCCGTCTCTACCCGGTGATAAAGACAGACACTAGCTATCACGCACAGTGCACTTACTCATTTTTACATGCATACACACATACTCACATGCACGTAAACATTGGTTATTAACCCCAGAATTTGCCCTGTGGCCTGCCAAGTTCTCGGTCTGAATTCAGGTGCACTGGCCCAGTGTACGGTTGTGCTGGCGGGAGCTGGTGTGCCAATGCCAATCTTTAGTGGACATGGTGTCTCTGCCCGTCTAAGATAAACAGCATGTTTGTATTACTGCATAGTGGAAAAATGCAGCTCTTGTTCCCCTCAGATCTGTAGTCTTCTTAAGAATATGAATTTGGAGCTATTGTTGGAGATTAAAAACACACCACTTTGTTTCAGATATGCCATTGTGGCTCAACGTTGTCCACTGAGGAGTCTTCATTTCAAAGCTATCCACGGTTGTGTGGCATGTTAATTCTGCGATTGTTGTACTGTACAATGCAGTGCGGTGTGCTGCACATATGTGTTGCGTTACTGCAGTGTGCCATGCGTACGTCTGTGTTACGTAATTCAGTGCGCTGTATATACTGTACGTGCTGTATCAATGCAGTGTTCTTGTGTATGTGTGTGAAAATGCAGCGTCCTGTGTGTATATACATGTAAATTCAGTGTTCTTGTGTATGTGTGTGAAAATGCAGTGTGTTGTGTGTGTATATACATGTAAATGTAGTGTTCTTGTGTATGGGTGTGAAAATGCAGTGTGCTGTGTGTGTATATACATGTAAATTCGGTGTTCTTATGTATATGCGTGTAAATGCACTGTGCTATATAATAGGTACAGTATGTATGCTGTATAAATGCTATGTGTCTGCGCTATATTACTGCAGGGCAGCGACAGACCACAGCACTGACAACAGCACGGCCATGCTGCACGAGTGGCTGAAGCGGGTGCAGGGTCAGTACCACCATGTGGAGTGGAGACCCATGGAGGAGCCACAGTGAGTCTGCCCTCCCCCGGGGCTCTTCTTCAAAACCGTCAGCAGTTTACTGGCCAATTATGCTACATTTTAAATCTAAATAGAGCCTGAAACTGGTTGTAAGTTTGCTTGGTAAAAGCTCAGTTAATTATCTGAAAAACAACTTCCTGGCTTAGCCGTATGTTGTACAATTAGCATGAGCAGTCAACGACCCAGAGAAACTGAATTTTATAATCCCCCAAACTGTCCCTCAGACACACGGTGACGTCTGCCATGCATAAGCAGAGGGCACGTGTTGAATGTCGTGCTGCTCGGCAGTGCCGCTCTCCCGCTCACCCTCTCCTGGCCTCTCTCTCCCCAGCTTTTATGCGGATGAAAGGGGGCCAAAGCACTGGTCCAACTCGCGCTTCACCCATGTGATGAGACTGAGGCAGAGTGCACTGAGAGCAGGTCGGGAACACTGGGCTGACTACATCCTGGTGAGCAGACACACACACATACACACACACACACACACACACACACACACACACACACACACACACACACACACACACACACACACACACACAACAACATGCACAAAGTGCTTATTACTTTCTTATTCCTTAATTATTTTAAGTTTAGTTTTACATTACTCATGTTATGTGTTTGGAATATACACATATATATATATATAGAAAAATATATATTCTGGAAAAAATATGTATTTCAGTTTCTTGTGTTTAAAATAAAATAGAAAAAAAATTAGTTTTCTATATTGAAACGAGTGAGTGTGATGCTTGCCCAGTTCACCTCTTCATAGACAGGGCGTGGCATCTTTGCTCAGCGTATCTGTCCATGAGATTTGGTGACACTCGTTCCCCAGTTTGTGGACAGTGACAACCTCCTGACGAACCCCCGCGTCCTGACGCTGATGATGGCTGAGAACCTGACCCTGGTGGCCCCCATGCTGGAGTCTCGAACCCTCTACTCAAACTTCTGGTGCGGAATGACCCCTCAGGTAGGGTGGGTTTGGAACCCAAGGCCTTCTGCGAGACCCTGAAGCACTGTCCGAGCTGGGCAGGCTGAGAGACGGACGGACGGATGGGCTTCACAGCTGCATCTTCATGCATCAGGTTAATGCAGCTGCCAGGCTTATCTGCACAGGTTGTGTGCTGCATGTCTGTCTAACTCCGACAGAAATGACCAGCTCTCTAGCCCATCAATGTCTCACCTCACTGGCGATCCCCAAGTATTCAAAATGTTTGGCTTAACTGATGTCAGGTATTTGTATCGATGTGTGGAATATGATACAATGCAGTGGACAGCAGTTCAGTCTGACTCAATGCACAGTTTTATATAATTGTACACCCATAATAGGAGTCAATGTGCTCATTGGCCTCCTAAATTACAATGAACAAATGCTAATTAGGCAGTACTAGCATTTGTACAAGGTCAGTGGCCATTACAGTTTTTCACAATTGTTAACACACGTTTCTCAAAACAATAACGGCTTTCTCAAAACTGCACACACAAAACTGAAAACCTCACACACAAAATGCTAAACCTGACACTCCCTTTGCAAGATGACTCTTTGCCATCAAATCTCTTAACTGTTCACAAAATGGAACTCGTGTTTTCATTTGGTACACACAGCCATATTTTCAAATGACACACACATACCATTCATTGAGTACACACAACTAAGTATTTGCTGCACACTACCAAGCATTTACAGCACACTGAAGTGCAAAATTGAAAACACAATCATAGAAATGGAACACACCATATGAATGACTCTTGTAAAATGTCTCAGTGTAGGCCTACTCTTTTCATAGTCAAACATAAAACAGCACACAAATATGCAACAAAAAACAAGTTTTATTTCGGTACACACAGAGAACAGTACAGTACTGTAAACCGGCCTGCTCAACCCCCCCCCACTCCCCTTCCCCCCCTCCTCCTCCTCCTTCTCCTTGTCCTTCTCCTCCTCCTCCTCCTTCCCCCCTATCCTCCTCTTCCTCTCCCTCCTCCTTCTTGTCCTCCTCCTCCTCCTCTCACTCTTACCCCTCTCCTTCTCTGGTTGTCTCTCTCTTCAAAGTTCTCCATTGTTCACCAAACAAAACAGAGGCTCAAGGCACTTTTATGCTGCAGTCCTGATTGCAAATTGCTCAACAGACCTGAATGTTTAGAGATTTGAATATTTGTGTGTTGTAGGTTGATGCTTTGAGATTTTACTTGAGAAGTGTGTGCAACAACTGAACATTGTGTGTAGTGTTTTGACAACAAGGTGATGTGTAATTGACATCAGAGTGTAAAGAAGGAAAGTCAGAGTCTAATGCAGATAAGGGAGTGTGAAGTAGTGCCAAATTGGGTCGAGCGATTGGTACATGAAGTGAAGGTTGTGCAAATTGTGCCGAATTTTCGCTTTTTGTGTGTTAACAATTGTGAAAAACTGTAAAAAAAACAGATAACTTTGCTTTTGCCCCCGTATGTAAAAGAGCACAATATGTTTCATCAATGCAGGATCAATGTTAATGAAATTAGTAGTTTTGGTGTTTACACATTGATGGAAACATGCAGTAAAGTGATGGCACCTTTCAGCGAACTTCTCTTTTGCTGTGTCCCAATTTAAAAAAAAAAATTCTCTCTGTCTCTGGAACAATGAAGATAAATCACCTAATTTTTCTCTCCCCATCACCTCTCTTTCTTTCCTCCTCTCTCTCTCTCTCTCTCTCTCTTTTAGGGGTATTACAAACGCACCCCAGACTACGTACCCATCCGGCAGTGGAAACGCTCAGGCTGTTTTCCAGTTCCCATGGTGCACTCCACCTTTCTGTTGGATCTGCGGCGCCATGCCAGCCGTGCTCTGGCCTTCCACCCTCCCCATACTGACTACAGCTGGACCTTTGATGACATCATGATCTTTGCCTTCTCTGCACGTCAGGCAGGTCAGAGAAAGGAGAGGTCATTACAGGCCCAACCCGTTTAAATTTCACATTTTCTTGTTTACCCAAAAAGGGCGTGGTGGGCCCCTCCCCTGGATCTGACCAATGGGGGAAAGCCCAGGAATTTCAGTGTCAGTACCTCTTGTCTCTGTGATGTGTGGCAGGCAGAGAAGGTGAAGACTGTGATGTTGTGAGTTTACTTTGTACACAGTGACTCCACTACATGAAAGGAGGTGGATAATGGCGATAGGGCATCTTAGTGTAAGTGGTACCATATGTCACGCTGAGAACACTGTTTTCAGGTTTCTGCTACATATGGTTAATGATATGTGCATGGAAATAGATATGGGGAATACAAAAGTCACGAACACACTTAATTCATTTTGTGTCTCTTTGCAGACGTGCAAATGTATGTGTGCAACAGAGAGCATTATGGGTACCTTCCAGTGCCCCTGAAGGCTCATCAGAGTATGAAAGAGGAAGTTGAGAGCTGTGCTCACACCATTACAGAGGCTATGAGTAAGTACTCCATCCCTACTAACACTGACACCAAGTACTCCATCTCTACTCACACTGACACTATCGCTGAGACCATGAGTAATTACTCCATCCCGAATCACACCAACACCATTACAGAGGCCATAATGAATTACGCCATCTCTACTCACACTGAAACCATTACAGAGGCTATGAGTAAGTACTCCATCTCTACTCACACTAACACCATCACTGAGACCATGAGTAATTACTCCATCCCTACTCACACTGACACCATCACTGAGACCATGAGTAATTACTCCATCCCTACTCACATTGACACCATCACTGAGACCATGAGTAATTACTCCATCCATACATAAATTGAGAATATCGTGGAGGCCATTTGTAAGTGCTCCATCCCTACACTTACAGTCACACTTTGATTGGTTGTTTTACATGTTTATCATTCTCCCTCTCAGGCAGCACTTTAGATTCAGGTTCATGAGTTCTCCTTAACTCTCTCACATCTTTGTCTTCTTCATCTCCTCTGTCAGTACAATCCACTCTCTGTGCTGTGCATCAGGCTCTCTCTCTCACAGACCTGACATAAGTCTCACTACCCTGTGATTGGCTCGCTCTTTCACTCTGAACTCTCTCTCTATCTCTCTGTTCTCACTGCTCGGACCAGACAAGTTTTGTGAACGCAACATTTGTTTTGTGTGAATGACTGTTGATTATGAAATTAAACTGTTATGTGAAAAACCGTAAATTCCTTTGTGGCATTCGATCCGGTGGAGAATCAGATTAGTCTCGCCCACGCCTATGGTGGAGAAAGCACACACACCTGGGTTGTGCTAACTAATCAGCCCAGGTGCATAAAGCTGCAGCCCAATGATACGGGTCCGGGACCGGGCGCACACGGTTTAATTTAATTTATTGGTTTTGCCCTGAACCCATGAGGGGGAAGGGTGAAGATGTTTTTTTATTTGTTTTCGTGTCTGTGTGGGTGCTCTCTCTCTCTCCATGTGCCAAATTATGGTGAAAAACCAGAACCTCCGCATCGCCCTCCCGATCTCCCGCACATGGTGTGTGGCATCCATTTAATTCAGTCGCCTGGGGTTTTGAACTTGAGAGCCCATATAAAATAAAGTTTTTCCCATATACACGACTACATTTCTGAATGAGCGTGTAAGCTTAGGAGCTTTCTCCATAGTACTCCACTGTATGTGATCTTGACATTTCATTCCAGTCGAAGACTCTTTGGAGCCGTCACAACACCTGTACACACCTCCAAAACCCCAGGATAAGATGGGCTTTGACCAGGTAATAGTTCAGCCTTTGCTTTTTTGCTGTATACCGAGGTTTCTCTGACTCAGTCCAGGGGCCCTATGTGTAGGCTGTTCTTCCCTCCTGAAATTGTAACAAGCTGCTAACTGTTCTTAATAAGGTATTTTTAGTGTCTGTTGTGGGATTAAAGGCAAAAGCAAAGCAAGTGGCGATGAGCCAAACCTGTATGCTGTTAATGAGTAGGAAAAAATATATAACCACATGTTTTAAACAACCTTAATTTACCAAGATATTTGCTGCAATGCTGCAAGGGCTGCTTGTTGGCTCATCCTATTAAGGCACTGTTCTAGTTATGGATGGTGATATATAATTGGTGGTACTGTTGCCCAGAGCTAGGGCGGGTTCAGGCTGAGATCTAACTGTTTTCTAGAAACCCCCGCTGGTTGATTGGGTGGCTCCTGTCTGGTTGCTAAAGCCACCCATGATGCGTCTTCCTCTGCCTCATGTCTGTGCAGGCTTGGCTTGTGGGCTGCAGTGTGAAAAGAAGCAGTTGGCAACATTACATGCTTTGGAGGAGAGTGTGTGCTTGTCTACAGTCTCCTACATCAGCTGCATTAGATTGCAGCATGAGCACTGTATACAATTATGCATTCCAAATTTGGGAGCAAATGGCAGAAAAACCATATACAGTATTTGCTGAAACATAAACCAGCATGCAAAGGGGGGCCCCAGGAACGAGTTTGAGGACCCCTGTTCTATACCAATAAGAATATTTAAAGTTATTTGCTCTCCACTCGCATTCATGCGAAGCATATAAATGTTCAATCAGAGTTATAAACACTGGCCAGTCTGATTTCTTTTGGTGTAATGCAACATTTTTTCTTCCGTCCTCCTTCCTCTCTCACCTCCTCTCAGATCTTCTTGATTAACCTGAAGCGCAGGCTGGACCGCAGGCAGAGAATGCTACACAGCCTGGAGGTCCTGGGCATCGATGCTACGCGGACCGAGGCCGTGGATGGCAAGTACGAGTCGGGAACACGCACCTTGCTCACATGCCTACAACACACATACCTGCCCTTTACCCTCCTGGTCTTAATCCTTCCCCTCTGAACCTCTATTGTCCACTTCCTTTCTTTCTTTCTTTCTCTCTTTCTCTCCCTCTCAGGGCTCTGAACACTTCTCAGCTGCTGGCGCTCGGCATAGAGATGTTGCCTGGATACCAGGACCCGTACTCTGGCCGCGTGTTGACCCGTGGGGAAATTGGTTGCTTCCTCAGCCATCATTATATCTGGACACAGGTACACACACCTGCACAGGTACACCTCTGGAGACAGGTATCCATATCTGAGCATAGATACGCTGAGCATGATACACTTATACATCTGTCCGTCCTGGGACTTGGGTACATACTGAACTTCAACTCCTGGATATTGGTCCATATACAATTGTAATTACTTTCAAAATTAACTGAAACAGACCCGAAGTCCATAATCCAATATTTGATCATCTAATTTGCTGATTCCTCCCAGCAAAGTAGGTAATGCAGAAATAAATGTTGTAGCAAAACAGATCCTCTTTCATACACCCAGATTGGATTATCAAATCATGGATTGCCCTGTGTTGTATGTGTCGCCCCCAGGTGGTGGAACGGAGACTGCAGAGGATTCTGGTTGTGGAGGACGACGTGAGGTTCGAGCCCAGGTTCAAGAGCAGGCTGATGACCATCATGGAGAACGTGGAACAGGTCGAGCTGGACTGGGACCTCATGTAAGGACCACACGGGCACTGACTAATGTAGTGGTGCATTTCGAACCCCCCCTCCCTTAACCCACCCTCCTCTTTCTCTTTCAGCTACGTGGGTCGTAAGAGACTGGAGGTGAAGAATCGGGAGCAGGCGGTGGAGGGTGTGAGTAACCTGGTGGTGGCGGACTATTCCTACTGGACCCTGGGCTACATGCTATCGCTACAGGGTGCCAAGAAGCTCCTGGGGGCCCAGCCCTTTGGCAAGATGCTGCCTGTGGACGAGTTTCTGCCTGTGATGTTTAACAAGCACCCCAAGTGAGTGTGGGACAGGCAGACAGACATATAGACAGATATCATAAGGCTGTGCCGTCCTTCCTGCCTTTTATTCTGCTTCTGTTTCTTATTCTTTCTCTTCTTCTGTCCATCCCTTACTCTTCTCTCAGGTTTAACATTAAAAGAAGTGGGTGTGTGTGTGCGTGTGTGCATGTGTGCGTGTGTGCGTGCATGTGTGCGTGTGCGTGTGTGTGTGCATGTGTGCATGTGTGCGTGTGTGCGTGTGTGTGTGTGTGTGTCTGCGTGCGTGCGTGTGTGTGTCTATGTTTCTCTCTAGTCTTTGCTGTGTCATCCCTGATGTAGTGTGGTATTGGCATGCCAAGCAGGTCAGGTTCAGGGGTCAGGGGTCAGGCTCCAGGGATGTGATAAATGCTTGTTATCATTCAGTGGCATTTTTACTGAGTCTGAATAGACTCCTGGCTCTATGCAGAAGCCTCAGCGCGGCCGAGTGTGAAGCGTGTGGGGAGGGGAGCAGCATCTGAAACTCTTCTCTGCCCACCCCCCCTTCCTCTCTCCCCTCCCTCAGAGAGGACTACATGGCGCACTTTGAGCAACGGGACCTGCAGGCATTTTCGGTCGAGCCCCTGCTCCTGTTCCCCACGCACTACACGGGCGAGCCGGGCTATGTGAGCGACACAGAGACCTCCACCATCTGGGACAACGAGGACGTGAGCACGGACTGGGACCGGCAGCATGCGCACAAGACCCAGAAACAGGGACAGATCCGCCCTGCAGCCCAGAACAGCGTCACTGGAGACACGCCACTTCCTGCCGCACGCGCCACCCAAGATGAGCTCTGACCGTACAGATGTAGGGACTTAGACACACGCACTAACACACGTACAGGCATACGTGCATTCTTCTGCGTATACACCGATATACTTTGACACATAGTAATATTCATTTACATACGATTATACACACTCAGGCTTTTATATATGTGCAAGAATCAAGGCATTAGCTCTCCAATGAACTCAATTTTAAAAGCTGCAGCACACAAGTGGGGTGTGAAGAGCAGACAGGTGCTTCCACTGAGATACAGATAGGGGGCGCTGACTCCTCCTCCCTGGGTTTTATTTATTTCTCCTGCTGTTCTCTGATGTTCTGGAGTCCAGAGCTGAGCTGACTGGATTCTCACCCACTACTGGGAGCCAAAGGGAGCCATTGGGAGACACAGGGCCTCCCACTGTGACCCTGGCTAAATCCAGACTTGTGGGAAAAGAAACCTGAAACTGGTGTTTTATTTATGTGATTCTTACTGATGTAAATACTGATCGAATTTGCATCAACTGCAGATGTGGCTCTGTGCAGCACAGTAAATAAAATAATATTATTTCTGTCTGATAACACGAGTACGTGTGTGTGTGTGTGTGTGTGTGTGTGTGTGTGTGTGTGTGTGAGAGTGATATCACGGGTATATGCACATTTTTGAGTGTTAATATCAGTAACTCATTCTGACTGAATGAGAGCAGGCACATCAATCGAAAGCTTCAGCAGAGCATCCATAAGACCAGCTGACTACGAGGAAGAGATTGGATTGAGAGACTCCTAATAATTCAGAGAAAAAGGATTATTCACCCTGAGCGAGGTTCATGAAGGTCACTGAGAAGGTGTATTAAAGGTAATTCACAGCATTAAAGGTAATTGATGGTGACAGACTAGGACATCGTGTTCTCCTGCACTCCTGACTGTGTGCGAAGGTTCACTCAGAAACTCAGTTCAGTGGAAATTCAACAAAACTTTATTGACCTGACACTGTGTGCCACAATATTGCCAGTGTAATCAACAATAAAATAAATATTTAAGCATTAGAATTCATAGTAGAGCTACATTACGCTTCCCCCTGCTGTACATGGTGAGTATTACCTGGCTGAGATGGGTAAGAGGTGAACATTCTCTCTTGCTCACAATCTCGCTCCATCAATATATTGTGACACACATCACAGAGAGCCACTGACATTTTTGCAAATTTCAGACCTGTGGGTATGTTTCTCAGCAGTCTGAGTGCTGTTGTTACTCTGATTGCCCATGGAGGGCAGTGTTTGCTTGCATGCCCCTGATATCACTGAGATCACTGTGTCTACTTATCCCATATGCAAAAGGTCTGTAAAAATCCTATATGATCATACTTGCAAAGTTTTATAAAAATCATATATGTTGATTAGTATTATATTTGCTTACAATTATTTTACAATCTCAATGTTTTTTAAAGGGAGTACCATGTATGTTAGGGAACTATTTAATTTTAGTATGAAATGTATATGCTAGTTCTCTACCACATATTTATTTTAGTTTTGTATATGGCATATGTGATTTTTATAGGATTTATAGACCTTTTGCATATGGAATAGCTGCACAGAAAACGAGGTGCTCACGTATACAATTTGTGGCTTATTGTGTGTGCTTGAGAGAGCTATCAGTTTGTTTGATTTGACAGTGAGAAAGTGTGTTGCTATATATCTATTTGTGTATGGGGTGGGAGGAGTGTGGGCATTGGGCTGTTAGGAATATTAAAGTATGTTCTGCAGCTGCTGGGATTCCTGTTTGAGTCCCAGGCCAAGATGATGACACCCTCCAGTAGAACAGGGACTCAGTACAGGACTCAAGAGCCGGACAGTGAGTCTGACACTGTGGAGGCAGCATATCACTGGGAAAAAACAAAGATAAACACGACCTGCCCTGCTATCCCATGTATTACCATCTCTCTCTCGCTCTCTCTTGCTCTCGCTCTCTCTTGCTCTCTCTCTCTCTCTCTCTCGCTCTCTCTTGCTCTCTCTCACTGTCTCTCTCTCGCTCTCTCTCTTTCTCGCTCTCTCTCACTCTCTCTCTCTCTTCTCTCTCTCTCTCTCGCTCTCTCTCTCTCTTGCTCTCTCTCACTCTCTCTCTCTCTCTCTCTCTCTCTCTCTCTCCCTCTCTCTTTCTCTCTCTCTCTATTCAATTTAACTCAGTTCCACTGGCTTTATTGCCATGACAAGGATGCACTTACACTTATATTGCCAATGCTTATGCTGACATAAACATGATCAATAACAAACAAATTCACCTACAATAAAAACATTCATGGGATTCTCTCTTTCTTTCTCTCTCTTGCTCCCTTTCTTTCCTCTTTTGCCAGCACATGAGATTAAACCCAAAAAGTGGCGCAAAATAGCAAAGTATAAAGAGTGAAAAAGGAATGAATGAATGCAGCATGCAGCAATGAGAATGAGGAGATATTAGCCACTGCAGGACTCAGAAGAGGGCGGGTTTATCACCTGCTCCACCTCCTCCGCACTCACAGGGGGGAGGGAGCAGGACAGACTGGCGAGAGAAACAATAGAAACTATATCATTAAATCGCCCAGAGCGGTGATCACTGCTATATCTGGGGTGCCTCCTCTGCACAGCCTCTGGGATCGGAGTGCAGAAGTGGGGACCACGGCAACAAGAAATCTCATCAATGGGCTTCTTAACTTGGGAAGGCATGGAATGAACTGAAGACTATAAACTGGAAGAAGCAGGTAATCTAACAGGAAAGAGGGAGGGAGAGAAATAGAGAGAGGGAGGTAGAGAGAGCGAGAGAGAGAGCGAGAGGGAGGGAGGGAGAGAGCGAGAGAGAGAGAGAGAAGGAGGGAGAGAAAGAGAGAGAGGGAGGGAGGGAGGGAGAGAGAGAGCGATATATATAAGCCTTTACTGGGAGTCTCACCTTGTCCTCCAGAGGGAAATATGACCCAGAGGAGCGTCCGGGCTCCATGATTTCGCTGCTGCTGTGGCCCACTGGCCCTCACGCCCTGGAGCTCCATGGCAGCCTGCTTGAGGGGGAGGGCGGCGTGGCCCTGCAGAGATACCAGCCTCGCTCTCCGGACAGCTGCCCCAGCCACTGGGTCAGTTCCTTCCATTCAGATTCAAATTCAAATGTCTGCCTCTGTCCCTTTGTGTGTCTATCTGTCCGTCTCCCTCTTCTTCTCCCGTTTGTCTGTCAGATGTAATGCTTGACTGTGCGCTGGCATCATACTGCTGTGTGGCTACATTATTTATTTTCTTCCCTCAGTTTAAACTCACGTTGCTGCTGTGTTGGAGCCGCCAGCGCCATCCCGTCCCTCTTCTTTCCTCTGAGCCGTACTCCTCCCTCTCTCCTGCTGCTGCTCCATTGTTTAGCATGGTAGACGGCTTATCCGTGTGTGTGTGTGTGTGTGTGTATGCGTGCGAGTGTGTGTGTGTGTGTCCTCATTAGCAGGACAGCGCGGGAGCGTGTGTGGTGTCTTGTTATACTGTTTATGTAACTGTCCTGAGTCGCTGTGGACCTTGACTGAAAAGGAAAACTGTTGATCTTAGCAGTACAGGGAAGCAGAGTTTAGCATGACAGGCCCAGCTAACCAAAGTGCACATCCTGTGTGGTTGCTACCGAGTGGTACCAAACTAAAACTGGCTGAGTGGCGGTTTGGTGGGAGTAGAGCCTGAGTGATGTTGGGGATGTCGGGGTGATGTTGTTGAGGTGTTTCTGATCCCAGTCAAGCAGTTCTGTTCAAAAACTCAAGTCCCCAGAAGGACTGTCTCCATGTTACATGTCCTCTAATGGCTCTCACACGGTGACTTGTTTAAACTCTGTCAGCTTGGGATAAAACATCATAATCATAACCTACAGGCTAAACTAGTGCTATCCTCTTCGTGCATTGTGTTTCTGTGTCAGACATACTGCATTGGAACATAGACCATGTGTATGTGTGTGTTTGTGTGTGTGTCTGCAGGTACGTGTGTGTGTAGGCGAGTGTGCATGAGAGAATGAAAGAGTGGCCTACAGCATTTGTGCACATTTATTTATGTCAGTGGTAAGTCAGCCCGGTGCTTATCTGACATCCTGGTTGACGTGTGCGCTGGGGAGAGACCGGGAGAGTTTCCGATCATTGTTCCCAGATGCACTGGTCAGAAAGAGGGGCTTTTCCACAGGTCTCCTGTCCCCGGCTGCTGCTCTGCCCACAGCGCAGCTAGAGAAACGCCACAGCACATCTGTGCGTCTTCCGTCCGTGAGGATCTCAGCCAATTCCAAATAAACCCCTAATTTCACCTCCCTGCTCCCCCTCATGTCCTCTCTCATTTTAACCCCTTCTTTCCCTCCTTTCTCTCACTCTTTCCCCCTGGTTTCTGTCTTTTTTCAAATCAATTGTTTCCCTCAGATTAGATTTGATTCAGAATTTGGAATGACAACTAGTTCGCCATAATCTCCTTTGTGAAGTGTAGGCTAGCACATGCTACCAGCCACCATTTCAACGGCTGCATTGCCATTACATCAGAGGAGTGCTGTTAGTGTACAGCCGGCACAGACTGTGGGTGCCAGGTTGAGCAGAGAAAACACTCGTGTGTGATAAGAGAGACAAGCCTGCCAACCGAAACCCTCCCTTTCTGGGCGACACTATGACCGGTTCTGTGCCATCCTGCTGGGCTGCGGATCGCAGCCGGCCCTCGTGTAATACACACAAATACACCCTTGTGCACAGAGAGCTCCCAGCATGCACTCAAAGATGAATCCAGACACCCGCTGGCTGTTTATCTCCTTGTCCCTTTCTCTCTCATATCCCTCCTTCCTCTTCGGTTCTCTCGCGGGCACACTCTGCTCCGCTGAGCAAGGGAGATGCTGTTGCGCAATAGGACAATTGTATATCAGCGATTCGGCTAATAAACCCTGCGTTAATTGCCCCATGTTTCTTGCTGACGAGCAACGCGGACAAAGTGCAGCTCGTAAGGCGCTCGGCAGCCGGGAGGAGTTCCACATCATCGGGCCCGCGGAGCCATAAAGACAGATAGAGCGCGGCGCCGCCCACCGTACACAGTGTACGCTGTATTCTGAGAAAGACCAGACCAGAACAGAACAGAACAGAACAGAATGGCCAAGACATACCGCAGCCAGGCCGGTAAACAGTGCCCGCTCCACAGGTGACTGCAGCTCACTGCTACTCAACTTCAGGGCATGGCTGCAGGCATCGTTTTAACCGCAAGGCCAATACAGCGGGCCAGGAGTCACCGTCACACAGAGCTGTCAGTGTTCTCCTGACTTTTCTCAGTTCGCCAGCCTATTTACAATGAAATCAAACCAAACCAAGCATCTGTCATTATTCTCTCAGCCTGTTCCCACTTCCCACAGGTCTTACACTCTCATGAAATACCAACAACTCAACTGTTTTTCCTATAGCCATGCATTGAACATGGAAATGCATGTTGTAGCCAGGAGGGCTGAATGTGAAACTTAGAAGAGAACAGAAGACCTTCAGGTGAAATTATGACATTCTTCATTCCCATGAATGAGAATTCGTACGGTTGTCCGAGGGGCCGTTGCAGTGTTGGCCTGGCCCGTGTTCTGGTTGTGTGTCTGTCTGGTAAGGTGTAGCAGGTATGCACGTTTGTAGTCAGGAACCCCACTACTCTGAACCTTTTTGGCCTTTGCGCAACACATAGCAGGTCTATGCTCCACGCTGAGGGTTCAGTCCTTCCTGAAAGGCTCGTAAGGCAAATCCACCATGAACGACGTTAGCCCCCATCCCCCTCCACCGTGATCCCAGTCATGTGTCCCAGCTTTGTGCATGAATCTAGAGCAGTGGACGAGAAGCTAGGGGCCAAGGTCCAACTTGCTGTTTCTACTGTATATTTGTATTAAGTATGTATATCTGCAGGCCTAATGGGCAATGGTATCCTGATAGAGTCCAGGACTGTGTCTGAATCAGAGCCCTATCTACTGCGCCCTGTCTCCTGCGTACAGTGCACTGGCTGAAGTGTGCTGTTTAATGTGCTCTGTTTAGCAGTCCGCGAAAAATATTTATACATATTTTCCAACCGCACTGTGGAAGTGTCGTAAGCAGGTCATAAGACGTCCCAGTGTTGCCATGGCCGCGGTTTTACAGCTGAATCGGAATACTTTCAAGGTGCAGTCACGGGTAAAAATTAAAAGTCACAAAGCACGCACTTATTTAAAAAAGTAAAAACATGATGATTTCTATTTAAAAAAACGTTTGTTTCGGTTAAAAATAGCCTATAATTTGGAATAGTTTTGAGTCGCCATTTGGCTGGAAAGATCTGGCAACCCTGTGCCCCACTTTTGCGCTGCCATGTCACGTGTTGTTTTTGTTGTATTTGAAGGAAAACGTCAGCGAAGCTGTGCCTCATTTTTTTTAAACAAAGCTTCACGTCATATTTATGTGACGAAAATGTTTGTGTACTTCTTGAAAAGAGTGCTCCCGAATGTACTCGGCGAAACCCCGGAAGTAAGTGTGTCATCCGGGTGTTTGAAGTATACTGCAATTTGAAAAATTTCCGCGTACTCTACAACTTCCTCACCCTATCTACTCACCAAGGCTACTCAACAGTGTGGAAGAGTGCTGATTCGGACACGGCCCTGGGGTCGGTATATGTGTACTGGTGATTTATCAGACATAGGTAGGAGTAGGGATGTGGGAGGGTAAAATTCTGAAACTCTAAGATACATATTGATAGGGTGTTTAGGCAGGGAATGTGACAGCCAGTCAGTTTCAGTTTTGCTTCAGTTCACACTGGGAGTCATGTGGAGAGCTGGTCACATCTCCGGAGCCAGACTCACATCCCAGAGAGCGAGGTGTCTCTCCTGTTGCACCCTTGAGCAAGGCTCTTAAGTGTGAGTGCATTGTGGGACATATGTTTGCACCTCTGGCTGGAAAACCAATTGAGGTAATAAGTAATGACCTCATTGACCTGTCAGTGTTGTTACTGTGCTCTCCCTACGACAACCCGGCACGGTCTGCCCCCTGCTGGTTGCTTCAGGCATGCATTTATTTGTGCCTGAACTGTATTATCCTGGAAACTGTGAGCCATTGGGGATAGCAAGTCTGTGGTCTGACAGTCAGTTGGTTGGCAGTTAGTGGTGTGTTCCAGTTATATACACGCCTATAAAGTGTGTCTCACTGTTGAAGTTATGATTAGCTTTCTGCTCCACAGTTAGTGCACAAATTTCTCCAGAGCCTTTCTCACCGTTCCATAGTCAGGTATGAGGACAGCGGCTGAAGCGCAGGTCAGAGGCTGGTGGCAGGAAGTGAGAGATTTCCTGGAATGTGTGTTTCTCTTCAGCAGGGTAAAAACAGCGGGCTGCTCCTCCAGTTTTTGTCCAGCACCGTTTTTCTGGGTCAGCAGACAGCAGTATTAGAGCTCAGCTGGATGCAGTGGATGCTGGGAATTGTTGTCCAAACAAGGATTGAATTAGGTCTTGAAGATGATGGCCTCTTTTCAGTTTTCTAAAGGGCAGTTGTTTTTCTCGACCAAACTGCACAAGTCTATTTTCTGAAGCAGGATGTTTTTTGTTTTTTTATTACTAGGAAGTTTATCCATAAGCTCACCAGACACTGTATTGTTTTAATCAATATGTTGTCAACACAGTTGCTTTAGTTATTGCCAGTGCACATGCTGTAGTCTGTGTTTATTAAAGCCTCTGAACTGCTAGCTGGGTCACTGTGTATTTATATAACTGCATCCTTCCAGAAGCTCTCCATCTGTTTAACACTTTCAGGCAGACGGGAGCCAGACACAAACTAAAGACTAGGGTTGTCACCCGTCCCGGTTTTTCCTTGAACGTCGTTGTTTTCGACTGTCTGTCCCGGAAAATCCTGGTAATTCTGTATGGGCTTGCATGGGCAGAGTCTCTTGGCTCGTGGGAAATGATGTAACATTTATTTATTTATTTAGTGAAATGCTGTGTCCAGGTTTTTTGTGAGTCAAAGGTGGCAATCCTACTAAAGCCACCTCTTCAGACTGCATCCCCCATTTCCATCCCCTAGCACTTTTACCCTATGTAATTACTTTAGGATTGCTATTGCATGCTTTATGGATTTATATAGAGGTTAGTTCTATGAATATAGGATTCCGATTATGAGTTTTGAGCATAACTAAACTTTTAGTGCTTCAGTGATGTTTCACATACCCTCACTGGTCTGTGAATGCTGTTAGCCAGAGCTGGCATTATTGCTCATATAACTGGATTGTGGACGCACTCGTGTTCTCTTTCATTCTAAGTTGTGGATAAGAGTTTTCTACAAAATGAATGTATTATGAATGCAAAACAAAATATCACCACGGCAATTGAGGCACGGCGTGTGATGGTACAGGTGATTTTGCGTGTGTATTTCAGTCAAGCTTAATAGGAACAGTGACATTTGGTTGTGTTGTTGCTGCGCGGGATGATGACATCACATTCCCCTTGAGTCCGGCTGTCCCCATGCACTGCTGGGGCTCACGACCTCTCCCATAACATGCACAGCCTTCCCAGCCACCTAATCCCCATGGAGATGGATGCATACAGCAAGGCAGAGAACTGGGAGTCTGGGAACTGGTTCTGGGCCAGGGAAGGGAAGGAAGAGAGAGAGAGAGAGAGAGAGAGAGAGAGAGAGAGGGGGGGAGGGGGGGGGGGGGGGGGGGTTTGGGGGGTTCTGGGCTGAATGCCTGCCTGTTTGTCTGCCTGCTGGTCTGTCAATGCTGCCTATAGTTCTGATACACAGACCATTGGTACCTCATAGCTGCTGTGTGGTATGTGCATATTAGTGGTGCATGTGTGTGTGTGTGTGTGTGTGTGTGTGTGTTTACATGTGGGTTGCGTGAAGCCCACAGATGCCACACGCAGAGGGAACCCTCAAGTTTGTTGCCTTATTGTATTGTGTAACTGTGGTTTGTAGTCAAAACGACTGTCTCTCATGCAGAGGTTTTGTTGCAACACATCTCGTCACACACGCACACACAAACACACGCGTACACACACAGTCACTTATTTCTGCTGAGACTCGAGTTTTTTCAACAGGTGTAATAAAAAATATAAACCAAGCTGTCAGATAATATCTGTTTCTTTCTGCTGTGGAAATAATTGCAGCAGTATGACAAGTTAAACACTGTCATACATTAGACAAATTATGTGCATCCATGCTCACCAACACACTGATACATTTATGGTCAGTACAGTGGTTAAGATCTCACAAATAATGCATTATGTGCTGCTGGACAGGGCACACAACTTGGATCATGAAATGGCTATCCTCACAGAGACACTAACACCGATGTAGAGCTTCTCAAAATCAACAAACAAACTGCAATCTTAACATGAAATTCAAATCATTACGCTGAGCCCTTTTTAAACTACTCTAGGCGATGGGGAGTGCAGCGAGGCGGAGTTGGGTGATTCAGGACCGGAGACTGAATGAAAAAGAGAGGATTCTGAAAGAAAGAGGGAGGAGTGAATACAAAAAGCAAAGGGCTCAAGAGCTGTGACGGATTTTGTCTGTGTGGCGGAGTAGAAAAGATTTACAGAAGAGGACAGAGTTTTTGTGGATGCTGTTTGTTGCTCAGACGGAACTAAAAATTCTTCTCGCCTTGGTCAACTATAAGGATGCAGCTCGCGGACCACGAGAGAAACGCTGACCATGAAATTCGCCTGGGCAGCTAAAATGGTAAAACTAACGGTTATAGCATATAATGCTAACGCCTATTAAAAGTTAATATTGCGTAAGCGCTTGCTTTCTGTCAGACTTACAGTACATCGTGAGTGGGAGGATGGGATAATGGTTTTTTGAAAGTAGCGTATGAAGGAAAAGAATGGAAGAGGTTGGATGATGGGTTACATAAACCTTTTTTTGTAATTTTGTTTCGATAGTTTGTCTAATTATGTATTTTTTCAACTAATGTGACATTATGATTTAAACTACTGCCAGTTTGCGTGACCTACGTTTCGAGATGTTTTCTTGTTGAAACGACAGAGATGAGATGGTTGCACAAGAGAAACTTTCGTTTCGCGGCGCAGAGCCAGATCTATGATGGAGAAGCAGCACGTTCACTTGCAAGGCAGACTAGCGCTGTTTAGTCTGGTGCGCGACAAAGCAGATTCCTTAAAACCTGACGTTGTTGTTGCCTGGAATGTCCTTCTGGAGGCATTTTTTTTTTACCCGACTAGCTCTTTAAGTCACGCCTGAGGGGTGGGGGGCCAAGTTCAAACAATTTTTTCAACAGGAAGACCCCCTCTTATGTTTAGAAGTAAGATAGTTGTTTGATTTTATTGGGGAAACAAACTGTAATTTCAGACAAAGACACATTGACGGGTACACATTTCACAAAAATATGGTCCTGTTGTTGGTGTACAGTAGCCAATAGTGTGGAATTGATTTGTTACGAGCTTGTGAACTCCTGAAGAGCAACCTCAAACCTGTCTTAAATGAGTGAATACAGTAAGATTTTCCCACCGGATTGTTTTCACGATTTCTGTGCCTTTGCCCTCTCAGTCACAGGGACAGCCCTCAGCACAGTGTGAGTTCGTAGCTGCTAAATTTGTTTTCAGAAATAACACTCTGCCTGCAGACTGTGGGCTTGCCTTGATTTTAATGAATAAAGTCAAATCTAATCCAATCTATAAAATAATCATGGAGTATGTCCCAAATTTGGTCCTAGGGACACACCTATGTTTGTTTTTCCCCCCGAACATAGGCCTATCTTATTTGTATTACATTTTGAGCTATGTATTGATAACGGATAAATAATCAATAAATGTCCTGTCTATTTTTTTCATGCCAAAAAAAAATACATTTCAATAATCTGTAACACGTGTGTTGTTAATGCAGCCTATTTTAGTTAGTATGTGCCCCACATATTTTGGGGAGCTACTAATTTGGTTTAAATGTACATGGTCCCAATTCAGCGACAAATTAATATTAAACCAGTAAAGTTATATTGGCCTGTTTGAGTCTCATATTTGTTTAAATTATTGCAAATAATATAAATAATTACCAGTTACTTTGCACATCATTTATTTGTTTTAACGGTCATGTTTACACATGTCTGTTTCAAATATCTGAATGTAAATGTCTGTTTATGTTCATTTTAAAATGTGAAATGTCCCCTTTCTTAATATCTTTCTCATACCCTCATATATTCTATTAGTTGGAATCTCATATTACGCTATGATCTCATGCAAATGTGCAAGAAACACTGCTACCAGAGCATGTACACGGGCAAGAATTTCAGACTTCAGGTTTTTGTTTGTATCACAATCTCAGTAGTTTGAACAGGTCTATTTAACCTAAGCCTGAAGGCAATTTGAAGGCTTGGGGGTATACTACGAAGCAGGATTACTCAGTTAGCTGGATATATATGTAGCACAATTCAAACCCAGGGGCCAATCAAAGTGCTTCGCAGCAAACAAAATAGAAACACAAAAATAAATAAATAAATTTAATTAAATTTATGAGAGTGCATACAAGGGCACAAAGCAATGAGATAAAAATGCAGTCAATAGTAGAAGTAGAAACAGATAAAAATTTAGCTGAGACAGATAAAATGTAAAATTGCTATGCTAAGATAATAAATAATAGAAACAGATAAAGATAAAAATTGATAAAAATTAGCTGAGACAGATAAATGTAAAATTTCTAAACTAAGATAATAAGTAATAGAAACAAATAAAATAGAAAGAGATAAGAAGATTATGAAAATATAAAAGAAGTAATGACTAAAAACAGATAAGGTTTTGTGTTTGGGAGTATGGTTAACGTTAGCTGAGCAAGTATGATGTAATCCTGCTTCGTAGTATACCTCTTGGTGTCAATTATATATTCGAATAACAATTTTAATTTATAATTCATTTTTCATTTATTGGCCTGTTCTATCCCCCTGTCTGCTGCTTTCCAGCTCCCATCCATACTATCCATCTCAATTGAATATCCATTCCTCTCTAGAGATTTTATTTGCTGTTCTATGTTGTCACTGTTAGTGACTAAGGTTCTTCATAGCGTACCATTGGCTCTTCCTCTGTTGTTGGGATGCGGGGCCGTTTGTTGTAAGGGCATTTATGTTCCCCCACAGAGCTCGGTGCAGGACTGGGGGGAGGAAGTGGAGGATGGGGCCATTTACAACGTGACACTGAAGAGAGTCCAGATCCAGCAGGCTGCCAATAAAGGGGCGAGATGGCTAGGGGTAAGATGAGCGCGCGCTCGTTCTGTACATGAGGGCATGCATTCACGCACACTCACACACAGGCACGGCTTTCAGTGTGATTTTAAAAATTCTACTCTGCACATTGCTCTGAATGGTGAGGAAATCCGGGGCGAAGACTACACCCAGAGAGAGTACTTTTCTATTCTGCTCTCCTCCTCCTTCGCCATTTCAAAAAGGGAGCGGAGGGGTGGGGGGCGCTCTGTGATTGAAAGCAGATTGTAGCACTTCCTGTTTTAGCTTGCTAGCAGCACCAAAGGCTATGCTTTCTCCTGTCTCTCTCTCGACTCCCTCTTTCTCTCCATTTTTTTCTCCCTCCCTCCCTCTCTCTCCCTTTCTCTCTCTCTCTCTCTCTCACACACACACACACACACACACACACACAGAAACACTTGAAACAGCTGCACACATCTCTCCTAAGGCTGTGTTTACTGGAAGCATGTCAACTGGAGGTGCAGCTGTAGTCAGGGTAGTGTAGTGGAAACAAGCTACAGAGTTTCCAGGCATGTTTTCTAGCTCTCCGCTTCTCGTTTTTACCCCGCCACCCCTAGGTGGAGAATGACCGGCTGCCCCCAGGTCACACGGTCAGCCAGCTGGAGACGTGTAAGATCCGCAGCATCCGAGCGGGGACGCAGCAGCGACTGGCGGAGACGTTGCTCACTGCGTTCGCCGACAACGACCTCACCTACACGAGCATCTTCCTGTACACATACCGCACCTTCGCCAGCACAGAGACTGTGCTGCAGCTGCTGTTCGCCAGGTTTGTGCTCTCCATCGAAACCAATCACGTTTTTTCACCAGTCACCAGAGGCCCTGTAATCTCCAAAAACTGTATTTTTTGGTCATGTTCCAAAAAGCAGAGAAGGATGATTGGAGGTTGGCGGCTGCAGTATCAAGTACTGTTCCAAAACTCCAGTGTTCCAGTATGGAAGACCTCTTATTAAATGCATAAGGAAGTTGATAAATGTACTCAAAATGCATAGAGATCCAAGTTCATGGCAAGGAAATGACACAAAAGTGCTTTCCAAATCTAACGTAGATAGTCTCATATTCAGTGCATACCTGCATATTTGGTGGTGTATATTCGCAAGTATGCTTGGCAGTGTGTGCTACCAAATACACATGTGTGTAGTATTTAACTGTGCATTTTTGAGCACAACCTTGGGTAATGTGTGGCCATTCACAGTGGGGGTTTTGTGCTTTATCTCTATCGCAGATATGAGAGGGTTGGAGACAGCGAAGGAGCCTCTGATTCCAAGGGAAATGTTCGCAAGTAAGACCCATGACCCGCTGCTGTCCTCAACCCTATGCGTGTCCCAATGCCTCTCTCTTTCTCCCTCACATAGTTAATGTAATAGATCACAGTTTCTACTGGCCTCACTCTACCTGGCATGTATGGTTTTCTATTTTCCTTATACATGTAGCTTTCCTTTGTATAACTGCATGGAGGGTTTGTATTTGATGTCTATTTTCCATCATCATGATGTCCTAATCTAGCCTAAATGAACCTTTTGCTTTATAACATAATGTGTTGTCTGTTTTTGTGTCCAGTTGTGAAGTGATATTGTCCATTATATGCATTACTTTACATCTTCAGAGCAGGGATTTACTTCCATATCTTGTTAGGCGAGACAGGCGGTACAGATACAGATTTAACACTTTATCAGAGTCTATAGACATTGACCAGTACTGGACTCTAGCTTCATGCACCAGAACAAATAAATATCCGTTTACAAGCTGGACTCTCCATGTATTTTGAATTTTTTAATGCATATTTTGAATAAAGCCACTCAATGTGTTTGTAAAGCAGTCCTTAATACCAGATTGACACTACACATACTTGGTAGCACACACTAAAGTAAGCAAAACCTTGCTTTTGTTTTAGCTAATGTGTTTGCCTATTAGGGTGTGTAGGGTGTAAATGATTTATGGAAGAGAGGTGTTGTTGTGTAGACCTGCCCTTCAAGTTGAGGAGGACCTTGTTCTCTTGTGAGCTGACTGTCACATGGGCTGTGCAGTGGTGCTTCACCATTCAGTGTGCGTTCTGTGACAGCGCCCTGGCCTCTATCCTGCGGGCCTGGCTGGATCAGTGCCCCGAGGACTTCCAAGAGCCGCCTTCGTACCCAAGCCTGCGCAGAGTCCTGGATTTCCTCCAGAGGGCGCTGCCGGGTTCCGAGCCCCTGCGTAAGGCTGAGACGCTGCTGGAGCAGCTCCAGGCCCAGCACAGTGTGGAGATCGAGGCAGAGGGTGGGTGACCTGCGCCGTTCCGTGCTATCTGTGTGTCCATCGGATCTCCTGCCCTGTCATCAGCGAGATTCTGCCTGGGTGAATTCTCAGACCCGAGTCTCCCTTATTTGATAATAAAAAATTTTTAAAATGCTGTTTGCCTTTGATGTAGGTGGTTTCCACGGCAACACTCCCTTCTGCCTCGGGGAGGAAGAGGAGGTGGAAATCGAGCTTCAGGAGGACTTCCTGTCGTTTGAAGCCGATCTGGTTGCAGAGCAGCTGACCTACATGGACTCGGTGAGGGGCGGGGCTGAGGGGATGGAAGGCATGGAAGGTTAATAGACAGGGTGGTTGAAACAGTGGGTTGCAGGGGCTGTTGGGTAACTCGGGGCGAAGCACGATCGATGCTAATGTCAACCGGGGAAGGAAGGCTTTCATAAAGCCGGGATGACAGTGTCTCATTGTGCACCAACGACCCCTGCTGGTCAGTCACACACATGTCCCCCTGTTGAGCTTGGCCTGATATACTTGGACCTTTAGCATGTGCAAAATCTTTTAGCCAATGATTGGTCATGGTGTTTGTTTTGCACCAGTTATTGGTTGTGTTATTAGGTTTGGTCTTGGTAAATCAGGCCCTAAGTGTCTGACTTAACTGCGCAAGCCTACCTTGGAAACTCTAGTGTGATAATAAGACATCAATTGTTTCGGAGCAGGGCACATGCGTTCTCTCCAGAATCGATAGCGGAGGCTATGAGCGCTGATGAATATGAGTGGGTCTTCCAAATCGGAGAGAAAAGGGGGAAAACGAAAGACTGACGCGGGTCCTTCACTTCCCCTCCCTCTCTGGACGTTCCCTCAGGCTCTGTTCAAGAAGGTGATCCCTCACCAGTGTTTGGGGTCCATCTGGTCCCAGCGCGACCGCAAGCAGAGGAAGAAGGAGGCCGCGCCCACCATCCGCGCAACCGTAACGCAGTTCAACGCCGTCACCGCCTGCGTGGTCAGCACCGTGCTGCGCCGACGCCGGCTCCGCCCCCAACAGCGGGCGCGGGTCATTCAGGGCTGGATCGACATCGCCCAGGTAACCTGTCCCCGCCGACACACCTGCACATTTACGCAAACTCTTACACAGACACTTCTGCACACATATTTTCAGAAATGCCTACGTAGCTGGATAACTGAGTTAGCTTGCTAACTGTGCTGAGTAAAACTCGGAATCCCCTGAATATGGAACATATGAACACTAGTAAAAAGAGCTCTTCTGTATTTTACTTGGTGCAGTCATCCAGCTAACTCCGTAATCTTGCGTTGTACAACAGGGCCCTGGTGTTTAGCTGTCCTTGTGCGTGCTTGCATTGGTGTGCCTGTGACATTGTCCCTGTGTTTCCAGGAGTGTCGTATTCGCAAGAACTTCTCCTCCCTCCGAGCCGTCATTTCTGCTCTGCAGTCCAATCCTCTATACCGTCTGAAGAAGGCCTGGGCTTGCGTACACAAGTGAGTCTGTCAGTCCATGAGTCCGCTAATCTGTCTCTTTGCTGGTCAGTCAATCAACGTGTCTCCCTATCAGAGAGTGGTTCAGTGTGTCTGTCTTGCAGGGATGTATATACTGTATATCACTGGCAGACTGTGAGTGTGGTAGCTTATTGTGTAATCAAGCCTTCAGTTAAACTTGTTTTTAAATGGCTCTGCATTTCGGTCTTCTTAAATGCCCCCTCGCCCTCCCACTTTTCACTTCATTCAATCTCTCTCATCCTCTCTCTCCCTCCCTCCCTATGATTCATCAGAGACAGCATACAGACGTTCGAGGAGCTTTCGGATATCTTCTCGGATCACAACAACCACCTGACCAGTCGAGAGCTGCTGATGAGGGTGAGGCCCGTGATTGTGCTTGTGAAACGCTGGCGCTCAGCTTGACCGCAGGTGCACCGCCGGTACACTCACTCCCCTGCTCGTTCGCCTTTCTCCCACCCCGCAGGAAGGCACCTCCAAGTTCGCCAGTCTGGAGAGCTGCGCCAAGGAGCTTCAGAAACGCACCCACAAAAGGCTGCAGCTGCAGAAAGACATGGTGAGGCACGCTCTCCAGACACCAGCCAGTGGCGTAAATGAGCAAATCGCAGTGGGTATTCTTGATATCGTCACAATATGATTTTTTATATCGTCACAGTGTACACTGGGGCTAAAAACCCCACAAACAAAAGCCTAGGGTGACAGCGACAGGGGAAAAATAGAAATATAGAGAGGAACTTTGGGAGGAACCAGAGAGAAGAGGGGGAGCCCGTTCTCCTCTGGCTGGCTCAGGGTGTGGGTTCAGCGTGACCAGCACGGTCAAGTAAATGTTCCTGACCTGTCTAAATCAGCAGAGGTTGGCTGTGTGCGGTGGCCTGCTGGAGGTGGAGCTCTGGGGGCGAGCCAGCTGGGATGGAGGGAGGGGTCAGATGACAGGTTTAAGAGGTCAGGACTGAGGTCCGGCACCCCACTGGTGGGAGAGGGAGAGGATAGGCCATGGGGGAAAAGCTATGTGCAGTGGACAGAGACAGATTGAAGATTATTTAACATGTGACTCCATTTAAATGAGAGCACCAGGGACCTGTTCATCTTTACATGGAATGAACCTCCAGAATTCCGTTATGGAAATGAGGTATAAAATGAGAATTTTTTTGTAAGAAAAACATACATTATTGTTTTTTGGAGTAATGCTCACATGCTTTTGAAAAAATAATGTGTTTTTGGCACACGAGTGAAGTGAATTGGACAGAAATTGAGATGGACTGAGATAGGAATAGATAGATGTGAAATATGTGAGAAAGAATATGAGAGATTTTGAGGGGTGCTTGCAAAAACAGGAAATGGTCAGCCTCTGTTTCCTGCCGCAGGGTGCGATGCAGGGTACCATACCCTACCTGGGCACCTTCTTGACAGACCTGACCATGCTGGACACAGCGCTGCCTGATCTGGTAGAGGTAAACAGCCACTTCCTGTCTGTCTGTCTGTCTGTCTGTTAGCAATAGCAGTCTGGAATGTGTTTTGTGCATACTAAGTAATTCAGGTAATCGCTAAGGTAATCTGTGTGTATGTGTGTGTGTGTGCGTGAGTGTGTATGTGTGTGTGTGTGTGCGTGAGTGTGTGTGGGTGTGTGTGTGTGTTCAGTGTATCACTGTTTTTCTCTTTCTCTTGTGCAGGGTGGTCTGATAAACTTTGAGAAGAGACGCAGGGTGAGTTTCACATGCTGTGTCAATAGCCACTGTCTCACCCGTCTCACCTGACTGATACACAGACAAAAACCCACCAATCACTGCATCCCCTGTGTGCCGAGCAGGGCGAACCAGCTAAACAAAGTAAAAAACCATACTGCCAAAATGAGACCACTTCAGCTGGACCATCCTGAATTCACACACACAGTATATGTGCATATATACTGAATGTATGCATACAATCATACAATCTCAGGGAACTTAACACTGCATTTATGTCTATGTCTGTTTCTGACTGCAGGAGTTTGAGGTGATTGCTCAGATCAAGCTGCTCCAGTCTGCCTGTAACAGTTATTGTCTGACCCCTGACCCTGCCTTTCTGCGATGGTTCAAAAGCCAACCACAGCACAGCGAGGAGGAGAGGTACAGTCACCCCCTCTGTCTCTTGGTGATGAGGCTGATTTTAGTTAGTAGGTGCTGAGGCTGATTTTAGTTCGTAGGTGCTGAGGCTGATTTTAGTTAGTAGGTGCTGAGGCTGATTTTAGTTAGTTGGTGCTGAGGCTGATTTTAGTTAGTTTGTGCTGAGGCTGATTTTAGTTAGTTGGTGCTGAGGCTGATTTTAGTTAGTTGGTGCTGAGGCTGATTTTAGTTAGTTGGTGCTGAGGCTGATTTCAGTTAGTTGGTGCTGAGGCTGATTTTAGTTAGTTGGTGCTGAGGCTGATTTTAGTTAGTTGGTGCTGAGGCTGATTTTAGTTAGTTGGTGCTGAGGCTGATTTTAGTTAGTAGCCGTTGCTGCTGAGGCTGATTTGTATTACTGTTAATATGAAACTCAGGACCAGATGGGGCTTTCTCCTGAGCTGGAGACTTACAGCTGTATTGTTGCTTATTCTGCCCAACTAGACTTTGGTGAACTGACTTCCTCATCTCTCTCTCTGATTCAAATGTCAGACTCTCTCTCTCTTTCTCTGCCTGCCTCTCTCTCTTTCTCACTCCCTCTCTTTCTCTCGGTCCTGGTTCCTGTTTATCACATGCATTTTAACTGTGTATGTTGTTGACGCATGTCCCTGTAAACCTCTCCTTCCAGCTACACCCTGTCCTGTGAAATTGAAGACGTGGCAGTGAGCACTCCCACCTCCCCTAAAGCTTGCCAAAGCATGGTGAAGAGACTGAGTCTGTGAGTAATGCCGCTGTCTATGCTAAATATTCATTGTTGTATGTGAAGTCCATCTGTGTCAAACACATCCTGCGTTCTATCGACAGGCTGTTCCTGGGTGCAGACTCTGCTGCAGCGAGCGCCCCAATTAAAGACAGCCCACGTTCGCCCCCTGCTGGTAGCTCAGGGGAGAGCATGGACTCAGTCAGCGTGTCGTCAAGTGATTCCAACCCGTCGGACGGTGAAGTCCAGGCACCCACCCAAACCTCTGATATCACACAGAAGAAGGTAGTGCATAATATTAATAATAATAATAATAATAATAATAATAATAATAATAGTAGTGGCAGGATTTTTAAAAACAACAAAAAATTTGTAGCAATGTCAATAACCTGTAATATCAACTAAACCAATGCAAACCTGTAACTGTGTTTTGTGTTCTCAGCAATCGGATTGTGTCTCAGCCAGCTGCTGCCCTCTCCCCTCTATGGATGTGTCTTTGTTACCAGCCAGTGTGCCCACACCTCCTTCCTCTCCCTCCTCCCCCTCCTCACCTGTCTTGCTAAGGGTCCCCCCCGCATACAACACCCAGGCCCGGGACGCCTGCCTCATCCGGGTCAGCTTGGAGCACAGCAACGGAAACCTCTACAAGAGCATGGTGGTGAGCTAGCCTGAGGGTGTGTCTGCTGGGTATGAACATGGCTGAGAGTGCATCTGCTGGTTATGACTATGTGTGAGTGTGTGAATATATCTGTTGGCTTTGAGTATGTGTGAGTTTGTCTGCTGGTTATTGAATTGAATTGAATTGAAAGCCTTTATTGTCATTGTATAACAAGATACAACGAGACAAACTTATGAGTATGCGTGAGTATATCTGCCGGCTATGAGTATGTATGAGTCTTATCTGCTGGTTGTGAGTATGTGTGAGTATATCAGCTAGTTATGAGTATGTGTGAGTGTATCAGCTGGTCATCAGAACGTGTGAGTGTATCTGCTGGTTGTAAGTATGTGCGAGTATATCTACTGGTTATGAGTATGTGTGAGTGTATCTGTCAGGTTTGAGTATGTGTGTGTATCGGCTGGCTATAAGTATGCGTGAGTGTATCTGCCGACTATGAGTATGTGCTGGTTGTGAGTATGTGTGAGTATATCAGCTGGTTATGAGTATGTGTGAGTATATCTACTTGTTTTGAGTATGTGTGAGTGTATCTGCCAGCTTTGAGTATGTGTGTGTATCAGCTGGCTATGAGTATGTGTGAGTGTATCAGCTGGTTATCAGAATGTGTGAGTGTATCTGCTGGTTATAAGTATGTGTACGTGTATCTGCTGGCTGTGAGTATGTTTGAGTATATCTGCTGGTTATGAGTATGCATAAGTGTATCTGCCGGTTATGAGTATGTGTGAGTGGATCTGCTGGTTATGAGTATATGTGCGTGTATCTTCCAGCTATGAGTTTGTGCGTGTATCTGCTGGCTATGAGTATGTGTGAGTGTATCAGCTGGTTAACAGAATGTGTGAGTAATATATCTGCCGGTTATGAGTATGTGTGAGTGTATCTGCTGGTTAAGACGATGTGTGAGTATATCTGCTGGTTATGAGTATGTGTGAGTATATCTGCTGGTTACGACTATGTGTGAGTATATCTGCTGGTTATGAGTATATGTGAGTATATATGCTGGTTATGAGTATGCGTGAGTATATCTGCTTATTTTGAGTATGTGTGAGTTTATCTGCTGGCTATGAGTATGTGTGAGTGAGGGCTTGTGTGTAGTTATAGCAGTAGAATGGACAGTGCTCTCTGGGCAGGTCACTTGTGTTTGAGGTGACAGGTGAGTATAATCTTTCCTGTGTCCTCTCCTCAGCTGACCAGCCAGGATAAGACGCCCGCTGTCATCTCCCGGGCCATGACCAAACACCACCTGCAGGGGGAGCCAGCGGACAAATATGAGCTGGTGCAGGTCATCTCAGAGGAGAGAGGTATGGAGCCCTGCAACCCTGTCCCCATTCTCCCTGTCTCTTTCCCGTCTTATTTAGTCACTCGTTCCTTTACCCTCTGTAAACTCCACGCAGCATTTCTCAAACTGTCTCTTCAGTCTCAAAGTAGCAGAAAATAAAAGTGCTACAACAGAAATCACAAAGTGTTTGGAGACGGAAGTCTGGGCCAAGATACAGTCTGAAGGGGCGGTTTTTCACTCTGCTCCAGAAAGCCAGACGACGGTTCTGAATTTACTGTCTCTCTCTCACATCCTGTGTCCCCTCCCAGAGCTGGTCATACCAGACAACGCCAATGTGTTTTATGCCATGTGCACGTCGGCCAACTTCCACTTCCTGCTGCGTATGCGCGGGTCCCCTGGTCTGCCGGTCCAGCTGCGCAGCCGATGCGGCCCCGCCCTCCCGTGTGTGCAGCAGCGCAGCAGCCTACCACAGAGACTCAGCAAGGTCACGCTGTGACCCCTGCGCGGGACGGGGCGCATAGCTGGGGTTCGAATGATGGGGGCGTGAGCTGAAGGAAGGCTCTGGAGCTGGCAGACTCTCTCCTTGTTCATGAATGAGATTAGAGCGGACACTGTGCACATCCACTAATCGTTATTTCTTCTGGGCAGACTGACTGTAGACACAAGAGTTTTAGATTAACGCATTTCTGTAATATAGATAGCAGTGGAACTGCACTGCCCAGACTATCCTGATATAAATGTTAGTGAATCTGCAGTGCTGGGTCTGACCTGACAGCCATGAAAAAAGCAGCCGCTTAACTCCATATTTAAACTTGGGTTCCTGCTCTGCACCTCTTTTCCTCCATGTCTCCCCCCAGCCTCTGCGTGGTGTGCGGGTGATCCTGTCTGCAGAGGCACAGATCGCAGTCTGCCAGCATTCCCTGTGCTGGGATGTTGTGCTGAATCCCATTCTCTGGACTTGTGGACTCAAATGCGTGTTCCTGTCAAGTCCATGAGGGCTCAGGGCTGTCCCACTTTAAAATCGGGAAGTTCGTGAGGGCTCTGTCACGGACTTTTCGGGCCCATTACGCACGCTTTCTGCAAGTCCGCAATTCTGAGGGAATTGCCCAAAACTCAGTTCAGATCAATGATGTAGGAAGTATGGCTGGCAAATATTTTTCGTACGTAATCGAGGGGAATAACTTGCATATAATTAGCAAAGTACACTCTGGAAAGCTACGAAAACTTGCACTTCCTTCTATGTTGGACTGAAGCAATTAAATGCACCAGCTATTTGTTAGGCTATTATTGGCAACTGCCCGCTGATTTAAAAAAAAAACTTCAAGCACTTGTTATAGGCTACTGTTAAAACAGTTGTGCATGTTATTTCAATCATTTTCCACTCCTGCGCATGAGATCTAGTAATTAACTTAGTACATTTGCTTTTAAAAAACTCAATCCATGATTTCTGCCTCAATTTGCAGTGACTGCTCTGTGATTTTAGCAAATATTCTTCATGACAAACACCCAGCCCTTTTCATAGTGAGTGCCATAATTAATTGGACAGTGACACACTTTTTGTTATTTTGGCTCTGTACTCTCGCACTTTGAGTTTGAAAGAATACAATGCCAATGATAAAAGTCAGGAGAATAAACTCTTCAAGTTATCCATCCATATCTACTGCATATCTGTCCAATATTTTTTGATGCCTGAAAATGGGGGGGACTATGTACAAAAGGTTCTATAATTTATAAACGATTCATCCTCAAATTAAAGCTGACAGTCTGCATTTCAACTTCATTGTCATTGTATCCTTTCAAACTCAAAATGCTAGAGTACAGAACCAAAATAAAAAAGGTGTCACTGTCCAATGAATTATGGTGTTCACTGTAACTGCTGTAATTTGATGACACACTGCATGAACACAGGATAAAAAACAACCCATTTTCTTTCTTCTCACTTGCCCTCTTCTTGTGTAGCTTCTTTTTCAAAAGTCATCAGAATTTGCCAACTTCAAAGCTGTTCTGTTAAGAGAACTCTGAAACACTCATTGTCAGCGCACCCCCTGGCTATTTAGTTTCTACGCGTCTGCTTCAGATAGTGGATGACTCGCCTCTTCCTCTCGTCATATAAATTTGAGTAAAGGTTGCATCTCCATCTCTCAGCAACGTGTCACCTGTTGAGTCAGGAGTCTTGTCCCATTTCACCCTTTATATACCCCTCAAGCCCTTGTCCACTCTGGACTCACCTGTACGCCATTAAAGTCTTTGCGAGTCCATAGTCCGCGGGTCCAGAGGGCTGTTTGGGATTGGGCCATAGACTTGCCTTTATCCACCAGCAACATTTGTATGCATGCTTCCACCTTTCTATCCAATCCTTCAGTGACAGTGATTGAACACAGAAAGAGGAGGATGACACTTTTTAGCCTTGACAACTTTTATATCCGCATCCTGGGGTGTGATGTCACAGTCTCCTCCTTCTCTTTCTGCAACATTGTGGACAGTGAAAACAGCTGTGTGATGAATGTAGCCATCAATACATTCTGATTGGCTCCAAGTAGTTCATGACATTTTCTCCTGTTTTCTATTGGTGTACTGCCCTGTCCGACATATTGGGTTTTTAACTATTGGAAGGCTGGTACCAATAGGGTTGTACTTCCTAGTGGTGGGCACAGGGAGCGGTGGGCTATCACTGAATTGGGAGGACCTACTGTGCCCCATTTGCCCATTATGCCATTACAATATTAAATATATTCTGTTTTTCTTTTGTATGTACGTTATTAATATTGTAACAGTGAAGAGAAAAATAAAAATTAATGTAGAAAAGGGAACTGTAAAAAGGTATGGTGTTTGTATTACTGATTTTGTCTTATGGTGTCACTTTTCCCACATTGAGTCATATCTCCAATGGAAACAGCCATTGGGAGGTATTGTTTCACAAATTCATAAAGGACATTAACTCTGATTCCCAAACACAGCATCAAGGTAACTCATTCTCATACTCTCTCATTCACTCAGGTGCCAATGACTTCATCAGGTTGACATTGAATTGCAATGATTAATTCTCCCACCAGCGCAATTCAAATAGTCTATAGCAGGGGTGTGAAAAACCGGTCCCCTGGGCCGCAGTGTCTGCTGGGTTTTTTTGTGTTGTTTTCACAAGTGATTTATTAAAGTAAGTGATTGGCTAAGAAGAAGTCCAAAACACTTTGTCAAAAAAGCTTTACTGGGGGTAAAAAAAAAAAAAACACACAAATAATGTACTGGACTGCGGCCCTCCAGGACTGGAGTTGGACACCCGTGGTCTATAGATAATACTGCATTCATTATTAAAATCATGCCACTGCATGTCCTTGTTTTCTCAGAATGGGTAACAGGAGGTTTTTAGTATCCATTAAAAATGTCTAGATAAGTACATTTATTGGCACACTTACTTTTTAACCAGGGACTACACCAGTGTTTCTCAACCCTGGTCCTGGAGGGCCGCAGGGTATGCTGGTTTTTGGTGTTACTCTGTACTTAATTGATCAGTTAAAGCAGCCGATAACACAGTTAATTCAGCGCACCTGGTTTCTTGGGTCTGAATTGGTTGCCGATATTAAGGCGAAAACAAAAACCAGCATACCCTGCGGCCCTCCAGGACCAGGGTTGAGAAATACTGGACTACACCTACCAAATAAGACCTATACCAGGATTTGGCAAGGAGGGCCATACCCGTTTCTGGATTTTATTTACATGATCGTTCATTTTAGCTGCACTTAGCTAAGCCGCTACACGACAGGTGAACGCTGCCCTATATGAAACTCTTTACTCTCGTCTAACCTACTAGAATTGGTGTGTGCAGCTTCAGTAACTAGTTCATTGAGCCGATATAATTGGTGGAAAGAACCTGCATACCCAGAAGTCATCGTTAGCTCAATGTGGGTTGAGTCGTGCGGATCAGTGTTGCTCAACCTTGGTCCTGGCGACCCGCTGTGTGCGCTGGTTTTTATTCCAACCATAGCAACAAGCTCTGTATTGAAATTGTTAATTGTTCTTAATTAGACTTTTTACATCTATTGAAGGATGATTTACCATCTTAAAGCCACATTATGCCAGAAATGGCTATGTATGCCCTAGAAATAAACATCCCATATTCAACCAGTCAGACCAACTTATGCTTTCATTTACTGTGGCAAATAATTCCAATTGAAAGAGGTTCCATTTTTAATGGATTCAATTACATACTGAAATCAGTTGGGTGCCATTTGCTGAGAATGTGGAAACATTGAAATCATCTGTGTAACATGAATGGAGTTTACCAGCAGTAAATAGCCAAACCTGCATTGTTAAAATAAGTTAACCACACAATTATGGTTGAACTTAAACACATTTTCCATAAGCTTACCTGATCAAGAGACTGGCTTTGACAAAAACCAGCCTACACAGTGGGTCCCCAGGATCAGGGTTGAGAAACACTGGTGATGAGTAACAGATTAACTGCCTTCCTCTTATTAATATAATCGAAGGAAATAAAAAGGTATTGTTGATTGGAACGGTGTTAAAAAGATCCATGAATCCCTATACAGAGTATTTTATTTTTGAATTCCAATTACTTCAATTTGCACCTTATCAAGAGAACAGTGAACACACTAAACACAAAGATCCTTCTAACAAACTACATGTTGCATAATTGTTTTAATGTTTTTTATTTTGTATTTAAAAAGCAATGGCAGTTTTCTTTGCAAACAATGAAACCAATTATTATTGTTGTTGTATCAGACCACAAAATAAGCTATAAAAATTAAATTTCAACCACACAAATATGAAATAAATTAAATCACCTGAATACAAAAAACAAAACAAAACAAAAAAAAGCTTCAGCTCATAAATTAAGACGCCTGAGAGGAAGTTTCCAAAAGTATGTCTCAATATTAAATCATAGCCATAAACCCCTCCCCAAAGAATAAAGAAAACATGAGAATAAGACAGTTCAATATCCTGTTTTAGGGTCTAAAAGAACCACCAGGATTTTCCTTTAAAAACAGGACTGCACTAGAAAAATCACACAGGTTTTTAGTGTTAAAAAACACTATTGAAAACAGGCCACAATCTTAAAGATGTCTTAATTTCTGTGAATGTGTCTGTGTACACAGTAATGTACATATACAGTGTCTAAACTTAGGGCCTAAAATAAGACATCTTAGCAAACATTCTAAACACAGATCAGGTTCTTAAACTAATCGGTGTGTCCAACCATTCCATTATGAAATCGATCACCATTGGTCAGAACTCTCATTACATTGCCACTTTAAATCCAACGACACTGAAGCTCAACTTATGTTTTACAATTCACAAATGCACATGCGAGAGGAAAAGATGGATGATGGTACAACACAATGTTGATGTGGACACATTAAGTGTACAATGGAAAAATATGAAATCAATGCAATTATGCAAGTTTACTCTGTTGACTTTCTGAAAGACACTACCCCAAGTTCATTCAGAGAAAGCCAATTTGAGCTTGGCTTTGGGGATTGATACCGCAGCGTCCAGCACTGTCCAGTGTGCAAAGTGAACTCAAAAGAAGGGCAAGCCCTTCCCAACCTCCATTCCAACAGAGGTCTAAAAACTCAAATGGATAAAGACAAGCTTCCTTTTTGCTGGAACACTTCAGATGAGATCTTTTAATCTGATTGCAGTCATCGTTTATTCTTTTTCCGTAACGTCAAAATTGTATCAATTCCCTTCTCAAACATTTGGTTTCAGTTTGAAATAACAAATTTTTATTTCCCAGATACCTGCCAGCAGCCATCTCCTAAACACATTTTGGTATTGTCCAATCAAATGCCTTGTAAATCTTCAGCTACTGAAATGTAAAATTATTATTCTTTTTTTGCAACTTCCCCTTGAATGTATGCGTATGCTGACAGAGTAGAAATACAATGTAAAGTTATATAAAATGTGTCAAAGTAACTGTTGTTGAGCTGGTGTATTAAACAATGAAGATATGTGAAGTGTGAAGAGAGACGTACCCTCGAACAGAACAGAAAGTACTCTCTTGATCCGGGGCCCATAACCCAGGTCCAGGAGAGCCACAGGGTCTGCTGGTTTTGTTGTTACTCAGCATCAATCGATTAGAGTAGATTAGTGCACCTGGTTTCTTGGGTGTAAATTGGCTTCTGAGTCCAATGACACGTAGGTTGGGCTAATTTGGGGGGGGTTCTTTAAAAGAGCATGTATGCTCAGTCAACCTACCCTGTATAAATAAAAGTTAAATAAAACTTATGGTGAACAAACCTGCGGACCCTTTGGCTCTGATGTGTCTTGAATGAGGCTCCTTTGGATCAGTTCACTTTTTTTTTTCCTACAATGTGAATGTATACATCATAAACCGGACCTATACTAAACTGCAGTTACCTGAAGCCAGTAAGAAACTGCCAATCCTTTTGACACCTTGTGGAGCCCTTGAACAAACGTGGCGTGTCTGGACTACAGGGCAGTTTATTACAGACCCGATTAAATTCCACAGTGTTCGTTTTGCAAACAATGTTTAAACGGTGTAGGCTATCCCACTAGCAGCCTTGCTGAATTAAAAAAACCTGGAAGAAAAGTGCTATATTGCATTTACCTGTAAAAAATGTTTCAACTGTAAACTATGTGCAAATATGTATGAAATATCTTAAGGCTTTCTGAAGTTCCTGACATGTTCGCTGAGAGAAGGGCATCTGCCCTGAAGGACAGACAATGGAGATAGTGATCACTTTACCGAAATCTGTCCAACACATACACAATTGAGCCCATGACACACACACACACACACACACATGCGCACGCGCACACACACGCACACAAAGCAGCTCTAGCCTAGCCACGCATATACGGTCACCCCTAATATAAGGACTATAATTCACAAGAATTACTTCTAATAGTATTCATTACATTGCTTCTACTGCGGAAGCTTATTAAGCACTCAGAATTTGCTTGGGAAACAAGATATAATGTTGCACGCTCCATGTGTCCATGGACGCTGCTTGCCAGCTGCTGTACAGGAAGGAGTGACAGGACAACTCCACAGGGCCCACCTCAGGGTTTCTGAGAACTGGCAAGGGTGTTACCCATCATCCCAACAGCAATAATGAAGCCAAAAATGTGCCTAATGCAATAATAACGCAACTATGTAAAAACAACAAACAAACAAACAAAAACAGAGAAGGGAACTGCATCACATGCAGCTGGTGGTGTGTCCAGCCCGGCACTGGAAACTTGTGGAATGACAGACGTCCCAAACGCTACCCTTTGTACCCAAAACATTTGAATGCGGGGACTGGCAATGCAGCACAGGCCCTTGAAATAAGATGCAATAGGGCACAAGTTTCTAAAGGAGAGAGAAGATGGTTCTACTGAGAGAAGGCTTGCGTTTCTTTCATTTATGCAGATTGAGAAGAGTTCAGCTGCCATGAGCTTGTGAGAGCTGCGAGAGCGAGAGAGAGAGTTTGTGATACAGCTAAAGTCCTGTGGGTGTGTAAGGTTGGTGACGGGTGGTTAAGACTGTGCCGGGGGCTGGTTTCAGGTTTCAGCCTCTGGAAGGCGCACGGCAGCCTTGGGCTTAGCGGCCAAGCATGGAGGGGTGGTAGTCGGGGTGACGGCGGGCGTGTTTGATGAGATGGTCGCTGCGCATAAAGCGCTTGTCGCACAGTGGGCACAGGAAGCGCTTCTCGCCTGTGTGGGTACGGGTGTGGCGCGCCAGCTCGTCAGAGCGGGCAAACTTCTTCTCACAACCTGGCCAGGTGCAGGGGAAGGGCCTTTCGCCTGAAATGGGAGAGGGAGAGAGAGAGAGACTGCATCAGTGAGGCTGCAGCCTAGCCTAGCCTAGCACATACGCACTGAACTATTTTAACAAGGTACAATTCTGTAACTTAGAAACAGTGTATTAAGCTAGACAAACTGCAACTGTTCGCAGTGGTGATGTCAACATCCTTGGGATATAATTAAAACCAATAAGTTGTTTTTGCTACTTTGATTAGAACTGCTTCCTGGCGTACCCAATCCCAATTCCAGTGGCACTGAATGAAAGCAAAAACTACCATGTCGCCATCTCTGGACGATGCATTAATTCCATAGTGGTGCCTAAACTCTGATTAAACAATCAGTAATAACCAGGTGGATCCAACTGCAATAGAATTTGTGTTAATGTGATATTGAAACTACTGTACTTTCATTATTGGTAAAGAACTATGACACTAATAATATAAGAGTCATAGGACAACAGGACTGGATGCACCCTATATCCAACAGACAAAATGTATAATCCAATCTTACTGTCCAAAGTAATCTTACTGTAAACTTTGATAAATACCATAAATGACATAAGACTATTTATTCCTGTAAATTGTACCAGAGGCATCAGAGTGGCAGCCATAGATCTCTTCAGCATAGTCAAGTTGAACTCAGGCAGCCACAAATTGCATACTTAGTTTCCACTCATTATACTGCTACAGAAATTATATGTATTCATCATGTTATTAGATGACCTGTCAGTACTTTAGAATTAAAGTAATGCAGTTATAAGTAATCGTGAATTTATGTTAACACACCACTGCAATAAAACCACTGATGATATGCCATCCTACAACAGTCATACCAGCTCAGTGGTCTGTTTTATAAAATGGGAATTGGACCTATGTTATCTCCAAAGAAAACTAGCCTGCTGTTAGAAGAGTTAATGGTGGGCCACTGGGCCTATGGGGGGGGGGGGGGGGCTAACGTTATGATCCCTGTATCACATGGAAAGCTACTCCACGTTGCAATGGGGACACTGCCTTTGGAGATTCAGTGGTTCAGAGTGATTGCATGAGATGCCAAATAACAATTGGAAAATATGTTGAAAACAAGCATTTAATGGGATCATTTTGATATTTAAAGTATATCTCAAAATGAAATATAATGTATGAGCAGTCAAACTTGTGTGCCGCTGACCACTGTGACAACTATATGGCAAATGCCCTATTGCTATGCTATTCAAAAACCGCTACTGTATGTAGCCAATTCAGGAAAGTATTAAGTTTACCCTAATTAAAATGCAAACTAAAGTAAAGACATACAACTTACTAAGAGAAAATAATGATTACCTTCAACTTACCAATTTCTTAAATGTTTAGATGAAACTGTCATCAAGTTACTGAGGTCACTAACGATAGCGCTGGTTTAAAAAAACGAAACGTATAGGCACAGACTAACGTAAATTAAACTAGCCTAAAGTTAATGTCATAAGCCAACTATGAGACGACACAGACAGCTCTGACACTTAGCGACACATAGGCTCCACTCAGGGAAACTACAATAAGTCAGCAGCACAAAGACTCCATGCTCACACAAAAAAAGTGCCAACCTAGGCCACGAGCAAGCTAGCTAGTTATACTTCTGAAATGTTTAGTTGTAACGATGGCAACTTTATACAAGTTCGTGAGAGTCGTTTAATAATTCCAGTATCTTCTACAGTTACACAAACGATGCGTTATAACCACTGTTCTTGATGAGGAAAAACAAGCTGACAAACAAGCCGAGTGTAGTTAATAGATACGTTAGCTAGAGTTAGCGTAGCACACAAGCTAAACTGGCGTTCTCGTTACAACAACCTATACCTAACGCCCACCCGCCTCGACGTCTCTTCATCATTAATGCTAGCAAACTAGCTAGCAACTTTCATGCTAGCTAATGCTATAGTGCAAAAATGCATCGTGTAGGTGTGCGTTTAATACTGTACCGCCCCCACTCTGTTCGTTGGCAAATCTCTGTTCTCAAATTGGGACTTTTCCCTCTTTTGTCCTTTGGCAAGGGACTCGTACTGTAGCAAGCCATGAGCTAGCGACATTAGAATGACCCCCGCTTCCACCACCCTTCCCCCATCATTAGAACAAAAAGATGCCATATATATTATTGCAAGCCATATGTGTATGAAATTATTCTAGCCTGTAACGTTAGGCTATATAAACGTTTTCTATACGAAATCAAAGTACATTCTTTTTTTTTTTAGTAAACGCACTCTAACTTACGCAAAACGGGATCGCTTTCTGAACCAAACGTGGTGGAAAAGTTCATAGCTAACGTTGTGCCGCAAGCTAGCGTGGTGGGCTGGCCTCAAGCGCCACACAAAGTTCAGACCAACGACTAACGTTACAGTTTTGTCTCCCAGGTCCTTCATAGCTAGCTACATATTCAATGATAAAATCATGGTAAATTAATATCTGATTAATTCCAAATTGAGCAATAACCTTTGAGCACAGCTAGCTAATAAGATGTACAATGTACGTTACCTGTGTGGGTCCTGATATGCGCCTTCAAATGGGAAGATTTTCCGTAAACCCTGTCACAGCCATCGAAGGTGCACGGGTGTCGCTTCACGGGAGACCGAGGCGGACCTCCTCCTATCCAGAGCAGATGGGATGGATTGTGCTGTCCAGGAGTCGGGGTGGCTGACGGAGTCATGGTGGGGGTCGGAGTGGTAGAATCGGACAACGTGGTGTAACCGCTTTCACCGCAAGAGGAATTGCTGCTCTCGGAGTAGGCCGACATTGGGCGGAACTTGCCGTTAAGATTAGTGAGAATCCCAGCGACCGTCACCATGTTCGCCCCTTCGAGATTCAGCGTGTCGCGCACTTCCCTGTCCTCGTTCGACCCCTCTGGCTCCACAATAGGAAGGCCTCGCGGGGGATCTAAAACGGTCGGGGCTAACGTTACCGGGGTAGGTCGATGCAGTACAGGTCTGCTAGATATAGACACCAGACACTCAGCGGCGAAATAGTCAGAACAGGCAAACGACATGGTATCTAATATAGCAATTCTGTGTAAGCTCAGGGGATTCTCCGGTGTGCTTCTGGTAGAATCCGCGAATTTCTAGATCAGTCTGATTGCACAACTATATCAAAAAGCGCTAACAATGTTACAAATATTTCGATTCATAAAGAAGAAGCGAAACAAAAAAATTAATGAATTCTACGCCCACACAACACAAGCACACTCCCGGCCCCAGATAGCGTGTTTAACGTAGATCTCCTGGTTCATTGTGTCTGAAAGAGCCGGTCCAACCTACGCCCCCGATAGAGGGAAACACGCAGAGTGACGCCGCCGACTGACGTAAATTACAGGCGTGGAAGTGGATACTGAAAGAAGTGGGAGGTGCCGAGGGCGTGCCTAAGGGGCGTGGGAGCTAAATACTCCACCAACGTTCCTGTAGTTTTTTTTTTTTTTTTTTGCATGAACAGTGACAGGCTAGTACGAGGCCTATATCTGTTCATTTATTAAGCAGCAACAGTCACTTTATCGTCAACCATCGCGGTTTTAATATATTGTAATATAATATAATATAATATAATTTTGAACAAGTAAAATACATATTTTAAGCAGAGTGAAATACAAATATAAAAAATTAACTTATACTCTTTATGTGGAGCGAAGAATAATAATAACGTTTTAAATAAGGAATTCAATTCAACAGCGTTACAGTCGACAAGTATTCAATACTGTAGTTGTTGCTGGTATCCTGTGTCTTTCCAAGCTGTCCACGAAATGTTGTTGGAATGTCAGGTAATATTGTAAAAGGAGGAAAACTGCACACCTGATGTTTGTTGTTGGAATGTCATGTAATGCCACATTTGAGAGGAAAAACGTTGCTTGACTTCACAGATCGTCTGCATATGGATAATCGGGTCAGAAGTGATTGAAATTGCTCCGACCTTCTGTCAAAATTATGTTCAGTTATGTAAAGTCTTGTTCAATTTATGCATTAAATCGAATACAAAATATACATTCAACAAGGTAAATTTTTCCGATGTAAAAATTAGGATTCAACAGTATTAAAATATAATTCTAAAATAAGCAATAAGTTTCCACATTACATCTTAAGAGCTACACGAGATAGGTAGGTCACAGTCCATGTAACACCCAAATGAAACCTTATAATCCGGACATGGTGTGTGTGTACAGATGGCATGTCAGGGAATCTGGTGTGCCATCCGCAACAGACCAATTGAGAGGTTGAAGTGGTTTCTGTTTTGTCTGGGATCCGACATGGGTGTTTAACCCTCTCTTGTCTTGTTGGCAAAAACTGTCATAGTTGGCCTGGTGTACGCTTGCACAAAGGTCTGTAACATACACTGAATTATTTGCACAGGCAGTAATCTATGAGACAAGCTTTAAGGGCATTTGTTTTTGAGTCTCAGTGCAATGGTAGCCTATATGACATTCAGAAAAGCATTGGAAGGGGGTTAGCACCCATCTGGTAGAGCCCCCCCCAATTAAACTCCCCACCAACCAAATCTTCTCCTCAGTAGCTCGAGAACAGGGGAGGGGGGAACTCAAAGCTAGTACTTTAATAATTAAAACAGACAGATAATTACAGTGTTTTTGTTACAGCCCATCTGTCGTGCTCTCCAGTAACCCCTCCCCTTCCCAGAATGCAATCATAAGCAGGAAAGCAGTTTACAACCGACATCCACTCTAAATACAGATTAATTCTGCTCTGTGTTTATAGAGTGAAATCCCCCAAACAGCTCCCGTCAGATGAGCCAGCTTCCAGCAATATAAACGTTTATTTTTCAGTTTCAGGAAGATCTTATGAGATGGACGCGGAGTAACTTTAACATGTGCGTTAATTAGGGCGAGCGCCTAGAGACAGGAGGGCTGTGCCAATTCAGTGTTGCTGAGGTTCACAGAAAAACTATCTGCTGATGCTGCAATAGAAATAACTCCCACCCTCAGATACTGCAGTATGTTGTAGGGAACAATACACATTTCACATCCCTGTTGAAACCAGGGGTTCTCAACCTCAGTCCTGGGGTCTCCCCATGTATGCTGGCTTTTACTCCAGCCAATTTCTATGTCAGTTATGAAAAACTTAACTGTTGTGGAACTTACTGTAACTCAGTCCAAGTTAGGCTATTTGTGATTTGCTTTGTTTGTGAACTCTTATTTTTCCACAAATGGTTTAGTTTCAAGAGTACAGACTACATTTCATAAATTTCAGTTGTGACTAATCCATGATTTCAGCCAAATTTTGTGTGGGGATCATTCTTTGTCACCAATAATTAGTAAACAAAGCAGTTACCATTTCAGGAGAGGGAATAACATGTAAGCTTATGGCTCTTCTCCAAACTCTCCAAAATGAGCCTGAACCTATAACACAAAACTGATCTTGGCGTACCATTACATTAAGGTCATTTCATATGCTTTTATCACAAGCAAATTGCTAAATTAATTAAATGGGTGCATTCACAAAAGATACCCAGTGCATGTATGCAAGCATGGCACCAAAGTCTCAATTGTTACAAGGCAATTCCAGAGTATTTTAATTAGTCTGATCCACAGATGAAACCTTTTGACCATAATTATGTGAATTATGGAATATGATGAACCAAATGCAAGACACCTGGACCCAAAATGTCAAGTACTGTTCACCAAATGGAACCTCAACTATATGTAAACTATAATTTGAAAATAATTTTATGAATTCATACTTTTTAAATGAACCCACACCGGATTTACATATACTCACCTCTATTGATTTTTTTTGGAGATGTTTTGAATTTATCTTATTGGGTTTCATACCTTTAAAGAGTTTTGAAAATAGAGAGGATTTGAGATTGAGTATCAAAAGTAATCATGCAATGTCACGGTATCCGTTCACGATTTTCTATTACACAATGTTTTTATTTCAGGAAAATGACTTCGTAAAACAAAACAAAAAAAATGACAAATCGTAAATAATACAAACAAACATAGTTTAACTGGATACAATAAAATACACCAATACCATTTCCCTGATATTCCACCCCCACCCAACCCAACCCAAAAGAACCCTTTCAGGAAGCTGAAAACAATATGATACAGCATGTTTCAGCAATTAAAAAAACAACCTATTTTATTCACTTCTCCAATTTATTTTAAAGAAAATGTTTGCATCCATACAAACAAATTGCGTTCTCCCACACTTCAGGTAGAGAGCCCTGCACAGCCTTCCTGTCCTCCATGTATAACTGCTTAATTCTGTTATTAAGCCGACCTGCTTGGATACAGTATCTGGTTGGTTGCCAGTTGTCTTTGGTTCTGACTGAGGACACTACAAACCCATGAAGCCTGGGGTTGACAAACTGCTCTAGACTTCTTTCCTAGGCTTTGGTATCACAAGCTAAACTCCCGATTGAGACAAAGCCGTATCCCTGCATTCCATTCTGCCAGTACCATAAATTAGCGGAAAGCTAAGTATGCTGGGAAATCATCATGTTCCATAGCCCTGGAGCCTCATTCACACAATCACCTCCATCAACCCTTCCCTTGACCCAGGTAAAACGGGTTTACATGAATCAGGAACCATTCATCATCTGTATTCATGAAAGAAAATGTTCACGGTTTACTGAAAAGAGCAGGATTTAAAAATAGTACACCCCCCCAAAAAAAAAAAAATCTGAATTTAAGTTTCCATAGAAGTGAGTGCAAAGAACATACTTAAAACCTGAAGCATTTAAGTTGACAGCATCAAAATTCATACAAATTCTGCGTTTTCGGGCGTAATCTCTGAACAGTACCCCCACCCCCCCCAACAGGCTACATTGCGGGCTTTGGTGCTGTTTTCATTTTAAAGGACACCTTAAACCAATAGTGTACAATCAAACATCTTCCCTAGGTTGTACTGCCCATATGAAAGCTGAAAAACAGATACAGAAATTAATGCTGTTACTGAGGCAAAGTTACATTTCATTAGTTTGAGCCAAAACCAACCAAATGACACGCCGTAACTGCAGACATTGAGAGAGAAACAGGTACTGAAACAGTGTACATCCCTCACGACCAGACCAATGCAAGACAATCTCCCCAAATCCTACATACATCTCAACTGGAGAACTGTGACCGTTGTCTCTCTTTACTAACCTGAATTAGCGTATACCGAGCGTATACAAGAGCGTGGACCTTATGGTATTTGATCCTGGCCTTTAGCAGCAAGTTCAGCTAATACTTCATATTCAGGCCAACAGCTTAGCATAAAATGCACTGACCCAGTTTTTACATTAGAATGGCCACTGCTGGCACTGTCCCAGCACTTTACAATAGGCTAGTTTGTTCTGAAGGTATACAATGCATCTATACGCCTGCTTGACATAACCACTAGCTTCAACCAAATTAGAAAAAATTATATGCTAAAATGAGTTTATGCAGTGTTTTTAGTGTGCTGCGATTTACCCCGATCATTAAAAAAGGTCTTCCAGTAGGAAAGGCGGAAAATCGGAACATAGTAAAAATGTTTAGAGCATACAGCTATTTTGAAGGCTCTTGTTGACGTAATGTCTTGGGTGTGAGTAATCCAGCCATGTGTAGTGGATGGAGGGTTTATCACCATGTACAACAGTGGCAGAGTTGGGTGGATCAGTCTGGTTCAGACAAAACAGAACGAAACCTTCCAAATCCCTGAACACAGACCTACGCATTGGTCCCAGGCTTTAGCTCACACAGCCAGACTGCCAGTCACAACACAGGTGATCTAATTCAACCAAAATATAAAATACACAAGGGTGATTTTAGTTCCTCTAGCCTTCATTAGGGTCACCAAAACACAGCCCTGCTCTTATTCTGAAGTGAACTAAGACTAAATAAGTTGACAATGAGTCGAGGATGGAAGGCTTCATCAATAACATGGGAGAGTGATCACTGTGCTTGGTGTCAAAAGAGCCGGAACAGGAACAGCACATTTGCAATGGCTGTCAACAGCAATGTGGAGTTACGGCTCTCTGGGCACAGGGGTGGCCATCTCGGTTAGGCGTATGACATCACATATGCACACCACACACACACCCACCCACCCACACAAACACACTCGCGTAGCACTATTCTCCCTCCCTCAAGATTTGGAGTTACCTTTTTCCATATACATATAAAAATACTCATTTTCTATCCTTCGGTTTTTAACGCACACACGTAGTTATGAGAGAACTGAAGAAAGTTCAAATAAAGTTCACTAAAAGTGTATCCTTTTTTAGCGGCAGGAGTTAAAGAATGCTGCCTTTTCCCGCCCAAAGACTTTCATGCATGCGGCTAATCTGATGCAAGTTTAAAGTTACGTTTCCCCACAAGGGCCTTCCGGGAGGCACGCATAGGTAAACAGGTTAAAGCGCTAGACATTTCAGCCTCATGGTCAGGACAGCCTGCGCCAAATAAGCACGAGCGTAGTCCCTCACCGCCAAGACTGTGCGGCTCAGATGCTGGACTGCAGAGTAAAAAGAACTGCCACTCTGCGCTTGCCAAAAGTTATAAGGATGTTGCAGTAATGAAACTAGCCTTCGAATACAATTAAGACATTTCATTGGAGTTGAAAAACTGGGCGTAAAACTGACTTCAAAAAAAAATAAAAATAAATAAATATAAAAAACAAACATAAAGCATGTTGTTTTGTTTTTTTCCATTGTGATCCAGAGCAGCAGTTGGTAGGATGCCCCCCTCCCCCTCCCCCTCATCACCCACACAGGAGGTGGTCCAGATGCAGGAGCCCCTCCCCCTCAAGAATGGGGAATGTGCTGCTGCGGTCATGTGTTCTCGCAGTGAGAGTCCCCTCGGCCCAGAGCAGCGGTTACCCTCACAGTTACCCTCGAGTGTCAGCTCCGCCCATTAATCTCAAATCAGTTCACAGGCCAGCACTTTCACTGTATATCTGAGAGGAGAGGGCAAGGGGTCACGGAGGGAAGGAGGTAGAGAGAACAGAGAGATTAACGATGCACAGGTGCCTGGCTGGTTTGCTCGTTAAAAAGAGTGGGAAAAAGACTATTGACAAGACCGAACAACTGGGGTCACCAGGCCCCATTAACTGGGCGCGAGGGCGGATTTTCACAAGCGGTCGTCAAAAACAACTGAAAGGGGCATGATTTTGGAGGGGATAACCGTGTTTTCTCTCTGCTCTATCTTTTCCAGAGGATAGAGGACAGACGGTAAAACAGACAGAATCATAGACACAAAATTATACAGGCTTGGGAGATAGAAAAACAAGTTGAATCCTTGTACTATCCCAGGACGTAAGAGAACAGAGACAGAGGGACATATACTACTTGGGGGGAAAAACCAATGAGAAATGCTTACATACATACATATATACATACATATGTACATATATACATATATACATTCATAAGCAGACACAGACCATATAGGTGACATGCCTGCCAGACTGATGTACACAGCCTGAGGAGCTCTAGGCTGACAGACAGTGAGATGGACTGAAACCCAGATGAACAAGGAAAAGAAAAGTGTCTGATCTGCAAAAACCCATCCACCAGAAACAAACTGCCAGGCAGAAGGTCCCATTGCTCTGTAGGCACTGCTCTACAGACAGACAGCTAGCCAGCCAGACAGACAGACAGAGGTGCAGACGGACGGGCTGGCGCAGCGGTTCGTGACGCATTGTGGAGGGGCGGGGCTCGGGCGCATCGAGCCGGCAGGTCCTGGCTGACGGAGGGGTGGAGTGTAATGTGGAGGCGGGGTCGTGTGAGGGCGGGGCCAGGCGGGTCTCAGGCGTGCTGCACTGCCAGGTCCTGGCTGATGGAGGGGTGGAGTGTAATGTGGAGGCGGGGTTGTGTGAGGGCGGAGCCAGGCGGGTCTCAGGCGTGCTGCGCTGCCAGGTCCTGGCTGACGGAGGGGTGGAGTGTAATGTGGAGGCGGGGTTGTGTGAGGGCGGAACCAGGCGGGTCTCAGGCGTGTTGCGCTGCCAGGTCCTGGCTGATGAAGCGGCGCAGGCGCTCCAGGTACTGGCTGTACAGTTCGATGTCGTTGTGCCCCGCCCCCTCCACCCACAGGGGCTCCACGGCCTTGGGGCAGCGCTCGAACAGGGCCAGGCCGTGCGAGAAGTCAATCACCTCGTCCTCCGTCCCATGGATGATCAGAACCGGCGACGTGATCTTGGACACCTTCTCAATACTGAGAAAGGGAGAGGGAGAGAAAGAAAGAAAGAGATGGGGGGAGATAGAGAGAAAGAGGGAGAGAGCACGTTTGGTGATTGGGGAGTCAGAGAAGAATTAGGGCTGCGAGGAGCAGCTGGTGGGAGGATGCTAAACAGAGAGACCTGGCGGTTGGCGTGTACGGTGTAATCATCGTCTGAAGATAGAATGGGGCAGTACCGTCTGCAGTTTGGTACGCCAGTGTGGGAGATTTGAATGAAAGGAGAAGACAACTGATACTTAGCACGTTCTTTTGACTGTGCGGACGTAGATGCCTAAAGGTCACTTTTCGTCTCTTGTGTTCACCGAACGTGCGTAGCGCAAAACTTTCATTTGAAGTTACTCGGGTTAGGTTCTACGATGCGTCGTCATACGAGAATTCCACTCAAACAACAGCTGGGGCCAAATGGCTTCTCATTGTAAATCCCCATTTTATTTTAAGTGTTGAGAACAGAGAAAGGCTGCACCCTGCAATATTTAGACCGAGCTGTGGCAGGAGCATTGCACTGCTATAGCAAGACTAGGTACATGGCACCTGAACAACAGTATGTGTTAACAGTGCATTAGGGCAGCTTTCACTTAACAGTGAAGACACCTTATTTTACAACCGATACTGTGATCTAGGATTGGTTGTAAAATAAACCAATGGGTGTGCATTTATGCGAGTGAGACAAAGAAACAGTCAGAGTGAATGGCGCATGGTCAAATGTGTCATAAGCAGAGACACACCAAATTAATTTGTTGAATTACCTGCGCCCGTGTATCAGAGGAGGAGCACTGATCTAGGGTGAGGCGTCTCCTGTCCACATTCCATATTCTAACCTTATCCATGATGAGCCAAACTGATCCTAGATCAGTCTTCCTGTTATTTATGGATACAGGCCTCTCCCCATTTTGTTCTGGTAAACATGCTAGAAAGAGGTGTTTTTAAATGGTGCACCATACACTTAAATCTAACATCTGTAATCAAACAATGCTATTTTAGGGAAAGGAAAAAACTACGCCTACAGCAAAATTACAAGGTTTGCTCTGCGATACTCAGCACCACGCTACATTATAATAGCACATGCTAAAACTGGCTATTTTTCTTCCATCAAACTATCTGAAGTCCCTCGACTAGTTCTATAAAATGGCCAATTCATATCATCCCCGTTTGGCTTGTCGCATTCAAATCCAGCCTCCTTTTGCATATCTTGCAAAATGCCAATGGCCTTTTTCTATATTTCTAATAGGCCTATATACATTTCAATAACGGTCACCAAAAGCGTTTACTCACTGAACCCATTTTAAACTTGGCAGCGACGTGTCAATAGCCAAAATCAAAGAGCGAACGGAAACGCACATGCTGAAGATGACGGTAGCGGAGAAGCCGAGAGGGCAGACTCACTTGGGGAAGGCGTCGAAGCAGTAGGTTTTCTTGGTGTCGGGGAAGGCCACTCGCATGCCGGAGGTCAACGGGGAGTGCAAAATCACGGCCGCGCACTCGTAGCGCGATGCCAAGTCCACTGTGGGCACGGTGCCGATGCTCTGCCCGTATAGGATGATGTTCTCTGGGCTGATGCCATACCTGTGAAAAAATCAGATACAAGTACAATTACAGACTGGTTGCTACTTCTTTCCCCCCCCTGTCAATGATTTTGGGAAAGGACCTTATAAGACGGGCAGAGCACCCATGACGATGAACCCTTTCATTCCGTCAAAGGTTGGGTTGCGGTCTGCAGGGTACATTCTTCCTCAGATGTGAAATCTCACACCAAGCATACAGAAAGCCACACTGTGATAAACGAACACTAGCAACGCAATTCCCGTAATACCAGACCAAGGCATTTTGGTCGTATTTTCAAGATTATGCAGTTCCTATCTCCGAAAACCAGGCCACATTTAAGAGGCAAAGAGTGTGAAATCTGACAATAATCTTGAACTGTACAATGTTGTGCAGCGTCCGCAGTTTTTTATTAATGCAAAAATGGAAACAAGTTTCAAGTTAACATCCAGTTTTATAGGGTTCAACATCTACTAGAGGGTGGGAAAATATGAAAGATGAGAAGATACTGGTGTAGTGCATGCAACAGAAAAATAACTTGGACAAATTATTTTGTTCTTGTGTTGTTCCATCGGCATTACTGTGGGACAGCATACAACTACGTTTTATCATTATTTGAATGGTCTCCTTTCAGAGTGTGCCCCAACTGATCACGTTTAGGAATGCGCCCCCCCGTAGAGAATCCCGCGCTGTGCGTACCGTGTGCGCAAGGCCTGCCAGGCGGCATCGATGTCGGCATACAGGTTCTTCTCCGAGGGCTTGCCGGTGCTCACGCCGTAGCCAGAGTAGTCGTAAGAGAAGATGTTGCAGTTGATGCGTGTGCCCAGGCCGATGTAGAAGCTGCTCATCTGACCCAGGTCCACCGCGTTGCCATGGGAGAACAGCACTGTAAACCTGGGAGGGGCACAGAAAGGAGAGTCGTATTGGTTGAATGGCCACAGCAATCAACCAATCAGGTAAATTTTTGCATTCAATGTGAATGTTCTCATTCAGCGAGAACATGATTTAAAAAATATAATAAAAAAAAAAAGTTCTTAAATAAATTCTGGGGGGAGGTGTCATATGACCTGTCAAAATGTGTCAAACAATAGTAGGGTATTATGCGGGTATGCGATCATGTGACTGGCTGTTGTTATGCAAGCAAATGTGGTACCTGGAGGAGCGCTACGAGAGTGGTAATCTATTACACGCACAAGCCCTTATTAGCCAAAAGCTTCTGTTCCACATGAGTGTCATGAGATATTTCTGCGCGAGCCTTAGTTATGCTTTTCACCACAGCGCTATCAGGGAACCAGCGCCTCCACATTTGTTTCCATCTCATGTACTGAACTTTGTGCTGCATTCGACTTCAGCCAGTGACAAGATTACTGCTGTAATTAACTTACGCGATTAAAGAAAACGCATTCCTATTGTGTTTTCATAACTGCTTGCTTTGGTTTATTTGGTCGTGTTGGAAATTGCCATTTGTTGCCAGTTCACTTGAGTTCTGGCTTATCAAATAAACCGACAGTTAGGGTTAGTCAGTTCTGTGGTACATAGTAAAGCAGTGAAAATTAAATGGATGAAGAGTGTGAGTGTGGCTGGACCAGGAGGGAGACGAGAACAGTGCAAGGCTGCCTAGAAAAATCCTATCTTTCTAAACAGCCATCTTACACCATGCATATCTCCCCAGTCCATGCACAGGAAAATATGGAGGAAAGAGAGAAGTTCATGAATATAAAAGGAGCAAACAGAGAAATGGCCAGAAACAGAGAGGGGCACCAAAGTTAATTGGCACCCCTGCATTTATATATAGAATAAAGTAATCACTTTTAAAATTTGGTCGCATATCCTTTGCATGTCATGACTTCCTGATGTCTGTGACCCAACAACATCAAAAGACTATTGATATCTTACTTTCAGGTACTCTCACAAGCAATAGTACAACCTCTCTGCATTTGAATGGATCTCTATGGGAATTGGGGGGTGGGACTAGATTTAGCTGTAAATTACACTGGAACAGTATGGAATACATGGTTGGTAAAATGGTTGTAAGTCATCAAGGGTCTGAGGTATCAAACGAGCCTCAAACCATCACTCTCCTGCCAGATATGCAGTAGATATGAATGGATCACTTTAAGGGTTGTTTCTCCTGACACATTTTCCTATTGAACTCTATGGGGAAAAAAAGTCAGGAGAAGAAACCCTTCAAGTTATCCATCCATATCTACTAAGTATGTTAATTTGTCCAATTACTTTTCGTCCCCTAAAATGGGCGGGGGGGTTATGTATAAAAAGGCCAACAATTGCTACACGGTTCACCCAATATGTATGTAAAAACCCTCAAATTAAAGCTGAAAGTCTGCACGTTAACCTCATAGTCACTGTTCCATTTCAAATCCAATGTTCTGGAAGAGAGCTAAAACAACAAAAATTGTGTCACTGCCCTCAAATTTTTGGTCCCCACTGTATATGAACAAGCATTTGCAAACGTACACAGCTACATATGCTTCCGATCTCCTGTCTGTTTAAATCAATCAGGACTGCAAACACACAAGTAAAAATGCTGACGAAACCCGACTGTCACAGCCTGCCTTCCTTCCTCTCACGCTGTCATTTCCTACCCCTCATCCCACTTTACTCAACCACCTCCACACACACACACACACACACACACACACACACTTGACATTGGCTCCGCTCACCTGGCATTCGGAGCGCAGCGAATGTACATGCAACCCACTCGGTTGCCGCGACTAGAGCGGGTAAGGAACACCTCGGTGGCGTCAAGCTCTCGTTGGGAGTACTGGAACTCGGCGCGCTCCGTCAAGTGTAGTTTCCATCTTCCTTCCACGCCTCCACCCCCACCACCGCCGCCACCTGCCCCACCAAGGCGGGATCGAAGGCCCGGCGCCCCCAAGCCCGTGCTTCCCACAGGCGCGGATTCTACGTCCGGTAAAAGGGCGTAAGTGGGCTCTGGTGGCAGGAAGGCCAGCTTGGCAGCAATGCGGCTTGGACAGGGCGGACAACAGAACAGGCAGCACAACTCACTCATTGACAGGCCGTTCATCTTGTCCTGCACAGGAAAGGATCACACTTACTACAATAACTCATTACACTATACTAAACCTACACAGTCACATGTAACACTAATTGTTAAGCACAAGAGAAGGCCACGTCATTGGTTTAATAGTTACAGCTGCTAAACAACTGCATGTCTTCCAAAGAAACCGAAACTGAAATATATAGGACAACAAAATGACTATTGTATTGCTCAGTCAGAAATGCAAATACAAAACCAAAACACTAATGACAGTAACGTAAACATATTTTAGCACACACTTAAATTAAAGTAAAACAAAGTTGAACAAATAATTCGCTCAAAAGAATAGATTTGAGAAAATTACCTTTTATATCGAGTTCCGATGAGATTGTTAAAAAATAAATTAAATTCAGAGGAAATTTAGCCAAATTAAACTTCATTCATCCCCGAAGCGTGAATAACTCAAAATACAATTCATCTCGAAATGTAACAAGATATGTTCATAGAAAAAAATAAAATAATGTTATGAATTAGCTGCCGCTTCCAATCTACCAGAGAGCTTGCCAGCAATCTAAGTTAACGTTAAATCACAAAAGACATCGCTAGCTAACTGGCCAGATAGCGAACGCTAAACGACCTCTCCAGGATTGTCACAATACTGGTAACGCAAAATAATATAAACGACGTTTGCTATTTTTGCATCAACCTCGAGTCTAGCTAGCTCCGCTCGTTGGTAGCTAGCTAGATACGTTGATTATACACTAAAGGGGGTCATGTTTTCGTTAGCTTGCTATAACTTGTTTACCTTGTTTACCGGCCTTTGACGAGCAATAGTTTTAGCCAACGTTAGCTCGCTGACAAATCGTCTAGTCTTAACCTAAAATGACATCCACATTTATGAACAGTTTAGTTAACACAACGCAGAAGGCTACCTCCGTACAACCGCTTAGCCAGCGAATTAGTCATGAAGTTCCGACCCTGACTATATCAGATCGTCATGACTCGCAGCAAGCCAGCAACTAGCTAACGTTAACAAGCGAGCCCGTGTTAGCTATTTAAGTTAGCTAGCTAGTTTGTTAGAAGATAGCACTCTTTATTGTGACCTTCCTTTGATCTTGGTTGTAAAAAGCAAACGCTTAAAATGTATTAACGCTTAAGCGGTCATGGCTATTCTAGATATAACGTCTGCCGGCGTAAGTTTAGGTAGCTCAGTAGCTAAGAAATGTATACAAGTAATGTCCATAACAGAAGCGCAGTATCAGAAGCAGAGCTAGCTAGCCATCCATTTTTTTTTACTAAATAGTGGCACTATCTGTAGTGAAAATACGGTTTCTTCAGATAAAAATGAATTATAGTAACGTTACAAATAACTGAATGTAGAAAGTCCCTTACGAACCCAAATTCAAAAAGTAGTAACGGCACACTATCCGCATCGTCCGCATTAGCAGCGTCAACAGAAGCCACTGTCTATTAACGTCATCATGTAGCTAGCTAATATTCTGTTGGCATTTGGCAAAGCTTAGTTAAGCTTAGCAATGCTTCTGTATTTTTATTTTTACACTTCTATCCTACCATACCGGAAATGACGGAGCCAGGACGTGACGGTAGAACACCCTAATACAAAACATGAACATCACCAGGGTTGCCAGACTGGGGGATTTAAAAAAAACTCATGGGAAAATTTTTTAAGAAAAATGTATGGGAGTCGATGATAGATGGGGAATTTAAAATGAGGTATGGGAGAAATTGTGAGAAAATTGTATGCGTCTTAATTGAAGATGGGGGATTTTCGGAATTCTTTGGGGAGAAAATTAATTCAGGCATCTGGCAACACTGAATATAACTTAGGCTAGATAAAAAAGGGAACATTACTAGCTAAATTTGAAAGTAACAAGCAATACAAATGGTAACTATCAAATAGGCAGAACAGTAGCTTTCTAACCATAGCTGTTAAACAGGTTCCGTGGTTTCATTGACGATGATTTAAAAAACAAACAAAACATACACATGGGTTTTTCGCACAGGTTAGATAAAGTGCTTTCCAGTTATTAGAAAATCAAGAATAATTAATACAAATGATAATGTTTCCAATTTCATATCAATGTTTTCCCTGCCATCTAGTGGCTCGGGATGGATTGCCTGCATTACCCTCTCTTTAACATTAAACGAACTATTCTTACAACGCCATTGTTTGACATAATGTTTCGTGCTCGCATATGTAGGACATGAATCCATCTTTACCTTTACATTTTCTTATCAACATGTCTAAAATACCAACAATAACCACTAGGGACATCCCCATGGATCGGTCAACTGGAAAATGAAATGGTGGAATGGCTACCAACTGTGTCTTGTTGCAACAAGTAAAAGGCGCAAACATCAATTTATTTGTTCCCATTTAAATCGGATAATTTTGTGTTAAGCAATGCACACACTTCATAATAGAGTATGAGAACACTGAATCAGCAACTCCATTAAAGCCAAGTGGTGATGCTAAGAATCCTATGAAGAGAGAGGAAGTGTGAAGCAAATCAGCACACTTGAATCCATCCCATTCATTGTTTAGACAGATCGTCTCTGAGTCTGACTCAAGTTGATTGTGACGTAACTGGGGAAGAGGGAGCATCATAAAACACCCAAACACTTTAATAATAGGATAATAGGATTTAGTGTGTTCGTAAGTTTTGCACTATGGTTTCTTTAAGATGTTCTTACCAATTTTATGTGAATAATTTGGCTTGTTTGTGCACCACAACAGCTGACCTGTGAATGTGGTGAAAACTGGATTTGGACTGGATGAAAACCATTTACTTTGCTTTGGTAACCCACTTGGCAAAAAGACAGCATCCTCTGCCACATTGTTTAAATATGCTCCAATGCAGAGCTATATTATCTCCATTTTGTGTTTTATATAAAAAGTTTCAAAGCTCTACTGCACGTAACTTGTATCGTATTCAGCCTGGTATCCATCTCCTGATCTGTGCAGTTAGTATAATGGTTAAGGAGCTGGACTGGAGGTTCGATTCCCAGGTAGGACACTGCCGTTGTACCCTTGAGCAAGGTACTTAACCTGAATTGCTTCAGTATATATCCAGCTGTATGAATGGATAAATGTAATAAGAAGTTGTGTAAGTCGCTCTGGATAAGAGCGCCTGCTAAATGCCTATAATGTAATGTAATCTTGCCAAAATATATAAATGTAGGTGTATACATAAAAATAAATAAAAATATTGGCTTCATAGATCCTCATTTGTTTCTCAGTACCAACATAAAAGCATACAAACACGGAAGAACAAGTTCAGACTGATCCAACACTTATTTTTTATAACATCTTTCCAAGGCCAATTTACAGTTGAATAATGTAGAACGCATTGGCAACGACCTGCAGTATGTTACAAGGCAAAGCTTCTGCAAGCAGACATAGGCCACCCTCCGCCCCCCAAAAGACAGAAACAACCAAAAACTTGGTTAAAATAATAAAGCTCAAGTACATTTAAAAGATTATATCTGTACATTTGCTATCCCCTGTGAATTTTGATCACTGCCCCAATTTATTTACAGTACAGGAAAAAATAAGGAGTGACAATTTGCACATTTCTTCAGACATTTTGTTGCATCTTATTCAGCAGCTGAATTCATATTACTTTTGTAAAATGTTTGGGATACAGATGAATAAAAACATTCTCCCATAAATATACTGTGTTAAATCTTTCCGACGAACGCATTTGAAACAATCTAACAAGGCAACTACATTACGTCAAACAGTACAAGTACACTTTCTCGTGACGTCAATGTTTTGGAAATTGCCGTTTGGCGTAGTGCTTATTGAGAGTTGAAGTTTCCCCCCCATCGCCCTTTCTCCCAATGTATAACCGGCACAACAAACAGACTATTATTTTAAAGCCATTATTTGACCAATTTTTTCTACCCAATTTATATGGCCTAACTATAACTATTCCTGTCCCACTGGCGCAACTTCAAAACCAGGAGTGTGCACAGTAGCACCCACCTTCTCTTAAGTATGTGTAGCCAACTACTGCCGCTTTCCATACTGTAATCTAGCAGAGCTGTGCTGCCGCTGTACTTGAGGTTCGTTCAACTGGCACAAGAACCTATGGAGGCAAGGCATAACCTACAGTGTTGCACCCTCCCTCCCTGGGTAATGCGGTCACCAGTAAAGACCCTATGGAGGCAAGGCATAACCTACAGTGTTGCACCCTCCCTCCCTGGGTAATGCGGTCACCAGTAAAGACCCTATGGAGGCAAGGCATAACCTACAGTGTTGCACCCTCCCTCCCTGGGTAATGCGGTCACCAGTAAAGGGTTGCCCCCTGGTGGTACTGGCCAGAGTTCGCACTGGCACAGCCAAGATTTTATTGTGACCGAATTGTGCATCAGTTCACCAAGTACAGCGACGACAACTGGATATGGGACACTGTGAATACTCCCAGTTTCAAATCGTTATAAAAAAAAACCATAAAGATGACCGTCAGTTTGAACAGCTGGAATTAAACTCAGAATGAAGTCATACTGACTTGAGATGAGACTTAAGTCATATTAACTTCAACTGGGGGAATCATATACAACTGGTGTTTTTATAAAACCCACAGTAGCTTTAAAAGGTCCAGTTATACCCCTTACTACACAATGCTCTTTTGTACACTTTAAAGAGTACAGCCACTCCATAGTGTGGCATATAATTTTACAGTAGATAATATTTGGTAGTGATTGAAAAAAAAAGATCTCTTAAGTGATTTAGAGTATGAATAGAAACACGGGTTGAATTCTCCATTGGTTCAGGGACAAAGTCCAAAACCACAGCCATCGCCAATTCTTCACATGCAGATTGTGTTTTCAGTTGTTCTAAAATCATGCAAAAGTTTTTTTAAAACCATTATCAATATACAGAATATACATATTTATTGTCATTATTATAAACATGGAAACCGTGGCGGTATACCGTTCCAAGCCTGCAAGAGTATCTCGTTATTTTAAGCTCTCACTAAACAGATGTTCATGCCCCACGAGGAACGTGCGTGTTCATTTTGGCCAAGAAGAATGATCCGTGTATATTGCACATTCAACTAATATTATTTTTTTAAAAGCAGATCATGATAACAACAATAACATTAAAATGCACGTCCAAAACACCCGACTAGTTGATATAGACTGCTCAGAATAACACAAACATAGTACCTTTGAACTTAAGGAAAAACATTCATGTGCTACATTGGTCATCATTGAGACTGTATTCTGTACAGTGGATGTGGGCTCTGGCCATTAGGAATTACAGCGAGTCAATCTGAGCAGTGAAAATAAGTGTTATGTTCCATTTAAAATGAAAAAGTGGAGTGACCCAAATTTATGTGTGTCAACTTCACAGAAGACAGAAACAAACTTGAAAGCAGATTATTCACAGAAGGGCCAATAAGACCAGGTCATGCAGTAAAAGAATAATGATTCGGCCAATAAAAAGACACCTTCGTTTGGATGCTGTGCAGGACAGTACAAGGCCCTGTTTTTGCTGGAAATCTGCCTTCTGCTTTCCAATGGTAGCACACCGTCAACAAGGTGGGTTGTTTGATCCCATCATTTCTAAGTTCACATCAGTCCTATGTAACACAACAATTTAACTATGGACTAAAACCTCAACAGAACATTCTCTTGCAAGCAAAGCGGGCACACAAACCCTCAGTCAAGTCTCCTCGGGTGCTAACTGTCACTCCTGGAGACGATCATTCAAAGGATGATGAAAAAAAAAAAAAAAAAAAAAGAAGAGAAAATCGGATAAAGAGCTTATTGCAACAACGTGACTTTTTTTTCTCCAAACAGCAAACACAGTAACAGAAACCATAATAAAATATTTGTGTACAATATTGCATGGCTTAAGGTTAAAAGTGTATTCAATAAATGGACCAAACTAACCAAACAAACCAAGTGTACAACATATCCCTGCACAAACTGAAATATGGACAGACTTAGAGGTTCCGCCAAACAAGGCCGCGGCTGAATGATTTCAGATTTCAGATTTCAGAGCCGGACTGATGAATATCCTTGTATGAGGAAGGGATAGGGGTTTCCATGACGACTTCATTTACAAACGCACATCTCTGTCTTATCTCGCCTTGGCAAAGACCTCTTTGCAATGTCGCTGACCAGGAGAGTGTATATGGGCGAGGACACATTTTGTGACCAACCAGAAGAGGACACATTATACAGCCAACTACATGGCAACAAACTGCAATGCCACCTCCCCTTCTTAATTGTCATAATTTTTTTTTTTTTAAGTTAAATTTTTTTTGGTCTTGCGTGTAAGAAGTAGATTCAAGTATTTCCCCATTTGATAGGAGCTTGGTGTGTCGGGGTGGGAGAAGGAAGGAGGCGTGTGATCCCGTCTGCGGTCCTACTTCCCCCCGTACATCCTCTCTATGTCGTCCTGGTAGTGAGTCTTCAGTTCCTTCCTCCTCAGCTTGAAGGCGTCGGTGACCAGGCCCGTCTCTGGAGTCCAGGGCTCGGCGCTGAGGCAAATCTTCCTGGGGATCTCAAATCGCTCCAGCTTGGCTGCGGGAAGACAATGGGGAGACCATGCATCACGCTCAGAACAGGAAGCCTGTGACAGCCAAAACAGGAAACTCGCCACGGCGAGGACAGGCGACGCATCGCGGCCTAGACAGGAAACACATTTGGCCCGAGGGAAGGGAGAGGATTTGTGAGGGGGGAGAAGAATCACAGCCAGTGTGTGTAGGAGGTGAGTAGCCATATGGAGAGATGAGTCGGGCAGGATGTGCCCTCGGTGCCCGAAGCCCGATTAACAGCTCTGCTGAGGCATGGGGTTTTGTGACAGGACCCCTCGGGGCTGCGCCTCACCTCCAATGGCAGCCTCTGTGATGATCCTCAACATCTCCTTCTCCATGTCGGAGTTATTGCAGATCTCCTCCCAGGAGCCCTGCACTCCTCTCTGCTCTGCCAGGGTCAGTAGCTGCTTCTGATTTGGCACAACAAAGCTGATCACATAGGACTGGTCACTGCAGGGACAGGGAAAGAGGAATTATTCAGCGGAGGCCCACGATTAAATTTAAAAGCAGACATACAATCGGGCAACTGGAGACCCTTTTTAATAAAAGAAAAACGCTGCCTAAATATCAACGTCTTCAAATCAAATCGGGAATCACAACTGCATTCACATTCTTATTACAGACCCGAAGGCTGAGCAGAAATTGCAAACGGAACATAATCAGCGATTAAATTAAATTTTCACTCGTTTTTTCTCTTGCGGTTAACTGGATTCTGCTGAACCAAGTGGTTTTCACAAGGAACATACCGGAACATTTTACTGATAAGAAAAGGGCCATTCAGCCCATAACTTGCCAAGGTCTAAAATAAGCAAAGCCTGCGAAGGGAAGGGTATTGCAGCGGCCGCTGACAGTATCTTTGAGCCACTGATTTTTAGTGCAGTTACGCTAAAGTTACCCCCCCCAAATTCGAACAAAGGCATCATCCTGAGTTTTGTGGCAATTAAAAAAAAGAAGACTTGCTTAAAAATGCATTAGTTGAAAACAGAGAAACGTCTTCATAGGCGGATGGGTGTTGTGAATAAATCACAGGGTTGGTGGAAATGCAGAAGTCCTTGCTGCCCAGGCTTGCTCAGCCAGGCCCAGAAAGATCCCGCAGAAACCATGTCATTAACTGGCATACAATAAGTGCTGCAAGGACCTCCTCTAATCACAGGGAGAAGCACTTCCCCCAGCGAGCAGCTGGATCACCAGCTATGTTCGACTACACTTCATCTCAGATTTGAGTTGTCGCAGACGTGCGGTCGCGTACGCGCGTGGGCGACCCCACCTGTTGGCGTATGCGCAGATGTTGTCGATGAAGGCGCAGTTTTTCAGCACGGCCTCCACCTTCCCCAGTGACACGTACTCCCCGGCCTGCAGCTTCACCAGGTCCTTCTTCCTGTCTGTGGGGACGGAACAGGGCACAGGGCTGCGTTTGGATCCAATTTTAACACACATTCCCCTACCCTTGCTCTCCTTCTCTCAAGTGAGCCATTTTGTGACTAAATTTGTGACGTGCAGCAAGCAAACTTAACAGGTGCTCTGCAAGGGAGGACTGACGAAAAACGAAGCGAAACGGAACGCAGCCAAGTACGAAACGGAACGCAGCAGTGGTTCCTCACCTATGATCTTCAGACAGCCATCGGGGTGGATCTCGCCAATGTCCCCTGTGCAGAACCAGCGCTGGCCCGCGTTGTCCACGAAGAAGTCCTCGCGGTTCTTCACCTCGTTCTTGTAGTAGCCCATGGTCACGTTTGGACCCCCGATCAGAATCTCCCCACGGGGGTGGGGCTTGTCTGTGCTGTGGTAACCCCCTGGAGAAGAGACAACGGCAAGGGTTTGAGGATATGAAATCCTCCAAGAGCACTGGCAGCACTACAGGCACAAATTAAAAGGGGACGAATTCAGACGTGACACTACGTTTGCTTACGCTGTTGTGCATTTGTTCATAATTATCATCAGACACAGGAAATGCAAACAAGCTTTGTCCATTGTCCCTGTTCCCCTCTCCCTGAGGGAATTCTGATCATATGTGCCGAGGTACTGATGAAGCCCCTATCCCAAGCCACACTCACCCTCCTCCCAGTCCTTCAGGGTGATCTCAGAGCAGACCAGTGGTGCGCCCACCCTTCCGGTACTGTAGTCCCACTCTGAAACACAGGAACACACGCAACGTCAACACTTGGGCTGCCCCCGACTAAAGACTTGCTTAGTCGACCTGTAGTCGTCAGTTCAAACCCATAGTCGTCTACCCATCGACTAAATTTATGATATTAATAAAATTATTTAAATGTGTATTTCTGAGCATCAGAACATGGTTTGACTTCCATCTGATCTATGGGAAGTTTACTATATTACAGAGAAATACAAAACCGCCATTATGAGCATTTAAAATATCAATTAGCCTATAGCTAAAAGCACAGGCTGCGATTTGCTGGCCTGCACCGCCTATTAACGGCATCGGTTTGCTTATGGCCAGCGCTGTATTAACGGCATCGACAAAGCGGTAAATTAATGTGTCGGAACAACAAAGAAATGAGGCATTTAACATTGTTATTTTTATTTCCATTCTTTATAACAACACACAATTTAAAAATAGTGAACAACTAAATAAAAAAGCAGCCTTTTGTCCAGTGATGTGATTTCTTTTCTTTTTAAAATGCTTTAAAAAAAAATATATATTTTTTTTTAAATGGGCTATAAATTATATAAACAAACGAATAAATTAAAAACACAGCAAACAAACACTTAAGAGAAATATCAACAACATCAGGCCAAACGAAAGATTAATTAAAATCTATATTAGCAACGTAAAATTGTGTTTTAGCTGACTTGTGACCAGCGAACCTCGTCACTTTAGGCCTACTCACTGCCGTTTTTCCTCCGATCGCAGTTCTCTCATATTACGCGTGAGGAACACGAGTTTGTTGACGTTGCTCTGGAGAAGTTAGCTCCGCGTTTTGCTGACAATGAAGCCGGCCTTTGAAAAGATGCGCTGAATGATATAGGCGAATTGTTGCTCGCAAAGTTTACATTTAACTTTTTTGGGGTCATCCTTTAGACACTCGAAATGCTCGCATACTTTTGATTTTCTCTCAGACATTCTATACAACTGATCTATTCCTTAATTAATAGACACCAATTGTTCGTTACATGGCGCGTCCGGAAGGAATAGTTCCCCTCTCGCATTTTTTCCACACCGCGACAATTCGACTAATTAAAATTTTCGTCGACCAAGTTCTTCTGACCGACTAATGGTTTAGTCGACTACCTGGCGTCAGCCCTAGTTTAACACCCACCACACGGGGACTCGACGGCACCTCACGGGGACTCGTTAACACCGACCTCACGGGGGCTCGACGGCACCTCACGGGGACTCGTTAACACCGACCTCACGGGGACTCGACGGCACCTCACGGGGACTCGTTAACACCCACCTCACGGGGACTCGACGGCGCCTCACCAACAACAATCAGCTAGGGCACATGCTGCCGAGCAGGGAGGAAGCAGCAACGTGCCATTGCCCTCCCCCGCTGCCTCTTTATCTAACCAACATCCCCCTCTCTCTTACATCCCTCCCTCTATGACTCTGCTTCCATCCCCTTCAAGCCTTTCATGCTTCTTGCCTTCCATTCCCATCCTACTTTCTCTCCCTCCATTCCCATCCTACTTTCTCTCCCTCCATTCCCATTCTACTTTCTCTACCTCCATTCCCATCCTACTTTCTCTCCCTCCATTCCCATCCTACTTTCTCTCCCTCCATGCCCCTCTCCTCCCACGCCATGGTGACTCACTGTCGCTGATGGTTCCCGCGCCACAGGTCTCCGTCAGGCCGTAGCCTTGCCCCACGGGGCAGCAGAAGCAGATGTTCATGAATCGCTGTGTGGCGGCGGACAGGGGCGCCCCGCCTGAGAGCAGCACCCGGGTCCTCCCCCCCAACAGGGATCGCACTTTTCGGAACACCAGGCTGGACGGACACACACACACACACACACACACACACACACACACACACACACACACACACACACACACACACACACACACACACAAAAGCAAAGAGAAGTTAGTTCATGTTTGGAACATTGTACCTTTTTTTTTTTTGTTGATCTGTTGATTTTATTGAGTTATATGGGTTTTGTTTGTTCCAATAAAGCATTCCAATGCAGCTCTATACACTGTAAGGGTTTAGACAAGGCCAGTACGAGCCATGTGGAATTATGAATGAGTGCATTTGTCTGGTCAGCACGTGTCTGTCTGTACATGTGTGCATGTTTGTATTTGTGGGTGTGCATATTAACCCCCATATTATCTTCAGGGTCAATTTGACCCGATTCAGTGTTGGACGTCTCTTAAAAACCAGTTAACCTTATTTTTTCGTCAAGACGCTATACGACTTTTACTTATTTGTTGGAATTAAATAGTAAACATATTGCTATTGTATACAATATTTTTGTGGGTGATACTGGTGGTGTTTTCCCATACAGGTTTTAAACTTCACAAACTTTCACTTACCTCAGGCTCTAAAATGAGACGTTTCATCACAGACTTTTTATATTTAGGAATAAAGGCTAGTCAATTGGGAGATGCACAAAAGGTGACTCAGAAAGTGTCAAAAATGTTCAATTACAATTATGTCAGTTTAAACGTTTGGGGTCAATTTGACCCCAAACATAAAAGGAGTGGTAAAATGTCAGGATGATATGAGAATTAAGCACATGTGAAGAGCGCGTGTCCTCTCGCTCCCCCTAGCCGTACCGGTCACACAGCGGCGTGGAGTAACCCTTGGAGATCTGCTCCATCTTGTAGTTGTAGGCGAGGACAAACAGCGTCCGCTGCAGCCTGCTCATCTCATCCACCTTGGTCATCACGTTCTTGTAGATGCGATCCATGATCTCCTACGAGGGTAAGGGTGGCGGGGTGTTACACCAGAAGAGGAGAGATCGTGCTATAACCCCCAGCTTCATGATCCAATCCAGCTCAGCACTCGACAACTTCTATAAACCATTCCTTTAGCCATTTTTCCATTAAAATAACCAAGAAGGTCAACTTGAGTAGCACTTTTGAGTATATATCAGCAGATAATAGGATTTTAAATGGATGCAAAAGACAATAGGCAACTTTACACAAATACATTACAATAACGGTCTGCTTTTGTTTCGGACAGAAAAATATATACAGGGACAAGTAAAAATTAGTACTTTCACTCTCACTACCAGCTCTGCTCCCCACATGCACACGCACAGACACACACACCAAACCAGCTCTGCTCCACATACGCGCACACGCACACACACACACATGTGGGCATGCTGCAGAAACGGCCCACACGCCACTGTCACATTCCTTCACAGGCTACACAGAGAAATGAAGGGACATGAAGCATGCATTTCAGCTTAAAGCTGAACATCCCCCTGCTATGTAAAAACATATGTAAAAAAAGCAGGAAGGACGATCTCCTGACTAATAGCCTTTCCTTTTAAACCAGACAGACCAATCAAAAAACTAAAACCTTCCTAAACCAGACTTTGGCTGACTAGTCACCATCTCTTAAAATATAAACTGCTACCGATCAACAATAAATAAAGACACAAGTTCCAATTTCTCAACAGTAAAATGCTTCCACAGAGTTTTAAAAGATTTGGCTCAAACTTGGTGAAACCACTCAAACAATTTGGTGAAAACAGCTGCAAAAGTTTGACCGTCATCTGGTTGCCTTCTTTAACAGAGACTGCTTCTTGAAAGCCAAGTACCACAGTGCATTCTGGGTATGGCATTATGCTGATATTATGCTTTAGCTGCCTGCCGTCTGCATTATTGAGGGCTGGTGTCGGGTTTTTCCTGTCCTTACCGGAACAGCGGCCATCAGGGTTGGTTTGAGCACGCTCGTGTCTCCTTTGCTGCCTTTCTTGATTTTCGTGGACTGTTGAGAAACAAAAAGAAATGAATTAATATATGATGGAGATATCCATCAGTGCCGACTATGTCCTTGCTATGGCGAGATAGTGGCTGTGCTTTGAACGGCTCGCGTTCCCTCCCTCCGTCTCTTGCGCAGAAGAGGAAATCTATTCATTTATCTGCAGCTCTGCGGTATCGATCTCTGCCCATTGATTTTGACGTGAAAGACAACCTTACCTACAGCAGCTCGAAATAACAAAAATCTTTGCAATGAAATGGGAGAACAAGGACAGGACTGAAAACCCAATGGCCGTTAAAAGCATTCATAACGCTAAGTAACAGAGACACTAATATAGACATGCCGCTGACATGAACACTCAAGACTATAAACGTAAAACTTAGCCGTTAAGAATATAAACGGTTCAATGGTCATAGATGTCTCGAGCAGTAATGGCCAGGCAGGGAGTTTATTTACACGTACACAAACACTGGTGGAGCGGAGGCGTGTTGGGCGCGGGCAGGGCGCGGGTAAGTTCAGAAGGGGCAGGCACGCTCACCTGGTCGGCCAGCGTCTGCGGGGAGGAGTAGCCGATACGACAGCCGTGAGACATGCACACCAGCTCCGCGCTCAGCTCCAGCACGTGGGCCAGCGGCAGGTACCCTATGTAGGTGTCCGTCTCTCTGCGGGAAAAAAACGCAGCTTAGTCCACCCGTGTGAGCGCAGCGCTAACTGCCTACGCAGAAACAGAAGCATTAACGTGTGAGAACGATGTTTCTAAACGCTCCACCGGAGCCCTCAGAACGAGGTCTGTTAGCGCATTTCTGTGAGCGGGGGTGGAGACGCAGAGGGCGATGAGTCGTACTCGAGGTTCGGGAGCCTCTCCGCCATGCCCGTGATGCCAGCGATGAGGTTGCTATGGGAGATCATCACGCCTTTGGGGATTCCTGTAGAGCCGCTGGTGTACATGATGACGGCAGTGTTGGTGGGGACGGGCTGTATGCGCGGTCTGGACACTGTGCACGAGGAGGTAAACATGCATCACGTTATCACAAAGAGGCCAATTATATTTTTGAAATTACTACAAATTGATCTCCTATATTTACACACACACACACACACACACACACACACACACACACACACACACACACACACACACACACACACACACAAAGGCTACAGAAAGCACTCTTTACTGTTCTCAGCCTTGGCTCCCAGCTCCTGCACAGACGCCATGTTGTGCACCATGATGCCCCTGGGAGAGCCAGGCCATGTGGTGGGTTTATCATCCACTACGATGATGTGCTGGAGTCTTGGCACCTCAAACAGGATCGCCTGGGAAACCAGGGAGAGAGAGGGAGAGAGGGAGAGAAGAGGAGAGGGGGAGAGAAAGAGATAGAGTATGTTTTACTCATAATTTTGCTCATGAACTCCTACCAGTGTTATGGTTATAAAGAGAAATACTCTTGACATTTTTATTATCATTATCCTTGAAACTCCTCTCTAAACCAATCGTTATCTTTATTTATTTATTTTCAGATGAGCATATGCTTTTTTATTCTACCGGTCATTCCCTTGAATTAGTGTGAGGCTTGTAAGGGCAAAAAATTTAAGCTGGCAAAGAACAGGAAGAGATCCAAAAAGGCGAACAGACAGAAGGAGTCAAGGAGGCGAGGAGAAGAGAGAGGAAGCCAAACGGACACATTATCCTCCACTTCTCTCCTTTCAAGAGCTCAAAGAATGGCTGCATTTTAAACGGCCACACTTTTACATGGGCGATGCGGCGCAGCCCACCTTCAGCCGGCTCTGTAGGAGGTCTTTACTGGTGATGATGTGGGTGACCTCAGTCTCGTTCAGACCGTGGGCAATGGCCGACCCTCCGAGAGTGGAGTACAACGTGACGACTGCAACAACCAAAAAAAGCACACAATGAACAGTCTCTCAGCAACTACCGTCTGCACCGTGTGCGCGGATAAACAGTAATCACAGAGTAAATGTTCTTATCTAATCTTCTCACATGCAGTCTCTTGTTGATAACACACATTATATTATCATCTACTAATGACACAGGCAGGAAAGGGGGCTTCATCTTGTTATCTTGGATTATTTGTTTGTGGGGGGAGGGGGGGAGTGATGGTGAGATGAGGTCACTGTGCCTTGTGTGGACAGTTTTGCTTTAATGACTGGCTTTAGTACAATACGGTGTCTGTTCATTTTACAGTGTTTTAGTCTGAGCAGTACGCAAGTGTATGTGTACAGTATCGATGTGTGCATATTTAAAATGTGTGTGCGTGTGCGTGTGTGTATGAGAGAGAGAGAGAGAGAGAGAGAGAGACAGAGAGGGTTACAGCAAAATGTTACCATGCATTTACAGTTTTTCAGCATGTGTGTAAATGAGAAATAAAAAGTGTGTGGGGGTGTATGTGAGCAAGTGCAATAGCTCACAGAGAGTGTGTGTGTGTGCGTGTGTGCGTGCGTAAGCGCGTGTGTATTCTCAGTATCACACACGGGACTCACGGGGGAAGTTGTTCATGAAGCAGGCCTGAGCGCAGACGATCCATTCCGCACGCGTCTCACAGAAGATGGCGATGTTGTGCTGGGGCCTCTGGCCCAGGGCGGCCAGCCCACTGCCGAAGCGCACCGCGGCCTGGAAGGTCTCCTCATACGACAGCCAGCGGTACTCCCCCAGGATCACCTGCAGGGGGTGCCAGAGGTGAGGGGCTTCAGTGCTGTCCATGTTCACATGTTAGTGTTGAAATATTCAACATGGCATTTGGAATGGAAGAGTGAAGATGGAAACAGATGAATTCGCTTCACATACAGAGAGCCGCATGGCATGCTGGGTAAACCTGACATTGACGATGCACAGGAAGGGCACCGGGGGGAAACTTTGGACAGCCAAGAATGTTTCAGCTGTTGCGCAGTTGACCTTAGGTCTTGTGACTTGTGGTCTCTCAGGTTGCTCAATTATACCATCTGAGCCCAGGCACTGTACTGCACTGATCATTCCAGTTGACATATGACAATTAACTTTGTCTGATAGACGAACTGATCCACTTAATATAAAGATTCAAATATCAGCTTAGCTCCTGCTCTATATCAATGCCTATAAATAGGCAGACTGCTTGTGACATTTCAGCATGGAGTTTAACCCAAATATATATATATCATTTTAACTGTGTTTTTTCCAACATACTTAATCCTGTGTATATTCTAGCACGGATTGAATTTTTCACTTTTGGATATTTTGACAGGAAACATATACAGTGTGCCCTTCTTGGCACACAGCAGTTTACATTAAGTAAACTAGTATTAGAATTCGTATTCCTAACTCTACTTTGCTCCTGTTGTGTCAAAGCATGACTATTGTCTGTATACTTCGTCCTGGCAGCGTGCGGGTAAGCGTTCACACTTTCTTGGCTCCTATGGCTATTATTTAAAAGCTCACGGTCTTCTGTTGATAGACGAAACCAGTATGCGGCATTTAAATAGCGCAGCCATTGTATTCGCTCCTCTACCCTTCACAGACTGACAGATGCTGACAGAATGTTGAATGTTAAGGTTTAATAATTTGACATTTCCTGCAGCAGATTTCCCCAGCGTTCTCCCGTCACCATTATGAGACCTTATCCTCAGATTTCCATTCAGTTTTACAGCAGCACGTTTCAAATGGATTGTATGGGATTCCTCAGTTACAAATGAAGGCAACCCACCATATTTCTGTTGTATGTACACCGGCCATCTAGGACCCCATCTTAGACGCCCTCCCGCCCCCTATTCTCCTCAATATTAGCCACACCCTCACCCTCCCACTCCCTAATTTATTTTAATATCCATCCTCAAAGACCCAGGGCTGTGTCCGAATCAGAGCCCTATCTACTGCGCCCCGTCTCCTGCGTACAGTGCACTGGCAGAAGTGTACCGTTTACTGTGCACTGTGTAGCGCGGAACGTGCAATCCGCAAAATATATCCACCATACTATTTTCCAACCGTACTGAGTAAGACGTCCCACCAGTGTTCTGTTGCCATGTCCGCGGATTTACAGCTAAATCGGGCTACTTTCAAAGTGCAATCATGGGTTAAAATGAAGTCGCAAAACACACACTTATTTTAAAAAGTTAAAATATGATGATTTCTATTTAAAATACATTGGTTTCGGTTACAAATATATTTTGGGCTAGTTTTGAGTCGCCAAGTCATTTGGCTGGAAAGTCAAGCAAGATCTGGCAACCCTTTCTGTTGTATTTGAAGGAAAACGAAGTATATTTATGCGACCAAAATGTTTGTGTACTTCTTGAAAAGTGTGCTCCCAAATGTACTTAGCGAAACCCTGGAAGTAAGTGTATCATACAGAGATTTAAATTACACTGTATTTAGAGAAAATTTTGCCTCCTCAACAACTTTTTCGTCCTGTCTACTCAACAAGCCTACCTAATAGCATGGTACCACCTCTCAAGATTAACCACACCCCCTATACCCACATGCCCAGCCCCCAACCCCCACCTTCTTAAAGACCTTCCCGTTGGGCTGGGGTTCATCCTCCTCGCTGATGACCTCTCTGGTCCCCAGGCAGTGGCGACGGGGAAAGCGGCGCACGGCGTACTCAAACACCTTATCCAGAGTGTCGCAGGCCGGGTGCAGCGTGGACGACAGCTGCTGCGTGACGGTCACCGCCCGGTACGGGCCCGCCGGTCGGCCGCCCGCGGGCCGCGCCTTTACCCGATTGGCCCGCTTCAGGTTGGCGCCGGCGCCGGACAGCAGGTACCAGGGCAGGAAGGTGAGGACGGAATAGAGCCAGACCACCGAGCGGAAGACCTGTAGCAGCAGGGGGTTGATGTCCTCCTTCAGCCTCATCCTTAGGGCGGGGTGGGAAGGGGCGAGGCACGAGAAGGGCGGGGCGCGACAATGGCGGTGCGGGAGACGTCGTCTCCTCGCTCTGTTCCCGTAACGGAACCCTTTCTTTTTCACACAGTCAGAGAAGTTCTCCTTTTTAGTTCCAGACTGGTTCTCCCCCACACTTTCTGTTACCACTGAGTTTCAGTCTGTCTGTCCGTCCGTCTGTCTGTCTGTCTCTGCATCCATTAAGCCCACAGAGAAACCGTAATCCTGTAAGGGGTGGAAACACAGCAGAACGTCAGGCACGGTCGTACAGATGAACATTAAAGCACCAGACACACACACCAAACCAAACCATTTCTAACAATAGGCAGCGGTGAACTCCTATTTATTTAAGAACTTCCCCCACGAGAAGGAGTTTACATGCAACTAGAGTTTGGAAAACAGATGCATAACGACTAATAACATAGCTAACTAGGCTACCAAATGATTAATAAGGTTCAGCTATATGTTCACTTTAAAGTTTGAGGGTATGCAGGCAGGTATGCATACAATGACACAAATGACAGAGAAACATGTAGCTGCCCGTCTGTCTGCCAGCTCAACCTCTGCCTGTCACTGATGATATATTACAGAAGCAGTTGTTTCAGTGTGTCCATGTACCTCGACTGTATTCGGGTGACATTAGAAACCAAACCGGCTAAACGTGTAGCACGGCGAATAAAAAAACCAATGGGACAAACTGAAATTTTTTTTTTTTTAAAAAAAAAAGTCAAAACTGCTCGTCGGAATGCATGGCGCGCAAGATGGTTGTGAGGCTGATTGTGTGTGTGTAATGTATGTGTGTGCGTGTGACAGAGCAGAGCTGCCAGTGGTGCGGAACTCAAGTCAGACCACACCCCCACTCACCACCGCAATGCCGCAAATCGCGACTCAGCTGAAAATGACAAGCTACATTTTAAACACATGCAAATCCAATTTCCCTGGAGTAACGCGCACACAGAGTTCACATAACCATTGTGGCACGTGCTGTAACCGACACCCTACGCACACGCAGACAAGACTGTATCAAACCCGCCTAGTGTACTCCAAGTGGTTCTTACGGGGAAAGTAATTCTCCAGACAAAAAAAGGACAAAACTACCAACGACAAAAAAGTTCCAGCAGAATAAGCGACTGATGGCTGAAAGAGGCGTCGCGAGCGTGCCTCTGCAGATCCCGCAGCTTCGACAGGTGTCCAGTTACTGAAAACACCTTGCTTCAGTGAATCCCACATGCCCCAGTGAGGGGTGTGAGATTACAGCAGGTGTGCTTCGTTACCCCGGCTCCCTCCGGCTCGCAGCTATTTCTGGAGTCCCGCCTCAACCGAAGGTCGATGCACGCGGAGATCGATCTGCCTGGGAGCCGAGGAGTTTGAAACTCGGGACTTGTGGAAGTGAAACGGCACAAAGACGACTGAAGACTCATTGTTCACAATCCGAAATGCCAAGACATTCTCCTGATTGACCTTGGACAGCATCCGTTACATGCGGGCTGCGATAAGAACCGGTAGTGTCTGTTGCTCAGTTACTTGAAGGAGCAGGTCCTGCAGTACCGACATCCCACCACTAAAGGCAGTAGACACAAGCCTGTTCAGTTCTTGCATTTCCATATTCACATTTAACGATTCAGCGCGATTAATTGTTCAGCTCTGCCCGGGGTCAGAGCCGCCGCTAACGCATAGAAGTTAGCGGTTCTGTGCGAAAGCCCTCTTGTCCGTGGAATGACTCCTGCACCGAGGGAGCTTGCTGAAGGTCCGGCACCTCAGCAGGACTGCAGGAGCAAACAAGCTCACGCCGAGCACCAGGAAGGAGCGAGAAAGTGGGAACGCAGCCAGAGGCACGCAACGGCCTCCGCGCGACGCAATCAATAAATGATGCTCGAGTGCCGGCCAGAGCCCAGCCTTCCATTTTCTTCTACAGCCCAACGTGGCTGCACCCGCGGGCAACGAGGATTCTGGTGTCCCGTAATATAGGGCAGGCCTAATGCCTAATGTCAATTCTGATCTTATCACAGAGTCAAAAATGTTCTTCTTCTTATTTTTAAGCCATCGGTACTGTGGGTCCCGTTCAAACGGAAGGAACTGCCAGTGCAAACCTGGAATCAGATCGCGCCGTGTTTCCGTGATTGACGGCTAATATCACATTCTTGCCTTATGATCGGGGCTCTAATTGGGTCAGGCAAGATTCAGCACTGAGATAGTGTGAGATGAAGGCACAGAAACCACAGAGTGGCTGATAGCGAGGACTAGCGCAGATCTTCTCCGATTAGAAACACAGCCTTGGCCCTACTCCTCCTGAATGCATTTCCTCAGACCATCACATACAACAAAAAAAGTTAATGCCCTCGCACACACCGCTTTTATCTACCGGCAGCCATAACACCTTGTGACTCTCTCCTGGCCGATAGAGAAGTTAACAGGGCGAGGATGGGTTAGAACGTGGACAGGATAATAATAAAATAAAAACATTTTTTAAATAATAATAATGTGGACAGGAGACCTAAAAAAATGTGGCAAAATGCCTATCCAGCATTAAGCAATTTTCCCAAGTAAACGGTAGTTTTGGTTTCAGGGTCTTGCTCACTGGTATGGAATGTGGGTGCGGATGTGCTGATGACCTAGGAAACAAGCTGTCCTCAATGATCTGGCCACGGCTCCCCAACACCTCACGGCTTCCCCAGAGGAAAGGGACACGGGGTGTCTATGTTGCGAGTGCACGTTTGCGAAATCCACAGGGCCTGAATGTTGGTGAGGAATCAATCTCAGGGGTACGATCTCTCCAGTGTCGCTCACCTTAGCCTGTTAGATCCCTCCGTGACTCTCGGCACCTACTTAACTACAGAAAACGAGCTAACCTTTAGCTTACTTTTCCACGTTTGGTTAGTGACCATTTTTGGTCGCCCTTTTCTTCAACCCATCATGGGGAAGGAAAAATTATTTGGCTGGCGATTGTCTTTCTGGTGTCCGTTTCTCCATCTGGGCTGTGCTAGATGGACAGACCCACAGCCCCGTCCCACCCATGCCGTGACCGCTAACCCGGGTCATTTGTAAATTAAACAAACACACAGCCGTTCGTTACCGAGGAAACTATAAAATGTGAAGAGGTGCAGTGTACTGTTGCTCAACGCACTACAGAAGTCTGAAACCGGTTGAGCTACAAAACCGTTTTCACTGAATGGAACGTCTCAGTACCAGGGGGCATGACTTACTAAATATCTGCAGGGGTATAATGAACGCAAACCACCGTCGTGGAAGAAAGCCAGTGCATATTTTCAAAGTGGAAATTAATAAATTGGCTTTATTATTCAAATGTGAGCCTGCAAGAAAATGGGTGAAAAATATGCAAATATGAACTACCTCATGTGATTTAATGAAGATGATTGCCATCGTGTCAAAGGTTTTTTTTTTTTTTTTTAAACCAGAAAAGTGAGTCTTTAGATTCCACGTGGCATGACTGCATTGAAGTGGCTGCAACCACAGAAAGTGTTTTCTGATTTGATATAAAATTATAAAACCAATGGGCTTATCATGCGTCAACACTACAGATGTTGGATGAGATAAAAGACAACCAGGACCTGCACCAAACTGGCATTTGTGTAGCACTGAAGTGCCTCTGTGCGGCAGTTTACAGTGATAGGCACTTTATGGTCACGAGCGCAAGATACATTTTAATAACACTAGAAATATGTACGTATATGTAGGGTATATTTTGCAGTTGTGCTCATTTTCAGTACCCTCAAAAACAAAAACTTGTGAGGATCCATTCTCTCAACACATGCAGTAATTCCTGGTCATTTTGCGGCAGTCTTACTACATTTCCCTGTATATATTATCCATCGGCCTTTTAGAACTAGATTATTTCATGCCATAAAAGCACTGGCGTCAAGGCATTTTTAGAGAGAAGACCCATTGAGTAGATGGAGCATAGGACTCCCTTTCACGTGAAAGTAATTTTCACACATGTCCTTTAAACATCCCCACATAGATATAGAATTTACACAGATAGTGCCGTTCTACACAATAACTTCATACCACCTTCATAAGCACTACATAAATACGCATAACACCTTTTGCCAACAACACAGCCTGTCGCAGGGATTCCAATGGCAGCAGCCATGTCTAATATAGGTCTGCCGTGACATTCTGGATGAGACTAATATCCGAGTAAAAAGTAGCAGGAGCTGGCAACATGCGCGGGCCTGCGCCGTCCCGAATTAACACAGGACGTTGCATCAACGAGAGTGACCTACAACTATGTTTGGCCATTCAAAATTAGGAGAAAATTCATAAATTTAAGACCTTTGAAGACTAGTTAAACATCTGGACAGCCACCAGGAAAGCATAATATAAGCAACTGTATTGGCATCCTGTGTAAAAAAAAAATTTTTACAAAATAATATTGCATTTAAATATAAATGTTTCAAGAGGAACTTACATAGTTAGCTCAAGTGACCCAAGTGAGTCTGCTCCTTCTGGATTAAACCCCTGGCAGTAACGCCTTCTTCATGGACTCCTTGAAGCAAAATGGTGAGATAATACACAGCGGCCTGAGGAGTCTGCTTGGCTTTATATTAGTAACCCAGTTTCCCCGCCCCCCCAAGTGAAAACACTGCTGAAACAAGAGTGCCTTGCCTTAAGATGGATTCATTTTTTAATCAATGTCCTCAAAAGACAGCTTGCAACACTAACAGTACTCTAGTACACTTTGTGCGAACCGTAGTCCAGCGAGTGCTATGACCGTTACACTACAAGCTGTCCAAAATGAACCCGTTTGATGAATGCATCCTCCTTGTCATTGACCGGGTCACACTAGAGCACACCAGAAGTCACGACACCAGACGGCCCTGGTATTTAAACTATGCCGTCCGCACTTTGAACCGATGTAGCATTCCTTTAAAAGCCTTGGGCCTGGTCTCAACGCAGAGGCAGACATGGGTGAGAGCACGGTAAGGAAAAGAGGCAGGCAGTGATGTCAATGAACCCATAACTGACACAATGGAAATGGAGCACGTTCATTGGTCGCACAGCACAGCTGCAGTCAGAAGGAGCTGCTGGGCCTATGGGAATGTTTTAGGCAGACTGACAGTTTAAACATACGCCAAACAGGATCAGGATTTGGACTTGGGCCAAACCTAGGTATTGTACCTGTCAAGCTAGTATTCGTTTGCGATCTACGTTTGGCGCCAAAAATACCAGCTGAATTAGAGCTGCATTCATTCCTTAGGTTAATGCTGAATGATTTACACCATTGATATGCTGTTGAGAGAGCAGATCACATTAAAGAACTGAGCTAACGGGAAGCAGAGTAGGTTGCTACATGGCCAATGAACCATCACCCTTAGTGCTCCCGGAGCCCGCTGTTTTAACCACTAAACTATGTGGCTCCCTATATGGTCACGTGTCACAAACTCTTACTTCAAGCGGTCTTACTATATTGTAAGCTGAGGCAAGATGGATGTCAAATAACATTATATAGGCAAAGTCTGATAGCCACTCACCTAATATATTCTGTACAATTTACAACAATATTTTAGCCTCCTTCTCAGTTCTACTATTGCATTATTTATTCCCTTCCAACAAAAATGAGATACTAATTTCAAATGGCTCAAAACATTGGTTCACATAGGTCAGTTCAACTTTCTTATAACCAAGGGCAAGGTCTCCTTGACTTAACTTAATTGGAAAATGTGAAATATCCTTACATGATTCCCATATTATACTATACCTATATACGCATGTATGCATGTATGTGCATGTATGCATGCGTGTGCATGCGTGTGCATGCTTGTGTATACGTATGTACACGGAGGATTTTCTCAATGTGACTCGTTTGTATCACTGGATGTACAATTAGAATAAAATTATACTAGTTCGTACTTATTGAAGTTCCTCATATTACCGGTACTGTAATGACAGTCTGCAATGTAATGACACATTTCAGGCAACAGCAGAGACAATGGTGGGTCTCCCTCCCGCTCACTAATCACGTTGTAGGCATCTTCTGTAGAAACACTGGATGACTACAATCGCTCGATTCACTGAAATGATCGCCTAGCTAAATGAGCTTGTTTAGTGTACATCATGCGGTTGGTTCACTGAATACACAACCCTATTCGTAGAAATACAACAAATATCAAGGCAATTGTCCATGGGCCACATCACCAGCCCGCTATTTGGCAACATATACTGTGATAGGTAGGAATCATAAAAACAGCAATGCAGTTCTAAGATAACGACTTATATAGCAGGTAAATGTGTTAGTGTGTCATGCTAACAGTGCAATGATACCGAAACGGAGTAACGTCAGTACTAGCTGGGTTTTGTTATCGGAATATTTTATCACTCGACGATAAGGGAGGGAAGAATGCAACGTTGTAGCATTCTGCTCAAATCAGGGCATCGGTGGTCTTCGAGGTAAATGCAGACACATCGGAGATAATAACGGCTTGTGCAGGCAGTTAAAGGACATGGTCCATCTGTTATATCACTTAAAATACCACGTTAGCATGAAAGCTGCCCGTAGAACAACATCGCAGCAACATCTGCATGACTTCCACTACGCTGGTTAGCTAAATGCTAATGCAACGGTAAATAAGGACACATTATACACTCACCTTATCTCCAAACAATGGCGGCGTCAATTAAATTAAAAGCATATAAGAAATGTAATCGTGGTTGATAGCTAGCAAGCTAGCTGTCTGTCTATATATGAAAACAACTTTAAAATATATCTCGGTAAAAAGGTATTACATTAAAATTCCATTCTTCTTATTGGTTGCTTGATACTAACCATCGCTATCGGCCCGGAAGTGACAGGAACCATCATCAAGAAAGGGGCGGCTTTTTAGTCTGTGATTGGACTGCTTGAGGTGGCGCGTGCTGGGGGCTGGTCAGTGATGTCACAGAGTAGATGGATGAGGTTACTCGCGGTCACAGCCCAGTCTCCATTCTGTTCTTAAAATTATTTTTAGATTATAATGCATTGTTGCCTTACTGGGGGTAAAAAATAGCGGTTCAACGCGAAACGTAGGTTCGGGAAATCTAGTACATAAATATATGTAATTCAGCCAGCTGTGCATCGCAATAAAATGGAACCAATGGACCTTCTCGCAGCGCATACGGGCCAAGATGCTGAATTGGAATAGACTTGAAAATCAGTGAAATTAGCCGAAAAAACAAACGCTACAAAGTAGCTAGATATCGTCCAGAGAAGTCAGGTACAGAACTATCGACGTTATCTCTGCTTCAGGCTACACATAGTTACAACAATCCAGGAAGATCCCATGAAATTAATGAAGAAATCAATTTAAAAATCCGATTGTATTTTCAAAAGGATACATTGCTCTTAAAAACATTAACAGGCGAAATTCAGTGTTATGGAGCCTATGTGCATAGTTGGAGAAAATTAACATGATACAAGATGCTCCGTAGTAAGTGTCACTATAAACAGGTTTCATGTGACTGTGACCAAAAGGGAATATCACTACTTGCCTATTTTAGTTTCAACTCCTTACAAAAATCATGTAGCCTACTGTGGCAGGCATTAAAACAAAAAATAATATATTATGACATGTTAAGCGACACAAAGGCACAAATTGCTAGTTTGCCGGCCAGGATCAGGCTCAAAGTTCTGACCCTGGCCTACACTGCAGCCAAAAGGCCAGGCCCCTCCTCAGGGCCGGATTAAGACCCTTAGAGGCCCTAAGCACTAAAAAATGTTGGTGCCCCCATACATTTGTAATTCAAAATATAAACAATAATAAACCATAAAATAAAAATGTATTTATCGAAAATTCGAAATTAAATAAAATTTACAGTAAGAAGGCTATGAAACATTTCTGAGGTGCCCCTCCTTCCCTTGATGCCCTAAGCACGTGCTTATTTTGTTTATAGGGTTAATCCACCACTGCCCCTCCTACCTACAGGACTTGATCCAGTACTACGCTCCTGCTCGACCACTTCGCTCTGCTGGTGCAGGGCGACTTGCACTTCCCTCCCTCCGTGTCAACGGCACTCGCTCGTCCCGACTGCGGAGCTTCTCCACTCTAGCTCCCCAGTGGTGGAATGAACTCCCCACTCCGTTGCGCTCTGCTGAAACGCTGTCTGTTTTCCGTCGTGGTCTGAAAACACACCTTTTCAGACTCCACCTTGAATAACTACACATATAAGGCCAAATATATAGTATGTTCTTTCTGTTTATTTTCTATTTGGTTTTGCTATTTCATAGCTTATAATGTATAGCCGACTGTATTCTGTATTCTGTTGACTACTAGCGATAGCCCCTACGTTGTGAGAAAGTTATGCTTTGTTGGATTTGCTTCGTAGATTATGTCTATGACCTTCAATATGCACTTATTGTACGTCGCTTTGGATAAAAGCGTCTGCCAAATAACTGTAATGTAATGTAATGTGTTGTGTAAATCAGTATAGCCTTTTGAGGGCCCGATGAGAGCCACTAAATTTTCACTGATTTTCATTGGTCAAATCAGATCCAAATCAGAGACCATCATTAAAATACGCACAGAGATGGGCAAGAATACATCAAAATGTATTTTGATACTATTGTATCAAAACGAACTACAAAACACTGTGTCAAATAAAATAGTGTTTTGTATTATGAAAATACAAAAATAAATTTATTGAAAAGCATTATGTTTAGTTGTAAAAGACACAGAAGTATAGGTTATTTTACATAACTAACTGCAAGTCACCAGAATAAGTTTTCTGGGTAAATAAGTGTCCACTCTGATCCTGGTCAAATGGGAGCGGCATTGTTAAATACCGTATTAAAGGTCTACAGTACATCTTTATGTTATGTCCGGTGAACAGGAACCCAATCGCAGGCAGGAGTGAACAAAAATAATGTTTTTATTCCAGAAGGAACAAAATCACAGTCCAGGGGGAAGTCAAGACAGGCAGGGGTCATACACGGGAAGACACGGCAGAGGTACAAAAACAATATCCACGGGGAAGTCAAAAACAGGCAGGGGTCGAACACGGGAAGACACGGCAGTGGTACAGAATAGCAATCCAAAAGAATGGTCGCGAGAACACGTTCAGGGGTCGAAGCCAGAAATCCGTCAAAAACAAATAACAAAAGAACAGACTTCAAAAACTTACAAACTCGGAAAAACACTAAAACAAACACAACCAAACTAACACGAAAACAAACTCGGAAATCAACTCGGGAATATAGAAACGCTCAGAAAACATACACGAAAATAGAAGTTTAAATGACGAACTCGCGACGAGAAACAAAGACAGCAGGTATAAATGCATGTGTAGACAGGTGCAAACAATAAGCTCGAGAATGGCAGGAAATGGAAAACAGCGAGAGAGCTAAGACATTTAACAAGGCAATTAGTAATTCGTTAGTAATTATCCTATCCTAGCCCTGTCGTTAGTAAATTAGTTAACAAGACAATGACTGGATACGTAAGGAAACACTAAACAGCTGTGGAAACGTGATGAGAATTAAATTGTTAGTTTGTGTTAGTAATAATTCTATTAAACCCTGACATTAGTAGATTAGTTAACCACCCCGTGTTTAGCCAGTTAGTAATTAATAAGTCCTATATAAATGTTAGTAGTGCAGGGTAATACAAACGAAGTGTACAGAAACGAAAGTAAAACTCCGTGAGAGGGAGCGAGAGATTCAGCACAGAACGCAAGGCTGCGGAAAACATTGAAAAGTGTATGCTACCGAAACTGACAATACATGACAGAATAACAAAAACACTCAGAACATAACACTTTAACTCCCCTTATGTCATGCCAAGCTTTCTAAAACTTGGATATACAAACCCAAATTCCAAAAAAGTTGGGACATTACGTAAAACACACATAAAAGCAGAAAGCAGTGATTTGTAAAAAAAAAAATGTAAACATATATTTAATTGAAAACAGTACAAAGAAAAGATATTTAATGTTTTACCTTATCAACTTTATTGATTTTTGTAAATATATGCTAATTACAAATTTGATGCCTGCAACACATTCCAAAAAAGTTGGCACTGGGGCAAAAAAAACAACTGGGAAGTTAAAAAAACACCTGTTTGAAACATTCCACAGGTAAATAGGCGATGCTATCATGACTGGGTATAAAAGGATATCAAAAGACTCTTGATATATTATTTTCAGGTACTCTTACAAGCGATACTATAACCTCTCTGCATTTGAATGGATCTATATGGAATTGGAGGGTGGGACTAGATTAAGCTGTAAATTACACAGGAATAGTATGGAACCCATGGCTGGCTAAATGGCTGAAAGCCATCAAGGGTCTGCAGTATCAAATGAGCCTCAAACCACTCTGCTGCTGGATATGCAGTAGATATGGATGGATTACTTGAATCGTTGTTTCTCCGGACTTATTTTTCCATAGAGTTCAATAGGAAAATGAGTCAGGAGAAACAATCCTTAATGTGATCCATCCATAACTACTGCATATCTGGCAGCAGAGTGATGGTTTGAGGCTCGTTTGATACCTCAGACCCTTGATGACTTATAGCAATTTAGCCAACCATGTGTTCCATACTATTCCCATGTAATTTACAGCTTAATTTAGTCCCACCCCCTAATTCCCATCGAGATCCATTCAAATGCAGAGAGGTTATAGTATCGCTTGTAAGAGTACCTGAAAATAAGATATCAAGAGTCTCTTGATATCAGGGCAGTGTCTAGGAGGGGTTAGGGTTAGGGTTACCTAGGGTTAAGGCCAAATCCAGAAAAAAATAAATTTGACGATATGAAGTCGGCGCCAGTAGCGCTGTCAGTAGGCTATTAGAGCTACAGACAATTCGACCAATCATAAAAATGCCACATCGAAATAATATATTTCTCTAATATCTGATTGGTTGGTTTGGCCATATGAAACATGGAGATGCAGTGAGAGAGAGAGAGGTCAGTTTCTTTGATCAATCTATGCTGTCTCTTTTTGATAACTGTAACTGTTACACATTGCTTAGGATATAATATTCGCTAGCCTAGCTTACTCAGTAAGTTGAGGATAGTGGCAAGAGTCTCCGTCTGGGAGATTAGATTTTAAATAGATTGATGACATGTTGTATCTAGCCTAGTTGTTATAGCTGCGATTCTGCAAAACATCTGCAGCATTGCATTAGCTGGCTGCACGTGTGTGTGCGCGCCTGTGTGTGTGTGTGTGTGTGTGTTAGCTAGCCTACTGCTACGTGTTGGCTAGTCAGCCCTACTTTTCTCAAACTTTGGAATACTTAATAATAATAATAATAATAATACCTTACATTTATATAGTGCCTTTCTCACCAACTGGTGACTCAAAGCGCTTTACAATGATAATAGGGAAACTCACCTCTACCACCGCCGATGTGTAGCACCGACCTGGGTGATGCAACAGCAGCCATTTTACCCCACAATGCTCACCACACATCAGCTGAGGTGGAGAGGGAGAGAATGATTTTAGCCAATTAAACTTAATATCTGTCTCTCTCTCTCTCTCTCTCTTACGTTCTCTATCACTCTCCCGGCGAAATGGCAGCCGTCAATAGAGGCAAGCCCCCTGGCATCTCAGGCATAAAAAAGAGGGGAAGTATGGCTAAAATATAAATTAAAATGATGAGCCAGTTACAGTAATGTAGTTTCACATGTAAATAGAAAATAGCACAAAGAGACTGAAATTATGAAGGAATATAGCTCTTTAATATACTTGTTTCCTGATAATTATTTGGTATTATTGGGCATAAATAAAGTAAGATGAGGGTGGTGGAGGTGGGTTTAAAATGTAATAAAATTATCTTATCCACAAATATACTGATTAGCCTATACTTTAGCTTTATATGAAAGCATCTCAAATCTCATTTAGGGCTTTGAAAAAAAAAATTCTTCAAAAGGTTCATAAATTAAACATTTTATTTTAGAAAATGCCCTGTGTGAGGTTGTCTAGAAATGCAGAAAATTAGTTTTAAAAGGCTCAAATTTTTCTTGGGGAGGACCCCCAGATCCCCCGCTACTTCGTCCCCTCCTTGTGCCCCCCCCCCAATCAAAGCTGTCTACAAACACCCCTGTTTGATATTCTTTTATACCCAGTCATGATAGCATCACCTGTTTACCTGTGGAATGTTCTAAACAGGGTTTTTTAAAAACTTCCCGGCCTAAATATATGTAAAACAGAATTTACAAATCCCTCCTTTCTACTTTTATGTGCATTTTACATACTGTTCCAACTTTTTTTAAATTTGGGTCTACAAACACATTTTCAAACTGCAATGAAACAAGGCTCTTTGTCCTGGAAGATAAATAATATTGATCATGGCCTAGTTTTTCACAACCATTGTAGCACTATATAATCTTTGAGCCATTCAAAGTCTCTATTCTGAGATAATCTTTGTGATAGTTTTTTGTGTGAAACTAGGCTCTGATTAGCAATGATGCAAGTCACAAAGCTATCTTATTTTATGTTGGTAAACATTTATTCATATATACACTTAAAATTATAATCACAATTTAAAAAGAAAGTTTGTGAAGAAAATGTGTAAGTCTTTTGCATTTACTTTTAAATCAAAGTTTAGGACACTTATTTATAACATACATGCCTAAATGTCAACACTTATGAACTATGTTGCCTATATTCAAATTACAGGGTTCATAGCAAAGAGGAAAGTGAAGCCAGATATTGACAAGTTGACTGTTTAACTAATTGATTGTTTACCTGGATGAGTAAAGAATGTCATTATAAACAAGGCAAGTAGCTTTTGGCCTGATTTGGGGGTTAAAGTAAGGATTGCATAGATCTTCTTTTTAAATATAATCTACCTACAGAACCCCATGCAAAGCCATGTTCAGAATGCACAAATAAGAAAAAATAGTTGAATCCATAAAGAATCCTCACATTTCACACAGTTTATTCAACATGTTGACCAATATATTCACTAATGATAACCCACATTGCAGAGCGCCGCTGGTGTAGTGGTATCATGCAAGATTCCCATTCTTGCGACCCGGGTTCGATTCCCGGGCGGCGCACGCTTTTTTTTTTTTTCCCCTCAGCAAAGTACAATAGGTTATATCGGTTGCCACTTATTTGATTTGTTCTGCATATGTCAATTTCAATTCTGCGCACCCGTTTCACGTCGAATAGCAATTGAAGAACACGAGTAATCAAGGATAACTTCTTTTAGCAATCTTAGGTTTACTCACCATCTCTCACATCAGCTGATAAGAGGCCTGCCTGCTCGTGTTTCCATTTTAGATTTCCCCTGAAGAGGGCGACATTTAGTTTAAATAATCAAGAGCTCTTAACAGCCAGTGAGATGCTTCATTCTCCCCACGAGATGGCAGCCACGACTCTTATGCAAAACCGATAATGCCAAAGGATTTTCTGTAGCAATTTCCCCCTAAATTTCAACACACACGCATATGGCAAGCCGTTTTAACATGTATTCCTCGAGACTTACTAGTAACTATTCATTAGATACTAGTACTTATTCTTTAGTTACTAGTAACTATTCCAATAGTGACTAGTATCTATTTCAGTTTTACTAGTAACTATTCATTAGATACTAGTACTTATTCTTTAGTTACTAGTAACTATTCCAATAGTTACTCGTATCTATTTCAGTTTTACTAGTAACTATTAATTAGACACTAGTACTTATTCTTTAGTTACTAGTAACTATTCCAATTGTTACTAGTAAAATTTTTATTGCTACTAGTAAGAATGTTAATTGAACTATCAAATAGTCATTTTGACTAGTCATTACCGATGACGAGTAAAACAGAAATAGTTACTAGTAAGAATAAAAATATTACTAGTAACAATTGGAATAGTTACTAGTCACAAAAGAATAAGTACTAGTATCTAATGAATAGTTACTAGTAAAACTGAAATAGATACTAGTCACTATTGCAATAGTTACTAGTCACTGAAGAATAAGAAATTGTATCTAATGAATAGTTACTAGTAAAACTGAAATAGATACTAGTCACTATTGGAATAGTTCGAAGCAAATAGTTGATATCTGAACCGCAGAGCCCCATAGAATTCAATTGCAAAAAAATCTAAATTTCTTACTAGTAAAAATGTAATAGTTACTAGTAACTATTGGAATAGTTACTAGTAACTAAAGAATAAGTACTAGTATCTAATGAAAAGTACTAGTAAAACTGAAATAGATGCTAGTAACTATTGGAATAGTTACTAATAACTAAAGAATAAGTACTAGTATCTAATGAATAGTTCCTTGTAAGTCTGAGGAATAAATGTTAAAACGGCTTGCCACACATGCACGCACACACACACACACACACGCGCGCGCGCACACACACACACACACACACACCAATACAATTGCTCAGAGGAAAAAGATCTTATTTTATTTAACAAGTCATTTTTCACCAAAAAGATAGATGGTGTGTCAACAATTCAAAACAAACATTTTAGAACAGGTTCAAGTCTGGAGACAGAGATGGGCATTGTAAAACACTTCAATTACTTTAATCCCTTTAATCAAAATAACTAATTTATATATACATTTTGAGGTATTTATTTTACTTGTATGTGTTTTGTGCAGATTTGCTTGAGAGTTTATTTGGTGACATGGTTTATTAAAGTGATGGTCAAGCGATTCTAAAAACTTCAAATAACCACAACATATCACAGAGGGGTGTATCCACAACACACCCACAAAATATATTTTCAAGAAAATGTCAATAGGTATATTAATATACATTTCAAAGTCAGCTAATAAACTAAGTCTTGAAATGACAGGATTGTAGGGGTGTGGTCTAAATCCACGCCCTCAACCTGAGTGCCATCGACGTCATCCACGACATGTTTGTATTTTACTGTATTTTACTTTGAATTGATTGCATTAATTCCTCGCCGGGTTCAAACCTATGGTTCAAACCACAGAACTGTTCCAGTTCTATGATTTGAACCATAGGTTTGAACCCGGTGAGGAATTAATGCAATCAATTCAAAGTAAAATACAGTGCGGCTGCTATCAAGAGATAAATATCACACGCAAGCTCACAAAGTTAAGTTAACGCTAAGCAGAGTATTGCAACCTTTTGATCTAACGTTAGTCAATTTAAATAAATTGCAAGGCAATGTTTCACCAAATGCATGTTCCAAACAAATCATTAAATAATGTTAGGTTTTATCGAGTTTATATTTAAAGGCCCATTAATTCATTTCGGTTTCTAATCGAATGAAAATTACGTGCATGACAACTAAGTACTTTGACGGATAAAGCTTCTTGTCATATTTTTGTTACTGTAACCAGGCACTGAACAATACGACAAAACCATTTCCAAGGCATGGTTTATTTGCCATAATCTTAACTATCTATTCTTTTCGATATATTATCTGACGAATGAGCAGTGCACCAAGTAATAACTACGTGTGAGTGATTAGTTCGTTTCCATGCTGAGCTGTGCAAGGAGCAAGCTAATGTTACTAGCTAGTACCACGGAGGGATGGATAGAAATGTGAAAGTATGGGAGAGGGATCATGGACCCATTTGGATTTACGTCATCATGGACCCATTTCAACTTCACCCTTTTTTTCCAGCATACAGGAATAAAGAGATATAGATAGACTGAAATTTACACAAATAACGTGGTTATAAGCATATTACGGATTTTCCTTGACCGTCACTTTAAAGGAGGTCAAGTCTCTCCCATGAATACAATATGTATGGCTTAGAAACTAATACCACAGTTCAACTAATTTGAATGAATGGACACAGGATGGACCAAAGTATTGTAAAACAATAATTGAATTAATTCGCTCATGTATAGAATAGATATTTCCAATAGTGCTAGTTAATTCCCTGTATCTCCAGTGTGAGTTTGCTGCTGAGTTCTGGGTTAGCCAGTAGGGAGAGGAGAATATATGCTGCAAGGTCACAGAGAGGGCAGACAACTGCAGGATTCTCTGGCTGCAGGTCTATCAGTCAGTGCAAGCGATCAATGAGCTCTCTTTCCCACAGGGAGCTGAAGTTTCCCCTTCACATATCTCTCTCTGATATGCAGAACCTGCACTGGGCACTTTTCAAAGAAGAGGAGGGATGAGGAGGGGGGGAAGAGGGAGATATTGTGAACACAGCACAGTGAAGTTGTTTGCAATGGTGAAATGGGAGTGATGTTGTCATGGGCATGATGTAGCTCATGTCTTGATATTGATAATGGAGAGGTGATGGCTGTGTTTGTGCGTTGTGCCTATTGCAGCTGGTCAGACTTAAATCGAGATGAAGAAGAGATATTGATATGCTCAGCAATGGTCACCACTCACCTGCCACAGTGTGAAGCTTATTGTGTGTATGTGTGTCAGAAAGTCTCTGCACATGTTTATATCTGTGGCTATGTATGGTGGGGGCTTCCTCCATACATAAAAAGAAAAGAAAAAGAAAGCAGAGAGTGACACTAATACCTCTTTGGCCGTGACCCCAGACCTGCTGATTACTTCCTGAGGACACTCAGCTGCCCCTGGAGTGTTCAGGGTGTTTGCATGCTTGCTGAGAGAGGGTATAACAGTGTCCCTGGGCCATATGGCTCAGAAAAGGGGAGGGGCTTAAACCATTACTGGATCAGCTGTTTCCCTCCCCAGCCTTCCTCCGGGTTCGCTCAGGGCCATGCTGACTCACCTGTCTTAACCCCCTGCCCTCCAATTACAGAGACGGCCAATTACAGGACCACAGAGTCCGCGAGAGAGACGCAACTTTCAATGGCAGGGGGATGGAGCTGAATATCTGGTTGGCCTATAGAACCTGTGGCGGTACTCCAATGCTTTACTTGTGCGTATTCTGACCTTCCTTTTAACGAGTCAGGGAAACGGCGGATTAAAAAGAGAAGCGGGCGGGGAGCAGAAGGGAGGTTCATGCTGACATTGCTTCTGTGTTTGTGGTAATCTCTGAACGACACAGAATGGAGCGTGACTCTCGAGGCTGTCCCTCAGGATGTGAGGTCATCTCTGCGAGACGCAGGGGAATCTGTGAACGGGCGCTTTGCAGAAAGCACTTTCATCTGCACGGTAATATCTGTGTCCAATCCGGTAATTACAGGGCGATGTCTCGAGCCGTTTCGATTTGTTTACGGGCAGCTTTTTTTCAAAGCGACTCCTTTCAAAGGGAACGATGGCAGCCAATGTCCCTTGCAGCATTTGCAATTCCGCATAAGGGCCATTGTTCGGTCCTGAGGTTCGGAGGTAAGCGTGGTCTGTCTGATGGTCTCTCACAAGGCATTTCCTGAGCCGCGGTCTGCATTGTTGCTCTGTGTGTCTCTGTTTTCATTAGGGTTCTCCGAGGCTCCTGGCATGTGGCGCTGCAGTAGCAAGCAGCGGCCCACTTAAGAAGATTGAGTCAGAAATTCCATTAGCAGAAGGGTTCTCTTGCAGGAATCCTTTTCGGTGATAATGAGGGCTGGATGGTCGGGGGCCGGAGGATGTGTGGAAGCTGTGAGTCATAGCCTCATCAAGCTGCTTGATAAGAGACTGCTGTTTATTGAACATTCAGAGAGTGAAAACGAGAAAAACGAACAATGTGCACAGTTTCTGTAAAACACATACACAGCATGCGTACATGCATGCTGACGCACTGATACACATGTAGAAATAGACAGACAAAAACATACAAACGTGTACACTCAGATGCAGACAAACACGGCATGGACGCACGCAGGAGCACAGACGCGCCGGCCTTCCTACAATATTCAACCGCACATGTTTACCATCACGTTTTAAACTAGGTGTGGGCAGTTAAAACAGCCTTAAAACCCCAGAAGGAGGAATCCGACCATTGAGTTGCACCGACAGGGTTTCTTTGACGTGCAGTTGGGCTTGAAACGTGTTAAAAGGAGGGCTGCTGAGTGGATTAGGGAACAATGGGATCCTTCTCTATCATCAAAGGGAATCCTCTTCTCCTCCATGGCGTGGCAGCAAGTTTTTTTTTTTTTTTTTGAGTGGGGGTGTGGGGAGAGGGGGGGCGGGCTGCAGATTTCAAAGGTAATCTTTAACTTTAAGCCCCAAAGTCCTACTGAAATGAAAACCGTGTCCCAGACACCTTGTCTCTGCCCTGCCGCGGGAGTCTGTCCGCTCTCTTTGTCCTTTGTCTTTGGGTTTGTAGCGGTGGCGTTTAGTGGCCTTATTTATTACTGTGGAGACCGACCGAGGGCGTCTTAGGGTTTTGAGCGGCTTTCTCCCTCTGGTGAATGTGGGACGGCTTAAACGCAGAGACCCACTGCATTTTGATTTTTTTTTGCACAAGGACACAAAAAATCACGGCGAAACGGGTCACGGGACGAACGGCATCTCGGCCGCGATTCGGTACGAGGCCTCTTACATTCAAAAAGGCAACGAGTAAATGCTTCAGATAGAAATGTACTTTCAAATAAAATATTAACTATAGATAATGGATAAGTTAATGGATGCTTTATTCCGGCATTCGCCTCAAGATTATCAAAAATATAATTGCCTTTTTTCTCATCTCTGTTTGAAATGGAGGTACTGTGATTTGAATCTGATTTCTTACTTTCTGTACTCATTTTCTGTCTTTTTCATTCTCCAGTCATGATTTTTATTGCATTACCTCGTCAGCTCTCTCCCCCCCCCGATCTCTTATTCCTGTGCCTTGCCTCCATCCCACACACTTCCCTGCCTGCCAAGCCTCCTGCTTTTTAACATCAGGCTTTTCCAGTAAGACAAGCCTGACTCACTAATGGTGGTTTGGGCCCTGCTTGTTCCTACTCAGCCCAACACAGATCCATCCCAGAGCTGCTTCTATGCAAACGCTGTTTGGTGCATCACCACCTCCAGAAGTCCAACAAGTTGCTGCTGCTGACCACTGTCCCCAGTATGGTCAGTCAGTATGAATATGGGCAGTAAGCACTGTACTTATATAGGACAAGCCTCATATTTCAGTCTGTTGAGTATGCAGTATAGAATGGCTGAGTTGCAACTTTAATGAATGGTGAAGTCAATATATATCACAATAGATTGCTTTATATAGGCTAGGTATCTGGTGTCTGGATCAGGCAACTGCCAACAAACACAGACAAATGAAAAAATCTATTTCTGGTTCTCTAATCTGAATATGTGCAACTTAATATATAATTGTGAAAAACAACTTATCTCAGCAAAATGGAAGTCTCAGCAAAATCTACGATTTACAGCAACCCCCTGTAGTTTTTGTCTTATCACTGCACTTAAGTTTTTAAATCTCTCATTGTTACAGAAACAGCTAGTGTACCGCGGTGTAAGAAAAAGTAACCCCACCCTACCATTAGCCTAATAGTATCACAGATACGGCGTTAAGCACATTTTATTTCAGTTTTCCTTTATCTGCCCAATACCGTTCTGACTGTCACACCAGAAGTTAGAAGCGAGTAATCCTTACTCCATTTCAGGGTTGGAGCTCTCTCCATGGCAGGACCATATTGGCTTTCACATCAATAATTGACACTTTGAAAAGGTAGACGCCAGGGAGCCAATACTGTGGCATGCCATTAGAGAAGTCCCGATATCGATAAACCGCTTCTTACTGCATTAGCCTCGCAGCGACACTCAACTCACTTTAGACTCGCAGCCCTCGCATTGGCGCATGTCAAACTGCATCTGCGTCTTATTTATGTGCTCAATTAATCATACATTAATATTTATTTATTAACGACGGGGAGAGTAGCTTTTCCCGACAGTGTTAGGTGTCCACATATTCCCCGGGGTGTGTGCCAAAAGCAGGAAACAGTGATTTCCCAGAAGCCTCGGCGCAGTTGGGATCAATGCTCAGGCACAACGGCAGAAGGGGAGAAGGATAAATCCGTCACGCCGGCGATGGATTCGTTCTGTCTGAATGCAAGACATTCGGATTCTGCGGAAGGCATTCTGCAGCTTCCACGCCTCGCGTCTGGTTTTAAGTTATGACGGGGAAATTTTGGAGATCTGTGCACGACTAATGTGAGAGAGGTTCTGCTTTATGTGCGTGTTCATTGAGTTATGGGCCGGCTGAGTCAGTGGCACGTGAGCAGATTACACTGCATTACATTATATTGCATTAATTTATCAGAGGCTCTTATCCAAAGCTACTTACAATGCAAAAAAAAACAACGTAAGTGCATCCTCTTGAGTAATATGGGTAGCTAGCAGTGCCAGACCTGGCTAACAACTTTCTAGGGAGGGAGTGTATATGCAACATCGCTAAAATGTTAAAGCATTAAATGTAAGCTGACTCTTTGGTACAGTCAGCTGCACTGAGCACATTTGGGAAAGGCTCTGAATATAAACGATCCATGTTGTAACGCACACGGTGCCTCCCGTGTCTGTTCTGCCGAGTGCTAATAAACAGAGACTCCACCAGGCATTCTTCGTGCTTATGTTTAGCACTCTCCTCTCTTAATATTTTGCTCTCATAAAAATACTCATTATGGCCGACGAGTGCTCTTTAATTGCGGTGGCTTCCTGCATATGTTTTGCTGTTGCATAGCACAAGAAGATTACTCAAAAACATACGAGTTTTTTAATGACGGGAACAGGCCATTCTGCCTATATAGACCTGTTACATGACCTACTATCTACAGAGTATCCAGCACTGTGTCACGCCTGGCCTCGGACACCGGCGTCTCTGCTTCTGTTGCATGCCCTGAAAAATTGCTATGCTAGAAATGATTTTCTATGCTTCAACAACTCTTGTTTTGAAAACATACTCCCTTTGTATTTTTCTATTATATAGAAACACTGTAATATATAATTGCTACATGGAACTATTTCCCATACTTGGCGCCTTGTTCAACCAACAGAATATTAGTAAATATGGCCATGAGACTGGGGAAGGGAAACGAACGACACGACCCCCTCCCCCATCTCCGGCTTATAGTATAGTCCTTCATTTAGAAAATCCCTTTCATACCATTATACAGATGCTATTCTTCACTGTTTTTCTAATCTAATCTCACAGGTGGTTGTGGCATTATGGAGAATAACTTGATGTACCAGTCCTCGCCATGCATCGGGGTGTGTATGTGTGAGATTCCATCTTAAATTCAGAGGTACCAGTGGGCATTGCAACGAGAAACCACGACATGTCCTCTATCACCTGGATTACATGCCACGCACCCTGGAGCAAATCACGGAAAGGGAAGATGGAAAACATACTTCCGTCCTCTAAAGACATTTCTTCAATGAATTCAGTTGGGCATCTTATGTATTTATAAGGCTCTTTAACCAGGTCAAATAATATACATATCATTTTCAATGTTCCAGTGAGGGTCAGCTGCTACTACTACAATAATAACAACAACAATAAATATAATAATAAATATAATAATAACAAATATAATAACAACAACAATAAATATAATAATACATATAATAACAATGACAATCATCATAATAATAATAATAATAATAATAATAACAAATATAATAATAATTATTATAATAATACTGAGGCTTAGAGTCTGACTGCAGAGAAGTGCGGAAGGACGGGTGAAATGGCTGCATCAGTAATCCTGCACTTTCCTCCCATGTACACATTTTCTTGGGCCTTGGGTTCCACAGCTTTTCAGCGGGGTATTTTGAGCTCGGAGGTCATATTTAATGAATGACTTCTGCAGAATAGTGAGGGGGCGGGGCATTGTCCTCAGTTTCCCTCCGCTGATTTGTTATTGGACGTCGGGGACATGGCTAACAATATGGAATTATTCCCCCCCCTGTATTTTACTGTGTATGATCATGTGGTCATGCAGTGTTTGATACACATTAGTAATACAGGGGACCACCTTGGATTCAAATCACAGGGACTTGTGTTCTAATTCTTAGTGTTGGGATGATAATGGAATTTTGTGTCACGATAATTGTGTGAAAAATATCACAATAATAGTTTTTGGACGATAATCACATTTTAAGCAAAATACCTCTTAAAACATTTTTTTTTAAATACCATGGACACATTTGAAATGTAAACAATTGTATTTAATGTTGAAAATACATTAGGTTTTTGGTTGACTGGCTCAGTAAAAATGATACATTAAGGGTGCCACTCTGCTGGTTGATAAATTATTAATTATTTGTAAGCTACATTGATAATAGTATTATATTGAGGTGGCCACTCACTCACAGGGCAATTAGCAGTTTTAACTAATTATAATTCACGGCGATCTCCCATGTTTATATGCGCATTATGGGGATTATGTTCGGTTCTCCCTACCGTTGGTAGGTTGCATTTAACTACATTTCCCATGCACCCCTAACGTGACTGCTTGGTTCGCGCAAGGAAATCACCAAATGACACCAAATACTATTGTGGTCGCGTCTCTCAGTAACTACACTGACTGCAGCAAGAGTGGTAAGTCTTCTTGGGCATCCCCCGGAGCAAAACAAAATTACTTTGATCACGATAATAACGATAATGACAATAAAAACGAGAATGAAAAAAAAAGTTATCGTCATTATTGTCGAAGACGTTATTGACAATAATATGTTTTTATCGAGAATCGTGCCAACACTACTGATTCTCACACTTTCTGCTGCCCTCACATCAGCTGATATAGTTGTCTCAGCAAATAGGATGAGCTACTGTAGAATACTGAGCCACCATAATGTCATGTATCTTACAGTTGTCAATGGAATTAGGTCTGGGGAATCAGATGACTGCAGTAGAGATGGTGAAGTTTTGCACATCTCACTTGGAGAGATACGTTAAACCTGGACCACTGAGCCTGAATGAATGCAGTGTTTCAGCAGTTCACAGGAGCACAGAAGTGCCATTGTTACACAAATCATCTCAAATGGACAGTTAGCACTGAAGAACACCCTTTTAACACCAGAGGCACGAACTTAGCCTCCTTGGCTAAACTTGGTAATAGCCCAGGAGAGACTAAAGAAATTAGCCACACATCTTTCCAGGCAGGGGGGAGCATGCAGTTTTGTATGGCACCAGAAATGATGTCACGGATGAGTTGACCTCCTCCCTTTCATCCCCTTGATGTGCAGCAGGATCGTAACTGCCGGCGAAAATGCATTTCGTTCGGTTTGTCTTTGAAAGATCCAGGACATATGCCGTGCCCTAATAAGGCAAATTCATACGACTTCTGTCCTTTTTATGTCCTCTGCGACTTCTGCCAAAGTCTAGGAGCCCCGAACAGTGCCTGGAGCTCACGGCATGAGATGATTTGAGCTCTTGTTCCTGTGACTGAAGAAGGGGGCATGTTGGGAGAAATAAGGGGAAACAGATGCAGCGGTGCTTTGCAGCCCTGGGTTTTCTTCCTTCCAGGCACAGGATGAGAGCAGGATGTCAGACTTCCTCATCGTCAGCCGCTGGTTATGCGCTGTTTTCGGGAATGGAGCCAAAACAAGGCTGTCTGACACTTCACCGCCATTCTTCCCATCATCTTGTTGTAGGAGAGCGCATAATAATAGTAACAATAATAATAATAATAATAATAATAATAATAATAATAATACTTATCACCATCATCATCGTCATCATCAAATTGCTTTGTCAATGAAACCTGGCCATTTCCAGGAAGTCTCAAACCCAAGTACTAATCAAGCCCAGCTTTGCTTAAGTACTGTACAAACAGACTGTATGATCTGCTCGACTGTAAGAAACGCAAACTGCGGGAGCCAGACACTGGAAGCTAGACCCCCAGACCCCCAACATGCACATCTAATATACAGTACTGTATAATCTGGACTTTTAAATGAAACTATTTAATCAAGTACTTTGTTGAAGGGTACAACGGCTCTCCTATTCAGAGTTTAAGCCTATAAACTTATCTTACTAAAAGCAACAGCTCAAACTGCGACACTGTAACCCTCTTTACAATGTGGGTGTTACTTAAATGGCCAGTATACTTAAAGCTGATTATATTTCTTGGGCAAAGCTTTTTGCTAAATAATTGTTTTAGTGTGGTATACGTACGTGTGACATTGTGTGTTTGGTGAGTCTTGGACATGAATCGTTCTTGTTCAACAGTTGCTGGTTTGCGCTCACTAAAGCATGACTGCGTCTCTCAGATTTCAGCACCTCTACCGGGGGACAGCGCCCATCAAGGGAAACTGAGAAATGAGTGCAACACTCGACGAGGACGGATTCGTTACACACGCAAAGTGTTCAGAATATTCTGTGTACCCAAAGGCGCTTGTGTGAGGTGAACTCCAGAGCTAGAAGTTGCAAATATGTTTGTTCTGGATATTCACATCACATTAACCGCTCAACAAAATACTTCGAAAAACTTTGCCCATCTTCGTCAACCCTGATTTCACATTTTGTAATGCTGAACTAAACTCACTGCATATATCCGAGCGCACAACTGCATCCCAAACTAGTTGCATGTTATAGTTCTACCGCGGGCTAGAGTAAAAGCGAGTCAGTGAAAACCATATGATGTAGCCTATATGTGCTGCAATCATCATTCGAATTTTTCTCACCGTGGTTTGACCTATCGTTGCAAGGTAGCGGGAGCCTAATCACATTACTGAATCGAAGTCTTTAAGTCTGAGCCCTGCACTGGCGTGACTTGCCTTGTGAATTAGACCATCTTTTCCCTCGAGTTTATTTCCTGATGCTTTACACTGCCACTATACAAAAACAAAAGAGTTAGATGCTCAAAACGACAGCACCGTATCGACCGTTCTCCGTCATCCTGTTATTGGGCTTTTTCTTCGTCATCGTCTCGCATGCGGATAAAAAAACAAAACAACGAAATCACCTGCATTACATCACCACGTTTCCTTTCCAAGGATCAGTTTCTGATATCTAACAGTAAGTTCATGGCATCGAAGGAGTGAGGAGGACTGCCGCCTGTGCTTTTATTATTTTTACAGTAATGTAGATTGGAAAAGCGGGGGCGTTCGTCAACCGGCAGTCGTAGACCGTTTGCTCCATGACTGTGCTGTCTTTTATGCGAACGAGCAATTAGCAGAAGATGAAATGGCAGCGGCAAGTTTAGCAGAGTGCAGAGAACAGGGGCTCGCTGCCGTGGCTTTCCCTTATGAGGAATATGAGTGCAAAATATGTTACAATTATTACGACCTAGACCGTCGCGCGCCTAAAATCCTCGAATGCTTGCACACATTTTGCGAGGAATGCCTGAATACTCTTCATCTCCGGGAGGATCGACCATGGCGCATCGGCTGTCCACTATGTCGTCATCGGACACCAATACCGGATTACCGTATACAAAACCTCCCCAACAACACGAAAGTTACGGATGCTTTTCCTTTCTATATAGAATCGGACCCACTGCCCCAGGACAGCTTGCCCCCCTACCCTCCGCCGCTTCATCCAGCTCTGACTGCCTACCGCCGCGAAGAGGCGACCGGAGCTGCTGCCGGAGCGTCTCAGAATCAAACAGCTCCGTCTGTAACTCTGTCCACAGCTACCACGGCTTCCTACGACTCCGCACCCTACGAGAGCTGTCAGAACTGCAAGCGAGTAGCCCTGACTACGGGCTGCGTTTGTGTGATCTTTGCCTTCCTGTCAATGCTCGTTCTTCTGTTCATGGGCCTTATATTTGTGCATAACTACAATAACCCACCCTCGCCGGTGGGCCCCGTCTGTCTTTCAGTGGCCAGCATATTGGCCATGTTTTCCGTGGTTGTCACGTGGTTGATTTGCTGGTTGAAATACCGACCTGGGCCAGACACCGGGCGCTCCACCGCAACGACCACCAACAGGAGAAACACTTGATGATACTCTTTTTCTGTGGGCTACTTATTCACGTTCGTGTAATCCATGTGAATTCATCCATTTTACGTTTGCAGCGCCATAATGTAGATTATTCAGTATGGCCTTGCATCAAGAGTATTTGAACGTACTTCCAATTGGTGGAACTGACCACAGCAAAACTTCCAATGTAAATCTAACACTTTTGCTGTGACTAAACAAAACCATTTTTTTCATTAGTCAGGATATACATTCATATCGTTTTAAAAAATGTATTCTACAGTTGTCTCGAATATATTCTAGGCTTTGTGATGGCTTTTGTTATTTTTTATTTTCTCTTCCCGTTTCCAGTAACCAAGGAAACAAGAAAATATATGCATAATCTACTTGTGCTTGTGTTGTTATACGGTGGTACTGAGACCTGTGAGTATTCATGTTAAGATAGCAAATCTATTGATATTATTTTTTTACGTGGACAATCATATAACACCTTATGAGTTACTGGAATAAGTTTCTGAACACATGGGGCTTGGGTTGAAAAATTGATTTGAATATGTTCATTTAAAGAACCTTATATAATACATGAACTTAACTTATTTCTACATATACAATAGTGTAGGTCCTACACCATTGCATATATAGAAATAAATCAAGTCCATGTATTATAGGTGATACTGTAAGGGGGGTCATGATTCATGCTGGTATTAATAATATTTTAGAAAACCATAATGATAAATACCTAATTGTAAATAAACTTGGTCATTTTCAAAACTCTTTATATTTCAGCACCTTTGCAAAGGTGCACAACATTGAAGTAAAGAAAGACATTAAATTAAAAAAGTTTTTAAAAAAAAGCTTATAATACAGATGATGTAACCACAGGTAGTGAAAAAATGGAAATACCCTAATAGGATGGATTAAGGTATTTTCAAGTGGTTCTTAATTGGATGAAAATGAAGGTACATTTAACCATGCTTACTTGCCTGTTTGACTTGCACTTGAAATGAATGCAATTGTCAGAGAGTAGGTCACATTTCTGCTGATGCTGTGTTCCCCAATGAGTTTCATGCTGACATCATCTTGAACATCGTTCCTCAAAACGCATCAATACGTTGAACTGCTTTAATTGGCCATTGTAACTCCTGCCTAATGTGCCCCAACATCCAGACCTCTTTCAAATGTATCAAGGTTAAGTCTTATTTTGCAGCCATATTAGCTTTAATTATAGATGACCAGGCCTTTCTAGTATTTTATACACATGGCTGTGCATGATTGGCATGTAAAGTACTGAAGTAATGGATGAACTGTAGCTGTGTTCAGAATAGGCTCTGTTTTGTATTTCCTTGTTGTCCTTAATTTAGCCAGGTGTTTCCAGTTTTGTTCACTACTTAACTGTGGCCAGAAACTTGAGTGCCTTGGGGTACATCGTTTTACTCAGACACTGGCAGTTACATACTTTTTTCCCCCCAGTAAGAGCATGACAAATATTCCCCCTGTATTCCAGACTTAGGTTTCACATTTTACATTTACGATTAAGCATTTGATGTTTACACCTATACACGTTTCGAAAATAAAGATTTGAAAAAGTAGATAAATGATGTCACTTCATGTCCGTAAACCATTTCTATTGTTGATGATGATATTACATCATTGAATGCGAATAGATGGGAGATGAAAGAACTTGTTACAAGACTTATTGATTATTGAATTTATTGAGTTATTATTATTATGGTTATTGATTCAGTGCTGTGTGTTTTATATTACAATATTCTGTGTTTTATATTTTGTATATGAGAGGACATTCTTCACATTGGGCCTGTACATAGACTAGGCCTAGGCTTTCCCACATGTGACCCCTGGTGGATACGAAATGTATGCGCGCATGACTCCGGAGGTAAATTGCGAGTATGGTTGCAATTCTCTTGGTCATTGTTTTGTTTTCATCAAAATCGCTGAGGCAGACTTTCCGCAAGCATTATAGGACAGAAGACAGAGGAAACAACACGACAGTCATAATTCAAGTGTAATTATTTAATAGAATAATAATTCAATTAATTGTTTTCTGGAAAATGTTTGCAATATCTCTGGTAAGAAAATATAGAAAACCGTGAAATATCCAGCACAGAAAATTTAGTTCTAGAAAGGATCTCACTCCCAGAAGACTGTATTTTTGACTGTTTCCCTGTATTTGTGTTTTTATATGCTCATACCCACACAGCAAAAGTCCATGGTCTCATATAAACACTCTAAGGTGTTAAATGTACACCCTATGGTGTTAAAGTTACACCAACAGTGTTAGATTTACACCAACTGTTTCGCTGTGCACATGTGCTTCACAATTTGAGAGATTATTCACACATATCCCTTTTTTCAGTGAAGTAATACCACAGCCAGTCAATTTTAATTAGCAAGAAGCAGTCTGATGTACTAATGAATGTTAATGAGCTTTAAAACCCCCACATCTTCCAGAATTACTGAATGTGTTCCAGTTCACAGACATATGATAATTCACTCAAGAACCAATTTCCCAGTCCTTGGTGATTTTCTGTAGCCCCATAGGAAATATTGTGACCACATCCTTTTCTGAATAATAACAAAAACAATAATAGCATACTCTAATGGAAAATTACAGTAAATAAGTTCAGTAATTATGTCCTCTAATGGTCATCGTAAAGTAATGTTCAGATTGCCATGTGTTCTGAATTGCTTGCATGCATTTCTGCTGTGGTCCAATATTTTATTTTTGCTGATCTGTGAGTTTCCCATCAGCAACTGAAAAATGATTGAACTAACTAACTAACAAACTAACTAACTGACTGACTAACTGACTAACTGACTGGCTGACTGGCAGACTGACTGACTGATTGACAGACTGACTGACTGACTAACTAACTAAATACCCTTGCTTAGGGAAAGTTTGAGAATATCTCCTGGAGGGTGAATGTGAAAACCTGGTATTAAATGTACCTGTCATGTTTGATAAAGCCGATATATAAGCTGAAAGTGTAGGCCTCCAGAGATATCAACTGCTCTATCAGATGCTAAGAGATAAGAGAAAATGAGATAGAGAGACACACACAGCCATACTGAGAGTGAGGGTTATAGTGTCTGTCTATGCGCACTATGTGTGAGTGACGGGACGTTTGTGTCTGGGTGGGGGTTGCAGGTGTTTTATTCTCTAGCCAGGTACCAAATACAAGCTTCCCTGAGGTAGACCTCCCCTTGTTTTAAATGAAAATCAGTTTTAAATGAAAACCACAGAGCATTTCATTTAGAATCCTCTTTCTAGTTAATCTGTAATCCCCCAGAGAAGGGCACTGCTGGGAGAATATTACTCCAGGGTAAGACTCTGGGGGTGCGGGCCTTGAGGGCCTGCAGTTTGGGTTCACCGTGGAGCTAATAAACCCTCTTTCCAGCTTGGAGAAATCAGATAACAAAGGACTTAGTGCTTCTCTCTGTACTTTATTTACATGGATAGGACTTGTGTAAGCAAGCCATTGATGTACATATGAAGGATAAGTCTTGAGGCGCTATGGGCTTTGACAGTTTGTTCTAAATGTTTTAACAAGTGCACTTTTGTCACTTGCTGTACACAAAGATATATTTATTGATGATTGGTGAGGATGCAAACCCTTCCACTCACCCTTTCTTCTCTTCCCTCTCTTCCCTCTCTTCCCTCTTCCCTCTCTTCCCTCTCTTCCTTCTTTCCTCTCTTCCCTCTCTTCCCTCTTTCCTCTCTTCCCTCTTCCCGTCTCTTGTCCGCTGAACTCACTTTCCAGTTTCATTCACGTTCATGCACTGTTATGAATTGCCCTGTGAAAGTAATAGCCAAAAAGCTAGTCTATTTTGTTGTTGGTTTTTAGTGTGTTCTGAATTCTGGATATTATGGCTGCAAATCTTCCAGTATGAAATAAATGAACAATACAAATTTTGATCATGATATTGCTGCTATTTTTTAAACATACGCATTTCATATAAACAGTCCATTGCTTGTTTCTACAATACTGTTCCTTACTGCAGCCAGTAAGCAGTACTTTTTTTTGTCATTTCCTCAGAAACATCTGTTCCCAATTGATCCCGTTAAGTATTCTGATATGGTCTGATTTTGTATTATATGTGAAGCCCCATCACGCCTCTCAGTTTAGTGTCTCAACTTCTCAATCAATGAAAACGCGCGCTCACTAAATAATGGAATATTTATTGCAGTAAATGGTACAATGCAAGGGCATTGGCTACACCAAAAAAATTGGCAACACATTCAAAAAAGTGCATATAAATCATTAGTTAAGAGAGACCATAAACTATGGGGGAGTTTTTCTGTCAATATTATATCAATAGTTTAAAGGTGAAAATAAATACATTGATAACGATATAAATGATTGATTCTAATGGGTAGTGTATTTAAGATGCAAGTTATGGCATCTGCCAAGTTACAGGTTGGCATGGCATGCGATATTGACGGATTTAGTAACTTGAATTGCTCATCTGTTCGGCCTTGCGTCTCTAACCCATGCAAATCACGTTCACAAACTACGCACATTCAACCACAGTTGCCCTTAGCTGACGAGGTCTTTCCCCCAGACTTCAATGCCAACACCACCATAGCCATTGTTCCTCAGGAAACATCAGTTCAGCCGTCTTAGCCACTGGGGTTCCTGCCAAATGTGCCCTATAAGCAAACGTGCCCTTAGTCCTTAAAAGTCACTAAGATTTGATCATCTAGCCACAGTAGCCAGTCAATTTAACGGCAGCTAGGCCTGCGCAACATTTTTTTAAATACACAACTGTGAGCTTGCTGGGGTCTCAAGTGCCTAATTAACTCAGGAAGCACACCTGTGTGTAAGCACCTGCTTTCAATATACTTTGTACCCGTCATTTGCTCAAGTGTTCCCTTCATTTCAGCAGTTACCTGTATATGGATAACATAATATGTCTGTGTCAAATAAAGAGTAAAAGCATGCCCATATTTATTCCCACTAGTAGTTATATGTTGTGTTTACTATATGGCTGTATAAAGTAAGTCTAATACAAATAAGAATTTCAGAATAGCTGAAAAAAAAAGAAAGTATTTTAACTGTCAATTTATAGCTAAAAGTAAACAAAGAAAGTATACATTAATGAAGAAGGGGTGAAATAATGACATGCATTTGGGTAATGTGTATTATTAAGCAAGAACTGTCGGCCTGGAAGGACAACGTGTCGTTGTGTTCATTGATATGTTGTTCTGCATGGTTGGTCTTTAGATGGTACTGGTGTAAAGTAGGCAATACAGTAGGCCCATGTGTAATATATTGAATGTATGAAGTATGCATTCACATATGCCAGGTCTACTGTAAACGCACTATTTGTTTTGTATAATATATGTACATTTGTACAATGTAAAGGCAACTTGCTCGGATGGATTCAAAAATGCTTCTGGGAGTGTTTTTTTAAAAGTGAAAATAAGAAATGAATCGATCAGGTTTCATCTTTCCTTTGACTGTTTGGCATTACCACATAACACAGTGCATTTGGGAGAACACATTCTCTTCCGATGACAACATGGAAAAACACAGGACCAGGTTGGTACATTATTGAATGTAGGCAATATGGGATAGAAGTGTAATGGTACGACACTTTTTTGATTTGTGTGAAGCATATGGCTGAAAGTGTTTTGTATTAATCTGGTTTAATTTTGATATTATTATTATAAAAATGATTGTCATAACTTAGTTGGCTAGACGATTTTAACAGTATGGTTGTAGAATTGGCTATGCCGTTGTATATGTGAATAATTTGGCTTATTATATTTAAAATATTTTTGTTGTGACATTAAATAATATACAGATGTTTAATGAACACACACGTGTAATATCAGAAAGAACTCCGCGTTTACATATGGTGTAGGTTACTCCGTATCCCTGTCAATGAGCCTTGCGCACAGACGTCTCAAAAAGGAATAATTAATCTGATAAACACTGGGAGCTGGCCGAATAAAACCACCCCTGGTTTCATAGTTCCGTATTTCGGCATAAAATCGATAGACCACTAAAAAAGATACAAATTAAACACAGTACATTTTCTTTGAATGTACTTTCTTTTTAAACTATTGCAACTCGTTTTCAGAATAATGTCTGCCGTCACAACACATCCAGTTTTACGATGAACTAAAAACAAAAGATTCGCACGTAAATTGTTTTGAAGAATGTGTTTCGGAAGCATGACAAAGAAACAATAATCGTCAGAAAATAGTCACGTGCGCCATTATTTACGCATTCTTTCTTGGCATTTCACAGGCTATCGCTTTCTTGTGTTTTAAACTTATCAATAATCAATAATCAACACAGAAACTAACAAACATTAGCAATTTGTGTGCGATTGTTTGTCTACAGCCTAAATATATTATGTAGAGTAAAACAAACCCTGGTTTTTAAATCAACATTGTAAAGACTCATAAAATATAATAAACATGGTGAGAACATTTTTTAAAATTTAAAATAGGTAAAGAATATATTTGTTCTTAGAGAATGTTGAAACGGCAATTTTAAAGAAACATACTACACCCATTAATGTGCAGGGCAAATGGGCTACTTCATCTCAGATTAAAGCAGAACCTCGTGGTAGTTGAATCATTTTTATTTTTGTAATCTATTAGATATGACGAAAAAGACAAGTACTGATTAATTTATTCTCAAATCGGGAGTCCCCATAGTTCTATTCATAGTGCTATTCGAATAGTTCATCCTAATTACATTTTGTTAAAAATATACAGACTTCTGAACCTTTAGGCTACATTATGAGATGATGGCATTTCAGGCTTTATTTATGGCGCAATTTTTCCTCATCAAACAAACTTAGAGGGAGTGAGCATTTTAGCCGCACTAATGGATTTGACACGGAGATCTCATGTCCCTTTTAAGATATCCAAACACTGAATCATGACTTTCTGTTGTTTTATTCATTCTTTGTATTTATAGCAGTATAGAGTTTCCATAGTTCTTGTGAGAACCCATATCAGCACATTTGTCGTTGTAAAAAAATGTTTTTAAAGTCAAGAATAGGCCACAAGTTGTTAAGAGCAATATCGTAGCCTAATATTCAAGTAGCCTATGGCTTGCTATGATAGAGCCTACTCGATAATTGCCTGTTTTTTTATATAGGCGTAATATGCTTTATAATAGAGGTTGCATTTGATGACCATGTACCATCTGTAATATAAAAACAGATCACATACGTATTGCTTTGTTAGTGTTAGCTAATCGTTAGATAATCGAGTTATTATTAATTCCATCAACGCTTTTCAAAACTATATCAATCGATGAGAATCTGTGCTAGGAATAGTTTAATCCCCATCTCTTATTCCTGCTGGTTGTGACATTGTGTGTAAGACTACACACATGGAAGTTTGGGGTTTTATTCAGGAGTTCAGGGGTTTTTTCTTAGTGTAAAACATAGCATTTATTTGGTGTTTTGTCCATTGTGTATTGGCCTATATGTCATAAAACACTATAATTAAACAGTATTGACAGGAACACGAATAAAGCACTTTGTCATTCAAAAGAGCTCTTAGAGCCATAGAGACATTTATTATGAGTTACATTTTATTGGTTGAAATTATTGGAATTATTCTGTTGGTCCTGAAGTGCGTTGTATTATCTAAATGTATTCTCAATTAAGAAAATTATTCGCTAAATTTTGAGTGATTGACATTGGAAAATTATCATTTAGTATGCGCGTTTATCACAGGATTGCCTAATACCCAAATAACCTATACAAAAGAGTCACATTACGTTAGGTCATACAGAATTAGTAGATGCAGAGGCTATGGATACGTAGTTTGACAGAGGTCGTAGATAAACAGTAGATAAAGTACAAAGAATGACATAATAAGTCTTCCTAGGATGTATGTAAAGTTTATTTGAGCTTTCCATGAATGAGAGAAATCGATCACTTAGCACGTGAAAGAACCCCCGTTTCCTCGAGTATATTCCCTCCTGTTTTCTTCCATTGTCCGCGTCCGGGCAGAAAGAAAACATTTGAAGTGCCTTTTCACTTCCACCAAGAAAGGTAAAATGGATGTTGAACAACAAAAGGTAGGCCTATATGTTAATGAAGCGCCCGTTTGCATTCGGGAGATTCTTCCCGCAGTGTTTTTACACATTAGGTAGCAGAGTAATTCTAAGAGAAAAGGAGCTCGAGAACATTAAAGGCACGAGCTTAATAGGAATGGCTTGTAGGTTACGTGTTTCCATCAGGAGGCCGTGTGCCCCAGTGTTGAATAATTAATATCAGATCTAGCCAACAGTAGAGTGAGTAAACAGAACCTAACATCATCAAGCCGAAGTTATCAGCAAAAGTATATACATATCATGACTATCAAAGTGTAGGTGGGTAATTATTATGGTGGTGATGATATTATTATTATTATTATTATTATTATTCAACCTAACTACTATCTATCTAGTATAGTAGTAATTAGTATAGGAATAACACGGGTGTTCTCCACTTCTGTAGTCTACATCGTACTAGATAAGAGTCTGCCAAGTGTAATATAGTGCAACTACTACTAGACAATAATAATAACAAGAAAGTGAATTATATCCATCCACCTGCATTACGGCACTTAATTTAAAGTTTCAGTTAAAATTAAAATAGTTAGCAGTGCTTTTCCCTATGTAGGCCTATTCCCAGTCTGTCCCGCGGCAAAGTGGCTGCTAACTCCACGTGCACCAGATAATCCGATTAAAGTGCACCTGGGACTGGGACGATGTCCTGTCACCTCCCAGAGCCGGTAGCTATGCATTGAGCACTAGTATAAGTCCCTAGTGTCACTCTATTATATTATCCAACAACATGAGGAATTTTTTAAAATTAAGAATATATTTTCAATTATCCAACTGATTATTTTGGCGATGTTTTACACCAAACCATAAATATATATATGGGCATGCTTTTGCGCAGTTTATTTGAATTTCGGAGTTAAAATGTCACGCAACACATGAACCAAAAAGGAAACAGTATATATATTTTACCATTATGATTTAGACAAAAATGTAAGCAAAACAAACCCGTTGCAACTTTATGATTCAAGTAAAGCATAAACATTTTTTGCCTTTGAATGTAATTATATAAATAACAGCGGTGTTAATTACGTTACTGTCATTATATGTGTAAGTTCTCACAAAGCATATGTCTGACTCACACGTTCCAACTGCTTTTTCCAAATCGCCCTTCCATGCATGAATAACACTTTAATAACTAGACTTATAATAGACAACCAATTGGTTATAATTACTGTCTGCGACAGTCGTACAACCATTCACAATGAGAAAAATCACATGTTTGTAATAAAAAAGCTATTATGAATATGAAAACGCATCGACTTGAAAATCCTGTGATTGTAGGTCATATTAGGCCACATGTAGCCTAATGTTGATCACGTGTTGGTTCTTCAAAGAGCAATGAAGGCAGATAGTGCCGAAGCCCGCAAGTTCCCACGATGCCGCATGCGCCATCACTTCTGCCTTCACACATATGTAGACGGCTTATTTCTATATACCCTTTGATTTCTGCGGTATTTCCCTTACGCGTGTAGCATAAATGTAACATGTTACCATAGCGCTTGAAACTATACGTGAAGTTCCAGAAAAACACAAGGATGCTTTTGAGAGGAAACATTTTTATGTATTTTGGAAAAGATCATTGTTTGAGTTCAAAAGCCATTTTGGGCATGGTTCGCTCTCCTTTTGACTGATAGCGTTGCTGAGCAGGACTTCATGACTGACAGCACTCATCAATGGGTTTCCACAAATAAAGAGAGCGAGGGAGAATGGGGGCGGGCAAATTGCGAGCCCCAAGAAAGAGCGGGAGGGAGGTTACGAAAGAAAAAAGGATGGGGTTTTCTAACAATTACGAAGTTATAAATGCAACCACTTCACAATTGCACCTTCCTTCAGTACAGACGATCTTTACGGCACTCCTGGCGTCATACCCTGCTGAGGGGGTACCACCTCCAGTCAAATACAGAGCTTCTTTAATTCTAATTGAGGCAATGCTCTGTAAATACCAGTACATACTCACTCCCTGGAAACCACAAATGTCCTGAATGTTCTATTTCAGAATATTTTAGACTTACGTTACAATTTTATCTGGAGTCCAAACACATCTCGTCTGTCGTTGAAGTGTCATTGCAAGAACCAGAGCTACTATTAGAATCGGCATCAAAACAAACTCATTAACAAAACACGTTTTAAAAAGAAATGATCAAAGAGAATAACATAATCCAGTGATTAGCGTTATCCACGGGATATTTGCTAACGAGAAACTTCATCTTTCCCATTTTCATCACAGTTGCCATTTGAATGCAGAAACTTTTAACGCCGAATATTCTGTTTAGACTTCCTTTGTTATTTTAATTGTATAATGACCGCACTTTACTGTAATTTAATATGTTAACGAATACATTTTTAAAATAACGGTCTATTATTATTATTATTATTATTATCCCTAGTATTAGCAATTCCCTTCTACTCTGACTGTTAAGTGTTTACTTTTGCACTGAAGTGCCTTGAACTCACACTCAGTCACAAGAAAAGAAAGTTATTGCTTCCAGCCAATCGCAGTGCACTATCAACTACTGGGCATCAATGCTCTTAGCCAATCGCAAGCCCAGAAATGCTGATGAGTACGGGATGCAACAACTAATAAATGTTCCATCTTTACACTCTCTTTAAGTGTGTCAATATCAACAGCAGTGTAAGGCTACCGAGCTCGCTACAGAAACTTCTTCGCCACATTATACTAGCTTTAACTTGGAATCAAACAGTGTACTTGGATGAACTTCGCAAATCTATAGGATTTTCCGTCTAACTTTCCTTTACAACGTTGGCTTTTTTTGCATGGGGGAACTCTACACCATTTTCCAGGACAAGAAAATTGCCCTCTTCACCATTGAAGCCGGAACATCCAAAGACTGGAATACAAGTTGAAAAAGTTCTCTTTCACCTTAAATATCTGTCCTGCCTGCGTGTTTGATTGCGGGAGACATGACAGCGCTAGCGGGTGCCATACCCACGATGATGCGCCCCACACCACCTCAAAATTATCCGCGGGGCAGCTTCCCACTGGAAGGTAAGAAATATCAATCACTAATCCGCGGGGAACCTGTACGTGTGTTCACAGTTGTATTCCATGTTTATTGTTGTAAACAAATGTAAACTATTAACGCATGCAAAAAAAAGAAGAAGAAGAAAAAAAAAACGCAGCAATTATAGTAATTTTCAATTCAAATAAACCTTTGGTAATTCGCATGTCAATTATATTATTTTTAAAATAATATTTATATTTTAATAATTGAGTTTCCCAATTTGCATTCTAAATCTACAATACATTGTTGCCTTGGTACAGTATCCTGTCTGATATGCACATTTACAGCAATTATGTGTAGGCCTATATAACGTTCATGTTTGTTTATTTTCTGTCTTTAAAAACCTTGAAAGTAGAGAATTCAATTCCCAAGTTAATTTACTTCTTACATTGGTTAACTTGAAGTAGGCCTAAAACAAGTTAATAACAGGTCGTATACAATAGGCTTATAATTCAAATTTCAAGTAACAAATGTTGAACAGCAACAAGTTGCTTCAAGGTATTAGACTGTAACTGTGGATGAACATTCTTGATGGACAAACCAACGTTTGTAATGTTTGTAGTCAGTTATGTGTAAAATACTGTCAGAGAACAATATTTTGAAATAAACTACATTTGTATTCATTTAATGCTATTGTATTTCTGTTATTTGCTAAATAATTTATCACCGGAAAAAAATAATTCTATTTGTCTTATTAAATCAAGTGGATTTTGTATTTGAATCCGTAGGTGATTGGGAGAAGGTAATTGGGAGAAGCGTCAAACTTCTTTTTCTTTATATAAGTCTTGTCATCATAACCATTAAAAGGTTTGTTTTGTGTTGCGCAGTCTCTACCCCGCTAGGTCAAGGCAGAGTAAACCAGCTCGGCGGAGTTTTCATAAACGGCCGACCTCTGCCCAATCACATCCGCCACAAGATCGTGGAGATGGCTCACCACGGTGTCCGGCCATGCGTCATCTCGCGCCAGCTTCGTGTTTCCCATGGCTGCGTGTCCAAAATTCTGTGCAGGTACCAAGAGACCGGTTCTATTCGGCCCGGTGCCATAGGAGGAGGAAAACCCAAGGTGAGCTCAGACATGAAAGGGACTCCCAAGTCCCTACCCTCTACGCCCGATTTTGCGCTGTCTTTTCACACTTTAAAATCAGCTCTGTCACCAATTCAGGGACTAATTCAGGTTACTCAGCATAGGTGCTATTTGGTGTGTTTATGTGCGCATGGTTTTCTTTGTGGTGTGCCTTGCTTTGCCATTTCAATAGTTCCCAATCCAGTATTAATTGAAGAGATTGCTAACGACAGGAATATGTTTTATAACTGTGATTCATTAAGTTTCATGTAATTAATTATGTGTTGTTGTTGATAGGTGTCATGTGATCATTAGGCGATAAAACATTATTCTCATCAATATGATTCTGATAATGTTTATCAATACATTTAGAATAATAATAACATAATAACAATCATGTTAATTCACAATACAAAACTAATCAAAATCTAATCAATTCTTTTGAATTATCATTTAAATTGAACACCTTTAAATACACCGTAAATACACTATGTTAGCAATAATAATACTACTACTACTACTACTACTACTACTACTACTAATAATAATATTCCTCCTCCTCAACCTCCTCCTCCTCATCATCATCGACATCATCATCATCTTCAATAATAATAATAATAATAATAATAATAATAATTATGTAATTTATAGCAGCTGGCAACACTGGATGTCGATAAGAAGATCGAAGAATACAAGCGGGACAGTCCTGGAATATTTAGCTGGGAAATTCGGGACAAATTGCTGAAAGACGGGGTCTGTGATCGGAGCACTATTCCTTCAGGTAATATAGTCGATTCGTTTACAACCCATGGCAACGTATGGGACAATTCTACTTTACCATTTATACTAATAACTTCTTAACATGATTCAATTAAATATTTTAGTGTCGTGCATCTTCATAGTTTAAAAAAATAAAATACATTCAAGCTTCTAGCTACATTCTAGCCCTGCGAAATACTAATATTCACATTTTCGTAAAGTTACAGGCCTATTTTTGACTGGAATATTTTTGAACAGTTAGGAAACTTCCAAATGTCCTCTTTGATTTCCTTAATTTAAAACAAAGTTACGCTAATAGTTAAATCAGAGTTCATTCAGAGATAGGCCTATAACAAATATTAATTTATTACTGATTCGTTTAAAAAAATAATAATAACACAGGCAGTGTAAATCGTAGCATTTTGAGCATTTCAAAGCAGCTTACGTAAAGGCATGTTTTAGAATCGTATAGCAATAGGCTAACACACGACTGCCAAGCACGAGACAATTACATTATTTTTGAGGGAAGTAACCTCATATTTCTAGCTGCAGTAAATAAATAGTCTTTATTCATTCGTGATGTTTTGTTCTTCGTTTTAAGTGAGTTCAATCAGCCGAATTATGCGATGTAAATTTGGGGGCAGTGGCGAGGACGACGAAGAGGTAGAAGACATCGAGAAGAGGGAGTTGGAACAGAATGGAAGAAGGGCGAAACACAGTATCGACGGCATCCTCGGTGACAGATGTGAGTGGGGACCTCTTATGTTCTACTGAAAAGGCTAACAGTATCCCAAACTTGACTGCAACGATATCTGAAACCTTTAGTATCAGTCAATAGGCTACTATTTAGCCCGTGATGCAATCGTATCAAATAGGCTGCAAATGTAGACTAGTTACATTTTATACACTTACACGAGAGAGCAAGAACCTTGACTGAAGAAGCAAAATGATGAAAAACGTTCTATTAAATTCAAAACAAACAAATGTGAATATTAGTTCTATTCGAACAGTGGCCTGAGTGTTTTTTTCGGACGCACTACTGTGTTTCTGGTTGATAAGCCATCTTGTAATTTTGTGAATTTTTTTTGTTGTTGCTTGAAACTTGTTTTAAGTTTGCTAAAGGCCTATCAAATTGGTTGGAATCATAGCATGCGATATTTAATGGAATAGGGCTGCCATACACAGTATGTTCTCAAAGTATTATGAAAAGTTATATTTGTGAAAGGTGCTTTTTGTTTTGACCTTTTCGCTTTGCTCCCTTGAGGCCCTTTTTTTTGGGGGGGTGGGGGGGGGGGGGGGGGGGGGGGGTGGAATTCACGCTGATCATCAAAGGCGCTGAACTAACCGCCGTCCACGAGACCTGTGGTATTTGCCTTCCTAAGTAGAGATGCAAGTCTTACAACAAAAGAAAAACCATTCCATATAAAACCATCAAACAACTAAACTTTACTTGGAAATAATTTTTTCGATTAAGCGTTTAAACGCCAGTGTTGCATTACCAGTGGCTTCTGAATTAAATTAAATGTTTACTAACGGTTCAGGATGTGTGATGATAGGTCTGCATAAAGAATATTCTTTTGAATTAATGTAGCCTCAAGTTTCTTCTAAGTGAGTCTTCCAGTATTTTTTATAACTGCGAAAGTTTATGGTTTTAGTTGGCCAGTTAATATTTTAAAGACGTTGCCCAATCTAATAATAATAATAATAATAATAATAATAATAATAATAAATAGTTATTTTTGATATTCTCTGTATATTTTATATGTTGAATGGACTATGCCTAAAATATGATGGTCTACTTCACTGACTGACCAGTGACACAAAGTTTGACTCAGGTCATTTTCAATAATTAACCCTTAAGATTACAAATATGTGATTACAATGTTATTAACTGAACATTCTAATGCTGATGTAACAATCACTACTTAAAGCAATGGAGATCTCGAACACTGACTTTCCCAAAAAAATTAAAACATTCCAAAAAACATACTTTTCAAAATAGCCTAATAAACATGTTAGTAACCGACAGAAGCGGTGGACGACACTGAACATACCAGTACACTTTTCATACATAACTTAAAATAATTTGTGTACCCCACTAATTCATGTCATGAGGTGTGAACATGTGTAACCCATAATCACTACCCCACACACCCCCACTCGCTTTGGAAAATGTGATTTTTTTCTTCAAGCAATATAGACGAGAGAGAGAGAGAGAGAGAGAGAGAGGAGAGAGTATCAAATAAGTTGACCAAACATTTGTACAACTGTTCCATTCTGTACAAAGACGGGACTTGCGCGCACAATTGGGCACTTGAAGATGAACTTGGGAGACAATGCTGCCAGAGTCCATTGAAGCTCACGCTTCGGCTTCACGCCGTCAAAAGCAGCGCTGCAAAGCGGCTCGGCCGACACAAAAGGAGCCAAACTTTTTATAATTCCGCCAGAAAGGAAGAAAAAGTGTCCAAAGAAAAGACCTATAAAGGACGCTATGAGCTTGCAATGGGGGATGAATTATTCAGCGCTCGCCAATAGCCCCAGCTCATGTAGTTTTATAGACTGTTCAGCACCGTTCTCTGTTTTCACATAGCCTACAAAATGATTCTGTACGTACTCCAAAAGATGCTGACTGCCATTTTAGAAGAAAATGGCAAGCGCTACATTAATATGAATTCTGTCATACACTAAGAAGCTGTTTTAGAAGAAAAGACATTTTGTTTATATTGAGTGACTGATGGTAGATAGTATGCTACCTGCTGCTGTTTACCACTAAAACTTTGCAACCACTTCAAACTGGAAATACAAGAAATACAAAATCTGACATATACAAGTTTGAATATAAAATGTTTGAGAATGTTGGTAAATAAGCGAAAAGATTTTGCTCTTGCGCTTGAAAGACTCAGATAGAGTACATTTGATCCCTATAAACTATGTCAGAGTTAAATTAACACTGAATATTTCACCGTGTATTAATACTCCACACTGGGAATGATGGAGAAATTAACATTCAGTCACAGCTAAGAGTTTAATAACATGCCCGTGTTCAAATGAAATTTATGCATAATAACCGCTTCTAAACATTTTTTGGGTCCTCTAAATATGTCCGTTGCCTAGTTGTGTGCCGTACAAAGATTTAATGGACATGCGAGGACTGAATGGACACTTGTTGTTTTATTTTCCTGGAGGGGCGCTCTGCCCCCCTGGTCACGATGGGCCCGCCCTCATCACATGCGCGACCACATTATTCGTCCTGCACAGTCACTCCTTGAAAAATTTCCTCAGCTAGATCATATCTGGCCTTTCGTTTTTCACACTTTCATCTCGTGACTACACGCTTCCTGCCCTCCCTGTCTGCGGGTACACGGCCATATGCCGTTTGTGTGCTTACTGTTGATTTTTGTGTACACTTTAATGGCGTTACAGCCAGTTTGGTATGTGCATGAATACTACTTACATTCTGAGGATGTGTACAAATTAAATCCCCACTAGAGTTCCTCTTTAATCCACTTGCGGGTCGAGGGATCAATACATGATTGACCGTTCTGTGTCAGAGGATTTACCAAGTGTGTAACACAGTCGACTGAAAAGAGACTCTCCGTTTCAAAGCTGATGGCAGGGCGAGCTCATAAAACATGTGACTGGGACAGTAAAGGAGACAATCGCCATTGAACCGCGGCCCTCTGTGTTCTTCGGATTGCCCTGGCAGCAGCAGTGTCTGTCCCTCACTGCTCGCAGGCCATTGTCTTTAACAACTCTGAATTAAAATCTCAAAGGGACCTTTTCAGTGTTACTGGCCAAATATTGATTAAGTAGGGGGTTTGCAGCGGTTGTTGTTGTTGTGGTGGGAAAAGGGACTGGCTGTTCTCCGGCTCGCAAGGTTCAGGGTTCATTATCAGATTCGCTTAAATGCCGAGATCAAAGTGGGACGGTTTGGATTTATGCGTCTGGGAATGGGATGTGAGGGATACGTTCTACGGAGTGGTCTGAGCGCGATTTGAGGAGATTCGGGAGCCGTGGCAAACCTCACGTGCTAAAATATAACCTCTGAAATATAGTGATATCGTTATGATAGATGCTGGTGTTGGATATATTGCTGAATATATTAGTAAAAGTCAGTGTTATTTGTTGAATTTCAATAATATATACGCAGGTATCAAGTTATATATTGCATTATTAAAAGTCTTGTAAAAATATTTAAAACGTATTTAAACTTATTCACACAGAACTGCACACCTGAAAAAGGAAAAAAAATGAAGGCATTTTGTGAAATATACTGACATTCGGATGTATAACAAAGTGTATATATTATTTGGAAATCAAACCATATTTATACGTATTTGGCCATTTCATAATGATCTTGACTCATCTAAATATCAGCAGACCAACAAAAAATGAGATGTTGTGGATAGACATTTTGCACACTGTTTCTGGTCTGTTAGGCACAATAAGATACACTGAGTTTGTTTATTCCTGTCATTCAGTTATTCAGTTTCTCTCCTAAACACAAACTGGGTAATATTCTCACTTTGGTATAAATCTTTCTCACCAGTCACCTACCATGCACCTTTTAACTGCAATTGGCAGCGACGCTTCTAACCAGTTCAAAACTCTGCAAAGTGTTTCGATAATGACCAAAAACAGGTACCTCACATGCAAGTCCAAGCCTCATTTTCCAATTTCTACTCCAGCTCTGTATTTTATTCTAGGGCTCGCAAACATTGCTTGTCTTTTAACCTCATTTAGCTAATTAAAATTAGCCAAAGAGTTACCAAAGTGAAACGAGTTTTGTGCCCCCCCACCCCACCCCACCCAAAAAAGAGAAAATAACAAACCTTTCAGAAACACAAACAGTCAGAAGGATAACTTCATCCATGAAAGGCAATCCAGGAAATGCTAATTGAATAAGCCTGGATCTTTAAACTCTGCCATGGTGAGTGCAGTCAACTCGTCATAATTAGGTTTATTGAGGCGAGTTCCAACAATCTGCTTCCATTCTTACAGGCTTATTGTCCTGGGCCAGGGGAACCAAAGGAATCAAACGCTGACAACACATGAAAGGGGGATAAGATTTAGCCGCTTTTGTCAAAGAAACTAAGCAGGACTTTGTTTGTGTAAATAAAGTGTGGAATGAGCTTCCCTCTATTTAGGCAAGCACAGGTCTCTAGAAAATGTTTTTAAAAAAAAACTGGGATAGATGCCAAGAAGGAGAGAGGGAAAGAGAGAGAGAGTAAAAGAGAGGGAGAAGGAAAGAGAGAAGGGAGAAGGAAAGAGTACGAGAAGAGGAGGTAGCGCTGTGAGTTGGTTTGTAACGTTTGTCGTTATTTTCTTTCTCACATATTTGGTTTGACAATTTGAACCGTATACTTTATCCATGTGAGATGTTTTCTTCAGTGCAAAATCACCCACTTTCTTTACCAGCTCCCAGTCTTACGCCATATTCCTTTTCTCCTATTCCTCCAGTCTTAAGAGCCTATTTCTTGTGCCTACTGACTTTCCAAGCATGAAAAAACACACTTATCTGTCATTGAATGGTGTCTCTATGCTTCATTAAAGCTTCTTTCCCTGTTGGCACCGGCATTGTGGCTCTCCAATATTAATTCAAAGAGCAATCGATGAATGAGGGCCATCTTTGAAGTGGGGGGACTCGATGCGAGCTCTTGAGCGGCCCCTTGGCAGTGATGAACTCCGCACATTCAGGCGACCGCTCCGCAAGACAGTTTGAAGAGACTCAAAGAGGAGTGAAAGAAATGTGGCCGCCAAAGGTCAAGGAGAATGCCTTTTTAGGGCGGCGTTCGCTGTTTGTCGGACGTATTAACCTAGCAAAACTGCGAGGAGAGAAGAAAATGAATGGCGGTAAAAGTTTTGGAGGCCGAGGGAGAGGTTAGAGAAAAGCATCAAAATGACACTGTTTAATTGGGGAAATCCAGACAGGGAGTTGTCAGTCACTTAATTTGAAAAGCCTGGGTCTTAAACTCTGTAGGGTAATTGGATTATCCTTGGCAGCGCTGGGATGGCAAAGCAAAGGGTCCCTGTTGATTTCAGTGGGGAAAAAAAGAAGAATTGAGAAAGAAAACCAATCTGAAATCCAAAATAACCATAGCCTGCCAGACCAGAATGGCGACGTTGTCTGGTTTATAACATGAAAATGTGTCTTCTGATGTTCTCACAAAGAAGAAAAAACCGGAGAGTGCAATTTCTCAATTATTTTGTTTCCCTTACATATCTTCTGCAAAGCAATGTCTTCTAGGTTCTCTAATTGATCCTGTACATTTTGACATTAGGAATGTATTCCTCCAAGTTGACCTTTTCTGTTGGTTACAGTCCGATAAGAAATAGGATTATTAGTAAGAGTGGAGGTAATAGATGACGAGAAAGAGTGCATGATGAACCTGGTTTCTGCTTGTAATGGGAGAGTGAGGTTCTGTGAACCAGACAAATATAATAATATAGAATGTAAGAAAGATAAAGATGTAATATCTTCTTAAATTTACAGTTTAAAGTGAACATAAGAACATGAGAATATATATAACGACGAGAACATCCAGGCCCACCGTTTATCAAGAAACCTAGCTGTTTAGGCACATTCCAGAGAGCCAGAGGAGAGAGAGAAGATGTAACCGTCAATCACTGTCTGACAGAAGTTTGCTCTGCAAAGCCAAATGCTGTGATCGGCATCAAAGCATCAAAGCGTGTGATTGGCTACATCCAGTTTGGGCTGCATGAAACCTCTCCCGTTTGGGATCCATGCATGAAACGTCTCCCACCCCGTCGCCGTGTTCGTGCCCTAGGCGATGGCGGATGGAGCTTGCGGCTTGTGCCTGGTTAGCCGCGCGGGAGCTGCATTCTTCTGCACGGTGCCGCCCCCGGGGCCCGCGAAAGCGACGCCGTCACGTCCCCGATGCTGTAAACGAGCAGTTACTGCCTCACGCTGGGCTGACATAATGCGCCAGCGTATGTGCTTATGCCTCTTTCTCACTCTGAGTATGAAGTAGATTAAGTAATGATTTATCTATTTAAAGCCCCCATCTCCCCCTCCCTCTCCCTCTCCCATCCCTGCCTCTCTGGGATGCTCTCATATATGCTCTACAGCTTGGCTTCGTAGGCAAATGGAGAGCCTGGATGCTCTCATATATTCTTCTTATGTTCCTGGGTGTTTTTATTGTCATTTTAAGCAGATATTATCTTCTTTTTCTTTCTTACTCTTTACATTTGTCTTAAATGTTGTATTTTTTCAATCGCTGCCAAACACATGATTACGAGTAAGAATAATCGGGGGGGGAAAGCAAGGCCTATTTAATGTGTTTCTCAAGACAAAGTGTCACAGCGGTTGGGTTAAATAGCACCTCCTCTCTCCCACCCCACTGTTCACTGGCAGCTGCAGAGGTGGGAGTCTCCTTAGCAAATCAAGCCAGGCTCCGGCCCTGTTTAACAAAGTGCCGGGTGCAGATGGGCCCATAGAGTGTCAGTTAACCTTTATTCCCTGGGCATCTGCTGGCCTTCTATGTACTGTTTTATTCAGTAGGAGAGTCACTCAGCTCCCGGGCCCTGAAAAGACCAGCATTGCTTCCCTGCAGAAGTGGATTGTTCATTTGTCCCTCCTGCCTTTTGTGTGTTTTGGGGGAACACATGTCACCAGCTCAATTACCCCCTTCATTAACTGCCCCAAGTGAACGGGCCGCCCATCCCCATCAGCCAGGGGCGTAAAGGACACACATATGGCCAGAGCTTGTGCGCAAACACACACACACACACACACACACACACACACACACACACCCGCGCACATACACAAACACGCACACACACACGCAAATGCGCACATACACAAACACACACACTCTATCTCTTACATGTACACATACCTAAATAATCATTAACACACACGGTTGCAAGCACAGTTCACTCTCTTTCAGGTTTCAAGTCTTCTCATGGTTAAAAAGATTCTTTCACATCTGTGTGTGACTGGAGATAGTTTAGAAACTGAACAAATGGTCAGTATCGGTGGAATATAATAAATATATACCAATATAAACCCAATGCAGCTTGTTGTAGAGTCCGTGTATGCTTGCTGCGCAAGTCTCACAGCTCTCTCAGGCACCAACAACACAAAAACACATTCTCAGTGTCAATGGAGAGGACCCATCTCTTCTTTCAGACACTTGAGGTGTTTCTCTCGCCACTAATGTGGAGTGACTGTGGCATACTTTAGGCCCCATTAGGAACGTAGTACATCCCTCATTCAAGGAAGGAACATTTCTGCCTTCAGAAGTGTCAACGTATTCTGTAAGTATTTATTTCAAAGTTCTCAGAAGTTTTGTTATTACAGTACTAGTATCTTTTGTTCTTTTTTTCCCCGTATCATTATCCCCTGCTGTCCCTGGGGCATGATGGGAAAATTAGCCCAGGGGCATGCTGGATGAAGGGGCTTATGGGGAGCGGTTCTGTCGTGGTGGGGGGGGTTGGTGGGAGGCAAAGCGCTTGCCCTGGTCTATCTTGTCCAAAGGGGTGCACAAATTCCCAACTCTCCCATTCATTTCATTTAGATTTCATTTAGAGGGTTAGCTGGCCAGTCACGGAGCGGAGTGGGAGGATGGTTTCGGGGCGCCCCCCTGCTGTGCCCTTCCCCAGCCCCCAGCGGCCCCTTTCTGGCTCCCTTTGTGCCCCTCGCTCCCCTGCTGGGTAGGTGACAGGGTTCTCAGAGCCAAAACGAGGGCCGCCCTGATGGATTCCACAGATGGAGCGTGGAAATCGGCAGAATGGATCCCAGCCACAGGCTTGCGTCTCGAGGCCGAGAGAAAGAGGGTTGGGGGGGGGGGGGCTGAGGGGGATAACTCAAAGAGAGAGGGGAGAGAAAGAAATTCAAGGGGGATCACAAAAGTAAAAGTGTCATTCGCCATTAACTCAGAGCGTGTGATGGAGTATCGTCCTCGCGGTCGCTAATAATAAAAACGCAGAGGAAGAAAAGAAAAAAGGGAGAGAAAGAGGGGAGCCCCGCCCTGCCCCGCCTGCCGCAGCCTTCTGTAAACACGATGAAGCTCTTCAAAAAGGCTTTTCATTCACAACTGCACTTCTTTCCTGTGGGATCTGGCTCGTCTCCGTCTCATTGTCTTTCTGCTCTTTTGTCTTCACTTTGTTTTGCTTCAGGGATATCATTTCAAATTTCCTTCTTCCTCAAAATAATGAAAGTATATTGACTGCCGTGGCTCTTGTTGAGCCAGTATATAAACCCCATTGCTCTAATGTCTGCACAGTGAATGTGTCCATTCAGCTCTAAAAGAGTTTACATGTCTGAACAACACTGCATCAGTTTAGTTTAAAATGTAGTCTGAGTTGTTTTAAAACTAAACATATTGATGGATGGTTATCCCAGACATTGGCGTTACTTTCCAAACCTTCATAACCATGTTGCATTTTTTTGGTATTGAGCGTGATACCTCTTTTGATAACTTTGGAAACGTTGGTGTATAATGAGCTCTTTGGTAATTGAGATGTTCTCTTTGGTAACTGGGTGCAGTTGTGAAACGTTGGTGTGTGATGTGCTCTTTGGTAACTGGGTGCGGTTGTGAAACGTTGGTGTGTGATGAGCTCTTTGGTAATTGAGATGTGCTCTTTGGTAACTGAGTGCAGTTGTGAAACGTTGGTGTGTGATGTGCTTTTTGGTAACTGGGTGCGGTTGTGAAACGTTGGTGTGTGATGAGCTCTTTGGTAATTGAGATGTGCTCTTTGGTAACTGAGTGCAGTTGTGAAACGTTGGTGTGTGATGTGCTCTTTGGTAACTGGGTGCAGTTGTGAAACGTTGGTGTGTGATGTGCTTTTTGGAAACAGTGCAGTTGTGAAACGTTGGTGTGTGATGAGCTCTTTGGTAATTGAGATGTGCTCTTTGGTAACTGGGAGCAGTTGTGAAACGTTGGTGTGTGATGCACTTTTTGGTAACTTGGTGCAGTTGTGAAACGTTGGTGTGTGATGAGCTCTTTGGTAATTGGGTGCGGTTGTGAAACGTTGGTGTGTGATGCACTCTTTGGTGACTGGCTTCAGTTGTGGAATGTTAATGTGTCATGTGCTCTTAACTGGGTACAGTTGTGAAATGTTGTTGTTAGATGTTCTTTTTGGTAACTGAGTGCAGTTGTGAAATGCTGGTGTGGGATGAGCTTTTTGGTAACTGGCTGCAGTTGTGAAATGTTGGTGTGTGATGAGCTCTTTGGTAACTGGCTGCAGTTGTGAAATGTTGGTGTGTGATGAGCTCTTTGGTAACTGGCTGCAGTTGTGGAATGTTAGTGTGTGTGATGTGCTCTTTGCTAACAGGGTGCGGTTGTGAAACGTTGGTGTGTGATGCACTCTTTGGTAACTTGGTACAGTTGTGAAATGTTGTTGTTAGATGTTCTCTTTGGTAACTGTGTGCAGTTGTGAAACGTTGGTGTGGGATGAGCTCTTTGCTAATCGAGTGTGATGTGCTCTTTGCTAATCGAGTGTGATGTGTTGACACAGCCTGCCACTCAGATGAGGGTTCAGAGGTAGACTCAGAGCCGGACCTGCCCCTGAAGAGGAAGCAGCGACGGAGCCGCACCACCTTCACGGCGGAGCAGCTGGACGAGCTGGAGAAGGCCTTCGAGAGGACACACTACCCTGACATCTACACCCGCGAGGAGCTGGCGCAGCGGGCCAAGCTGACGGAGGCCCGCGTGCAGGTGCGTCCTAAAGTTTCACCCCTTCATTCTCTCTCGCACCCCTCCATAATACACACACAGAATGGGGCCTACAGCCTAACCACTAAGGAGCGCATTCACTCTGATATTTTAACAATAGATTGGTCATTACACTTCGAAACAAGTTCAACGGTCACTGTAGTTATCAAGAAGTACTGTCTTACTTGCTCTTGGTGCAGAGATATACCCCCTTTCTCTGGATCGATTGTGGGTGGGGAAAGCCTTGAGCATGGACAGGAATCTCCTGGGGAGATGTGTAATTGGACATAAAGTTACACAAGGAGAGGTGGTTTCAGTGGGCAGGCAATTCCCCACCTTATTGATTAATAGCAACTCCTCTGGCCGGCTGCAGTAACCGTACGGCTCTGGGGCGGCTGGCTGCGCACATCATGGTGGAGGTGCTGCCTGAGCGTGCCCTCCCAAACCGACGGAGATGAAAAGGGGAGATAAAAGAAAAATAGGGAAATTGTTCAAAAGTTGCTGAAAAGATAAGGACAAAGAACTTTAGAGGTTTCTTTAGCAACTTTTTCCAGGGTTCACTCACTGAAGAAATGTTGCGATGTGAGTAGAGGCTTTTTTATAAGGGAACTTCAGTTTAATTCAGATGTAAATGTGTATATGCATTCAATAGAGGATGAAGATTTAATTATTTTAAATAGAAATCAAACAAAACTTTTCACCAGTCTATTCATTTGTTTGATTTTCTTCGCATTTTGTTGACAAGATAGAAACATAAAGCCCACACCTGAACTAATGTGGCATGCACTAAATTCACTGGAAAAAAAACAAAAAATAACTCAATCTTAACAAGCACTTTAGTCTTATATTTAGAGTTAAAATCTGATTTCTATTACTTATTTGCTAAATAAAACCAAACGATTGCCAATGGGCTGAGATAGTTTTACTCATTTCAAGATTTACCAATGGGGTAAGATAATTTCACATGTCAAGCAAAAAGTAACTTAAAACAATATTTCTAACATCTAATATTTTTGGTAATATTTTTTACTTGAGAGAAAGAAAATAAAATGTTATGGCTCATTACAAGACTAAAACATGTGTTAAGTGTTAAAGCACAACTGAAGTTTGGTAGAACTTTGGGTTGTGTAGTTACCTGGCCATAATGGTGGCAAAATATGTTTGTTAGCTCTGTGCTCCACTGGGGTGATAATCCAGAATAGGGTATTTGTTGCTCTCCATTCACTTCTATGGGGCAGCTAAAACGGTCTCAAAATGACACTTCTAGCACGGATATGATCGGGAAGAAGCGGATTCTGTCAGTAGAAAAAATAACCAGTCCTCGTACATATTTTTTTTTCGAGTAATTAAAATGATTTTCTTCAATGTTGTTAGCAAGCTACCAAAAAAGACTACCAAAATGTCAGCAGGTCGGACCGTAGATATATACTAGTACGAGGAACGTATACTTCTGTGGAAATTTGGACCAATGAGTGGTTTCAGATGCATCGGCGCATTAACGCTGTTTCTGGCACAATAACATAGCCTACCTACCGGATCTACGTTCCAAATAAAATACGAAAAAGCCAGGAAAGAACCATTTAATAATAAAAAATAAATATGTACGAGAAATGCTTATTGCTTGTATTGACAGAATCCGCTTAGTTCGCGATCATATGTGCTAGAAGTGTCATTTTGAGATTGTTTTAGCTTCCCCATAGAAGTGAATGGAGAGCGACAAATACCCTATTCTAGATTATCACCCCAGGGGAGCACAGACCAAGTAATGAACATATTTTGCCACCATTTGGACTCATATCATGGCCAGGTAACTACACAACCCAAAGTTCTACCAAACTTCAGTTGTGCTTTAAGTGTTTTGCCCAATCTCATTCGTTTTCCAAGGTTGATTATGCCGGAATGCTGTTTAGTATGATGTACTGAAAGACATCAGCTTATACCCTGGCTCTTCACTCATATACACCTCCAGTAAAAGCGGGGACATTCCCGAACCCCCGACCCCTCCTGCGGTCCTATTACTACATCAGCTGTTGTGCTGTAGCTATAACCCTGTGACCCCAGCCCCCCAACCCTTCACGTGCATACATTCCTCCTCTCCCTGGGGCCCAGTGTAGAATCAGGTCCAAAACATAGACAGCAATTTGCCTGCAGTTAACACACTGCTGTGGCTTCCACCTCCCATGCTGCTTAACTTCGAATCAGCTGCTCATCACAATATCTGTATGTAACATCTGTTATGTAGTTAATTTTCTTTCTGTTAATGTTGAGATAAAATCCCAGACTTAATTCTGCCGATGGTTCATTTTTGTATTATATTTCACAGTTTTGAGTGGCTGCCACACAGGCATGAGCTCATCACTCAGTCCCAGCCACAGATGTACAGGTCTGCTTCTTCAGACCAGCGTATAGCTTTAGAGCAGGGAGCATAGATGCAAGCAAACAAGCACACTCTCACACACTTATGCACGCGCACACACACACACACACGCATTTATGCATACACACACACACTCCCACACCTCTGATCCTGTGCCTCTCCTTTCAGGTCTGGTTCAGCAACAGAAGAGCTCGTTGGAGGAAGCAAGCAGGAGCCAGCCACCTGATGGCATTCAATCACCTGATCCCTGGCGGGTTCCCGCCGTCTGCTATGTCCAGCCTGCAGCCCTACCAGCTATCGGACAGCCCTTACCCTCCCGCATCCCTGGCACAAGGTGAGAATCACCTCGTGTGCTCCCAAAGTGAGCGGTGATCCCACAGGCTGCAGGTTTGACTCCCAAAGGGGGCACTGCTGCACTACCTTTAGCCCAGACTTTTATCTGACTCTCCTCAGTAAATATCCACTCGTTTGTCTCTTTGTGTCTCCCCCTCCCTCCCTCCCTCCCTCCCGCAGGGTCAGAGCAGTACAGTACCCTCCACCGGCCACAGCCCCTGCCCCCCACGTCGATGCACCAGAGCGGGGCCGGACAGGACAGTGGCTCCGCATACTGCCTGGCCTCCGGGCGCCACGGCTTCTCCGGCTACCCCGACAACTTTGTGTCTCCGTCCGGACACTCCAACGCTATGACGCCGACCATCAGCAATGGCCTCTCTCCCCAGGTTGGTTCTCACAGCCTCTCTCTATGGTCATCACACGCAGACAGACGTGCAGACAGACGCGCACGCGCACGCGCACGCACACACAGACACACGCATGCTCTCACCTATCACATGTACATGCAGCCCCATACACGGGTGCAGTCGCATGTAATCATATGAATAGTAAATATTTTATACATTTGCAGTATTATACACTTTCTTGCACTGGGATTGCTGCTATAACACTATATGGACAGTTGAACTTTTCTTAAAAGTTCTACTGAGTAGCTGTCATGGCATTCAACAGACAGATGGAATGAGAGCGTGTGCCTGTGTGTGTTTCTGTGTTTCTGTGGATGAATTAGGCAGTCAGGCCCTGTAGTTGGAACTCACCGACCAGACCGACTGTGAGACGGAAATTGACTGCCTTTCTGTGCTTTTGTGGGAAATGGCTACTACAATTACAATTCACCCTGAACAACAGTCGATAGAAGGTTAATAACATGGCGGCGACTGTGTGCTGTTTTGCTGAGATAAAAATCATAAGGAGAGAGAGAGAGGCTGTTGTCTGGAAGATGAGAGGGAAAGGGAGGGAAAGCATTCCGCCAACAGCGCAAATGAAAACTGAAAAGACAATTATGGCCAATTACACACTCATCTCAAGCTGTCATAGGTCGCCTTTACAGCAGGGGAAGGGCTTAACAGGCAGAAAATAAGATTCTAATAGTACAGAGGAAGGCCAGGAAAAACACATGGGACTTGTGCATCCCCTGTCTCCTGCCTGTGCTTTTACCCCTCTTGATAAAAATGACACACACACACACGCGCGCGCACACACGCGCACACACACACACGTGCACCTGAGACACAAACGGCATTTTTCTAAGCTCAGAGGCAATTGGGAAGCCAGGCTCCAATGGCGAGACACCACCTCCACTGCCACACTGCAAACAACTAAAAATAAGTCAATCTTAACAAGCATTTTAGACTTAAAATCTTACTTCTATTACTTTTTTTTGCTAAATAAGACAAAAAGATTGCCAATGGGGTGAGATAGTCTTACTCATTTCAAGATTTGCCAATGGGGTAAGATAATTTCACAAGTCAAGCACAAAGTAACTTACAGTAAAACGCAAATATTTTCTACTTGAGAGAAAGAAAATAAGATTTTAAGTCTCATTACGGCATTTTTTGTAGTGCTTTAGGCAGCCGTTCGTTTAAACGGAGCCCTCCTGCCTCCTTCCTCTAGAAGATGGCCGTGGTCTGAGATGGCCATGCGTCATTTGTTTTTTTACACAACCAAAATGTTAGAAACATTGTTTTTAATAATCAAAACTGACAAAAACTCTCTTAAGACGTAAGGTTTAGTATCCCTTTGTAATGTTAAAGAAATGTGTGCAATGGTCTTGAATCTTCAGGAGAAGAATGGTATTGCTCAACCTACATATTATTTTCCCTACGCACAGGACACAGGTTATCAAATTTGTTCTACATTCTCGCCTTTAATGGGACATCTTACACTCAAGCTTCCTGCCACAATATTTTCTTTATTTAGACAAAAAAAAAGTTTCCTCGCCAAGTGATGCGCATTCTGCTCTTTGGGAAATTCTGAGACGGAATGACGGCAGTTGTTTGTTTTTTGCCTTCCATTTGCTTCAAATTATAAACGGCCTCACGGTTCTCACTGCCACTGCTCTCTTGGATATTAAATGGAATTAATGGCAATTAGGGATACAAAGGCAATATTTACTAGGCCCCTTTGACGGCTGCAGTCATGCACACCAAGTAATTGTTTATGCTAGGCGGGTCTCAATACGGCAGTCACTGTTACTTACCCTGAAGAATTTTGCGCGAGCGTGCAAGCGCATGGCGGTGCTTAACTCCCTCAGTCACAGCGTAGCCCAGGGTGGGCCTGACGAAAAGCGTGCACTCTGAAATGTGGAATGTACGGAACGTTCCAGCATCTTAATTGATTGCCACCGATTATGTTATCCTCACAAAGAGAGTACGGTAATACAGTGTGTAATTTATGCAAATGACTTATTGGCACTTTGACGCCTGTAATTTATTTCACTTAAACGTTCATTAATGCATTTTTGGGCATGACGTGGAATTGTTCACTGCATCTGAAATGTGGCAATTTCTTTTCCGGATAGGACGTCATTCGCTCCCGAGTGTATCAATGATGTCCGATTTCTTACAGTGGTGCTCTCAGTTCAACATATTCATTGCATTTAATTTTACAGCTATATATACGTTTAGAGATTGATACTTGATACTTTTCTAGAGGTTGCATATATAAACCACCCTTCGGTTTCCATAGGCACCAGGGTTCAAAGGTCAGTGCAAAGTGAGCCCTCGCAGGTTGTTCTTTCCCACTGGCAAAATCTCTTGTCAGCCAACATTTGATCCGGCACATACCTGCGAAATCATTTCCCACCGCTACCATGGCTGCATGGGTTTTCACCCCCCACCGGCTGTAATCCCCGTGACAACCTTGAAACAGGCACACCCAGCGGTGGCATGGTTTTATTGTGAGGTCCTTATGAGTGGGAAGGATTTGTCAGACTGGTCATTCTTTTACGAGGGAATGTGCTGCCCGCATTGTTCCGGAAAAGTCATTTGTCTAGCAATTTATGTTTGCATCGTCTTTGCTTTTCATTCGTCTCTATCCTGGGTTCTTGCGATTTATTTTTAATTGGCTGAGTCTTCCAGGATGTATAAAAAAAGGCACATTTTCAATTTAAGAGGTGGTGCAGTAAATAGCAGACAATGCCTTTTGTGATCATAAGACATATGGCGCTTTAACCAATCCATGCCAGGTTGTGATGATTGGTTCTATTTCAATAGAGAATAACAAGCGCTATTATGAATTAACTATGACAATAATACTACACATCATACCTCCCCCCCCTCTTTCTCTCTATCTCGGTGATGAATGGAGTGTCTGACCTCCATGTGTTTCCTGTTTGGAGGGAACACACTCTGTTCCTCACAGTTGTCCTCTTTGACAGAACTCCTGCAAATTGCACAAACGTCCGAGTGTGTGTGTAGCCCCAGGAGGGGAAGCACCAGCTAGTCTCGCTTTATATGGCAATATTTCTTTTTCCCTGTCAGTCTCCCCCTCTGTCTGTCTCACCGTGGGCTTCAAAACAGGCTGAAAGATAAATGCCTGTACTATATTCCATAATAATGTCAAAAAGGTATGGAAATATATGTGAAGTTGTAAAGAACGAGTGGACACGAATATGCACCTGTACCAGTCTTTCCCCCATATCCCATAATACCCTCTGCTTCTTCACACCTGTCTTTCCCGTACACGGTGTGTTAAGATACCACGGTGTGTTAAGTCTCTTTCAGAGCGATAACATAATGTCAGAAAGCTATCTGATTTGAGGCAAAAGGGCAGAGAGAGAGCGAGAGAAAAAAATAATTCAAAGCTTTTACATTTCAGTGCTCATAATCGTTTATTGAAGCTTTTGTGTATAAACAGCATGTGAAACGAGGATCGTTTCTGCGGAGCATTTTTGTGGGGTGAAGGAAAGCAACCCTCTTCTTCAAATCAGTATTTGCCCCTCTGTTTTTATGCTGGGAAATGATTTAAAGGAAACCATCTGTCTGGGTGAACGTAGAATAATATGTCGCTTATGTTCAGAGAACGGTGATTTTTAGGCATACCTGCTTTTGATTAACTATTAGGGGTAAGCAAGAGTTCTGCATTTGAGAATTGATTGAATGTCGGGTATTGGTAGTTTTGAGTTTACCGTGGTTGTCACTGAAGACAGCCTATGTTTTGGGTTACAAATGTAAACCAAAAGGTTTGTTTGTGCTAATTGTTTTTATTCATTTAATGAATTTTTGGGGTACTTGTTTTTGGGGGAATATGTTCACTCTGCTCATAAACATCCAGCACCCTCAGGCATCTTTCTTCCTCTTAGCACCAAAGAAAAAAAATCCCTAAATTTGATTATCTCACCCATAATGAAGTGCAGATCAGAGACTTGCATACATGTTCCCAAGCTCCAAGTCTCAGCAAGAGGACGGCTGTTTGTGTGTGATTTTCATCTATCTCCAAATGTCACTGATGATGTCTTAATTGTGTGCTATAGACTTTTAAAACACATTTTCAAGCCACCTAATGATTAATTGCATAATTTTCCAAAAAGTTTAATATTTTTTTCACAAAAATAGGGTCTCTCTCTCTCTCTCTCTCTCTCTCTCTCTCTCTCTCACTGACTGCTTTAACTTTCTTTTCAAATTTTTTTTCAGACATGTTATTTAATTATTTAATTTCTTTGGTTGCCACGTTAGATTAAAATGGCAAATGGTATAAAGTCATATACATCTGGGGACAATAAAACAATTGGGACATTCAAACTTTCCTTTTCAAGTAGGTCTACTCTCCGTGGATTATACAGACCTCTCTGTTCTCAGTCTCCCTATTGGAATGCCTAATTTACTGCCTGATTAGTCCTATAGGACATTTTCCACTGAGATTGTGTGTGTGTGTGTGTGTGTTTTTTTTTACCACTGCGCTATGAAAGAGATCACATGATTGTAATGAGCAAATTAAAAGCAGGAAATAAAAGCTCTCCGATGGCACGTCTCGCTGTTCCTCAGCCCTCTCCCATTGCATGTTTGTTTTAGTATCAGTGAGTGCAAATGTGTGGGGTTTGGACTGAGGTACCGTGGACTTCCTTTTTCCTAACTCCGCCGCGGATGTGTTGAAGAGACGTGGGATCTGTGCTTTAATCCAAGCGGCTGCAGGCTTTGAGTAACACACATCATCATAATTGCTTCTATAAAAATTGAGTGGATAAAATGTAAAATTCAAGCTATGTAAGTAAGCCCTGTTATGAAAATTAGTCACATGTCACCCATTCAAAATGTTTCTTTCACGCAATTTGAATGGGTGACATGTGATTCATTTTCATAAGTCTTTCACGCATTTTGAATGGGTGACATGTGATTCATTTTCATATGTCTTTCACGCAGTTTGAATGGCTGACATGTGACTCCTTAATTCTTTATTTTTGCTACAGTGTCTGTCACAAGTGCTGGAACTTGTGACCTCCTGGCACGACTGCTCAGTCGCTGTGTCTCTATCCACAGAACTGAGTTTTTGGGGTCTTTCCCCCTCTCTCCCTAGGTGATAGGACTGCTGAATCCGGGCGGGGTGCCCCACCAGCCCCAGAGTGACTACGCCCTGTCGCCCCTCCCTGGAGGCCTGGAGCCGAGCAGCGGCGTGACGTCGTCCTGCTCCCGCTCGCAGCGCCTGGAGGGCCTGTCCAGCCTGCCAAACATGCCCGCCCTGCCCAACTCCCAGTCCTACTGCCCGCCCTCCTACAGCTCGTCTGGCTACGGAGTGGACCATGTACCCTCCTACCAATATGGCCAGTACGGGCAAAGTAAGGTCATTACAATATCTCATTCTACCTGTCTGTGACTAACTGCTTACCTGGGTGTCTGTCTGCGCAACATTAGTCTCCATCGTTTGTCGTCTGTTTGGCAGTATAGTTATATAGAGAAACGTGTAAATAATAGTCATTTACTTCAGTGTATTGCTGTCTCTAGTTTTTGTTTTGTGATTAATTGGTTTTATTGTGTAAAGCCATGGCTTCCGCTGTTGAATATGTTCATGGGGTGGCACGCTTTAAGCTTTGTACATTTTGTCGTCAGGTCATTGTTGTTCCTTTGAAAATGCAACCAGGTTAATTTAAAAGTAAAGGCATATGCAATATGTGCAATCTATCCCTCTGATATACAAAATGCATCAAATTATACAATATATTTGTTGTAATAAAATAATGAGATATTAACAAATAAGGTAAACTGGTAAAAAATAATTCAGAAGGTGGGGGTTCTAGAAAGAGTGTCTAAAGCCACATTTAGGCTATATTAATTATTAACATCCATGTGCCCACAAAAAAAAGTCATACTTTTACATTGCAGAGTTTGGTTCCCTTGCCCGAGTGACCTCCTGTGATGAGCTGCCCCTCAAACTTACAGCTCTATTTCTAATGCCATGAGATTTATTTTATGTAACGAATACATCTCTGGTTACATGAAAAACGACATACATATCACATGTGTTTGACAGACGGTGCGAGAGAGAGAGAGAGAGAGAGAGCAAGAGAGTGAGAGAGTGAGAGAGGGAGAGAGGGAGAGAGAGAGATACTGTCATTGTGGAAAAAAAACCTTATCAATGACATCTTGATGTTATTAATTTAGTGCGCCCCGAGACCCCTGTGCTGCTGGGTGGTGGTGGTGGGTGGGAGTGACAGGGAGGGGCGGGGGGAGGTAGAGTGGGCAGAAATTAATGTGTTCTGAGGATTGAAATGGCCCCTGGCAGCCTACAATTTGAAACATGTGTGAGGTCAGCTCAAAAATCACTATTGATCGTCATCCTGGATTGATGCGGCACGTCAAACTTTAAACAGGATTATACAACCCCCTCCTCCGACCACCTCTCATTAAATATTACACAACAGCTGAAGCAACAGGGCTAGTCGTGACCCCATGTACAGATGCTGTCATAACCGTCTGTAATGTGTCTTTTTTTTATTTCTTTGTTTTCCAGGTGTCTTTCATTATTTGAAGCCTGATATTGCCTGACCGAGAAATTCTCTCAAACCCTCAGCCAAGAAGACTCCCTCAGTGTTCTCTGGGCGTGGCCTGGGCCCGGGACGAGGGGGTGGAGGGGCGGAGTTCTCTGATCCAGCGTGGGAAGGGTTCATTTGGATAATCAGTGCCGAAACGGTGGACGATCTAGTTACCTGTCGTCCAGTCTACTCACTTTACCTCATGATTTGAAAACCGTGGCAGTTTATGCTCATGATCCGGGGAAAGAAAGAGCAAGAAGAGGTGGCAGGCTAAAAACATTAAAACAGTAAAAGTCAGGCACTGCTTGGCGTGTTTAAGGAATGACAGTGATGTTGCTTACGGTCAGAATGCATCAACGCATCTCGGTGGCACTTGTTGGGACTACTGCAAATAGACGCACGCAAGAACAAGGGCACAAACCTAGAGCTGGTTTTGGACTTAAAAATATGTCTTTGGAGCTGCCTGATCGAACCAGCGAAGCAGTGACATGTTCCGTCGTGTGCGGAATAATGTCAAAAGACTGTGAATCGTTCAGAAAGACAGATATGTTTTTGTTCTTTGAGAGCAATGGAGAAGAAAGACGTTTGGCGAAATATAAGCTCACTCCTGTCTTCTCTGATTATTGCGGTAAAACATTTAGTGGGAACAACAGAGACATAATACATGCACATATTCCAGGCACAGACCGAAAAAGCCCCCGAGAATGATAAAATAGTACATTCATTGAGGTTTGAGTGTGAAAAAAAACCTGAAAGAATTCTATTCAACCCCTTCTAGATATTTTACCATGTGCCAAGACAGTCCAGCCATGCTACATGTGAACATGTACAGAGTTTCATCAACAAAATGGAGGCTATGACGAAGACAACTTGAAAAGAGGACAGAGGTATCTTTGGAGTAAGTTTGAGGAAGAGGAGGGTAGATAGATAGGTAAACACTAGATACATGAGGGAAACTATTTACTCATGCCGAAGGTTGCAACTTTAAACTTGGGTTGAGTCCCAAATCTTAAAAAAATTCACAACACATTTTTTTAGGGGGCTTTAGGCAACCGATTCCCCTCCTTCTTCTCTGTGTTGGCTAGCTAGCACACCGGATAAGCGCACACGAAGCAGTCCATGCGCGACGTACTTTTCATCTGTTACCTCGCCAACAGAACCGCAAAGGGGACGCCAATACACGAGCTAAAGCAACAGGCATGCTTGCAAACTGCATGGCAAACCTATGAGGCGTAATTCACTATGCCGTTATGCATAGCGATACACTTCACCAGGGACTCCTGATTACATGCAGTAACGTGCTCGTCAAGCACTCTGTCTGACATCAAGCGTGTCTGACTGGCAAAAGTGCAATAACACGAACCTCAGAAGTCACGATGCTCAATCGATTAAACCCAACTCCGAACTGAGAAATTAGAGAGATTTTCTCCACTTCCATTCTTATTTTTGTACAAAAACTCTTTTGTAAATATGCACCACAAATTTCATTAAACATGCAAATGGACTGCATTTTTCCATGTGATGTAATGAAACCAAATTAGTTTTGTATTCGGCTCGTTAAGAGCTTGGAACTGTCAGTGTTCACGTGTAATTGGGAAAAGACCACAACTACAGTGAAATGAACACATAGTTATTTATTGTTTACGGTATGTAGGTACTGTCTCTGCTAGTTCATAGTCCCAAAGTAGCATTAGGTGGTAGATTGGCCTTATCTTTTAAGGTGACAGAAAAATATAACATTGTTAATTTTTTATACTTGCGTTTTTATATATACATACAAATATATATAATTTTCATATATGAATGCACCACATTATTTTGGTGTAAAATGCCTTGTGTTCAAATGCTGTACTATTTACTATTTATAACTGAAAAATAAAAATATCAACTAGAAACAGCTTTTTATTGTATGCCATGCCAAATCACTTTTTTCCTGAATTACAAATCTTAATGAGTAAAGAAAGAACACCATGCACACAAATATAAAACATACCGAGTGAATCATTTCCTTAGTAATTTTTATTTAGTATTGTGGACAAAACTACCAAAAATAAAAACTTTTCCATGAGTGTACTGACTGCTGATTGGAGCTTCAGCACACTTTGGTTAAGCGCTGGAACTATAACAAACACGGCACTGTCTTAGTAAGAGTCAGAGAAACAGATGACAGTGCTATTTATACCAATTTGCCCCCAAGATATACACAAAAATGTGTTTTTGCACAAACACGTATCAGCCATTTTCCTCCTTTCTTCTCATACAATGTACAGAATACTGTATATATCACAAATAAAGTAATATTTGTTACCCTTAAATAAAAAATGTATATAGTTTGTATACATGTATATGATGTTTTGTGTTTTGAGAAAGGTGTGATCAGGAACATACACACGCATATATATATATATGTGAGTCTCCTAATGTGTGTGTCATTGACCTCACACAGGCAAATTCCTTCTCACATGGGACCCTTTTAATAGCCATAATGAGAGAAGCAGACACCTGCGAGAGGGGTTAATGTTGCACCACAGTAAATGTAAGACCATTAGTCATCGCGAGAGGGCTCACGGTTCAGAAGGTTGCATTTAAAGATACGTAACTCTTTGCCCAGAGAATAAAGCAAGATTACACTGAAGACCATGAAGCCACCCTTCAGAAGGCTGTGCTCAGTGCTGTTGTTTTTACTTCTCAAGTGGACTTGGGTTTTGCAGCTGGGCCTGCCATTCTCAAAGCATGTGTACTTGTGTGTGTGTGTGTGTGTGTGTGTGTGTGTGTGCGTGTGTGTGTCTGAGGGATGGGGATACATGTGTTTGTGTTCAAATGGACATGCATGCCTCTGTACGTATGGTGGGTTCTCTGGATGTGTGTGAATGCCCGTTGCAGAGCGGTAAGTTAAAGTGTATATAGCTAAGGAAAAACACAGTGTTAAGTGATTTGTTCATTTCTCAATCATCAATTGTTGTTTTCAAGACCCTTTGAGATGTGTGTGTGTGTGTGTGACAGAGAGAGAGAGAGAGAGCATAATGTGAGTTTTTGACTGTTTTGAGTGCAGGCAGATAACATTTCAACGTTTTTCTTGTCCCCAGTAAACTCACCTTACAAGCACTTAACCTGTATGACACAGTAGGGTCAGAGGAACGAGAGCCTCTCTCCTTCCACAATGCCAGTGGATGTGACCCCACCACACACACATGGAGGACAACTTAACCTCTGACCTCCAAGCTCTTTGAAACCAGTGGCCCACTTGACAGCAGCTGACAATTCCAGGAATTACTGGAGAGACACAAAGCGAATGACAGAGAAAGGGAAGGGAGGTATTGAGATATAAACAAAAGGGTATTTTCTTATTTACTAACTGAAACGCAAGGAGTTTTGTATTAGTACCATACTGTACTTTACAGATTACATTACATTATATAATTGCTCACATATCATACTGCTCTGTGCAGAAACAAACTATACAAACAGCCTTATCCACACAAAAACATTATGCATGTATATATCGAATTATTGTACATGTGCATTGTAACTTTATAACAGAATCACTTTTGTTTAGTATGCATTATAACTGTCCTAACCTAGTCTAAGCCCTGAATCTATTTGAATTCTATGATCAATCTTAAATTAACACCAAATGATATGCTAAAGTAAGCACCAAACTAGCCCCTAAAGATAAACCTCTTATTTACAAATAATTTTTTCATGGCAGAGGCAAAGCAGTTGACAAGATATTGCTGTGTTTTACTGAATGATATACAGTTCTTTACCTGGTTCCCTTCCAAAATATTCACTAAAACGGATAATAAAAATGGTCAACCACAGTGTAGACTACTCCTGTGTGCGTCACGTCACATCACATCACTCTGCTCTTGTTTGTAAAGGGCCTGGTACATTCGTAACATAACCACAACATTTATTTTGAATAGTGACAACATTAGCAATATCCCTGCAATGTTGTAATGCTGTTGTGAGAATGTTCTGTGTTTATGTTCCCGTTCATGGATCTCATCCTGGGAGATTCGTGATGGTGGAGGCGCTCCTCGAAAGTGGTCTTATCTGGTCCCAGTGGTTTAATCTCAAATATGCCTTTTTATCACAGTGTCAAAGAGTGGCTGCAGAAAGCACGCTGCATTCCTTTCCCGATGTGGATTAGAGCTGGGCTCGCCTCCCGTTTCTCTCTCTCTCTCTCTCTCTCTCTCCCACTCACTTGCTTTCTGAATATGGCTATCCTCTCTTTCTCTCTCTTTTGGTCTCAGCTCTTTCTTTTCTCTGCTTTTCCGTATGTTTAGCTCACCCTTTCATCTCTCGCTCTTTTTGTCTCATTTTTTCCCCAGTGGTTACCATGAACAGGACCTCGCTTCTGGCCCTCATCGAAAAGTGCGGGCAAGTTATTCTGGAGGACCTGGTGTCCGGCGGCACCGTTGACCAAGCTGACAGCAACGCCACCATGATCGCTAACGCCACCGTGATCGCTAATGCCACCGTGACCGGCAACGACTCCACCACCGCCACCACAGACCCCATCACCTCGGCGTTCCACGACCGGGCGAAAAACAGGCCTTATGACAACGCCTACTGCTACATCCTCTTCGTCATGTTCTTCTACGGCTTCCTGGCACTCGCTTTGTTCCGGAGCTTTGCGCGGTACGACAAGAGCAAAGAGGAACCGAGTGAAGAATCCGCCGACTCTAACCTTGAAGAGGAGGGCAGTCCTTGAACAGGGACTGCGGAGTGAATAGAGGAGCATTACATTCGAGTGGATGGGGTATCTGATAGTAATTTACTAATTAAAATGACTTAATTTAAAATGTTTATCTTATTTGTTCACAATGTGCATTCTTTGCATTTGGTCCTTTTGTGTATTGCAAACTGGACGCTTGCGGGGACTGTGACAGAGGAACAGTGGATTAGATTAAACAGTTACACGGCGAAACTAGGGACAAAATGTAACCTGATGAAGTGCAGACACATCGGCCGTGAGGTGATATGTGATTCAGAATAATGCAAGACCAGTGAAGGTCCACGCCTGGAAGCAAATTGTTGAAAGACGATGAACTGTTTTATATTAAGTTTGGGGATACCAGAGACGGACACAAACTCCAGTCAGCAGTGTCAATCTGTTTTTTAAATCATTGTTTGTGTGTAAAGTTGATACATGTCTTATGCAAATGCTTCATTTTTGGATTTGCCTTGGTTTGCACACTAATCAAATCAAATATACATATCAAATCACATTACATGGGATGAGATACCTGTAACATGTTTGAGACAGTAAAACAGTGCACTTAATCATAACCATGTGACATATTTTAGGTGAAATATTATGTGTGTATACATAATACAGGGCACTCTGTGACTTGTGATTAGGTCAGAAGACCCATATGCCTGTGAACAAATACATATTTACAGTAAATACTTTCATTGTATTATTTATGTTTAATTTAAATCTGGCCAATTACACACTGCACACTGTATATTAACATGAGAGATAGACATGCATAAGGATTCAATCCAGATGATCAAGATTAGGAGACTACAGGGAGAGCAGATAGAGATTTTCCCTCTGAAGAATTTTTATCTGCGTTTCCTTCATTTTTTTAAGGTCTTTTCAAGTAGTAATGTTTTAAAATCCATAGTTGTTTTATATAGTTAACTGAAACATAATCCTTTTCTACTAAATCTTTAGTGTTTTATTCCCTTTCTCCATGAAAACCCCCTCTCTCTTCTAACACAAGCGGAACAGAGACACATTAACACAACTCCCTGTAGTCACCTTCTTTAATACTGGGTACTTTTCTGCAGCATATAGACAATTAATTCAGCATTGCATTTGCATGAGTTAAATACCTCCTTAGTGTCTATTTTACATTCACCACTGGAGAGCAGATAAGCTTGAAGTGCAACTTTAAGGTTAGCATCCCCAGTAATGTGTAGTAACATTATGAAATGGATTTCATGCATTTTAAGAAAATAAAATAAAATAAATAACTAGAAAGGAAAGTTTGAGGAAAGCTTGAAAGGGAGGAGGCTTGAAAAAGCCAAGCATGGTAGCAGTAGTACTAGTAGAATTCGAGTAAAAGGACTAATGGTACCCTGCAGTGGTGGATTAACCCTATAAGCAAAATAAGCACGTGCTTAGGGCATCAAGGGAAGGAGGGGCACCTCAGAAATTTTTCATAGCCAAATTTACCATTTAAATTATTAAATTAATTAAATTTATAGCCATTTTCAAAATTTAATGAAAAATGAATAAGTTCTGTTTATAAAGCGTTCTCTCCTGTGTCATCATGTTTATCCTGCAAAATAAATATTGAGTGTGCCTTTCCAAATGTAGACATTGCCTTTCGTATATTTTTAACATTAATGGTCACAAATTGCTCAGCTGAGCGTTCATTTTCACGGTTGAAATATATTAAAAATCCCCTCAGAACAACTATGCAACAAGGCAGGCTGGATGCCTTATCTCTATTATGTATAGAAGCAGATGTGTTACGTAAGATTGGTTATGAGGATCTGATCAAAGACTTTGCAAGGAAAAAAAGTAGGAGAAAATTATTCAACTATAAATAAAATGGAAGCATTCGAAATAAATATTATTTTCCTTCTTACTGTAAGTTTTGTTTAATTTCGAATTTTCGATAAATAAAATTTTATTTTATGGTTTATTATTGTTTATATTTTGAATTACAAATGTATGGGGGCACCAACATTTTTTAGTGTTTAGGGCCTCAGGGTCTTAATCCGGCCCTGGTACCCTGGTAATAGCGCACACTGGCCTTCTTGTAGTTGGAATTGTTTTACTAGTAGTTGTTTAGTAGTTATTGCACTAAGAGAACTAGATTCGAACAGAAAACTTACTAATATTAGTCTGGGTTGAACTCGCAGTGATGCTGCTTTGTTTCGTCCGTTAAGGTGTTGTTACACGAAGCAATTGTTGTTGCTTGCAACTAAGTTGCAGCTGAGTTGGTCATAGATTGCTTCGTGTAACCAAAGCCCATAGAGAAAGCCTTGCCAACTGCAATGACTGCACTGTAACGGGAAAAAAAAGCAATGCCATTATTTGAGCACCAGGGGGTAGTGCTGAGGCACTGCTAAACAGGGTAGAATCTGGAAAAATACATGGAGGTGAATGGAGCTAAATGCTATAAAATTATCATCACAGTCGATTTAAAATATTTTTGCGGAACTGGATTATTACTGGCAATGTTACACGGCCTAATGCTTATAATTAATACATAATTATAAGTCAACGTAAAATCGATGGTTGTGTTATGATCTCACTTTCAAAATATTTTCACTAGCATAGACAGAGCGCGTCGCGTCATACTCTGAAAACCACGCCCACCGTGGGGGAAAACATTTGGCACGAAACAGTGTCACCAACGGGAAAACGCCGGTAGCTAGCTATTTCATTTCAGGTCAGTGTAAAGAACACCACATTTCAGCACGTCAAAGTTCTATTTTGGTACCCTGTGTCTACCAGAAAGGAAAAGGTACATTGACAAACGCAATATTATTGGACTCTCTTCTCTATGACTCTGTCCCTTCTCCTTTCGTTGCAAGTCTTGGAGAAATGATCACACGGAATGACTACTTATTTACAACTAACTACTTGATCGAAATGCCAGCAGATAAGATAATGGTTTAATCTAAGATCAAAACACCCAAGTCTAACTACACTTTACCAGAAACGTTATAGCGTATACTACTACTATTATCATTATTATTGGTGCTATTAGTAGCCTAATAGGCTAACGTTACTTCTATTTAGCTAGCTTAGCCTACTTGAACAGTTACAACCTGCATGTTTTTTTTTTGTCTGGCCAAATTACCAACTGTATTTTAACAAATAATTTTAGCAAATTGTATTTTATGAAGGTTCTCAAAATGATAGAAAATATATCATAAAAACTTGGCATGAGAAGAGTAGCCTATCCATTGCAAGCTGATTGCTTTTTCTTTGGCTCACCGTTTGTTTGGAATGTACATACATACGATGAAAAATGATCGTTCTTTGGATGCCCACAACTTTTTTTGTTAGTGGATGATAATATTTTTCACTTGCAAATATAATACTGTAACGTTATAGCACTCTGGTTTATCCACATTCCACTACAAACAATTCTCATATGGTCAAAATGTTTTAGCGTTTCTTACAGCAATATAGTTAGCCGTAAATTAACAATTGGATACATTTGAGAATTTTACTGTGTGACTGTCAGGCAGACAAACAAACACACAGGCGAGGATGCACAATGCTGGCATGTAGGCAGGTTGGACTACTACGGCTGCTAGGCGTGGTGACACTGCATTTAGGTAAGAACATTACTAGCAAGGTGTTACCTGGATGGGTGGGGAGGCAGACATGGTGCCCCCTGGTTGGCAGTGCCTGCACTAAGACAGGCAGGCAGGCAGGCAGATATGCTGCAAAGGTTGGGCAGAACCAGGTGGGCAGGCAAGTTATGACCCCATCTGCTAAATGGGTAGGCTGGCACAGAACAGCCAGGCGGTGGGGATGATGGTAAGAATTAGTTTTCAGCTCAAACTGGTCCAAACTGAGACTCGCTATGGAAACTTGCCGAAAGGTACAGATGAAACACAAGCTTATGTTCAATGACATAACCAAATTCTTTTTTGCCCACATGCACTATTCCACCCTACTGACTTGCTCAGAATGTAGTCTGATGTTTGAAGTTTGGGTAGTTATTTCTAACTTAATTACTAATTATGGATTGCTCAGTGAAAAAAGGCTGTCCAGGCTTTGAAACTTGGTCACTTGGTAAACAATTTCTAACAATAAAAAATGCCTAAATTATTGGTTGACCGAAGCCATTTAAAACTTACATACATATTGTATATTTATCAGGTTTATTCAGATTTGCATTGATGCTGCTGGCAAGTAGCATTGGCAGGCACGGTTCTGGGAGGTGTGAGTGCAGTATTGGTGCCTCCTGGTTTGAGTTAGATGCATTCATAGGCACAGTGCAGGCAGAACAGTGCAGTGCAGTTAGGTTGGCAGGCATGTCTTGAGTAGGCAGCCATGGTGCAGACACACAGGCAGACACAATGCATGAGGAAAGGCAGGTAGGGATGCAGAGAGGTATTGTGCAAGCAGGAAGTAAGGGAGACAGGCACATTATGGTGTTAAAAGGCAAGCACACCTTTCAGATGGTACAGCACTGACATGATGTCAGCAGGAAGCCAAAGAAAAAGCGAGGGAGACAGGCACAGTGCTTACAGGAAGGCAGGCAGACAAACCAACAGACTGGCACAACATTGGCAGGTTGATGGGCGCAAAACTAACAGGCCAGCAAGCAGACATTCAGGAACAGCATCAGCAGGTGTGAGCGGTGAGGCAGACAGGCACAGCTCCGGTAAGCGGGTAGCTTACATTCTTTATCAACACACAGTGCATTAGGAAAAGTGTTAAAACCGCTGTATGTAGGGTATGGCACTCACTATCTGCATTGTTGTAAGTAATTGATGTGATCATACTTATGCATTTGTTAATCATACAGGATATATACTGTTCTGGAATTAGTATAAATAGAGGTTGTGATTTTCAGAAAAGCAAAATAGGCTAATAATTGTGATTTTGTACATTAGAAATGGATTCAACATAAAATTGGAAATATATTTGTTATTTGTACAGGTCTGTGCAAATAGGCAAACAGTACATTTCTGTATAAATACAGCCCCTGCACTATATGGACGTAAGCTATGTAATATATGTAGGCCTACAATGTGCATATATAAGTGTAATTTCCAAATGCTAAGGACGCCATGCTTCATTTGGTACTGTGTTAAAAATGTAATGTTTATAAAACCCTAACAATAGTGAAAGAGATCTTCACAAATTGCTGTTTTGGGGAATTTCCTAAACACTGTTCTTGATTTAACATGCGTTTGACTGATCCAAACCCTTCGGTGAACCCATATGATCCCAGTTTGCCGGCCTCAAGAAGACGTTGAAAGGGGGAAAAAAAAAAAAACACCTCATTTTGTTTCGGCCCAAGGAATTTATACTGATTTGGTCAGGCAGGAATGTGGACAAATCACTAATGAGGGCAGAAGTATTTGATTTCCTAGAACGTATCGTTTCCAACGACGTAGAAGAAAAAGAAAACGGGGGAAAAATGAATCCTAAACACTGTAATTTGAGGTAACGGGCAGCAGAGAGGGTTTTCCAGTTTCCCCTTTAACGCCTCGTATCAAGTTCGCGTCGTAGCTTCATACCTCGTTTCATGGAAGCTTTGAGGGAAATTGAGTGAGCGCCGTCACTGGAGAAGGCGACATAAACGAGCATTGGAAGTAGGTTCTCCCTCGGACTGGGCTGGAGCCAGCGCTGTGATCACACATCTGGAGCCGCTCCAAACACACTGTCAGATCAGGCTGACTACAGAGACAGGGCTCCAGTCAGTGCTCGAGTTTATACAGGCCTTCTTTCCGGTCCAAAACCGGAGTATCGGTTTATGCGAGCCTTTTATGTGTTACTGCTGTCTTAAGCCTGCCTTCTGCACCTCGATCTGTAAAGTGTGCATTCATAGTCCGTTTTTGCTAACCTTTTCTTAAATGTTTAATTTATTTATATTAATATTTTACACATTTAGTTTTACTTCTTAAATATTTAGAATGCCTATTTGGCTAAATACTTCAGACATTTAACAAATATTTAATACATTTAGTAATACATTCAATTTTTTAAAATTGTACATTGTAAGGGGACATTGTACAGTTATCCTAGTTAATAGTTTGATTTCAGTCAATAATGAACGTGATCACCTTTTGAATTGGACTGGATAGGAGACCTTCACATGACGCAAGCTATCTGGTGATTTCATTATACTGATACAAGTCAGACCTTTCAAAGAAACTTAGGCATTACATTGCAGACTTGACCAAATGCCTGTTGTTCATTTGAGAAAACGCTCATAATACCGTGATGTTTAACTGCCATCTACTGGTAAAAATTCTGAACATACATTTCCTAGTCATCTCAGTGAGATGGAATTTAGGGGTAAAGCATTCATTTTTCTTATGCTACAACTAACTACCGCCAATAATATTGAAACCTTTTTTCCGCTCACATGTACACACATAAGAGCAATACCCTGTAAACGTATCCTACACTGGACTTCAGGGAGTGCCTCTCAAGGTCATTATTGACATTATTAGTTAATATAGTTCAGAACAAAATGTGAGGAATGCTGAATGCTGCGTGTGCTTAAAGGAAATTCATTCATTAACAATTTATTGCTCTTGACTGGACATTGTGTCTATAATTTGATGGTTTTGAACACAGTTAAATGGCTTACAAAGACTTCTGAGTGATTTTCATCAATACATAATAAAACTCCAGTTTAGTTGGCAGCAAGTCAAGGTAACACATGACTACAGTACAAATCCAAATACCATTTAATAATAAAAAAAAGTTCATTAAAATTTGTGTGTGAAAATTCATAATACATGTGCTTCTTTTTAGATAAATATTGCATGAAATATACCAGAAACAAATATACATATAATTTATATATGACTTTGCACAAAAAGTCTAAACTAAATCTCCAGTGCAGTTATCAATGCCAGCCTCACAGCCCTTATTTTCTTTGCAGTATACATTTGAACATGGGCCTGAAATAAACTCAGAAATAATAACGTGCCTTCTGTTTAAGAAGATGCTGATTTGTTCTTTGGCATAATACAGAGCGGGACTAACGGATCATCTGAAATCTGTATGCTATGTTTGTATATTGGCATATCAACAAAAATCTGTAGCAGTGGCTTCACAAGATCTGTAAATTAATAGAATGGTCTACAGGGGTAAATTTTTGGTCTCTCTTTTTTATTTTTTAAAGAATGTCAATTTCAGAACCACAGTCTGTGTGGACTTATGACCTAGACACACTCTACTCAGAGGATGATTTCCACGTCTTCTCCAGGACTAAGCAGTTCTGATAGCGAGATAGTGAAGCCAGTCTTTCAGCTTACGCTTAAGATGGCTTTGAATCCTGGGTGTGGCACTGTTTTTTTCTGTCCTTGAGCTTGGAACATGAATTGTACAGCACTGGGATATACAAGCATCTGCTTGATGGCTGTGTTAAGTACTTAGGTTTCCCTGGCTAACGATTCCCGACAAACGAATCAGAATCTCTTTATGTTGTATCTTGTTCTCCACATCCCTGCACAACATGCACGGGACCTCTATCTCATTGTCCGATTCTTCGACGTCACTCTCCAGCTGTCTCCAAAGTCTTTGACATTCTTGGCTTGGCTACCATCTGACTTCATGAGGTCATTTCTCTTCCTGCCATCAAAGTTTCCACACAGGCCGCCGATCCTCTTTTTATAGGTGCTGGGAAGGATGATTTCTAAGGAGAAGCACAAATGTGAAGTTGGGTAAGTCCATCATAATTTACAGTGAGAAATAACTCAAATAATATTTCTCAAAATATAGGAAAGAACCGTAAAGTATGTTTGTTGCATGATACAGTGTATTTTCTAATAAGAAATGAACTGGGAGGGGGGCAGCTTTTAGAATTTTGTAGTTTGAAATTTTTGATTTCTTTAAGTATATAACAGTGTGTGGCACCCAGCTTACCTGCCCTTCTATTGCCATCAAATTCCACAGAGAGGCCAAAGTCGGTCTTCAGGTAAATACGGGAGGAACGCTCGCGAATCTTCAGTCCTAGGAATGGAGAGAGAGGGGCACGAACTCTCTCACCATCCAGCTAAATGGGGGAAGGGGATGAGTAAAAATTAGGAGAAATAAAGAAAACATGTTTCAGCTGTTTTCATTTAAGCTATAATTTAAGGCATCAGTTGTAATTTACACACTTTTAGCAATGTTGTGACTGTGCTAGACACCGAAAGAACACAGTACTGTGTACCAACTGAGAAAGGTTTCAATACTGTTGTTTCTAGAACATAGAAAAGATACATAACGATACAGAACCCAGATAAAAGTTTGACAATGTTTTTTAGTTATTTTATCAATGTTCTTGCATGGGCAATGTCAGACCAAGCTTTGGACTAAGGTAAGCATGTGCCTTCATTTTTTGTATTGAGTCAGATTTTTGCATGGTAATATATGTTTATGAATAATTTAAGTATATGTTTAATTTTGAGAAGAAAAGATTAAATAAATAATAATAGTAAACAATACTACTACTACGACTAGTAATATTAATAATAATAATAATGATACACCAAAGAGCAGACATTTTGTTTGATGTTTTCTCCAAAAGTTGAGAGGCATGATTTCGTAAACAGAAGGGCAGTTTTCCAAAGTGACTGGGACTTACCACAACCACCCTATTTTCCCTGAACTCTATGGTGTGGTTGTAAACTCTGATCTTCAGCTGTCTTAGTCGACCAGTGTAGTCCTCGTCGCTGTCCTCATCACTGTCCTCATCGCTGTCCTCATCACTGTCCTCATCGCTGTCCTCATCACTGTCCTCATCGCTGTCCTCATCGCTGTCATCTCTGGCCATGCGACTGTCATTCTCACTGTCGTCATCATCATCATCATCATTATTTTTCTTATTAATGCCTTCGACGTAGACTTCTGGAAGATTCTGTGGCATGTTTGTTGTTCGGACCAGGATATAAGAGCTCTTTCCCTCAAAGTCGTGCTTCATGTTATCGAATGTCCGGTACTCTGGATCACCAGCAATAGAGCACTCGCTGAAAACTGCAGGCAGGGACAGCACACGGAAGAAAGTCAAATGACTTGTTTCAATATTGCCACCAGGGGGCGCATACATTTTGTTTTACATAAATGTTTTACAGACTCGTCACTCATGGCCTGCGTAATTAACAGCGTAAATCAAATTCAGCCCTTTTGTCTCTCAGTCGGGTATAAACGAAGTTGTCAGGAAGATTTGCCACTCATATTTCTTATTATTGCAGATTTCTGCAGCAAAACCACTGGGGTTCAGTGTAATAAAATGTGCTCACTTAGCAGCTTGTGAATTCAGCTGGGTATTAACAAAACTAGCAGCGTTACCATGAACAGCCACAAACCGGAGGTTAGTGCCTACTTCTCATTTATTAGCCTGTGTTTCCCAACTTTTTTTTTACCGTCTACCCCTACCCATATCAACCAGTGTTCTCTATACTGTTATCAATACACTTTCAGAGAATCTACTAAAGAACAGCTTGCATGTGTTATAGGTATAAAATACTTATACAATTTCTATTGCCTTGAATGCAATCGAAGAGACTGTGTAATGTAGCCAGTGGGAGAGATTGATGATAGATAATGAGTAGATTGATATATAGCTTGTTGATTCTTTAATTTAGAAAGTGTTGCTTAAAAATGGTATAGACTAACTAGCTTATTTTTAGTTTTCCAGCTCTTCCAGCTATGTCTATAGGCAGACATGTTAGTGTGTAGTTCAGACGGAGTATAATGCCTCCAAGGCCTTGGTGTTGTGATCAACTGAAATGGAGTGACGGGACTTTCTGTAGCAGATTGTGGTGAAACATGTTTGTAATAGTTTTTTGGCTTGTTGTTGTACTGCTGGTGTTTGATTATGTGTGTTTACTATGTGTGGTTTTAAGCCATAGTTATTTAATCAGATTTCAGTTCCCATCGCCCCCCGATTTCAGCCTCTCTTCAAGTGAATCCAACTTCAACACGAGTGTGTGTATATATATATAGGGAAATCTACAATTATTTTTTTTGCTGCCAGATTTCCCAATTGATGTTCAATGCCAGGGATTGCAACTGTTATTTGGAGTAAATTTTAGTTGGTGTTTCTATGGTAGTTGCAGAAATTCTATCTCTTTCATTAGTTGCTTGCCATCTGTGGTACTTTGACTTGGATGGCATTCAGCCATAGACATTCCTCCATTTTGACACAATTCCATCCGACATATGCTCATTATTTCACTTTTGACTGTGATTGGTCTGACTGACTATTACTTTAAATGGTAACCCATATTAATGCAAGCTATATTGTGGCTTGAAGCAAACTATTGTAGAGACCCACTTGGTATAATTTCATTAAAATTAAATCAGTTATATATTTAAGTGAGGTTGAAGATTAGATACTTACAGAACATTAATTCATAATTTTTAAAAATCGACCATCACGCAACATATTTTAATTATGCTCATGGGACATCCCGTGTACCACTAAGGATGTGTGTACCCCTGTTTAGGAGCCACTGTTGGAACCATTTGAGGGAGAATGGGTGAATTAGGTGCTCACTTGAAATCTTGCACTTGAAGTCCCCTTCGTCGTCGAGGTGGCAGACCTCATGGCTATCACATTCGTAGTCGTTGCATTGTATTTGCCCTCTTCCGTGGTCTCTCTTGCACGTGCACCTTTGTGTGCAGTGGCTGCCCGTCCAGAATTCGCCGAACTGATGAGACAAAATGGAAACACCGTGATGCACCATGACATGGGTTGTCTGAAGTTCAGAGGGAATTTTGGGACTTGGGTAATTTTCTAAACACATGGCCTTCTCTACACCATGACACCTCTGCTTCGTAGTGTATTTTAGAAAGCGGTCTAAGTTTGAATCTCAACTAGTCGTTCTGTAAAATAAATTCTGAGTTGCAGTAATGCATAGCAGTTGGTGCACCTGGACCAAGACACACAGCCTGAAATAATTCAGTACAATTTCAGCTGTGTAAATGGCACCAGGGTGCACCAGTTGTTGGCTTCTTCTAAACAAACATGAAATTGGCACTGAATTTAAAGTGCTTCTTTGTAGTGTAATTGCTTACAGAGTGAATCACACAAAGAAATCAGCAGACTACACGGTCCTGTGATAAAACCTGAAACTGTAAGAAGAATCAATTGATGATTCCGAATTCCATTTTAGGCTGGGGCTTCTTACTCTATGGTTTTTGCCATCGTCGTCACGGCAGCCACAGGTCTGGATAGGGACACACTTGCCCCATTTGAGCACAAAGCCATCATTGCACATGCAGCCAGGTGTGCACGGGCGGTTAATCAAGCACCGGGCGCCATTGAGGTCGTCGCAGGTTGGATCGCACCTGGGTTTGCAGTCTGTGTGATGACTGTTCGCGGGACAGGAGGGAACTGAAGAGAACATGGCGGTATAGCAAAGTGAAGCTCAGAACAGTATTATATGGTGTATTACAATATTGGGCAGTGCAGTATATCAAATTATTTGGATTCTGACAGAGAGATTGGGTAATCCTGCATAATTCTGCAAACATTTATCTCTAGCCATTATTATAACCAGGGCATCTATAGTTTATGTATGCCACAAATAACAAGTAGGCATGAAATAGTGTCAATATAAATTGACGTCTAAATGACATTACTGAATTTAAACAGTAACTAAACACGTACAAGAACAGAATTCCTTAGTCTGCACACAATTTACTCAGACTTAAAACTTTACCTGGTGATGTTGTTTCTGTCGGTGGCTGGGGAGTTGTTGTGGTCTGTACTGGTGGCTTGGGAGTTGTAGTGGTCTGTACTGGTGGCTGTGCAGTTGTAGTGGTCTGGACTGGGGGCTGGGGAATAGTAGTGGTTTGTACTGGAGGCTGTGATGTTGTAGTGGTCTGTACTGGTGGCTGGGGAGTTTTAGTGGTCTGTACTGGGGGCTGGGGAATAGTAGTGGTTTGTACTGGAGGCTGTGATGTTGTAGTGGTCTGTACTGGTGGCTGTGGAGTTTTAGTGGTCTGTACTGGTGGCTGAGGAGTAGTAGTGATCTGTACTGGTGGCTGGCTAGTTGTTGTGGTCTGTACTGGAGGCTGGTGAGTTGTAGTGGTCTGTACTGGAAGCTGGGGAGTTGTAGTGGTCTGTACTGATGGCTGGGGAGTTGTAGTGGTCTGTACTGGTGGCTGGGGAGTAGTAGTGATCTGTACTGGTGGCTGGCTAGTTGTTGTGGTCTGTACTGGAGGCTGGTGAGTTGTAGTGGTCTGTACTGGAAGCTGGGGAGTTGTAGTGGTCTGTACTGATGGCTGGGGAGTTGTAGTTATCTGTACTGGTGGCTGGGGAGTTGTAGTGGTCTGTACTGATGGCTGGGGAGTTGTAGTTATCTGTACTGATGGCTGGGGAGTTGTAGTGGTCTGTACTGATGGCTGGGGAGTTGTAGTTATCTGTACTGATGGCTGGGGAGTTGTAGTAGTCTGTACTGATGGCTGGGGAGTTGTAGATATCTGTACTGGTGGCTGGGGAGTGTTGGCCGCAATTAAGTCTGTCAGAAAAAAATGAAGGCACCTTAAAAACAAGTACCATTGTAATTTGAAGTGCAACTAGCCTAGTCGCTCCAGATAAAGCACTGGATGGGAAAAAAAGGCCAAATGTGACTAGGTATTTAAATATTCCTGGCTCTAACTCCCCTTTAGATTGTAGTTTCTAGTTTACAATGTACATTAAATATTATGCTGTAAATCGGAGTAGTCTAAAAAGCTGGACTGTGAACTCAGATTGTGGAACAGAACTCTCATAAAACAGCCACATGAATCTGGTTCAGAAAACTCCAGTGAACTGCAGTGTGATTTACTGTGTCCCTCTTTTTAAAGCTGGTTTTGTGGTTTCATTTCTCTGTGTCGGGTGAAATAACAGGTCTTCCTCTACCTGCACATGTCCCTCGGCGAAGAGTGACATCATCCAGCGCCACATCTGAGAGAGCCGTAGTCCCTCTCCGTCCTTCAAAAATGATCTGGGAACAGATAACCATGTCTGATCAGAACTTTATCACTCAATGATGTCTGACACTCCATCTACATAAATTATTGTTTGTCTTAAATGTAGTTTTGCATATTTTGTATAATTTACTAAAATGTATTTTTAAAAAATGGACAAATTATTAGGATTTGGCAATTAATCACATATGTTTACATATGCTATGCATTAACTATAAATTCCTTGATTATAGCTTCCTTGAAGATATTTGTCAAGGTTTAGTGTATGGTATAAGTAATACATTATTTTTCTGAGATGGTGTGTGCTTTTAGAGCATTTTAGAGGGTGAGGGTGTGAGGGGAACACTCACTTGGAATGCTCCGGAAGTGTTCACGTCCACCTGCGCCAGGTGCCAGGCATCCCCGCGGTCGTTCCGGCGGGACCACACCCTCTGCGTGACTCTGCCCTCCAGCAGGTACACGGTCAGGCCCATGGTGTCGGCCGTCCCGTACATGTGGTACCAGAACTGCAGGCACTGCGGGCCCGAATCGGAACACTCGGAACTGAGAAGGCGGGCCGTGTCCCCGTTGTACACGCCGTCGCCCTCGATGTACAGGTATTGCCCAGTGCCTTTCAGTAGAAAAGGAACACATGCAGTTACTGTATGGCCTTTAAATCATTTACCTTTAATATTTTCCTGTGCAACTGGGATGTAATAGTTCTGAATGTATTACTTATCCCCTATACAGTAGTATAAAATACTATGAATAAGTTACTAAGTAAAACATTTTCTTCACATCAAATAAACCAAAAAGAAAAAAAGACTATAAATGTGGCGTCCGATCAGCTCACAAGTGTCTGTCCCTCACCTCCAGTTGTGTGGTCGAAAGACGGTCCGGTCAATGAAGTCGGCGTGGGGCCACTTTGCCTCGTCCAATCAAAACTGTCCGTCAGCAGCTGGTTCCACGCACAAAGGTCACTCTCAAAGTTGCAATCAATGCTGCAGACTGTACGGTGGAACATTTTGAGTAAAAATTTGATCGGATTTAGCAAATGCAGCTCATTACAAATGGTTTTTAAAATGGAGAAATGACAAAATTACGTGTAGAGAAGGTGCATGCCCACAGAAATGCAATACACTATGAACTAGTCTATAGTCTGTGCCCCTGTCAATACAATCCATGCATCTGCTAAAATATTTCAGTTGTTGGGCAAAAATTGCTGAGACGCTTGTCCATGGTACCTGGGTGTGGCATGCCTTGTCCTCCACCTGCTGAAGGAGCGACCGTGGTGACCATTCCCATAGTTGGTGAACCTGTTTGGCATCGGGAAGAGAGAAAACCACCACTGATCCAGAAGCAGTTCACATCTTTGCGTAATTTTAGAAAGGGTATGTCAACATGAAGCAACAATGATGTTCACTTTTGTCATGCCCTACAAGACACTTTTGTAAGGACTGGAGGTCTTGCGGATCATATTATGAATACATTTTATTATTTATTGGTTTATATCCTAATTATTATTATTATTATTATTATTACCCATTGAGATTTAAAAAGTGGCAGGCTGAGGGGCACAACAGTGGGACAAAAGAGTATTTTCTTTTTTCGCATAGAATCGCATTATTCTTTTTGCTGAGCACCTGGAGTAAATTATGTATGTGAGTATGCCTCTGTGACACTACAACACTGGCCACTCATCATACCACCTGCAGACCCACCTGAGCACATTCCGTAATGGATAGACAAATCATCAATGGCTACATCCGATCGCTGGTCTGAGCCCCGTATTCCCTCCATGATGAGCTTGAGGAGGAAAACAACCGAAACAACTTTTGATATAACTGCATTATACTGGATACTACACAATATGCTTGATTCACCCATCCAAACTCAGAAATGTATTAGTATTGTGTCAAGTGAAAATTAAACATTACACAGATTATAGCAAACTGAACAGGAACCTTTACTTTTTTGTGTGCAAAACTTTAGTCATTAAATTGGAAGTTGGAACTTTTAATTGCTTTCTTTTGTGCTCAGATGTGTGTTCACATTTCGTCCTTTGTTATACATCCTTCCTTAAGCAAAAATTGCACCTAACCTCAAGGCTTTTAAATAACCATTTGGTACATGAATTGTGGATCCACATGAATGAAGATAAATTATCCCTCAAAAACAGACTGTGCCTATGAACTAATAACTCCCATGTCAAGCATGCTATACTTTCATAATGATTTGTTGTCATTATACTAGAGAAAGAGTCAATATTTTGGTTGAGATTATTCTTAATATTGAAATGCATATTTCTTTCCAAAACATAATTTTCTTTTTGTTGAAATGCATTGGAAAATAAAATGGAACTAAGTCCAGCATGTTTGATATGGAAGCTATTTGTTCATTTGTGCAAAAATGTTTAACGTGTAAACGGTTTCATGACTGAGATTCACCTGGAATGGTCCGGAGACGGCTATATCCAGCTCCGCCTTGTTCCATGCGTTGCCCTGGTTATTGACTTTTGTCCAGACCTTGGTGGCCTTGGAACTCTGCAGCTGGTATATGGTCAGCGCCATGGCGTTCGCCGAGCCGTACATGTGGTACCAGAACCGCAGACAGTGAGGCCCAGTCAGCTGGCACTGAGGGCTGAGCATGCGGGCGGAGTCACCGTGGTGCACGCCATCGGCCTCAATATACATGTAAGAGCCACCTGGATAACAGTTGTGAAGAACACAAGGTTCAAAGTGTATGTTCTGGCGTTATTAATGAGGATGAAAATGATTAACTAGCTAACCTGTTGAAGTTATATAACTGGTTGGCCATACATGCCTGCCTAATCAAGGCTCTGTAGCTACGTGGTTGCATAAGATAAATCCATGGTAATAAATTTATCAAGGGTGTTAGGTTCAACTGGAGAGGTGATTAAAATAGTTCTTGAGAAAATAATTGACACTGAGGGTTGTCAAGTGGCACGTCCTGCTAATGCACTGTTAAACGATGTGTAGCACAGTTCTAAACCTGACTATGCCAGTGTTTCCTGTGGTATACTACATAACTCAGGGATTGTGTACTTTCTGCTGCACCATGCATGCTACTCCCATGCTTGGCTAGTGAACTGCACAGTGGAAAGAACTGGTGGTTATGCATAGTTTAGGGATCACAAATGGGGAACCTGCGCCCCCTACAGCTGAAATCCTGTATAGAAGATGAACGCCCACTCACTTTTTGTGGTATGATCTTGGGACGGCCCAGTTAGCTCAGTGGGGGTGGGTCCTTGTTGTCTCAGCCAATCAAAACTGTCTGTTATCATCTGCTCCCATCCACATTTGTCGCTGTCAAAGTTGCAGTCCAGTGGACAAGCTAAGGAGAAAAAAACCAAGAGGGGCTCAGGCATCACCATGCATAGGTAGGGAATCAAATAAAGCAACACTATAGAAACAGACTTAAAACACAAACTCAGGAGCTTACCTCCACGAGACGGAGTTGTAGTTGAAATGTCTGTTGGGGTGGGTTTGAAATTGGCTAGAAGAAAATGCATATACATTGATAAGTGAATTCAAGAAAGAATAGGTTTTGAAAAAAGTGCTGACCTAGGATCAGTTTACATTGAGCCCTTTCGAGGTGTCGTGGGCTTAATTCAATGAAACACCAGTGAAGGAGGGTGCCCACCTGAAGACCCCAGTTAAGCTTTTACCCCTTACCCTTGTCCCACTCAATACTGTTACATAGGTTCCGATTATCTAAGGGATTGTAATATCTAGTCCTATAAGCTCAACTTTACATTAATTTAGCAGATGCTTTTATCCACATTAACCTGACTGTAAACATTCCCAGATCAGTAAGAAAAGATGCAACGTCACTAAAGCACTCGGCCAAGCTAACTATGCTAACCAAGAACCAAAGTACAAAATCTAAATACATACAGACTGCATCCATAACAAGCTCTAAGAAGAAATGTAAAACCATACAAATATAATCTAAAACTGTTAAAACTGAATAAGTACAGAAGGTAGGACTGCTATGGGGTGGTAATGGATGGGAAACTAACTCTTTGAAGTTAATTTCACTACTGTGGGGCTAGTACAGACAGGTAGTGTGACTTGGACAAGAGACCATGCAGGGAGACGTGACCCAGTCACCTGAAGGTTACAGAATGGAGAGATGTGGCCGGGCTGTAGGGTTTGATTGATTTGTATGGTGGAGCTGTTCCATTCGCTGCCTAGGCTAGTTTAGGCTCATAATGGGAAAGGTTAGAATAATGTACAGGGGATGCCTGCTATGAGATGCTTTATGGATACAGGCCTGACTCCCTCTTTGGGGACTGTGACTTACCACAGACGGTGCTCTCCGTCCATTCGCCAAGGTTTACCCCGGCCAGCTCGCAGGCCGCAACGTAGGACTCGAGGGAGGTGCAGAGCTGGCGCGAGTTACCCTGAGTGGAGCAGTGGTCATACATGCAGCTGTTTACGTATAGCTGCACGGGCACAAATTCATGACAGGTCTTGAATACGTCTCCGAAGAGCACGCTGCACTCCTGGTAACCCTCATTCTCCAACTGGGGGTCACATGGAGCTGGTGCTGGGGCGCTGTCCGAACATCTGAAATAGAACACAGAATTTTTATCATTATTTTATTTTTCAAAATTATTATTTTGGTATAATTGATATTAGGATTTATGTTAGTGTTTAGTTAATTGCCGTCACCCTAATCTCACTAAAATATTACATAATCCTAATTTTAAAAACCTCACCAAAAGTAATAAACCTGCAATACCGCATTGTTACATAGCCTAAGTATGGTTGATTGTTTTCAGGAAAAATATCCCAAAACCTTGTTAAGTCACACTTAAATGTGGTACCATTTGATCCTGGAAGCTCTTTACTTCTACGATTAGAATATACGTTTTGGTACAAAAATCTGTTATATAAACAACTTAACTATATTGTGTGGTGTATGTCAGACATCTGCAGACACAGCACAACATACTTTATGGATACTTGCTAAAATACATAAATATGGAACATATATACGCCAAACTGCTTAGCTAGCTCAGTGTTCATGTAACTAAGATATTCAATGTAAAACAAATGTTCTTTATTATATGTTTCAGCTTTTGCAATCACAAGTTGATGTGGATTTATTTAAGCTAGCTGCCATTGTATGAATTTAGAACAATGATCAGACTGGAACTACTTGCCACAGGTGTGTGGTTATCAGTTTTAAACACAAACCTTCCAGCCAATCAGAATCGAGCATTCACCCAGACCATGGCGTAACCTCTAAAAAATCTTATAACAAAGCACTTACTGCCACTCTTCATCCTTGACTCTCCAGCTGTTTCCAAACACGTCCGCGCTGCTAACAAGCTCGCCGTCCGGCGTCAGGAAGTCATCAAATTGGCTGTAGGAGTAGGTGCCGCACAGGCCGTACATCTGCCCTCTGTACCGCTCGTCGATCTGCACAAACAGCCTGTGGTCCCCGTCAAACAGGAGCTGCAGGCCAAAGTCAGTGTCCACCTGGACATACGATCCCAGCAAGAACACCTTGACTCCTCTCATTGGTTCCGTGGGGAGCTGCATCAAAGCTCCATTCACCTGTGCGATACAAGCGGTTAGTGGGAATTATTTTTATTTGTAAAGGCCGTAAATTGTAAATGAATATCTACACCAGCAGAAGATCAGCACTTACATAAACCTCCTTGTTCTTCCTCAGAGCCAGGTGAAGGCCCTGCACTTCCAGAGCGACGGAATTCAGGGCCGACCAGGCCGGGTTCCCGCGGTTCTCGTTCCTGCCAGTCACCGTGAATTGGACGGGGCTGTCGCCGCACGTCTTGGCCAGGGTGTAGTTGCAAGCGCCCTGGAAGTTGTAGAGCTTGCCGTTGTAGGTGAGGTAGTGGGGGTCGCCGAACACGTGGCAAGTGCCGATGCTGGAGGCGAAGCAGCCGACCGCGCCGTCCTTGACCCCGCAGAACTCGCCCTGGCCGCAGGACACCGGGGAGCACTGGACCACGCCCTGTCCCATGCACTGACACTGCGTCTCACAGTCTCCCTCCATCACTGTCATTCCTCTCTGTGGATCACATCAAAAACATCACCAGAACATCACCAAAGCATCACTGATGTTTCAAACACACTGGAAAACATCACAACAACAAAAATTTTACGTGACAAAATTGCATCACCTAAAGGTTCCAAACCCTCACAGAATTGTCATAAAGATGTAATCAAAACATCACCAAAACCTGGCGGTTACCTATAGTACTCCCCCAGTATTATTGGTGCTGTTGCATAATTGTTTTTTGCCAGTACACGTATACTGAGGAGATGAAGAGACACTGATACCTCTACATGCTGTTCGTTGATCCAGCAGCCACAGTCCTCTGCTAGGACACACTTGTCCCCGCTGAGCAGGAAGCCGTGGTCGCAGTCGCACCTCTCCTCACAGACCCCACAGCTCATGGGGCTGTCCTGGTCTGAACATGTGGCGGGGCATCCGCTGGCGCAGTCGTTGTAGTGGCTGTTAGCCTGGCACACGAGGGCTGAAATAGAGACGAGACCAGCTGGCATTACCATCTGTCACTTACAGATACAGCGGTGATAGTATTCGCTACATCAGGGAACTGGAGCAGCAAGGAATGAGTGAAGCCTTTGTGGAATACTTAGTGGGCAGAAATGCAATAGCTGATGACTTGATGAACCAATAAAAATTCTCGGCTGAGGAGAAAACGACTCGGAACAATTGAGCAACGTACGGCAGACCGTGGAGTTCCTCCAGGGTGGCAGGGTGATCCCGGCGCTCTGGCATGCCTCAGCGAACGTCTGGAGCGCCTCACACAGGGCTTGAGGGTCACCGCCAGCGGCGCACATGTCAAACACGCAGCTCCTGAAGAAGGCCCCGGCGGCGATGGCGGAGGAGCAGCCGGCGAAGGGGCTCTCCTTCGACAGGATGACGCCGCAGTTGCTTTCGTTCTCATACTTGGCCTCTTCCACGAGGGGGCAGCGGTGTGGGTGGCCGGTGGCAGCGCAGGTGTCCCCCGCGCCCTGCCAGCTCTGGCCCAGCTCGGCGGCGTCCATCGCGCGTGAGCCGTCGGGCTTGGCGTAGTCGTCCTCCGACAGGCGGTTGAAGTTTCCGCACAGACCGCACACCTGGTCGGCGTACAGGGCCGGGACCTTCACTTGCACACCACTGGCGGCATCGTACGAAACCATGAGCTTGAAGTCCGTCTCCAGGATGACCGTTACCCCAGCACTGCTGATGGTGACTGCACCGTTGTTCAGACTCAGCGGAAGGCTTCTCCAAATTCCATTTACCTTGAAGGGGTGAAGGGAGGACAAAAACATGCATATATGTTTATAATTTTATTCATAAGCTTTTCTAACAGGAATTGCAATGTCCTGCAATATGTCCCAAAGTCAGAAGCGTACTCCTGTATCAGGAATAATATACAGTGCAGTCCAAAAGTATTTGGACAGTGGCATTTTTTTGTTGTTGTTTTGGTTAGATTAAGCTGTAAATTATGCTGGACAGTATGGAACACATGATTGGCTAAATGGCTGTAAGTCATCAAGGGTCTGAGGCATCACTTTAAGGGTTGTTGCTCCTGACTTTCCTATTGAACTCTAGGGAACTCTATTGAACTCTAGGGTGTCCTGGTTTGGGGCTGACAGACTGGATGCAGGCATTTGGGCACGTGGGATGTGATGATAAAAAAGCAGCACTCACCATGACTTTATGAGCCTCCCGCTTCAGCAGGGACACCGTGAGGCCCTGGAGGTCCACGCTGACCTGCTGGACGGAGGAGGCGGAGTCACGCAGCTGCTCGTTTTGGGCCTTCACCCGGAAGAAGGGAACGGGTGCCGATTCGGTGCACACTTGGGCCAGGACGTAGCTGCAGGGCTCCGCAAAGCGGTAACTGGCCCCGTCGAAGGTGCTGACCTCCGGTTCGCTGTAAAAACTGCACGTGCCAGAGTTGTTGGGGAGGCAGACCGGCACACCGCCGCTCCTCATGCAGGTGTGGTCTAATGGGCAGGAGGCTGGGGAGCAGGTCAGCTGACCTTCCAGTGTGGAGCACGCACAGTGGGTCGTGCACGCGTCATCGGCCCAGAACTCACCCCGGGCGCACTGTTCACCTGTGGGTTTCCACAAAGAAACAAACAGTCAGCTATATATATGAAAAACAGGAATGTGCTGGCCCTAGCACCAGCTACCAGGCACTATCAATCAATAACTAATATGAAACAATAAAAATCTCTGTTCAAAAACACTGGTCAGTTCCAATCAGTGAGTCAATGCTGACTTATGTTTCATGATGCCTCACTTCCTTATTGGTTATATATTATTATTTCGATCCATATCAAAGCAATACCAAATCATACAAACTCCACAAGTTGAAACAACCAACTGTGAAACTGCTGAAGCTAATACAGTTTGTGCATTTGGCTTAAAAAAAAATCCTTGAACTTTAGCTGCAATGATGTAGGAACTGGAAAAGATCCGTCTCCTTTCTGAAGGGTGAAAGAACACAGGAGGACCTACCGCACGGTCCTTTGCGGACTGCCACGTTGTCAATGGTTACATCTCCATCTTCAGGTAGTCCCAGGTCTGCCTCAAAAACCACCTGTCAAAGTTTGGCAAAAAAAACCTCACCTCAGTGACATGCGGCATGTAATATTTCTATATTATTTAATATCAAATGTGTCTGTTTATAAGATGATTAAAATGTATATCTTATATATTAACTTATATATTGACAATGTAGCCAACAATATAGGACCTTAGAGAGCTTTAAGACCAACTGCACATCTGGCCAAAATGGATTTGATCAGAAAGGAATTGATAAAAGGACACTGTTAGATCCTGTAAAATGCTGAAGACTCCTTTTTTCTGAGGGAGACAGTGTACCTGAAGGCCATTTTCAGTGTGGGACAGAGGGATGACCACTTGCTGCCAGGATCTATCAGCAGTGGCCTGTGAAGTCCAGATCTCCGTCTCTGCCTCGTCATCCTTTATCAGAACTCGGAGATCCGTTCCGTTCGACTCAGGTGCACGGTACCAGAACTCCAGGCAGCCCACGCCGGGGAGGTTGAGGGGTTCACTCTCCAAGCGGGACAGTCCAAAAGGGTTCAAAAGGCTGTTCTCACAGAGGAGATAAGATCCCTCTGGAAAAAACACAGCAAAACAAAATCTGAAATGAGCCAGTGCTCAACCAGTGATAAGATATCAGAACAAAATAAATGAACAAAAAGCACTTAATGATCAAAATCAATATCACTTTGCAGCAGGAATATATACACAGGTGTGCCTGCAAGCCTTATATGTCTGTCTGTTATTAACACTGGTGATTATTAGCATTTTATTAATTATATTACATAGACCCAATTATGAGCTATGCCTTCATTGCTCATACAAGACCACACAAGTACTCATGATGGTTTTTTTGTTTAATTCACAAGTTAAATGATTAATTGTACCTGATTTATTACTGTGTCCAATGCAGAAGCATTACCTGTGCTCACTTCAGACTAAATAATTAGAATTATAAAAGATAGGGACTTAATTTTTTCCTAAATCATTTCCTAAAATGTACAAACACATCTAGAAGCAATTAGAAAAGGTTGGGCAAAAAGGAATCAGCTACTAATGGGTAAATTAAACTGGACCGCTTGTCTTATTGCGCAAACAATGACACTCATGAAATAAATGTGAGCTTTCTGTCTCTACTGTTGGTTTCTCACTGGTCACCCCTGCTTCACACTGTTGGGGCTCAGTTACAGTAACACTTTGAAGAACGGCGATATAGTTCAATATTTTGTCCTCTATTTTATCCGCTCTGTAAAATGCCTGTGGTCCATTTTGTCAATGAAGTGGGTGCACTCTAGCTAAATGGCCTTCCGGGGTACAACGGGATACAATGTGATTATGCCGTGCTGTATAGCGGCTTTGCGTCAGCAGATTGCTTTGGGTTCTAGTGCGGACTGTGGACTGATTGTTACACCACGACGCTGAGGAAGGCAGAACAGAATTGAGGAAACCTGTTCAACTCAAAGGACACAATGGCTGATGCCACAGATTTATCCCCATATATACAGTATATTGGATGTCTGCAATTAAAGTTATTACTTAAGGGTTGCACGCGTCCTTTAGGTAGCATAGATAAATCACCTGCTCCTTGTGCCGTTTTGATCCACCCAACGTGAGTCCACCCACAAAATGGATTCTGGTCACTGTTAAAGTCGCACTTTGCAATGTATTCTAAAAAACAAACAAATAGAAGAAAAAAAACAGGAAAGAAATTGTATCAGACCAAGAAATAAGAACATGAAGGAAATCTGCTACACACTGAAAATGTCAAACAATCTGGCGTCTCTGGAGGGGTTTGTACACGCATCACAAGGCCTGTTTTTGTCCCAAGTTACTGTAGCAGGAAATTGGCGGTGTTGAAATGGACACTTTAATTAGAGAAGCAAATGGCGCAACGACTGAACTGTAAATCCCATTTTGTGAGTTACCCCTTATTTTTTAAACTGCCAGAACAAAGAAACATTATTTGTATCATTGAGATATATGACTACAAATATCGCTTTATCACCAATATCAAAATTTAACAAGAGGTCATACATGAAGAATACATATTTAACTGTACGTCATCTACTGTATATACAGTACACTTAATGCAGAGAGATCTTATATAAAACACATGAAAAGATCTATAGAAAAGGTTATAGCTCGGTTTTCCACACCTGCATTTGGTTTCCAGGTTGGAAGAGTTACCGATGAATTTGAGTCCTCGAATCTGTGACACGGAAAAAAGGAAAGCGTTAAGAGACATCACAAGTGATGTAGCATATAGGACAACTCTGTTGCTGTCCGTGATCACACTGAAATCTTTTATGAGTTACTATTTAGGCGGTTTGTTTTAGTTGTCGCGCGCGGGTAAAACGTTGCTTTCAGGTGAAACCGTTTCTCACTTGCAGGGGAAAGAGAAAATTCTGAACAAAGAGCAGCAACGAGAAAAGCGCAGCAGCAGCTCTGATGCAGGCGAATAACCGCGGGATCGATGGGAAACCGAGGCGTAATCGAGCGGGCATCCTCCAGGCGGATCAGTGGCCCGGGGTCTCAGTCCATTATCCCGCTCACAAGTATTGGAGATGGCATTGGAGATTGACAGTCACAGACAAAGTGAGAGAGGTAGATAAGGGAAGAAAAGGAGGGAATATACACACAGGAGAGAGAAAGGGAGAACAGACATGGGCAGAGGGCATAAAGAACAGAAGAGAGCGAGAGATGGAGGGAGTAACAGACAAGTAGTAGAAGATACAGAGAGAGGGCGTCCAGAGGGAATTGGAAAAAGAGAATGAGAGCGAGAGAGAGACCCACCCTGTGTATGCCCCTGTCTGTGAGAGACAGAGCGCTACTGTGAGGAGCAGCCTGAATGGTGAGCTTCTGGCCATGTTATCACCTCGCGCCGCGGCAGAATCTGAGCCGGGAGAGGGCGCGTCACCTTTTCAAGGCTCTGGGACAGGGGCGGGAAGGGCGCAGATGACCATAAAACAGAGTGAAAAGGGGTGTAGCCGGTATTCCTTTATCATTTGATTTATCATTACTTTATCAATCCGCCATTGTGCTCCTCAAACACAGGTACACATACCAAATATAGTGTACATAGTTAGCATGTTGCCTCTGAAAGAATCTTTTTTAGAAGTTCTCATTATCATAGTGAAATCCCCTTTACTTTCCTTATTCGGTGAGGGTTATTATGTAATATGCGCAATACTATTTTTATTTTTTGTTTTAAACAATGATAGGAGGACATTTTAAAACCAAAACACAAAACTTCATTGCAAGAAGTTCACTTGATCATTTGTTCCCAGCATTATCCTGAGGAAGTATTGTGTTTTATGGGAAGTTAGTCACCTGTTCCTAATGGAGATTACGACATAAAATTTACGATTTCAACATTCACTTTTGCTGTGGGGGCATTTACGTGAGTGTGGATTAATGGTTAAACACAGGTGTATTTGCTCAGGTGTTTGGGTTGACATTTAGGTTTTGGGAACTTGTGGTGCAGCTCCATACCTGGTGACTGCACCAAGGAGACAGAACATTCCTGTAACTGGAGCTTTTCCTAAAATCCTCCATTCATGTTCAGTATGTTTATTGAAAGTGAAACAGATAAAATAGCCAGTACATCAATCATGTCTTTATTGCCCCGATCTTCGTACAATTATTTCAAAAGCATTATTCTACAGCCTCATTGGCTCTGGCTTGAGATCCTCCCATGAGCCAGAAAATGACATTTGTTTGAGACGAAGGTTAGGTACATACATTTAACACCATATAATGAGAACAAAATAGAGGAATAATAAAACAAAAAAGCATTTCCATATAGGCACCGGGAGTGTGTTAACCACCTCCCTCGTTTAATGGATAATCTGGCTGGAGGAAATTACAGACTGTTGCAAGCTGGTAGATTGGAAGGAAAAGGGCAGGGCATTTATTGCATACCGCCAGGAATGGTCATTGCACAAAAAGGAATAATTTACAATTTGTTTTACAATTAATATAACAGGACGGTACAATACAATAAGTACCGTGCAACCTAAAACATAAATAGATTTAGAATCAATACATCATTCTTTATATATACACTTTTACATATAGAGGGCGTAGAACAGGACATACATACTTTTTTTTGGCAATGGTGAGTGATATTAATATGAAGAGTGAGAGATGTTTTTTTAATTTGTGCAATTATCACCAAGTAATGCGATGATGGGGTATAAGGAGAGGATCTCAGAAAGTTTGCTCATGACCTCATGACCTTTGCTCATGAACCAGAGAACAATGAAGTCATCATCTAATGAGGTTTGGCAGTGTGAACATGTATTACTTTGGGTGAACCCGGCTGTGCCCCAAGAAAATAGTTAGTGGAGGGGGAAGTGTAATAGTTTCAGTAGCGGTGAATCAAACGCGACGGAAGGGGGATCAGAACAAGTTACCCACAAAAGTGAGGACCACCAAGGAAGCTTAAACCGCTAATGGGTAGAAAAAAAGGAAAAATCCTAGTAGCTAATCAACCAAATAATAATCAACCCAGGAAGATAGGGCAAACTCGAAAACACGAGTGAGAGCACAAAACAAGTCTCCCGGGCTCAATACTAGAGCTTAAGCGGGAAAACCGAAAAGAAAAGAAACATCTTCAGCATGTAACATTAAAACAGCCGGTAAAAGGTGAAACAAACAAATGAAAACAAAGAAGACTGTTTCAGTGAGAACAGCACAGAGTAAATTGAACAGTATCACTTCAACAAGAAATATTCCTCTACGTAAACCCTAATACTAAGAAGCAAGTCCCTCGTGAACATAAAACAAAGCTTTAATATCACAAGGTCGCTTGTACCTAGCTATACCTGGCTCAATGTAAGTTGGAATCACAAAGAAGCACCAGGGAAGCGGAAGTGAGGAGTTTAAATACCCAGCAGGCAGTAGCACAGGTGAAACGAATAATAGGCGAGGTGAAGCAAAACCCCGGAATGGAACGTAGAAAAAATCGATTCGCGACCGGAGAAAAAGGACGAGAACCGCAGCGGAAAAGGAAAAATAACCCACGGACCATGACAGGAAGTGCCTCAGAGGGTAAGCAGCGGCAGCGTGAAGCCGTAAGCAGTATTCATACGGTATAGTCTATGCCTGACTTGGTGAAAACATGACTGCACAATGCCTATTTTGTTAGCGCCAACGTGCTTTTTTCTCCCTTTCTTGGAGATCCGAGTCTGATTGATTTTTCTCAGAAAAATTCTGTTTGCAGAGTTGCTCATGAATACGTTGGAGGGAAGCCATGGTGTGTGTGTATATACAGTATGTATACATAAATTAACACACATTCTTAAAAATAGAACAAATTTTTCTTAATTCATCTTAATACATTATTTGTTTTCTTGTGGAGCTAGATATGACTTACTGTTAATCTGATTAAATGCTTTTCTGAAACAAAGTACTGAATCATTCTGAAATCATTATTATAATTATTATTATAATTAAACCTTTATTTAACCAGGCAGGTCACTTAAAAACAAATTGTTATTTACAAGAATGACCTGACAAGAGGCAAGGGGGGGGGGGGGGGGGGGAATTTGGGCAGATAAAAAATTGCTTTTGGCTGATTGTGTTACGTTTATGTCATGTTTATGTCATGTTTCATGTTTAGTGTTTGTCACAGTTTATTTTCTGTTTATATTACGATGCAGTTCATTGTTTGCATACATATTTCCATGTTTTTCTGCAGCCTTGCGTTCAGGCTGTTTCTTCTCTTGCTGTCACTCACGCTTCCCTAATTGTTTCATTCTCCCTTGTCTAGTTACTAATATACTAACATTAGATCAGGATTGGGTAATACTAACTATCTAACCATGTGTTCATGTTTACCTTACGTTTCTCGTGCATGTTGATTACTAATTTACTAACGCTAGGTCAGGATAGGTTAACTACTAACGATTTACTAATTGCCTCGTTACGTGTCTCATTTTCTCAAGCTGTTGTGAATTTCCTGCTGCTCTCAAGCTAAATGTTTGCACCTGTCTACACCTGCATTTAAGCTCAGTGTTCATGTCATGTCTTTGCGAAATTGTTGCCTTAGTTTACTATTGTCACTCTTGAGCGTTTTTCCATTGTTTTGACCACCGTTATTGATCTAGCCTGTTTATTGACCATCGTTACTGCCTGCCTATTGTTTCCACTGCCTGTTTTTGACCACGAGTTTTGCCTGCTGTCTGTTTGTACCTCTGCCCCGCGGATAGGACTTCGGTCTGACTCCTGCTACGCCCCACGACTACGAACTTTGCTTTTTCCCTGTTTTGTACTTCTGCTCCGCTGACAGCTACTCCGGTTAACAAACTCTTGCATGGATACCGACTTCGAGACTGCCTTCTCCCTCGGTACTGTATCTTTGGTCTGGCTGGATTTATTGGTTTTTGGACTTTGCTTGTGTGACTACGTTTTTGGATTTCCCCATAATAAAGCCCTTGCGGGTATTTATTATAAAGTTTGTGTTCTGAGTCGTGCATTACGGGTCCAACCCGCACACACCCGTCTCAGATTGCTTATCAATAACCTTCTTAGCAACCACACTACCGCCCTTAAAAACATTCCAAAACAGCTCAATTATTGAATTGTTTTATGCACGCTTATCTGTATAATTGGTTTTATACAACACTGCTTTAACAGTACTCCAATGCAATATTACTGGAGGGGCACAGATAATTCTATCATTTGTTGTTTTTTTCCCTCCTAATATTTGTTGCACACCGCCATAGAATTACAATAATTATATGTCACGCCATTGTTTCTTGATAGCAAGAATAAAAACACAAGCATGAAATAATAGCAAATTATATTTTTTATATTGGTGTGCACATATATCATTCTGCTTGTGGCAGTGCAAGTCCGCGAGCACATTACATAACAAAATGTGCTATTTATTTAGATTTCTTTTAAAGAAGTGTTCAAAGATAGGCAGTTTGTGGGCAGTATGACGTGATGACCGCCGATCTAAAACAGAATGTTTCTCTTTCTTTTCATTTAATGTATGTCAAAATGACAAAGCACTACCAAACCAGGGTGAGGACAGGAGAGATAAGAATGAGTTAAGAGGGTGATAATGAATTTCTTTTCAGTCTTATCTTTTGCTGAGGCATTTGCTCAAGATGTTCCATCGAGCTGGAGCAGAGGTACAAACGGCAGGGTACTGAAACTGGCAGGTGAAACAGGTGAACCCTCCAACAAAAGCTCACTTTACAAACACTCAGGGTGCCCAGAGCTTATTCCAGGTTTGTAAAGTGATGTACAGCCTGGGTCTATTTCAGGACCATTACCCACAACCCACATCTGTGTTAATGGTTAAACTTTGTACAAACTGAGCTGAGCATCACACCTACAACCATCAGAGATCAGGGTAGACACTCAAAACACAGTCATTCATCCAGTTTGGTGAAAGTAGGCTAGTACCTTCTAATTGGTAATAAAATAATGAACTCCTCATTAAGACACACAAGTTCCATTTATTTAGACAAATACAAATTACACTGCCCACCAGAATTATTTTGCAACCCTGGAAAATATGAGAAACATCTAATCTTTAAAACAGGTAAAATTATTCAAAGAATAAATTGTTCATAAAAAAGACGTCACAATTATTGGCAACGCTAGAAATAGTTACAAACAGAACCAAATTTATGCATATTTCCATTAATATTTTACTTTTTTAAGCACACATTTTAGGATCTATTATGTGGTCAACTTCCTGTTTCACTGGGGTATAAATAATTAGGTGACACACAGGACAAAACCCTTTAGTCATCCATCAAAATGGGGAGGATCACACAAATGAAATGAGACAAAAGTTTGTTGACTTTCATAAATCAGGCAATGGCTATAGAAAAAGAGCTTCATGTTTTGAGCACTAAGGCAGTAATGAAGCTGAAAGCAATGGGACCTGTGATAAACTTGGCTGGAAGAGGACGTAAGTGTAGTTTGAGAATTGCAGAAGTTGGTTGCATCCTGGGGTCACCAAGTCTCCAAAAGTACAAGTAGATGCCACCTCTATGCCAACAAGCTGTTTAGAAGGATTTCCAGAAAGCCACTGCTGTCTTCATATCACAAACAGAAGCTCCTGGAGTTTGCGAAATATTACAGGAACTCAGATTGGAACCGGGTGCAATGGTCAGACAAGATGAAAATTGAGCTTTGTGGCAATAAATACCAAAGGTGGGTTTTGACATAATAAGAGGCCTTGTTACACAGAAAAGAGCCTTATCCCCACTGTGAAGTATGGTAGTGGGTCTGTGGATGTGGCGCTGTTTTTCCTCCAACGGCCCTGGAGGATACATTATGGACCATGGACTCCATCCAATCAGGGAAAGTCAAAATGATCTGTGAAATTGTGTGTTTGTCTATTTTAACTTATATGCATTGTTTACCTCAAATGCGTGAAATGAAATGTGACCTCAAAGTGATGCAAGAGTTTAAACAAATGAGTGGCCTCATTGTGAGGTTACAGTTTAAACACTAAACGATAACTAAGCAACTGGACCAAAATGGAGCTGGCGATATGCTGCTGTTGTATACCCGAGAAAGACAGCTTACCTGCTTTTGTCAGCAATATGATCTAGCTGTTTACACCTATTGCATTTAAAATGCATATAATTTAATTCTACAAAACACATAAATACAATATTATACTGCAAAATATAAAGCTACTTAGACACCTGTCTAGGTTTCACCAGGTTGCTTAAATAGGTGAATAAACACGGGGTGGGAATGTCACTTTCATCTGCACATGTTTTACTTCAACTTGAGGGCAGTTACGTTGACCCCCAAGTCACATCCTGCTATAGTCTTGTATTGGATTCTTTTTTCCTGTACTGAATGTACTGTAGGTCAAGGATATACAGTAATGTTAAAAAATAAATGGACCTCACAAGTATACACACACACACACACACACACACACACACTTTGCTGTACTTTGACCAGGTCTGAGGAGCTGGGAGGGGGCTATCATTGTTGATAAGGCCTCACCCACAAAGCAACAAGCTGAATTCTCTCAGGGTTGTTTATCAGGGTCTGAAGTCTAATAATGCCCTTATAATTATGGAACACCGTTGTTACGTAAAGACTGACGGTATGCGAGCAGAGTTTTCTGGCCATCTCGTTGCACATTAACAAGGTGATGGGTGCGTCTTGTGATAGCACAGACACCTACACTGCCTGGCCAAAAAAAAAGTTGCCATTGCACCAGTCATTCATAGTGCACACTGTACAAGCCTCTGGAGGCAGTGTTATTATCTGGGGTTGCTTCAATTGGTCAGGTCTAGGCTCAGCAATGCTATGCAGCAATACAATGTCAGCTGAGTACCTGAATGTACTGAATGACAAGGTTATCCCATCAATGGGTATATTTCAGAATGACAATGCCAAGATTCATCGGGCTCAAATTGTGAAAGAGTGGTTCAGGGAGCATGAGGAATCATTTTCACGCATGAATTGGCCACCAGTGTCCTGACCTTAACCCCATTGAAAGTCTTTGGGATGTGCTGGAGAAGACTTTACAGAGTGGTTTGACTCTCCCATCGTAAATACAAAATCTCGGCCAAAAATGAATGCAACTCTGGACGGAAATAAATGTTGTGACGTGGCATAAGGTTGTTGAAACAATGCCGTGACGAATGCGCGCCGTAATCAAAGCTAAAGGCGGTCCAACAAAATATTAGAGTGTGACTTTTTTTTTGGCCAGGCAGTGTACATTCTACTTTTGCTGGTAGTTTTTCACACCGTAAATGTCACAAAACATAGCACTTATGTAACAGCATCTGTCCTGCAGCAAATCTTTAGAACTCCACGCACAGGGGCAGTGCAGATATGCGCTTCTATGTTCTTCACACATGCCTTCTGTACAGTTGCCATAGAACACCCATGTTTTATTATGTTCCCAACTGATGATGACCTGCAGTAAAGCAGGATAAGACATTTTGCTAAGCTAATAAGTGAGCTCGGTGAGTCATTCTGGAACATTCCTCGATATCTAAAAGCAGTTAGTTACAGTGCGTGAAGAACTGTGAGCTACTGAAGTGCCTCGGGAGAAAGTTGATCCAGTCACCCCCCCCCCCCAACCCCCCCATGCCTGGAGGTCAAATTCTTAAAGCGGCTTTAGCTGCTTAACAAAAATTATTTTTTTTATATATTTGCAAAAAAAAAGGCACTGTAGCAGTACATGTCAATAAATTTTGTTTTCTGGGCTGAGGGCAATGCTACTGTATTGTAACTGGGAAAATGTGATCTAAAGAAAGAGGTTCATGAAATGAAATAAAAACAAATCAAATACATTGTTAATTTATTGTAAGTCAAAACAAGTTACATATAGTACAATTGAATTCCACTTCCATGTTTTCTGAAACCACAAATTATTATCTGACAGCTTATGTAGGGGGCTTTCTTCATGGCTAATATATGACAGATTGCAACCATTAGACCACTGACCTTCTACCACACAATGCAATACAAATTCTGTGGGAGCTGGCCCGTGATGAGGGAACATTCGGGGTCACTCATGGAGCCCTTTGATGTACATGTGCGAGGAGATCATATGTACTCTTGCATGAAGAACAAAGAGGGTAATTTTGTTTTGCTAAGCCTTTCCTTATTCACTGTAGTGACGCATCATGGCCGTCCAATCAGGAACCTGCTAGCGCGTAGGTTGCATGGTATCGGATGGCTGGAGAAATTAGCTTGCAAAATGTATGCTCAATAGCAGCGGTACCAGATGGAAAACAGTTCTGTTTATATCCACCAGAGGGCAGTATGTCCTACTCAATTCCCTGCACAACGGACATTCAAGTTGTAAAATCATGACGTCTAGCTTTGGTTGATTTGGGTATAAAAACAAAAAAACAACAACAAAGAAAACAGATCTTATGTGTTGATCGAGTCAGCACAATTCACTACTCATCTACTGTGAGATGTTAGACATTATTTTATGAGCTGAAATTAGTATGGTGACGTGTTATTTAACAGCTTCTCTATCAAGCTTATGAATCAACTGCATATGCATTTCAAATGTTAGCGATAACCAGAGCTGACAACTATGATGAATGCCATAAACTGTCATGGAGCAAAATTAAGTCTTAATAAAACGCCTCAACCTGTCCTTCTGACAGCCTGCTCCACATGCTGCCATGAATTCTTATGAGCGCTGCCTTTGCGCACAGGCGGGCATGAGATAGCACGGTACGGACTCCAAGGGAGAGCGCAGCTGGATTCCTGTATCTGGCCATCAGAATCAGACCCGGCCGTTCCGTGGGAAAACGGGCGTGGCCCGTGGGCCGCAACCTCTCAGAGCCCTCCGCAGCGCCTTTCGCCGCGAGCCGCTAACCAAGCCCCGTTGGTCACAGGAGTCTTGCTGCGTTCCCCATCGATCGTCCCCTTCTGAAGTGGAGAACACAGAGGCCTAATAAGCATCTACCTCTAAGAGAGTGGGAGGAGGAAAACACAAGACGGGACCAGATCAAAGTGAGCATTGCTTCATGCTTGGTGGACCCCCCCCCCCTCTCTGTCTCTCTCACTCGCTCTCTCTTTTGGTTTTTGAGCAAAAGAAGAGATCGTTAAGAGACGCTCATCTCATGAAAGGTTTTGGAGACTGAAGTAGATCCACATTGATTGGAAGCGCGGCCCCCCTCCGAGCCGACCTTGCCAACTCCTCTGCCGTTAAGCCCGGAAACTCGCCGTCCTCTACCCTTCAAACCAAAGTTTTTCCCAAGTTCACGTTAAACTCCGCATCGTACAAACCCGCCGTCTTGAAGGCAGATTTGGGGATAATACCTCATGCAAGAGGTAATCACACATTTGGACAACATGACGAGCATATGCCTAGAGACACTTTCTTCTGATCAGTCCCCTGCTGTGAATGAAATTGGAAATTTGACTTGACAGTCAGAGTTTTTTTCTATTTAAAAAGGAAAATCATAGGCTTAAGCTTGTAGGGCTGTGGCAGTGAGGAGAATTATCTCTTTGCACCCAGTATCTGTTTTATCTGTTTGAAATCTCTCCGTATATGTCACAGTATACCCAAAGAGCCCTTTCTCCTTGTACTGATATTGAAGACAAGGAAAAAGAAAAAAACTATTCTTGAGGGACCGGTCTCCGTCTTCAGTGGGGCTGTCTAAGTGGGAAGAAATGGTTTTATAATCTGGTTTATCGCATCTGCCGTGGGCTGATATCACCTGTTTGCGAGCTGCCGAAAGTGAAAACCCAGAATGCAAAAAGTGAGAATAATGCATCTTAACTGGACTGAAGTGAGGCTGCCCAGGGCCTTCAGACGAGCGGGGGAAACAGCTAACGCTAATCAGAGAGAGATCAGAAGTATCGTCCTATCTACAAGGGGAGAAAAAGAGAGACGCTGAGACAAGGAGAGAGAGGGAGAGAGGGAGAGAGAGAGAGAGAGACAGACAGGGAGAAAGGGGCAAGCGGGACAAAGGAAGGGGGGAGTGAGTGAGAGGGAAACAGCTAACGCTAATCAGAGAGAGATCAGAAGTATAGTCCTATCTACAAGGGGAGAAAAAGAGAGACGCTGAGACAAGGAGAGAGAGGGAGAGAGAGAGAGAGAGAGACAGACAGGGAGAAAGGGGCAAGCGGGACAAAGGAAGGGGGGAGTGAGTGAGAGGGAAACAGCTAACGCTAATCAGAGAGAGATCAGAAGTATCGTCCTATCTACAAGGGGAGAAAAAGAGAGACGCTGAGACAAGGAGAGAGAGGGAGAGAGAGGGAGAGAGGGAGAGAGAGACAGGGAGAAAGGGGCAAGCGGGACAAAGGAAGGGGGGAGTGAGTGAGAGGGAAACAGCTAACGCTAATCAGAGAGAGATCAGAAGTATAGTCCTATCTACAAGGGGAGAAAAAGAGAGACGCTGAGACAAGGAGAGAGAGGGAGAGAGAGAGAGAGAGAGAGACAGACAGGGAGAAAGGGGCAAGCGGGACAAAGGAAGGGGGGAGTGAGTGAGAGGGAAACAGCTAACGCTAATCAGAGAGAGATCAGAAGTATAGTCCTATCTACAAGGGGAGAAAAAGAGAGACGCTGAGACAAGGAGAGAGAGGGAGAGAGAGAGAGACAGACAGACAGGGAGAAAGGGGCAAGCGGGACAAAGGAAGGGGGGAGTGAGTGAGAGGGAAACAGAGTAGGGGAATGAGAGAGAAAGAGAGAGGACAAGGGAAAAGAGAGACCTGTCAATCAGAAGGAAAGCCCAGCTCTGTGTTACTAATCGGTTGAGGCCTCCTCTTTTTGAAGCGACATGAAGAGAAATGAAAAATTGATTGCAATTTGCAGGTCGGCACCGATCATAAGCAACGCTTCACAGGCAGTTTAATTGGTGTTGATGAATCTTCCTTTATACGTGCAGTAAATGTCACTTTGGTCACTTTCTTTCCCGGAAGCAGAACAGTGGCGCATCCAAGGAGGAGGGGGGGATTTTATGGGATCCAGTATACTGCAGATGTTTACAGCTATAACCAAACTGTAGCGTATGATGGGAAACTACTGGGAAAACAAGCTGATTGAAGGCCTGCTGTGGTGAATAGTCTTTACTGGGAACCACCCAGCTTAAAATGACAACAGGAAAAGAACATGGGGGGTTAGCGAGGCCCCGGCTCTTATCTGCCCTCGACCGCCGATGGTGGAATGACCTTGCATACACCTTGATGGCATTATAGACAACCTCGCTCTTTTGGTGTTTGCTTACCATGTGAAATGCACTTTTGTAAATTGCCTTGGCTGAAAGTGTCTGCAAAATAGGTAAATTGTAAATTGTATTTTGTACTGATGTACAATACTGACAGATCTTTTTTAAAGAAGAATGTGCTTAAGGGATTATTATAATTCCATGTCAGAGAGATCAGCATGATGTAATGATTAAAATATACAGAATTCAGTCAAGCAAAATGACATTTTTCCTTACATACATAACTGCGACGAATAAACAAAAGTTCCATTATGAAACATTTTCTAAATTCAGCTACATGCCCTCTTCTAGAAGACCTAAATAAATCATGCGGACAAAGCACAGTAGCCGTGCATATGAATCTTTTCTGTATGTGTCTAAGTAATCTAATCTACTCTAGTTTAATCTCATTTACTTGGAGCGATGTAGAAGACCTTAAAGAGGATTCTCTGGCTTTGCTCGGCTGCCACTCCCTGCGGCCGCTGCTTAAAATACACTCCATCACGGCCGCAGACATCGGCGACTTTAGATGAGCAATGTGACAAACATTCAAACAACAACTTTATTGATCCCCGCGGGAGCTCGTGGAGCGGCGGAGGAAAAGCCGCCGCTCCTCGACTCCGAGAGAGGGATGGCTTCGCAGTTCCGCGCGCAGTTTATGGTGATAAATCTCTTCATGAAGTTAAGATGGGACATCGATGCAGTGTGTTGAGGGTTGTGCATGCTGCTGAGAAGGTCAGGCGCCTGCATGCCAAAGAGGTCAGAAGGGAAGATGGAGAGGGGTGGGGAGGATTAAAACAAACACATTTATTGTGACCTTTGGACTAGGCGCCAACACGTCAGTGTGGGATTCATGAAAGCAGAAGCAGAACTTGGCTCCATTTGGGTAGTGGATCTCTGGCATGGACATGATTAAGCCAGAGGCTGAATGGAGAATACGAGGGTCTCAATTTCTTTAAAAAATAAAATAAAATTTGACCCCCAACATGAGGCTGAGCATGTCCAATTCCCAACCCAATTTGCAATGGCCAATGGTGCAACTGCGGCTGTGTTCATGCGCGGACCCCACTGCCGATTCAGGAGAGTGCAGACATCCCCGGTTCGCCCTTAAAACACGCGGTGTCACCAGCGGCTTCTTTTCAAGCTCTCATTGAGCAGAGTCAGAGGAAGACCTTTCATATGTGGCTTTAGCATGCAGTCCACGCGTGCCCCATTGACCAGCATGGGTCACTAGATAGCGCTGAACACGGACCCCGAACTGAATGAACCGTCCGAAAACCCTGAACGACACAATCGGCAAGTATGCGGCGTCACACTATGGAGCTACTGGCCACAATCGGCTCTGCACGATCCAGATCCTATCCAAAGCCACAAGGCTCATCCATGCAGCATGGCGTTTGAGCCATCCAGCAGCTCCCAGCATCTCAATTACAAGACCAAATACAGAATCCAAAACCCGACAGGCCTGGCGTATATTAAGCATTATGGCGTACTCTGTTTATTAAGCATTATTAAGCATTATGGCGTACTCTGTTTATTAAGCATTATGGCGTACTCTGTTTATTAAGCATTATTAAGCATTATGGCGTACTCTGTTTATTAAGCATTATGGCGTACTCTGTTTATTACGCATTATGGCGTACTCTGTTTATTAAGCATTATGGCGTACTCTGTTTATTAAGCATTATGGCGTACTCTGTTTATTAAGCATTATGGCGTACTCTGTTTATTAAGCATTATGTACATGTACTTCAGAATCATCTTGTTAGTTTTCTCACTGGCCTTGGCAACTATTTACTTTATATTAGCGTAGATCTTATCCGCAGAGGAATGTGTTAGGGAGAATGATTGTTTGTTTCTTAGAGGCTGTTTGCATCCCCCTACTACCAAAGCAAAATGAGTCAAACAACCTGTGCCTCCACTCATACTCATTTTTGATTACTTACTTCATGCACCCTGTAATCAGGTTTTAACTCTGACACACATCCAAGATTCACAGACACGGAGCTCAGTGGTGCAGCACAATTTTATTTACCAGAAAAACAGGCAATTAAAATAACAAAGGCAATAAGTGTTCCACATTGCAGAGCAGAGACATAGCAACAGTGACGAACAGCCGCTCACCCCCCCGCCCCCCCGCCCCCTTCGTCGATAATCACGTTACCGTCGGATACTGCGGGATCACCACACCCCCGACGGCTAATCGCAAATCCTGGCCCACCAGGGCTGAGAGTGTGCACAGGCTCAGTCGTGCCGCACTTCGCCGCAGTGATTTAAAACACGCCCTCTGATGTCCCGTATCTCCCTCTGCCAGGCGACATGTTCAAAGCAACCTTCCGTTCCTTCTTTTATTTCCCCGTCTTTTTAAAAAAGATTACCGGCGCAACGTGGGAAGGTGTTCTTTAGGAGAAGTGCGGAATAAAGAAAAACGGGGGGGGGGGGGGCATTGGTCAAGGTGGGTGCGGGAGGGACTCGGTCTCTCAGTGTTTTGTGTAAATGTCAAATTAAACTCGGCCATTTGGTAAATTATGGCAAATAAATTTTTTATTTCCATAACTCTGTTGGTCTGACAGGTGTGCAAACCGTGCAATTACTTTGAGTCAACGAGGAAAGCAGGGGACCAAATAATAATAATCATGAATAATAATAATAATCTTGAGGTGCTGACATCGCTGCCTGCAGCAGACACACACATTGAGCTCTGAGACTTGCGTCACCAGAACAAGGCGGGCTTCTGCCCTAGAGTGTAACATGGGCTTAATGTGCATTGCATTGTGGGCAGCGTGCAGACCTGCATGTTGTGGTGCACAGCATCGAAGTGCTCTAAACAAATAGCTGCAATAGGTCTACCCATTAAAAGCAGCAAACTGACAAAAATACATATGAATATCTTCTAGGGCAGACGTGTACGAAGAAATATATTAGTAAAGTCGTGCTGTGATTCGAGATGAGAAGACATCTATTGTGCAAATCGAATATGTATGGGATGCTTTAATGGTTATTAAACAGAAATTTTGGCCCATAAAGACATTTTTAGTTATAGAACCCCATCCACTGTTGATAGTGTAGCTCAGTTGGTGTAGCCGGCATTGTATACTGTAGGTCAGGGCTGCCCAACCCCGTTCCTGGAGATCTACCAACCTGTAGCTTTTCATTTCAACACCTGATTTTACTAATTAGCAGCTCAATCAGATCTCTAGCTGTTAAGAGGTGTGCTTTGTTAGGGTTGGAGTGAAAACCTACAGGAGGGTAGATCTCCAGGAACAGGGTTGGGCAGCCCTGCTGTTGGTCCAGTGTCAGAAACGCTGTGCTCTAATGGAAACACATGCGGACTACTGTGGATGTGCAAAACCCAGTCCCTGGACCGATGTATACAGTACATGCTGTTTTTTAACCATATTACTGGACACAATACTATAGATGCATTAATAAAGCTGTAGAATTTCCCCACAATGTTTTACACCACAGTGTATCTTCATCATTGTACATATGGGCAAAATGCATTAAGGTGCTGTGTATCGTGCACAAGGATAAAGCAGAGGAAATGTATGAACTGCTTTGGGAAATAAAGTAGCTGACGGAGTGCAGAGTAAGTAAAAACATAACACACAGGTCTCCAGGAGCTGGATTTAATATCCCCACTCTCTATTTAGGGGTTAAACTGGGGGTGCGCTGTGTTTGGCGTGGACCCATTCGTCTCTCCCGTTCTGGCACAGTAAGCTACTCTATAATGGCTGAGAGGCGATAATAATATTTTGTTTTATGAATTCCGCTGGCCAGTTGTTTTTTGTATTTTTGTCCCAGAGACACGGACTTGTTGAATTACATAAAACCTAAAAGGAATCATTTGTCCTGCATTTAATTAAATGCAACAATCAAACCAGAAAGTTTACAAAGACCGTGGTGCAGCAAAATGAATTGTTTTCCGTCTTTTTACGGCAGGGCATAAATGTAAATTAAAATGCACTCTGTTGTATGACATCACAAAGCCATAAAATCTTTATTTACTGTGGGACAAATCTATCAGAAAGTCTAATGACTCTAATGGATTTATGTTTGATTTTAATAAATACGTGGACTGCATTTAATTTCAGTGTGGAGAGATTTCTGTAAAATACAACAGATAAGGTCGGATGACTAATGGATCCTAAAACTAATTGAGAACCTACGGGTCCATAAATAAATTGGATTCTTTGACTGTGTGCAGCCTTTGCTTTTGAATGCATTCCATGGTTTAGGTCATAAGTATTGCACATAAGATGCGAAGCAAAAGTGATTAAGTCCCCCAATTAACTGATTAAAGTATTGACCGCTTTACGTACGCTCATATTACATCTGATTCAGCTCACTGGATTTATTTTTTGTATGGTCTGTGTGACATAATGCATATATACATTTTGTGCTATTTGAGCCATGCACGATTCCAGCCCCAACAGTTTCCTTTGACTTGCAGAAGTGGAGGGAGACTCAGGGAAGTGTCAGAAACGGTGTACAATGTATGAGGATGTCTGGCTATGCCTCTTGTCCTTGCACTGTCCAGTGCCAAGTTCGGCTCGAGTGCCAGGTACTGACTGGGTCAGATTCAAAGACACAGAATTACATTAAAATGGTCATTGGGCTTTGTAAAAAATCTTTTTTTGTGGGCGCCGACTAATAACCCGGGAAAATGAATAATTAAGAAGTTACAAAAATGAACTGTGCACAAGACAATGCTAGAGAAAATACTGCAGAAAAAAGGACGAAACGCAAAAACCTCATTGCAGCATTTCTGTCCGAGAAAGCCTCTTTTCCCCAAGTGGCACAGCAGGCTGCACCTTTATGAAAGGTCTTGCAAAGGTGATTAGAAACACCTGGGCTGATTGCTAATGAATGCATTTGCCTGCATGCGAGGTCGCCACCGTCTGTGGCCTTCAGGGGTCACCCAGGCTCTGGGAGCCAGCAGGGAGCTCTGACTGCAGCCAAAGAGGAGGATCAGCCCACGCTCCTCCAACTCCACGACTCCTGGCATCGCTCCCCTCTTAGAGCGCCAATCAATAGTCTCCGCTTCCTTTGTGGAAGTGCCTGCTTCCGCCTGGCTGCGTGGGCTGAAAAGAGGAATCGTGATACGCACTCATCCAGAAGTGTCACAGGTATGAAGGCCTGTTGAGCCTAAGAGGTGCTGCTCTGGAACAGGGACTGTGGACGCAGAGAACTGAATTACCGGCTGTTCGATTCCCGCGTCACGATAAAGGTCTCCGCTTTCTTTTTTAGAGGCAGAAATGTGAACAAGAACAGCAGCTACAGAGCCTATAGAACTGGTACCGAGCAATGTCCCTATTGTAAAGCTAACATACGATAAAACCGTCTCCCCTTGTCAAACATTAAACAATAATTTTCAAAAACATTTAATACACTAAAAAAGTCATAGAGGAAATACATTTCCTATATAGCAGGTTTGTGGATGCTATTATTTAACTGTTTTGGCCAATCGCAGTACTATAAATATTACTACTAGGGTTGCTCTGGGACCTTTGCAGTTTCCCTATCTATTTGATTTGTATGCAAATATAACACACACTGTCAAGCTTTGGGAGGGCTGTGATTACGCGATAAAATATTGAACATATCTTAATTTATTTTCTTTTAATTACCAAACTGCAGAATTGGAATAACTGCATTTGCCCACTCCAGCTCAACAATGAAGCTGGGCTGACATATTATGCTCCCATGTTAATTGTTTTTTATCAGCTTTTATGAATAGTAAATAGAGAATACAAATAGTAAATCTTGTACACAAACAAGCACTGTACCCAACATGGAATTCACATATTGCAGCAGCTATACACACAGCTAAACACACGTACAAACAGGTTCACACACGTACGCACACACACACACACACACATGCACGCACGCACGCACGCACACACAGCTGAACTGATTCTACAATCAAAAGGGGAGAGAGCACTTCTATTCATAGGGAGGTAAAGGACATTCCCATCACTGCGCTAACCCCTTCCAAAAGCATGGACACATTGGAGCCATCTCTCTTGGGTAACCTCCTCATTAGACACATGAGAAAGGTCATTTCAATGGAGAAATCAATTCATACCAAGCCCTTTAAAAAGAGAATAGGTCAAAGAATGCTTTTGGAATAATTTTACCCCATTTTGTGTGAGCCCAGGAAAGGATATAGGGGAAAAGACCTGACATGCACAAGGTTACAGTGCACGTATGGGGAATGGGATATGGGGTGACATTTTGTTAGGGATTTGTACATGGCGAGTCTTCACCAGCCTTATCACTTTGTAAAGTAAAGTATTTTGTATTTTTAGTTTGCTTGCTGCAAGGCAAGCAGGATTTTTACCTTCATCTTCTTCCGGTTCTTTTGGACCTAATTATTTCTATAGTTTTTAACTGCTAAAGAATTTCAGAACCATAAACTGGTTTGCATTTTATTAAGCAGTTGGTTTGCATCTATAGATCAGCTTCTGTGTAGAGAGTCATTGTGAAATACACTTTGACTAGGGGTACATCTGTATACTAGTACGAGTGCTACTCTCTGCTATTTCCCCCCTTCCCCTGAAGCAGAGTTGTATAGTTCAGGGGTAAGAAAGTAAAAGTCCTGCCATGTGTTTCCTCCACCCATTAACTCAGCCAGCTGATATTAGTTCTACCTCCTGGCTGAAGAATTGTGCTAATTAGCTAATTCAGGTCATTGGAACAAAATACTGGGGCGGATTTTAACTTTCTGAACCTGGATTTTACAGCTCTGCCCTGAAGTACTAAGCATGAGTAGATATCTTTTCCTCTTCTTCTATGTATGCCAGGGATGGGCAACTCCAAGTGTTGCGGGCCGGTGTGTATGCAGGTTTTTTTCTGCCACCAGTTACCAATTATTTAATTAGCCCACTCATTTACATAATCAGATAGTTTATCTACATTTAGTGATATGAACAGCAGCTGATTAATGTTTTTGTGCCTGCATGCATGTATCATAGTGTTTTATTGTGGTCTAATTTACGAGTGAATCGGCGATTGTTTATGACTAATTAGCTGATTGAGCCAGGGTAACTGGTGCCAGCAAGAACCTCCATACACACCGGACTGCGAGGCCTGGAGTTGCCCACCCCTGATATCATGTCCAATCTTATTCAAAAAGTGCCGGTGTAGGTTTTTGCTTTATCCCAGCACTAAGACACCTGATTCGACTAAGTGAGAGCTTCATTAAAAACCATGATAAATTAATTAGTTGAATCAAATGTCGTAGTCTTGGGTTAAAACAAAAACATACACCCACACCAGCCCTTTTCAGATTAGGTTTAGCCATGTTCTATGCTGTTCTGTGCTGATTAGAAACCATCCACACCTGTGCTAATTGGGAACCACTGTCACCTCACCTGGCCTTTTGGAGCCTATATAATCCCTCCTCTATGCCAAACGGGCTGCTTTTCTTGCCACTTTGCTGCTGGTTTGGCCCGTGTGGTAGTTTCCGTCTATATTCGGCTATCAGTATGTACACAAAAAGCTTGATGTACATTGCCTCTTGACTAAATGTATCACACCCGCTCTAAATTAAAAGTAAGTGTATAATTAGCATGAAACGTGACCCTGCCATCCCCAAATTCATCAAGACGCTGATAAGACAGCCCGGCTCAATCCAGTGATGTGTAGCCTACAGCACTTGGCACCTTCACAGAGTGGGCCACTCAGAAGGCTCCTCTTTCATTGGTCTGTTAATGCATTCAGCATTTAACTTTCCCCCTTCAGAAAAACAGACCGAAGGGCGTGTAATAAACAACAGTGCGTTCATTGACTATTGAGCTTCGCTTTAGCTAAATCGATACAGATATGTCTACAACGGAGAGCGCGTTTAATTTCGGCTGACATGGCAAATAAGGTTACTTTGTAAAGAGAAGCAGGGCATCAGGTTTCATATCCTTCGGTTATTCATCACACTGATCACAATTTTGCTGACGCCCCGCCTCCCCGCCTTGACACTAATGCGTGATGCAGTAAAGCACTCTCTTTCTGTGCCTTCTAAGCAGACGTCTGTAATGAATGTACGCACAGGGAGCGATTGAGTTGGTGTACAAAGCAGGTAAAATGGGATGCAGAAGCCATGGTTCAATCAGAGGGCTGGCGAGTGATACCAAAGAGGTATGGGGGGTACTTTGAAGTTTTTTCACAGCAAATGTATTAGTCTTTTTATTTATTTATTTATTTTTCGGGCAGGTTGCTGTATCTATTACATGCCCCTCTTACATAGCCCATCTTGAACACCCCTCACCAAGAGAAAGCTGCTGCTATAATTTCTTTCTTTCTAAAATAAGTAAATACTGAATGCTCACGCATGTTGCATGTCCAGTATGTTGAACACCTGGAAGCACCGTAATCCTTCATTATCTGCCATATGGATGTATCAATATAATTAAATAAAATGAATCATGAAGAATTTACTGGGATCAAATGGATCGATTCACTGACGATTAAAATGGCAGTCATTACTAGTTTTGCCTCTGGTTTAGGCAGTGAAGCTGTGGGGGGAAAGGACTGCCTAGACTTTGAGAAGTAGCGGAATGCTAGAAAGACGTACTAAACGCTTGAACTCAAGCGCTAGTACTCAAAGGAGCGAAATAGAAGTCTCGGTACGGTGTACCGGCTCAATTCAAGCACTGGGTTTAGGCCACAAACCAATCATTAAAGCCATTCATGTAAGACCACCACTGAAAATGCTAGCTACATTTGGGAATATTGTCAGAGGAATTTAAGACTTAGATGGATAGAGATGGACTATTTGAAACATTCCATGTGCAAACATAGTAATTAACATTAATCAAAAGTGTACAGTATCTGTTTTTCTTGCCAATTGTCATTAAGAAAAAAGTTAAATATTTTTACGGAATTGAGTATTTAAATTGATAAAATGGTTTGAATTGAATGGAACAGCACAGTGATAACATGATTGCAAAGGTAGCATTTGTGATTTTCGGTATCCCTGCAAATACGGCATCATAGCTAATGTTAACTTGCTAACCAAAGTGTTCATCACTCTAACATGCCCATAGTTAAGCAGAACATGTATAAGTTTGAGTTGACACTGGTTGCTTTCTGTACATGACACTTAGCTGCCCAGTTCACTTGCTGATGTTAAATACATGTTAAACGGGCAAGCTGTACCAGCGCATCCAAGTGCAACTAACTACTTCCAAAACTCTCCTTTTCCTCTTACATCTCGGGGGAGATTTAAAAAAAACGTATTTCAAACAATTATTGGAAGGCTTGGGCTTCTCAAAGGTGGACAGTGTGGGCTGATGGCAGGCCTTTTGAGTGCTTTGAATGAGTGACTGCTGATACCATAGAAATGAGACTTCAAGCGGCTGGTTGCTGGGGGGGGGCTCTGGCGAGTTCATTTAGAACGCTTTCTTAGTCAGAGCAGTCGTAAGCCCACGGGTCATTGTGGATTCCTTTTGATTAACTGCGCTGGGGGAATGGCATTTTCGAATTTTTTTGCATTCACGCAGGGAACGCAGCAGGTCATGGGTCTTCGCAAGAACAAGAAACAAACGCACAGCCCAACTCAATCCATTTAACTCACGACAACCCTTCCCCCCCCCCCCCCCTCCTCCCAATTTATTCAATTATTCCAGCGCGTATGAAAAATGACCAGGAGCGATAAAGTATGCAGGCCACCATCAACGAGCGCAAGACATAGCATGCCGTCTCAATTCAATGAGAGATGAGCGTCATTCAGAGATGTGTCCGTAATTTCTAATAATTTTGACTAGAGAGAAAGAGATAGAGAGAGAGAAGTCTCATAAGAGACTGTCCGAGGTGATTAAAAAAAATAAATACATTTTTATATATACTTTTAAAAAGAATATTACGGCATAGCAACAAAGTTACAGTGGCAGGTGAGGTGATGTATGAAAGAGATGCTTGCATGTATTACACATGCCCATATACACGCATGAACCTACAACATACTACGCGCCCACACGCGTGTGCACACCCTCAGATCCATTACTGCCCTGAAACATCATCTGAATGGGATGAAACCATCATGAATGCTCGGGCATCTCAAAGCAACTTCAACATCAGCTACTGCCTCCTCTTCTCCCCCGTCGCAATCGCTAACCCTCTGCCATCTACCGACAATAATCAAACGCAGAACATGCTAAACGAGTCTATAAGAAATTCTCTCAGTCGGTCTGTCGCGGTCGCATTTTCACAGAAGAACGAGCTGCAGGCTCCTCTACTGTGCAGCTAACTGAAGCAAATTTCGTCCTGAAGCCAAATAGCTATCTCGATTGAATGTTTTTTTTCACAGAGGAATATAGTCTCCAAACTTCCATTAAGATTTGAAACCCCTCACCCCCCACCCCACCCTACCCCCGCCAAGAGCACCCATCATCAAAACCTTTCCGTCTGCAACAGATAAGATTAGGTAGCAGGCGAATGCTTCTTGCAGGCAAAAAAGAGCACCCCTGAATGTCAACTGTCAAATACCAGGAACATAACTGCAAGTGGCACATGAATCAACTCAAAGTCACAAGCCTTGTTCTTGTGCGGCGGGACATCAATAAAGGTTGCACGAGTTTAAAAAAAACAAACAAAAAAAAACAACAACAACATACAGTTTAATTATGATGGTTTGATTAAAATGTCAATGTTGTAATATGTTGAGGCACCCCAGTTGCAAAAAACTTTTCTGAGGGATTAATGAATGTTGGGTATTGCTCGGCCTTTTTGCCATTTGGGGTGAATGGATGCTGTTATCTGATGATTACGGGCATTATGGGGTTTTTCCAGGTTTAGTAAAAATCCTCCGGGCACAGAGAACACAAATTAGGCTGCGGTTCAGTCGCTTGGCATTCAAAGAGCACCTCCCTGCTCACCTGTAGATCTGCAATCAAAGAGAGGAGAGAAAAGGTGAGCGGGAGAGAGATTTGAATACAAATTGGGAGATAGGAAAGCGGTATTGCAATCTTTTTGAAGAGAAGGAAATGGAAAGAGTGGAATGGATAATTGGAATGAATAAATAAATACTGCTTGGAGATGTGCCAATGTCCTGTCTTCCTGCATGAAATAATCTAATTGAAAATAAAATATATAATTATAAATATAAATATAATCCAAGAGATGGAATACACGTAAAACTACATGTCCCTCTTAGTTCAAGTCCCTTATTAATTTTCCTGAACTGTGGTCAGGATTAGTAGAGGCATTCACCCAATTTGTTTAGACACCAAGGGGAGCTATATACACAACAATTACAGAAATGAACTAAGATTAACATTAAGCAGCTTGTATTTAGAGTTTTATAGATATTCAACTCTATTAATAATATATTGTGTTGTCTGTGGCTCACTTTATTATCCGCTGGGGGTGACTATAGTCCCAAGACACTATGGGACGCTGTGATGCCTGGGCGGTACTCTAGGTGCCCTAATTAACTGATCAAAAGTTAAAGTATCTGCAGTTCATGAATTTCAGCGTGTGCTCGACAGTGACACTTGACCACTTATGGTCAGAGAAATAAATCATCATGTATGTGCATATCTAATGCACCACATGACTTGGAGTATCAGATTCACTGTGCTGTATGCAAACTGATTTATTATCGGAAGCTTCGTGTACTCCAATCTAGAACAGGTTAACAAACAGACAAAAGTAAATATTCTGAACTAATGGAAAAAAAAAAGACAGAGGCATATTGCTCTATTTTTGTGGGCATTGGAGCCCGCGGATGATCCGCTGTGCTTCTCCTGACATTTTGGTTCAGATTTTTCTTCCCTTGGTGAGAAATACAAAATAAAAGGAGCGGGAGAGAAAAAGACCCCGCATTCCCTCTGAACTCATGCCTTTGAAAATAGGACAAGTCAGAATTCAATCATGTTTAATCTCCCTCCTTCTGCAGTTCTGGCCCTAGAGACCTCTCTGACTCATCTATTGCCTTTCATATTCTGGGTGGCCTTCTACCCCCACCCCCCCCACCACCACCTGTCCCCGGTCGACCAAACCCAACCTTCATCTCCCCTCTGACAAACCCGCAGGTCTCTCGCACTCTCTCAAATGCGTTCACATTTCAGTTTCATAGCCTATTAGCCCACGGGTATTTGTGGTGGACAGCGGGTCAGAGAGGGAAGAAGGAGACATGGAAAAGAGATGTGACCTTGGTGAGAGGTGCAACGTGACCTCCAAATGCTGGCCTGGAGACGGTAGCTTTTTGATGTCACCCGTCTGTCATCACCCAAGGGTGACAGGGATCCTGGAAGACTGCTACCTGTAGATAAGAGAAGCTTTTTCTGTTTGGACCTGATGCCTGTAACTGAAACCCATGAGATTCACAATGGGTAAGAATCATAGTCACTGCGATGAGGGCAGTTAGGAGCTGGACCTTTTTGTTATAGTGGTTTACTTGTTTTTGATAGGAAGAGAAGACCACAGACCGACACTTACTTATTCAGTCTTTTCTTTAGGCTGACATGTGACAGGCTGTACTATGGCTGGATCAGAGTAGCTGTTTCTTCAGCTCTGTAGGTCATTAACATAATTAGGACATTGATTATCCCCGTTTTCCAAACAATATCGTGACATCTGATTGGTGGGTGATGCAAACCTCAAGAGGTTTTTTTGAGGAGCGGAAGGGACATTTTGATGTTCCTCTAAGATGCCTCGGAGAACATGAGGCTGGCGGTTTTATGGTATAGTACCACTTTCACTTGAATTGTGGAGCAGACAAGTGAGGATTACATTTTCAATTTATGTTTTGCAAGAATGAGTCATATGGTGTATGTGCCTCAGATGTCTTCTTAGAAAAAGAAAACCTTGGTGTATCTCAGCCATATCATCATTTCAAGATGGCTGTGGGCTTGAGTTAGTCCGAGTGTAGACTGCTTTGTCCATATGATCAGGTAAAACGATACACGGCTTTCCAGAAATAGTTCTGTTTGATTGCACAAGTTTATCCATACTCATATTCATTTGTCAGAGTCAATGTTATAAAAATGTTTTGACTGTGTAAATAGAAATGCATATTTATCCATTTCAAAACACTCACAGAAATAGTTTACTGTTTACTGAGAGAGCATCTGATTCTGCAGGCCCTAATAATATGGCGTGGGGCTGTTGTAAGCGTTGATTGTGTGCTTGCCTGTAAGTCTGATTGTAATTCACATGGTTTGTTTCACGCGGCAGAGGCATAAATTAATAAGTTTAAGGGTTGATGCTGTGCCAGTTTGAACCAAAAGCCCTGTTGCACATTGCAAATTGAATGCATTTTCAGTGCTATCCCTCTGGCTTTTTGGTAGTTTTCAGAAGCATTATAATGTGTCAGTATGCAATGGAAGAACCCCTGCATAAATAATGGTAACGAAGCATAAAAACAACAGGAACAGCTTATTTGCATTTTTCTTTGATGTTTCCCCTAGGACATTCACAGAGGGGAAAAACATTTTCTGCCTGCCTGACTAAACTCATTGTAACCTGACAGTTGGCCATATTTTTTCCAATGACCAATCTTCTTAGATCTATAATGTAAATAGTACACACAAATACATACATAAAAACACACTTTTTTCACCACACTGTACTGTATAGGGAAAGCATGAGATGAGTATACATCAATCATGCCTGAGGGTCAGATTTAAATATTTGTGAGGGGTAAAATACTATACTAAACAATCCACCAAAGTGCACTAGTACATAATTACAAGAATATTCCAGATTAGCCTTAATGTATTACATTTTTGGGAGTTCCAGTATGCCTCTGCAAAAATGATCTCAGATATTTATCAAGGCTGGTCACAAATATGAAAGGTAATTGTGTTGGTTTTTTTACTACTTGGGGAAAGTGGGAAAGCAGGTGTTAACTTTTTGATGTGGCTTGACGGCACTGACACAGCAGCTCTAACTGGTGAATGAGATTTCATCGAAATCAACGCTTACAAAATTGAATGGAGAAATTATTTTCTACGAAACATTGTAGTACCCATAGGTCCAACAAAAAAACAAGGGCCTATGAGCCCTACAGTCAGGCTAGAGATACTAGATGAGGTAAAAGATTACCTGGAACTTCAATCACACACTCCCCTTTACAACAGCATGCACCTCTCCATGCTACATGTCCGTACTACTTACTGGCTTACAGGTTTACAGTGGCACTACCCCTCATTCTGAAATAAACAGGCTATTGCTGTGTGAGATGATAGATGTTGACACGTGCAACACTTTTATAGTGGTTGAAGCATTAGGGCTCTAGTTTCCGGCCATTGCACCGGCGAAGTGGCATTTTCGTCATGACTCTTCACACACCTGAGCCCGTTTGGTAATTTGGTGACTCACCATGTGCCAGTGGGAGGAGAAGCACTGTTGGGGTTATGTCAGTGCAGCAGATTGTAATTTTGGGGTCAGATTAGTCTGACTAATAGCCTAATAAACATGGTTAAAGTGAAGTTATTGTTTAGTTGTGCAGCAATCATTCTCTGATATGTACATGGATTTTGACTTTAAATGATCTCTCTGATTAAATCAAATTTGTTTTAATCATCACTGCCTACATGAAGCCTCCCACTCCATCAATACCTGCCCGGTTTAGAAGAAAAAAAAGCATTCTATGGATGATGAAGAACACAGTGGGCAGACAATATCACACTGCGTTAGCACTGAATAACTTGGCGTGACAAATACAGCACCGCAACAAAATAACCACATTAGAATTGCTTTTATATATAGCAATCCTGTCGGAAGAGATGCAAAATTCTAATAACTCACAGCAGCACAAGCAGATAATCTGATCAAGGCATTTATAAAGTGTCGCTAAAATACCAGCTTTATAAACTGCATGCAAATGAGTCACATCCAACAATTGACTTGAAAATAAATGGACGATAATGAGGGACATTGTTCACGTTGAGAGATAAGAATCAACATCGTTAGCAGTAACAAATCCACTGAGAACTTACATAGTAACCAAACATTAAAAAATAAATAACAGCTACCACTCACGTGGCGGCTAAGGCCTGAACTCAATAACATGCACTGACTGGCCTACTCATATTCAGTATGAAAACCAAAGGCCTAGACAGAGCATCACTAACAGCGGTCACAATAGGCTATCCTCGAATTACAGCTTTCTGACGAGGTGTGACTCGGCTATAAATAAACTAAAGGTGACAAAAGATACTTCCTTTGTTTGTCAATGGCAAGTGCCGCAGTGGTGGTTAGTGGGTCTATGGAAAATTCCCCAGGGGTGTATGAGACTCATTTTCATTTTTTGTTCTGCAAATGAATAGGCCCTTTTCACTCTACGATATGTTAACGGGAAGTGACGAGAGAACCAGGTAACAATGAGTCAGTTTAGCTATATGATCTTCCAGCTCTCTCAAGAGAGCCCCACTGAGGAGAACTGGCACCAGCGGCCACTGCATAGCAAGATGATAACCTACTACTGTTGTACTATATAAAAATATTTGCCCCCTCACCATTTTTAACTGCCGCCAGTCATTTCATCCTGGCGCCAGGCCTGCCCCTGGTAAAGATGAGTAAAAAGGGTTATAAAACATTAACCGTTTGGTGAATTAGCTTAATCTCACACTGAAAAAATTAGAAAAATCCAACCTTTAATTGAGGTAAATTTATTCTGGAAAAAAAAATCAAGAAATAATTATTTTTATCAAAACCACGTGTGCCAATTATTGGCACCCCTGCATTTAATACTTTGTACAACCTCCCTTTGCCAATAAAACAGCACTGAGTCTTCTCCCGTAACATCTAATAAGGTTGGAGAATACAGAGCAAGGAATCTGAGACTATTCCTCTCTACAGAATCTCTCCAGATCATCCAGAGTCCTAGGCCCTCTGTTGTGCACTCCTCTTCAGCTCAGCCCACAGGTTTTCAATGGGATTTAGGTCAGTGGACTGAGATGGCCATGGCAGAAGCTTGATTTTGTGTTCAGTTAACCATTTTTGTGTTGATTTGGACGTATATTTTGGATCATTGTCCTGCTGGAAGATTCAACGACGACCCAGTTTTCGTTTTCTGGCAGAGGCAGCCAGATTCAGATTAAAAATTTCCTGGTATTTCATGATGCCATGTACCCTAACAAGGTTCCCAGGGTTTTTGGAGGAAAAACAGCCCCACAACATCACAGAACCTCCACCATACTTAACAGTGGGGATCAGGTTATTTTTGGTATAGCCATCTTTCTTTTTACGCCAAACCCACCTTGAGTGTTGTTTGCCAAAAAGCGAAATTTTCATTTAATCTGACTAGGGATGCAAATTTTAAGGAATTTCTTTAATCGATAGTTGTTAATCTTAACAAACAATCGTCGATTAATTGATAACATAAAAGCTAAATATAGCTTATAATAGACAGAATACAAAATGCATGTTATATTCCTCAATCAAAGATTTATTGTAACATTTGAGAATTGTAGCATAACAAAAATAGAATATGAAAGCGTGTATTGGCTACTTTAACAGAAAAGAAATTGCGCGCCGTCTCATCTGTTGCAAGCGAAACCGTTGCTCCGCTAGGCACTTGCAGCATTAACATAATCGCTCTTGAAATTGAAAGGCGACAGTTAAACTAGTAGACCTAGCCTAGAACAGTCAACTTAAAACATAGGCTATTATGTTTTGAATAGGCTCCTCATATGCATACTAGATAGACCTACGTATTTTTATTCAAGAACATTTAAGCATATCTACGTGGTCGGGAGTGAGTCGTGTGCGCAGCCTGTTTATTAGCTCTCGAAATCCCTCACCGTCAACGGTGCTTATTGCCATCATGTCCTTTTCAACCATGTTGCATACCCTCTGAGTAATAGCCTACTCTCCGCTTGTCTATCGTCACACACCCTCTTTGGCAACACTGAGGTGATGGTAGGTCGCGATCCACTTTGCCCTGGCAGCACGGATGGATGTACGCTTTTCAGGTGGTAGGCTACATTAACGAAGTAGTTATACTTCAAAACAGCACCACAGGTATTGCAATGTATTGCAAACCACAGGCGCTCTCGCGTGGAGACCTTAAATCACGATTACATTTCACACAAAAACTCCCGTTGAAACAAGACCGCAGATTGTTCAGTTAATCGTTTAATTTGAAATCTTATCGATTAAATTCTTATTAGCAATTAATTGATAGTCGATTAATTGTTAGCATCCCTAAATCTGACCATAGAACACGGTTCCAGTCAAAGTTCCAGTAGCGTTTAGCAAACTCCAGGCGCTTACGTTTGTGGTGAAATGACAGGAAAGGCTTTTTTCTGGCATGCCTTCCAAATAGTTTGTTAGCTTGGAGGTGACGTCTAATGGTAGTTTTGGAGACTTGATGACCCCAAGATGCTACTTCTGTAATTTTCCAACAGTGATCCTTGGGGAGTTTTTTTTGCCTTTCTTACCATCCTCCTCACTGTGCGTGGGGGCAAAATAAACTTGGGTTTGTAACAGTTCCAGTTGCTTTGAACTTTTTAAGTATTGCCCTAACGGTAGATATGGGCATTTTCAGGTGAGTAGGTATTTTTTTATAGCCATTCCCTGACTTATGAAGCTCAACACACTTTTCCCTCATTTGATTTGTGTGTTTTCTCATCCTTCCCATGTATGAATAAGGGAATATGGCCTCTGTCACCTCATATTTATACCCAGTTAAACAGGAAGTCATGGATTAACTGCTTGAAAGTTTCTAAACACTCTGATCAACTTAAAAAAGTTAAATATAAATGGGAAAAATGCTTCAGTTACATTTTGTTCATAAAAATTTCTAGGGGTGCCAATAATTGTGGCACAAGTGGTTTTGTTAAAAAATATTATTTCTTCTGACTTTCAGTCAGCGCAGTTGTACTCCGAGGATCGGGGTTCGCGCCCCGGTCCTGCCAATAGCCGAGCGTGGCCGGTGCCCTGTGGAAGCGACAATTGGCGGTCGCTTCCGGGTGGGGGGAGGGGCTCGGAGAGAACCGCTGCGCACAGGGGGACCCAGGGCGTGTCACGGTCAGGAGCTGCGCCCTGTAGAGGACGTAGCGTCCTCCCTAATAAATACCGATCGACGGGGTCGTGCAGCGGCGGTTCTCTAGCGGTTGCTACACGGGGGGGAATTGAATTAGAATAGGGGTTCAATTGGCTACTAAATTGGGAGAAAAAGGGAAAAATCAGAAACAAAAAATAAAAAAATAAAAAAATATTATTTCTTGTGAGGGATTCTTTTTTTCAGAATAAATTTACTTCAATTAAAGATTGCATTTTTCTCATTTTTTCAGTGTGAGATTTTCTTATAACCCTTTTTACTCATTTTTACTCAAGCATTTGTGTAATGTATGGGGGGAAAAAAACATTTACCTAAATTTTCACTTAAAGTTTCTGCTCATGAACAGTATTGTTGATTTTGTTTCCATTTCTGTTTTCGTTCTTGCAAAAATAAGTTTCTGGTTTTTGTTTTCATGCCCTGCTTGTAACCAAGTTTCAGCCTATTAAGCTGTGACCAAGTTTCTGTAGAATAGATTATGAAACCGTCAATAAAACTTTGATTAGGTTTTTTTCCCATAGGTTTCTTCTATCAAAAACCCATTATCTACAAAAGACACACACACACACACACACACACACACACACACACACACACATCAGGACACACACAATCCCCTAGGATTTCTTTATAGCAGCCGGGGTTAATAACTTTGCCTAACGTGAGACCCAAGCACCACTAATTTCAAATTTAACATTTTGGTGTTGAGCCCTATCTGGACAAGATTTTACAGGGGAAGGAGTAATGCGGTAATTAAATGGTGCAAGCGTGTCATTTCAGTACCAATTTCATGGATAGTGCTTGAAACTAACTCAAATCAAAAAGTAGTTTTTTTAGGCTATTCAACATCAGCTAGACTAGCTAGATCAACTTCAATTAGGCAGTTATTTTAAGTGAATTTTAGCTACCTAAATGACCAAAAACTACTTAAGCTTCATAAGTCACTGAGAATTTTGTTCATAAATGTAAATTACAGTAAAATTAACTTGCTGTTCTACCTTCTCGTTGTATTTACAGTCAACTCAAGAGATTGACAGACTATCAGTCACCTCAAAAACAAAACGCTCCCACCTTAGGTAAAGATGTTTGTTTTAAGACGTGTCTAATATTTCGTTGGACCGCCTTTAGCTTTGATTATGGCGCGCATTCGTCGGGACATTTTCTACAACCTTATGCAACGTCACAACATTTATTTCCGTCCAGAGTTGCATTCATTTTTGGCCGAGATCTTGTATTGACGACGGGAGAGTCGAACCACTCCGTAGTCCACGCTGTACCCAAAGCTGAGAATTGGAAAGTCTTAATGTTTAATTAATTCAATTGCTGAAAAATCTGAAAATTACAACGCAGAGTCTGTATAAACCACAACTTGACACAAAAAAACACAACCACAACAAATGTCAGACCCAATAATGGCACATGCAGATGATGTGATTACCACAATTAATGAATGCTTCTCTATTTCTGCTAGAATGCAAAATGAAATGAATTATTGGCAAATGATCAGTGGTCAGATTTATTTACAACAATGAATGTGTGTGGATACATTGTGTAAACAAAGCGAATGGACAGCTTCAATCAATAACAATATTAATCTGAGGCATCATTCTTGCTGTGTCGACCCTGCACACAGTCAGTCAGCCTGCTGTTGAAAATCAGATCCATGTTTGAAGTGTTGCACTGAGAAACACTCATTTGTAAGGAATAAAGGCTATCCACCCTCAAAGTATATTCTGTCATACACAGGAAACACATGTACAATATCTTCCTGTCAAGTCAGATTTTATTTATATAGCACATTTCATACACAATAAAACTCAACGTGCTTCACATTAAAACCAATAGCACAAAAATGTGCATTGCATTTTATACATTCATCATAATTAAATATATAAGCAAACCTTCACATACCAGGGCCCTCCCATCCTCATCAGCAGACCACACAAACACATGCCAAAGTAGACAGACATACAAACATAAGCACTAACCAAAAGCCTTAGTAAAAAGGACAGTTTTGAGTCTGCTTTTAAATGAAGCTAAAGTTGGTGCACATCTCAGGTCCTCTGGCAAACCATTCCAACAACTGAGAGCATCATTTTAGATTTTTTTTCACCAGATTTAGATTTTATTTTTGGAACAACTAAATGACGGGAGCCTGAGAAGCCTAGTAAGGGCATAATCAATAAGATGGTCATGGATGTATTGTGGAGCAAGGCCATTGAGTGCTTTGTAGACCAAAAGCAATATCTTAAAATAGCATACTGGAAGCCAGTGTAGTGATGTGAGAACAGACGTGATGTGTTCAGTTTTTCTTCCAACTCTTGCTGCAGCATTTTGAATGAGCTGCAGCTGTCTCAGTCATCTTGGGAAGACTGCAGAAGAGGATATTACAATAATCTATTAGACTAGTAACAAAGGCATGGACCAGTTTTCCGAGTCTGGCGGTGTACGAAAACCTCTAACTTTTGAATTAAAACTTTTTTTTTTAATGGTAAAAAGCTGTTTTAGTAATGTGGTTGATATGACCTTCACTGCTCATGGACAGGGAATCTAAATTAGTGGAGATTTGCCGTCTATGTGCCTTCGGACGTAAAACAAGAACCTCAGTTTTATTCTTGTTAAGCTGAAAAAAATGTTGGGACATCCAGTGGTTCATGTCCTCAATGCAGTTGATTAGTGATTTAATTGGACTCAGATTTTTATGAGACAGTGAAATGTAAAGTTGTGTGTTGTCTGCATAGTTATCGTAACATATCTGTGTTTACGAATAATAGACCCAAGAGGGAGTATATAAAGATAGAAAAGCAGTGGCCCTAAAATTGACACCTGTGGAACCCCACGCAATGTAAACTTTTTCAGAGCTGTAACTGCAGAGAGAGACATAGCTTTTTCGACCCATCAGGTATGCAAACCAATTTAGAACTGGGCCAGATAGGCTGACAGTTTTCCAGTCTATTAATTAAAAGGGAGTGATCAACTGTAACGAAGGCAGCCCTCAGATCTCGTAGCACTAAAACAGAAAGCCGGCCGGGATCATTATTGACTCTGAGGCCATTAGTTACCTTAACTAGGGCTGTTTCAGTGCTGTGATTGGCATGGAAAACTAATTGAAGAACATCATGCAGCCTGTTGAGTTACATAAACATGAAGTTGCTTATAGACAACCTTTTCGAGGATCTTTCTGAGAACAGAAAGATTAGAAATGGGCCTGTAATTACTAATTACGGAGGCATCAAGACTGCTCTTCTTGAGCAGTGAACTCCAGATTGCAAGGAGGTGTTAACAATCAGAAAAACAGATTTAAAAAAGCTTGTTGGAAGAGGATCGCGCTAACAGCTAGAGAGCTTGATATGTCTAACAATCTTATCAAGGTCTGAGGAATTCAAAGCCTCAGAGGTACTGCAATATGATGGAGAGGGAAACTCACATTTATGATCAGGGCAGAATTGAACAATGCTTTGCCTGATGCATGTAATTTGTCTACTGTGTACTGTCTACTGTGGTAAACCATTCTTGCAGTAGATGCATACACTGCACCGATCCATCAACGGTATAGAAACCTTTAACATTACAAATGCGATCAGCAACTTTGTTTGTCCTTGTGACTTGGCAAATGTGGATCAAGCAAAACGTTGCCTGAAAAATACAAATATCCAAACGGAATGGCAATTCATTGTCAAAATACTGAGTATTGGATGGGCAAACGCTTCATGCTGGTGCTTATGTGGGCGGAGAGCTAGTGCTTGGCATCTCTACTCAGCCATAAATCGAACGGCACAAAATAAAATCAGGCTCCAAAACTTTGACCATATCAGCCCCGAACAGACGCCTCCTCGCTGTGAGAGGTGGGCTCCCGGTGACGCCTAATCCCATTACAATCTCATGGGCGCATCGGTCACGGCTCCTTTCCCGTAGTGGCTGTTGGCACTGTGGCACGCCTTCAGGAATAAAACCTCAGAGTCAACACAGGCCACCTGTTGTGAATCTGAAAAAAAAAAGTATTTTCTTAAGACAAAGCTGCACTGGGCAGCTTCAATGCTGGACAAATGACTGCCCCAAATATTGTTCTTATTAGAGGTTATGCAATGAGTTACTGCTATGTGGCTGTGTTAACCAAACACTTTTCATTTCAGCCTTTATTCGTCCATTTTATTATTTATAACAGAAATAGTAATCCCCTCAGAATAACCCTCTAACTAACTTTGTCTCTGAGATGGACTTTTTTTGAACATTGTAACTAAACTTCATCCGCTTAATCTGGCATCCGCATATTCACTACATATGCATGCCAGGCTTCCAACTGATCAAAATCCGATATTAATCCAAGCCAAGTGAACCCTGTGCAGGGTTCTCTGGTGCATTAAAGCCAAGCTATGCAACACTGTACAGTAATCACCTGCTGTGCCTTTGATATACAGTACTTGCGCACAAGAGCAAAATTTATCCCTAGCCCAGAAAATCTTCATTAACTCTTCCTCTCCACACATCATATGTAACAGACCCTCATAAATGAGTCTTACCCTACACTACACATGGGTTTCCATGACCCAGTAAGTAGTAATGGGAGAGCAAGGCCTCCTGAACCCTGACTTTGCTAGAGCACTAATTACATCGACTACTTTAAACCAATTAGAATATTTTACTGTGAAGAGCAGCATCTTCGACTGGTTCAAAGCAAGCCTGTGTTTCACAGCACATGGGGCCTCCTCTTCTTGTTTCATTTTGTGGTAATACATTTATGTGGATTATACAACATGGTGCTGTTTGATGGTACTAACTTAAATATAAGGCCTATATTATGGAATATTAATTTAGCAGTTTGAATCATGCCGCACACATCTGATGCTTTCACACAATATTTTTTTTAACTGTTAGAGAAGCAAAGCCTTCACTAAAAAAAACTCAGTAATCTACTGACAACGTATCTATAGACATCAATAATAAAGGCAAAATCTTTATTTCGGCTGAAATCTCAAGTACTAATCCAAAGTTAAATTCCTAATATTTAATCAGTGTACCAATTACGTCAAATATCAGAAGGACATGAAAATTGGTGAAGTTCTGGACTGAAAAATATACAGCCTATTTTGCTTTATGAACAGTAGTAGTTTTTAACAGAAATCATAGTTATTATTACACTGGATATCCAATTGCTGCTTAGAATTCCATGGAAAATGTCTTCCTACCAAATTATAAATAGAAAAAAATGACATTTTACTATTATTGCATGTGCAAAATCTCTTTTTTGAAAAAAAAAAGTAGAATTCTCAAGTCATTTTCAAATTAGCAGTGCATATTGCAATTTTCTTTATTAAGAACTAATTGTCCTTGAAGGTAAATTATGCTGGGAGCGAGGTTTTCTTCTTGTGGGTTAGACTTCCACAGTCTCCATGTGCGTACCTCTGTCAGAGAGAAGTCAGCGAGTGGACAGATTACCGCCAACAGGGATTAACACTGGAAGGAAACGACTTTTTTTAATTGGTCCCATTTCCCGTTTAAAAATGGTCCATCTTCCCATTTAAACGCTGGCAGGAAAGGAAATAACTTTTTTTTAATTGGTCCCATTTCCTTTGCAAGCCATTCACTCAGGAGGCAAATGCTCACATCGGTTTCTTTAAGCCTCCCCACATTAATGAATTATCTGCTCTCAGAAGAGTCCAGTTGTCTTGCCGTTTTTGTCTGGTTAGTTCTTGAATAATTATGATTGCAATATGGTAATTATTATTTTCAATATGAATGATTGCCTTCTTCCAAGCACAATTTCATCATGTTTATTAATTCTTTTTGTCAATTTTCAGACATTTGCTGAGTTGAAATGTAATTTCAGCTTGTTGTAGCAACTTCAACATTTAATCAGATTTGAGTTCAGCATAATGTATCACTTTTGTCCTTGCATCCTCCAAACACATCCTCCATACTATTTAGTATGCTTGTTTAGTACACTTGGAGAAAAAGATTCAAGATTGTTTCTAAATGTAGTATAATTAAAACCCCTGGATGATATATGCACTTCTGGGGTTTTGTTGAGTATATTCAGTAGCATACTTTTCAAGAAGTACACAAACATTTTGGTCACATACGTAAATATGACGCACTGCTTCGCCGACGTTTTCTTTTAACAACACGTAACATGGCCGAGCAAGGGTGGGATTTTTTACGACACTCCCACAGTACATTTGGAAAATAGTATGGAGAATATTTTTTGCATACTGCATGTTGCATATACCGTATACAGTACACAGGATGCAGTAGATAAGGCTCTGGTTCGCACACAGCCTATGTTTAGTGAGGAAGTTTTTTTGTCTCCCTTCTGAACATAAATGTGTCCCTTGCCTTGGAAATAGTACATATTTTGACCTTCAGCTGACAGTAATTAAAACCATACAATAAGCGTGAAATGTCCAAAGCCCAATCTAATTGCTTTGTTTCCAATAAATTAATTAGTTGTTTGGATTAAATTGTGAGTTCTGTGAGATCTTTGGCCTTAGAAGAGGATTTCAAGTAAGTTCACTCTGTCTATCACAGCTATTCTTATCTCCTTATTCCAGAGTCTTTGCTGAGGACACACTGCTGGACTGATGCATTGTGGGAGAAATGTCACAGTTGTAATGAAAAGGCAAGTAGATGTGTTTTTAGGATGTGACAGCCACAATTCCTTTCTCTTCTGCCTTTCTGTTCATTTTTTTTTTTCAATGAGTGAGCACTAGCTGGCAGTAATTTGAATTCCGTTTGATTCAAAAACAGCATTCAAAAGGGTCACTGATCAGGTTAAGCCCACATTGCCAAGGAGCGGTAACTTTGTGGCCTAGACTTACTGAAGGAGCTTCACAATTTATTCAGTTTGTGTATGATGTAACTCTTTTGAAGTCAACAGGAATATAAAATTTGAAGGAACAGCACTGACAGCCAATGTTTAAGATACACAGGGAGCTGTATCTAGCAGTGGGAGGGTTATTTTTCTTTCTAACAAGGAAGTGAATTATTTTCCCACCAACATATTTGACACTGCTGGAATGACGGGGATAGACCTTAATGGTTCATTAGAATGACTATATTATCAGCGTTCCACAGGAGCCGCTCCACAAACCAGGAAGGAAGTCTGATTCTGTGAACAGCTGTCACTTCTACAAATCAGGGATAGATGGCGCGTATTATGTATGCATGGCCCTGCCGTTGCAGACAGTCTACAAGCAAAAATGGGCACAGTAGTAGATGGAGAGACTGAGAGAGTGACACAGCGAGAGAGACACAGCTGAGACACGGAGACACAGCGAGAGAGACACGGATGAGATCAAGAGAGGGACACACAGACGGACACGTACAGACACGCAAACATAGGTTCGTTGAACCAACAAAAGTCACCTGTATAAGTGGTGCTTAAAATACTAGACAAACAATATTCCACTGTGGAATTAGAGGAAGCGCCATATCACCATGGTGACTTATGTATACTGCCGACTGTCGCTCCTCCCAATTTGTCTGTGTAAATGATTCGGGCAAGCATGGGGAAACCAGACACCCTATCTCTCCGCCAGACTTCCCATCTGCTCACAGAGGCGTAGTGAACCTATCCTTCACTGCAGCCTCCCTCTGATGGCGAGAACTCCATGCGTGCTGGCTGATGCCGATGGTGCTGTGTTTGTAATGTCCGTAACGGGACATTAAGCGATCTCTTTACAGTGCCCCGAAGAGCTTATTTAATGTCAGTCTCTTTTCCGTTCAGGGTCGAGCTCTCTCATTCCTCGCTAAGCGTTTCCGCAACTGCTGAGAAAAGTAACTTGCCCAGACAGTAAAAATCTGAATAAAAGAGTAGAGATATGGAGAAATGGAGACATGCTGTTTTTGTAGCTGAGAATACATTTTTAATTTAAATTTTTTTTTTTTTTTTTAAACCACTGCCTAACCAAGTTTGATGCTACTCAATTAGTAGTAAAGTAAAAGCCGCATTTGTATTAAAATCAGCCGCATGTTTATGTGAGCCCTTTAATGAAGGAATGTGCACTAATAATGGGATGTGTGCAGACAGGAAGACATCACCACATGTAAAAATGAGCAACAGCTGATTTGCTCTCACTCTGGAGAAAAGCAGGCTTTAAAAAGGCTTAAGCCACCAACCCACCCAACACATTTCACTTCCATTAATTTGCATTACAAGGTTTGTCACTGTTAGGCGAGGGGGGAAAAAAAAGAATATACAGTTCCCAGTAGAATTATTGGCAACCCTGCAAAATATGAGCAAATAAGGCTATAAAAATGTCTCATCTATCAGCATGACCTTGCATTCAGAATATGAGAAATCTAATCTTTAATTTTAGTAAAATGATTCTCAAAAAACATTTGCCACAATTATTGGCAACGCTAGCAATGGTTACAAACAAAACATAATTGAAGTATATCCCCGCCTGAGTCTTTATGAACTATTAAGTGGTTATTCTCAACTTCCTGTTTCACTGGGTTGTAAATATGCGGTGACACACAGGCCAAAACACTGTAGTCATACTTTACCATTGCGAAGATGAGAACACACAAATGAAATGGGAGGAAAGGTTGTTGACCTTCATAAATCAGGCAATGGCTATAGAAATACACGCAGCAACAAAGTAAAATGTAGAAAGACACAGACGACTGCACATTAAGGAACTTCCCATCCTTATTGGAGAACTTCTTTTTCTCTTTTCATCTCAACACCTCCAGGGCCAGGACTGCCTACAGCGCCCTCTACTGAAGTAAAGGGTAGGTGTAATGTAATACTATAGGACAGGGATGGGCAACTCCAGGCCTCGCGGGTCGGTGTGTATGCAGGTTTTTGCTGCCACCAGTTAACAATTATTTAATTAGCCCAATTGTTTACATCATCTGATATTTTAATCTACATATCCGCAATATGAACAGCAGCTGATGAATGTTCTTGTGCCGGTGTACGTGTATTTTAGCGTTTTATCGTTCTGTAATTTACGAGTGAATCGTGATTGTGTGTATGACTAATTAGCTGATTGGGCCGTGGTAACTGGTGGCAGTAAAAACATGCATACACACCGGCCCGCAAGGCCTGGAGTCGCCCACCCCTGCTATAGGAGGTAAGTAATTGCAATACACAACATATTTTCCCCTTTGTTAAGAAAGTTACGGGAATAACAAAAAGTAAATGTACATGGATAACGATAAGTACTTTTCTTCTTTAACAAACAGTATTACTGTTCCATCACTTTCAGTACATCGACTAACAATTATATTTTAGTGTAATAGAACGCTCTAAGAACATTTTGCATAGTTTCATATTATCAATTACAATGGGCTCATAACAATGAAAACATGTATTTAAAAAATTTTTTTGTTTGTGTCTGCGTGTATTTCTCCATTTTGTATCTCCCCCAAAGGCCATGAATGAACCATTAATGTTCAAGGTCCTCTAGCCAATTAGGCTTTCTCCGGACCCGTGTCAGTCTGGGTGTGTGACAATCTACAGGTTGTGGAGGCGCAGGAACCAGGGAAAGGAATCCATCGCGCATTCGGGTTACCAGGGAAAGGTGAGTGGCATTCCAGGTCTTTCCATCCTCCGGTACATAAGTACTCATCCCAGCTTTCCGGATCACGTTGGATTTGACTGTCCGTTCTGGACATGAAAGGCTTTCTTGACTCGGACGAAGCTTCCTTTTTTGATCTTTGGCACCCGTGCGCCTCTCCTCGCATCCGTGCAGGCTTTTGACGCGCTCTGTTTGGAGATGACGCGGTCGTGCAGCTGTTTCTCTGACAGAGGAGCAGTTTTACGCACTGGGACAATGTCCAGTTTTGTGTGCATCTTCCGATTGAACAATCATAGGTAGACACAGCGGTGGCGCTGTGTGGAGTCGCTCGGTAAGTGAGCAGGAAGTCCTGTATGAATGGTTTCCATACCTTCCGTTCTTGATCTGCAGTGAGCAGTGTCTCTTTCAGAATACGATTCCAGTGTTCTGTGGCCCCATTTTCTTGAGGGTAGTACAGGGACACCCTCCTGTGTGTAATGTCTCTCAGTGAAAGGAAGTCAGCAAACTCACGTGATGTAAACTGCACTCCCTTATCACTAGTTCCGCTGGGTTGCCAAAATGACTAAACACTGGATAGAAAAGTGGTGATTGCCATGGTTGTGATGGAAGATGTAAAAGCGACCTCCGGCCGCTTTGTGTAGTAGTCGATTAGGGTAACTGTGTAGCGGTAGTCCCAGCTGGCTGATTCAAGTGCCAACTATGTCGATTCCCACCTTGTGCCACGGTCCTTCAGGCAGCGGGACCGGCTGACGTGGCGCAGGATGTGTCTTGGCACTTTTGTCCTTTGTCTGGCACGTCACACAAGCGCTAATGCATGTTTGGTAACAGTCTCGCATGCTCTTTGTACTCGCTGCCGAAATCTATGCCGTTCCACAACAATGTTTATGGCGGGTATGAAATGTGCACGTAATGCATCCACTGTTGATTCGTAAGTCGTACCTGCATCTGGGAGTGTGTAAGATGACCTTAAGGGTCTGGCAGGTTTATATGGTAGAAACAGGTCAGAAATGTATTTTGGACCTAGGCCATTGAGTGATTGGTAGACATGCAGCAGTATTTTAAAGTAAATTCTCTGAGAGATTGGAAGTCAGTGCAAAGACCTGAGAATTGGTGTAATGTGTTCATATTTCTTTGTTTTTTGTTAGAACTCTAGCAGCGGCGTTTTGAATAAGCTGAAGCTGTCAAAAAGCTCGTTTAGATAAACCTGTCAGAAGACCATTACAATAGTCTAGCCTACTAGAGATAAAAGCACGGATAAGCTTTTTTAGGTCTTGCTTGGACATGAATCCTCTGATTCTCGCTATATTTTTCAGATGATAATAGGTTGATTTTGTTATTGAGTTGATATGGCTATTCAAGTTTAGATTCTGAATCCAAAATAACACCTAAATCTTTGGCCTGGCTTTTAGTCTGCAAGGACAAAGATTCAAGGTGAGCACTGACTTTCAGCCTTTCACCATGGGCACTGAAGACAATTACCACAGTTTTGTCCTCATTTAGTTGAAGAAGATTTTGGTATTAAGTATTAATTTGTTCAATGCACTGATGTAACGAGTCAATGGAACTGTAGTTGCTCGGCGAGAGAGCTATGTAGATTTGGGTGTCATCTGCATAATTATGATAGGCGATTTTGTTATTTTGTAGAATTTGGCCTAGCAGAAACATGTAAAGATTGAATAAAAAAGGGCCTAAGACTGATCCTTGGGGGACTCCACATGTCATGATAGTTCGCTCGGATACAAAGTTGCCAATGGAGACAAAATAGTTTCTGTCATGCAGATAGGACCTGACCCAATCAAGGACAGTGCCTGAAACCCACGGCCAGGGCTTTCTACAGTGCCCTCTACTGAAATGAAGAGTAGGTGTAATGTAATACTATAGGAGGTAAGTAACTGAAATACACAACAGCTTAATGTTTCAAACTACCTATTTCCACCATTAGGGCAGTAATTAAGAAGTTTTGATGAACTTGCCTGGAATAGAACACAAGTGTACTTTGCCCCCATAGCCCATGCAGGATGGTTTGAGAGACAACAATTTCTCTAAGGATCACAGTTCACCTTTATGCCAACAAGCTATTTGGAAGGCTTACCAGAAGAAAGCCTCTGCTGTCATCATACCAGAAATAAGCGCATGGAGTTTTCTAAATGTTACCAGAATTTAGATTGAAACTGGGTGCTATATGGTCAGACGAGACAAAATTAGCTTTTTGTCAATTAATACCAAAGTGTTTGGCATAATAAGAGGCACCGTTCTGCAGAAAAGGGCCTTCTTCCTACTGTGAAGTATGGTGGTGGATCTCTGTGATTCCCATATACAGCAGCAGGTTTATATGAAGCACGCAAATCTGAGGTTATAAGTAATCAGTCCAGTGTTGCCTGGTGCTTTCTGAGGTCCCAGTTAATACAGCAACAGTTTGCGCTGCTTTTACGGGAGAGAACTTCATGGCGGAATATACCAGAAACCCTCAGGCTGTTCTAAAAGTCTGTTCTTTAAATTGTTTTTTATCAGTTTTCCTTTGATTTGTGACCCAGGAGGGAGAAAAATAATCTTAGGCAAATGGACTCCCATTTATTGTTTCCATATCTATCCATCACAACCCAGCATGGTGGCTATGCCTGTCATTATGCCACATGCATGTAACTACGTGCATATGGTACATTGTCTGCTTAATTTAAATGGGACTATGGGAGCCAGTGGCCCCAGCCCATAATAAGATAATCCAATCTAAGCACATGTCGGTGCTGTTTCCTTCAGCCTGGAATTCAATAAAGATTCTCTGTGAACCACGGCTAGGAGTAATACAATGCACTCATACCATTAACATTATTGGAAATTAAGACTTGCATTGTTTTTGCGCATTGCCCCACTCTATCCGATCACCTAGAATGAATGGATGACCTTTTTGTGAGGGGATAGTACATTCCGTACCATGCCTTTGTTCCACTCGCAGCCCCAGTTTGAATGTCATGTCCTAAACATGCCAGTGGAGTTGTGATGGGCGCAAGACACCTAAGAGCCGGCTAATGCTGTCGACACACCTGCACCTCTGATGGAAGTCAGCCCTGCAGCACGTCACTAGAAATAACAAGGTACACTCCAACAGTGCAGGCTGGGGGAAGGGCAGGAACGGACCTCTTGTGCACTACCTTACAAAAGTGTATAGGAGGCTGCGCAGGGGGTTGCCAGCTTCAATCTCTACTCTGGCCTTTGATGAAGATGAAGTACCAGTGCAGGGAACTGGCTCTCATCCATATCCCCCCTGAAAGCAGCAAGTCATTTGCAAATCCATCTCACTCTGGGAGAGATGGGAAGAGGTGACAGGTTTACAGTTTTTTTTTTTTTACTCTTTAATGAGTAAAATGTCTGGCACAAGTGGAGCTTTTAATTGCAAGGGAAGCACGCCTGCCCATTCAATAAAAGGCCTTGCAGTCAACACAAGCCTGTGCAGTAAACAAGGACTTCTGTGGTCAACACAAATCTTCATGGTGAACACAAGCTTGTGCAGCCACAGCAAGCCTGTGTAGACAACACACGGCTGTTACCATGGAGTCCAACTGCCACAGGGGGAGCCGGCCAATAGCTGCAAAGTGCCATGTAAAACAAGCGCGTAGCCGATGAATAAAACATACCCAAAGGCCCGGCCATGAAATTGAGTGTAAATGAGTCTGCTTCACAACAATTAAACAGGGAGCAGGGTCTGTGCTTGCTGGAGAAACAGAAAGGTGAAGAGGAAGGATGGGATTAATGGTAAAAATCTGCTGATATCACACGTATATTTACCACACAGCATAGGCCACACTAGCTCCTGTTCTCCCACACATTGTCATTTCACGTTTTCTTTTTCGTCCGTTTTCAAGAAACGCACGCGCCAAAATCATGCAGCGTAGCATAAGATCTGGTTAAGAAAGGGCTTAGACATTTTTCTTAACCTCCCCTTGAGTTCATTATGTTCATTTCTCTCGGGAAGAGGGAAATATAACTTTCATTTGGAAGATAAAATTTCATTTAAGAAATGGATATATCTGAAGTTTTATGTGTCATATTCAATGGCCATATTAATGTGGATGGTCATTGAGCTTTCTATTGTCATTGTCTCTGCAGGTTCAAAAACAGACGGTTTTTTTCATAATCCAGTTTACATAAATTGATGGGAGTTTATGCTTTGTTAGAAAATTGAGTGATTTATTGGTGCCTGTAAATGGACATCAGCGGGGATGAATTATCCTGAATATCAAGCATACCCCTTCAGCCTGTTAAAGCTTTTAACCGAAAATGAAATTATCAGAATACATTTATTCAACGTATTTCTGAGATTATGTCATTACGCAGACTAATAGGTGCACAGTGATTTCAGTCCAGCACAAAGGAGATATGGGGAGCTTTTCATATTTAAATGCATTTGACTGACTTATTGCTTTGGCTGCACAGAGGCACAGATGTGCAATTATGCAAATTTTACAACGGGATGAAGTATTATTCTGTTATGTTGCGTATATCAGGACGTCAAATGAACAGGCTTATCTTGTAGCAAGCAGAATAACTCAGTCTTGGCACAAATAGCTTCTCAGACTGACAAAACCCATTGAAGAAATCAATGCAACGAAATCAGATCTAAATACTAAACGCTCCAGAAAAGGAACTTTGATGTTCCCCAAAACAAACAACCCCAAGCAGTCAGAACTCCTGATAGTGAAATGGTCTCCTGCAGCAGGCCAATAACATGTTTTGATTAAAATCCATTCTGTAACTTTGTATGTTTTGAATCTGCTACTCTTCAGTTTGGGGTAAAAACATTCAGTCTGGATTTTGATTTACACCATTGCAACTGCAATGTTTAATCCCATCAAATGGCTAACCCAATAGAACTGATCTTCAGAAGAGCTGCTGACACTGATGCTATGTTTGGCGATGGAAATCTATAATTGTGCAAGATTTTCAACAAGATTTACATGACATTACATTACAATTATTTGGCAGACGCTTTTATCCAAAGCGATGTACAATAAGTGCATATTGAAGGTCATTGACGTGACTACAAAGCAGGTCCGACAAAGCACGACTTTCTTATAATGTAGGATAAAAAAAATTAAGATGTACAATTTATATTGTGCCAGTTGACCTGAAGTAAAATGCAATCTTTTCTGAAACTTGTTCATTTCATAACGAACTTTGTAGTTGAAAAGGTTTCATAGAGGGGGCTGAACATGGTTAACTAACAGGCTCATTATTGTATACAATAAAATTGAAGCTTTGAAGGGCTTTTAAGTCATATTCTGCCATTCAGGGCAAATTTTTTTTTCATCTAACTTGAGTAGGTGGTTGCCAAAACTGTTATTTTCTACAAAAACAACACATCTCCATGTCTTTCATCTCCCATTATTTTAGTCATATTTACTGTATGGGTTCAGAAGGAGAATTCTCTTGACACATTAACTGAGGGAGAATGGACCAACAGTAGTCATAAAAAAGTTTCCACAAGAATAAAATGTTCAGTATTGAATTTCATAGTTTTATCCAACAACAGGGGGAGAAGAAACCAACAGGTTCTAGCTGCTTTCTACAGCATCCTTGACAATGTGTTCTGTTTCAAATATGATATGATTTATTTTTGGCCTGAGGCAGTATAGACATCCAGAGGAAAACATGTTAGCAGTAGCTGTTGGAATTTATTGTTAGTAGGAACATTGATAGCTTGAAGGGAATATGTTTTGGCATAAATATCATAAAATTTAAATACACAAATGCAAATACAAAACACAAAAATGCAAATTCAAAATACAGAAATGCTAAAATAAAATGTATGTTAAAAATGCAATCAGTCCAAAAGTGCACCAGCATGCATGAACCTTGGTTAAGAAGGGTGATTAGGTGAATCATCCACTTTAACCTAACACTTGGGTCTTTAACGTGTTGCTGAATCCAAACGGCAGCACTCCAGACTAGTGGACTCAGCCCTCACGGACTTCGGTCTTACGTACTGTGACGTTGATTGAAGTGTTCAGTGTTCGGTCTTACGTACTGTGACGTTGATTGAAGTGTTCAGTGTTCGGTCTTACGTACTGTGACGTTGATTGAAGTGTTCAGACGGACTTCGGTCTTACGTACTGTGACGTTGATTGAAGTGTTCAGTGTTCGGTCTTGCGTACTGTGACGTTGATTGAAGTGTTCAGTGTTCGGTCTTACGTACTGTGACGTTGATTGAAGTGTTCAGTGTTCGGTCTTACGTACTGTGACGTTGATTGAAGTGTTCAGTGTCCGGTCTTACGTACTGTGACGTTGATTGAAGTGTTCAGTGTTCGGTCTTACGTACTGTGATGTTGATTGAAGTGTTCAGTGTTCGGTCTTACGTACTGTGATGTTGATTGAAGTGTTCAGTGTTCGGTCTTACGTACCGTGACGTTGATTGAAGTGTTCAGTGTTCGGTCTTACGTACTGTGACGTTGATTGAAGTGTTCAGTGTCCGGTCTTACGTACTGTGACGTTGATTGAAGTGTTCAGTGTCCGGTCTTACGTACTGTGACGTTGATTGAAGTGTTCAGTGTTCGGTCTTACGTACTGTGATGTTGATTGAAGTGTTCAGTGTTCGGTCTTACGTACTGTGATGTTGATTGAAGTGTTCAGTGTTCGGTCTTACGTACTGTGACGTTGATTGAAGTGTTCAGTGTCCGGTCTTACGTACTGTGACGTTGATTGAAGTGTTCAGTGTTCGGTCTTACGTACTGTGATGTTGATTGAAGTGTTCAGTGTTCGGTCTTACGTACTGTGATGTTGATTGAAGTGTTCAGTGTTCGGTCTTACGTACTGTGACGTTGATTGAAGTGTTCAGTGTCTGGTCTTACGTACTGTGACGTTGATTGAAGTGTTCAGTGTTCGGTCTTACGTACTGTGACGTTGATTGAAGTGTTCAGTGTTCGGTCTTACGTACTGTGACGTTGATTGAAGTGTTCAGTGTTCGGTCTTACGGACTGTGACGTTGATTGAAGTGTTCAGTGTCGTTATGCCAAGTCTGCAAGGGAGCAGGGTTGTGATGCTATAAAATGTACCAATGAGACGGGACTTAAAAATAAATTAACGTCTGCAAACAAGTATACATTTAGGCTATACGAATTGTGTACTGCATACACTAAGACCTTTTTTGGTTATGCTTTTATTATTATTATTTATTTCTTCTTTTTGGCATTGCTTCCTTGATGTGTTATACACTGCCTGGCCAAAAAAAAAGGTTGCGCACTCTTAATATTTCGTTGGACCGCCTTTAGCTTTGATTACGGCGCGCATTCGTCGCGGCATTGTTTCGACAACCTTATGCAATGTCACAACATTTATTTCCGTCCAGAGTTGCATTCATTTTTGGCCGAGATCTTGTATTGACAATTGATTGTTTCTTCTCCGGCATATCCCAAAGACTTTTAATGTCAGGACTCTGGTGGCCACTTCATGTGTGAAAATGATTCCTCATGCTCCCTGAACCACTCTTTCACAATTTGAGCCTGATGAATCTTGGCATTGTCGTCCTGGAATATGCCCATTGATGGGATAACCTGGTCGTTCAGTACATTCAGGTACTCATCTGACTTCATTTTATTGCTGCATAACGTTTCTGAGCCTAGACCTAACCAATTGAAGCAACCCCAGATCATAACACTGCCTCCAGAGGCTTGTACAGTGAGCACTATGCATAACGCGTGCAACAGCGACTTTTCTTTTGGCCAGGCAGTGTATCAATACATCCTTATCGCTATGAATTTTGGGTAATCCCAATGGCAAAGTCTGGTGAAGTCTGCGCACAAGCAGGCTCTCTTGACGTCTGCATGAAAATCCGCATGAGCCCTCTTGCGGACTTGATGAATTGTAGAATTAGGCAGCCCTAGCTGCTCAAGACTTCACGGGAGCGCGCCCGGTAAGTCCGCCAGTCAATGTGGGGGAGAGACCCCGGACATTTGGATTCAGCACGTGACTTTTCAGTGACCCCTTGAATTTTAAGAGCCTTGCGGACTTTAATTACTTTACATTACTGAAATATGGCAGATGCTCTCATCCACAGAGATGAACAACAGCAACTTGAGATGAAATGCAGAGGCACCTAAGCGAATACTCTACCTACATATGAGGGTGTAGGAGGCAAGGTGCAGAATGTGCTAGACACCGACAACTCGTCAACTGCTCAGACGAGCATTAAAGTTATAAATAAGGATATACCAACAAAAGGTAAATGCAACACTGGACCCTCTTCTGGAATCCTATCAGTTTCTGAACAGGCTGTGCTTATACAGCATTCCCAAGCATTGTGCTTGAAAAAAAAAATCATTCTTTAATGCACCTGAAACACCCAGTCATTGTTACATTGTTACCCAGTCATCGTTACATTGTTACCCAGTCATTGTTACATTGTTACCCAGTCATCGTTACATTGTTACCCAGTCATTGTTACATTGTTAACCAGTCATTGTTACATTGTTAACCAGTCATTGTTACATTGAACTGAAATTAATTGTATAGGACCTGAAGATCACAAGCAGTTTTTTACCCCCATTTGAGATATTTTAGCATGCTCTTGTAATGATACTATTCGCTTGGATTAATTTTATACTGCTATACTGTTGAAATTGATTGCTTATGTGGTCAGTGAATAATTTCCAATTCTCTGTCCACTCTGAAACACTTTGTGATAGAAATGAACTGATTGATTGCTTTGGAGGTACATTTATATACTTGCTTGAATGTGTTGTATCTGTGCACACTAAACTAATTAGCTAACGAAGGTAACTTCATTATAGGGAGATGACTCAAATTCTAAAGCTTGATATCTCAAAGCTATTCCAATGGCAGATTCTACGCTCTCAGATTTTCCACAAAAAAAGCTTGACATTCAACTTGTTTTCTTGTAATCTGTTTAAAAAAAGGAAATGTAAAAATGTGCAATGCATTTGAAATCGGCTGTATTATGAGTAGTGGATTGTGACAGTCGATCTTACAATTCAACACAAGGAGCTTTTGTTGGAGTGATCTACAATGGGGGTTTCTGGGCCACCATTAATCAAACTATTACTGGGGAGAAACCCAGTGTTAATAATTTAATAGATAGTTCTCTCCCCCATACATCATTTTTTACACTGGAGGGCAGGAATGTAGGGGCATGCAGCTTATTCAAGCTGTGCGTGCGTGCGTGCGTGCAAGTGAACGTGTCCATATTTGTGAGTGTGTGCATGTTTGTATGGACAGTAATATTTTGTGTCTGAAAGTATATATCCAGCATTTGTGTATGTGTATCTGACACTGCATGTACAGTATTTGTATGTGTGGGTGTATTATGCATGTAGTTCGGGGTGATTTTGGGCTTCGCCATGTCTCCCACAAGACGTGAGGTGTAGCAAGCTGTCATGAGAATGGAGTTATGCTCATGCCAACCATTATAAAACATTGTGTATACATTACTTTAGATTGGCCAACAGACAGACATTGCTGATGAGCAGGCAGATGTATCAAGAGGCATATTTAACGTTGTACATCGTTGTACATGCTTCACAGATGGTCCACAGAAAATAAGAGCCTAGAAAAAGCGAGCATGGGAATCGCATGCCAGCCTGGGGAAAACTGATTTTGAATTTGAGTTTTTAATTATTTGAAAATTTAATTTAATTCTGATGTGCTCTGGACTGAGAAAAACAAAAACATTTTAATGGATTTTATGAACCCCCCCAGTAAGGGTTAATCAGTCCAAGGGCTCGTTCTCCCTGCTTCTGAACTGCGTATCATGTGACATTATGAATGCTAAAGTGTGACTGTGAGCTTGACTCACTGGAACCAACTCACTCGAGGGTAGTTCACAAGCTAGCTGAGATTATACAGCAATTCATTGTCAGCGTTTGATGCGGCTATGTGAAGCTGAACACTCAAATCCAGAGCCTGGGGTCTGAGAGAGAGGGGGGGTTAGAGGAAGGGCACATGGAACGGGTGCTTGGTTTTTCTTACCCCTCTGAATACCCAAAATGGCTTCTGGTCTGCATGTGTTCAGTACTTGATTGCCATAGAGCATTCTTGATCGAGCATTGTGTTAGTTCAGGCAGGGCGCCACAGTCAAGCTGGATCAGCTGATGGCTCGGCTGAACAGTGATGTTCTCCTACCTCAGTCCATTCACATAACAGGGCGGTCTGTTTAACGGCCCCTTCCGACTCGTTTGGCTGCTTCCTCCTGCATGTATGCTGCCGGTCTAAACCCCCCTCCTCCACCCCAGCTTCATCTCTCATGCGCTTATAGGACTGTCCTCCTCGCTGCTGGGTCTGTTCTGTGTGTACGCATGTTTGCGTCAATGGATGGGAGGACTATACCGCCAAACAGAGCCATACCGCCAAACACTGTATCGCCTTTTAAGATTGTGTCATGATTCGTGAGAATCTATCTGATTTTTTCCACGTTCTGTTCCGGGGTTTGCTTTCCCTCATTATTATTTCCACCTGTGCTTCTACCTGCGGAGTATTTAAGTTTCTCACTTCTGCTTCCTGGTGCTTCTTTGTCATTCGACGTTGCATTGAGCCAGGTATAGCCAGGTACTAGCGACCTTGTGATATTAAACGCTGTTTATGTTCACGAGGGACTTGCTATTCGTTTTTATTTCAGGTATAGGTATTATTCCTCCTGTTAGCGTTCTGTGCTATTTATTTTATTCTTTGCTGTTCTCTTTGAGACAGTTTTTTTTTGTTTGTTTTGTTTTGGTTTTACATCTTTTCGGTCGCCCGATCTTATGTGCCGAAGGTGTTCTTTTTTTTGCTAAGTTTTCTGTTTTGGCTCCAGTATTGAGCTCGGGAGATTTAGTTTGTGTTTCACTCGTTATTCGAATTCGCCATATTTTAGTGGGTTGATTTTCGTTTGGCTGTTTAGTCACAAGGAAGTACTTTCCTGTCTTTTCTTTCTTTGAATTTATTATTTTGTTACTCCCTTTATTAGTCTTCACTGCATGAGTGACTTGTTCTGATCCCCCTACCTTGGCGTTTGATTATCCGCCACTAACATCCATTACAGATTGTTAACAAAGATCCTACCTCGACGACCTTGACTGAATTAATTGTTCCAGTTTAAGCTGAGATTCTACTAAGATTGAGCAAGGAATTACATCCCAATTCATTCTGAATTGACATGTAAAAATACATAACCATCTATTTTACACCAGCACTTTTGGTTTATAAGTTTGTTCTTTCACAACAATTGCGTACAGTATCTGTACAATTAATAAATATGGACAAACGATTCAACGCAAATTCAAATGTGATCCTGCTGTCTGCAAGACGCCTGGGGACACTATTATCCTCTTTATCTGTATAGCAAAGACCGTGGGCATGCCAGACAAGGCAGGCATCAACAGCTGTAGTTCCTGCCAGCATAACATCTGCATAACAGTGGCTGCTGGTGCCTCCAGAATGAGAGGAGGCAGGTAAGAAAGCTGTAAGCTGGAAGTAGGCGAGAGGCAATTCCCTTGCCCATATGGTAGCTGCCTACCATGACAGCAAAAACAAATGGCTGTAATCTGTTTCCCGCAGTCACACTTGTCCATGAAAATACCTTCAGCAAAATAACATTTGAGGAAAAGAACATGTGCTACAAATGATTCTTACGTTAAAAAAATGTATACATTTCAGTTTGAAAGAAGCTTTTATTGCAGCCAATTTTCACTAAGGTAGCAAGATGTATTGCCTTCCATCAGCTGAGCAGGATCCAGGAGTCTTCTGGTTATTAATAATTTGCTTTTTTGCTTTATTTTAATGAATTTTACGGCATCCAAATTTAGACAAATGATGATTGCGTACCACATATGAATTCTGACATTTCTCCAGACGCGCAGTAGAAGTAAAACGTATCATCTTTTAATTTTAGCTGAAGGTAATGCTCAGGTTGCCAATTAAATCTCCATACAGATGATGCGTAAAAAAACAGCAACGACAGAAAAGCTAAAAGCTTCTCAAATTTTTATAATGAATCATTCAAGGCCGGAGCTCCCCCATCTGAAACACTCATGCGTGTCACACATCTGAATAATTGAATAAGTCAACAGTGGCAACAAAAATAAAATCCATGACATCAGCACCCCTATTCCCAGATTCTCATTCCCGGCTGAAAAAGAGATGACGAAGCGGCGATACAGAGCCAAATGCATTCTTACAGACAGTGCTAATGTACACACACAGACAGACACACACACATTCAAAACATAATGTCTAATGCATGCTAAAAATATCTAAAGTTCCAATCCCCTTTTCAATTTGTGTCTATATAATCCCTATGACAATCAGCATAAATATTTCTGATTAATGTGCTTTAAGTGCAAATAGATGTCTGCCTGAGTGCGAAAGTGCTAGTCATTTGATTGTACTGAACCAGATGACTGAAGTAGAGTGTGTGACCCATTGATTTAAGGGAAACCTGCAAGAAAATAGGCTAGTTGAATGCAGCTATCAGAAACTCTGGATATATCTCATTATACACATCACCCCCCCCCCTCTCTCTCTCCTGACACACACACACACACACACACACACACACACACCCCAGGTAGCCCTGTCACAGGTGTTCCAGTTGATTAAACGGAGCTTAGAAAGGTTTCCATCCAACACAAATTCATAATGCGAAGGGATATGGCACCTGCGTTAAGCCTTCATTATCAACACAATGGGAAAGCTTTAAAATGATTAAAGCTTTCCCCCCCCTTAACCACAACAGTAATACCACTGGAGACCGTAACATGTGGCTTTTAAAATTGAGAAAAGCAAAGTGTACGCATGTGTGTGGGTTAGTGTGTGTCTCTAATGGTATATGTAGTTGTTTCTTTTTAATATGCTGTGCAAATTGACGATTCTCATTTCTGAATATAGCTTTTCAGATTTCACAAAATGGGAAAAAGTTTTATACAGTCACCATGGCTACGCTGATTTGGGGATGTTTGTTATTTGTGAAGGTTCAGTTAAGTAAAATTAAGTGTGATTTATTGGTAGTTACTCTTTTGAATACAGGGTACCAGCAAACATTCCAGGCTAGACAGACAGACAGACAGACAGACTCACCCCATTTATTTTATTGCAGTTTGCTTTGAACTCCCTGATCATGTCATTACTGTCTAGAAACATGTGTAACCCTCTCTCTCTCTCTCCCTTTTTTTCTCTCCCACCACTGCCTCAACAGGCAAATTTGCCTGTTCCAGCTCGCAGGCTACAATCCTATTCAGAGTGCTAGAGGCTATTGAAAAGCCGTCTCTAATTTGAAAAAAAAATGTTCCCCTACCTGTTCCCCATCCCAAACCCCCCTCCAGCAGCCAACACAAGAATGGATGTGCAGCCTCTCAGGGGCATTTCTGAGGCCACAGCACGCCCCTACCTTTTGCGAGATCCATACTGCTTGATTAGGAGGTAGTGGCAATAGCAATCTGAGTACCTGGCTGTTATTGATTCGGCAGCGCAAGGGCTGTCACAACTGACCCCACTCTTTAAAAGGGGCAATAATGCACCGCATGCATGTGTTTCTGTCCGTGTGGGGACCCAGAAGCTTGGAGAAGAATGTCAACATTGGTCTTTCTTTCCCTGTATAATAGCAAGGATTTGCTTGACGTCCAGTTCAATTTTATCTGTTATTTCTCCTCCTGAAAGCAAGTACAAGTCAAAGGGAAATTAACGCTTTGGATCTCTGTTCTGATATGTGGTTCTGCTGCATTGAGGCACTGCCTGTTGCTTTGCTTGGGCTTTTACAGGCTTTTGCCTCTTTACACCGGAGCAAGCTGCGAACGGTGAACAGATGCTAGGCCAACATAAATCCACTGGGCTTCAACGCAATGCTTAACAGACCTCCAGCTGAGAGAATATTCATCTTGACTATGACTAAGTTCATTAACAAAGCGGTTTTCTTTCTGTGTTTGTCATCTGTACAGAAGAATTGTGAGCACAGAATCATTCTCTTCAGAACACATTGATTTACTGCCTGATTTAAAGTGCACCTATCATGTATTATAGGTACACTTTGGAATGGACAGAATGCATGTCTGCTCAGAAACTAAATATGAAATTTATATTGCAGTATGACAAAGAAACCAATTGTAAATGCAAGGTAGAAAAGGAGCAGAAATATTTTCAGAGCCGGAATGCATTTTAAGAATTTTGTGTGACCACAGAAATAGGGGGTGAAGCAACATGTGCTTTTGCTCAAAATCAGATTGAATGCCTTGTCTCATCTGGAAGAGAATAAGCCCAGTGGAATTTTTATGAGAAAGTTGAGGACAAACAAGTTTGACTCAAATATTGAAGCACTGCCTTGACAGATTCTTTATGCTGTCAAATTCAAATTGTAACGAGGCTAGAGTAGCTACCTTAGTAAACAAACCTTCAAAATACACCTCGATTGGTTTAAATAAAAAATATTGTTTTAAATATTGTTTCATTATAATTTTTCCAATTAGCCTAAAAAAATTGGGCAACTAAATGATTAGCCAGAGCCAATAGCGCATGGCTATTCCACTGTGTTTGCAGTGTTTGAGGTTAAATGTGTGCTTTCTGCTGTTTCCCCTCCTGTAGGTATTTTTGAAGGTATAGTTGAAGGTATTTTTCTTGTCATCCTTGTTTCCAGCACCTGTTCATATGTTTTTTATTGTGCTTCCTTTTTCAATTTTCTCATGTCTCTGACATTCTCTCACTTTCATTCTTCCCCATTATATGCTTTCACACGAAAACAATGGTGTGCTAACCAACCCATCAGCACACCCTCCGGCCACTACACCTTCACACTCAACACACAAATACACCTACAGGATAAAACACTCACACAGTAACCTATTGACAGATTCCTTATGCTGTGAAATTCTAATTATAAAAAGTGGCTAGAGTTCCTAACTTAGTAAACAAACCTGTTAATATTACTTTCAAAATACACCTCAGTTGGTTGGTTTAAATAAGGAATAAAAATATAGTTTGAATACTGTCCATGTTTATAAATGTAATTTTTTAAAAATTATTTTATTTTTATTTTATATAAATGTTTTAGACTGCATAGACCTTATAGTCCATCAGGATGTTATCTGCTATGATGCATAATATTCAAAAGTCAAAAGTGACTAAATGTGGATACATTTTAATTATGTTTTTCCAATTGGCCAATAAGAATAGCCTGTGAAAGCTCTGAGAGTGTGAGAAATTGGGGCAGCTACAGTAGCTTTAACGCCACGTGCGGAACCCTGCGTCGGCTGGGCTAAAGACCATTATACATGTGAATATGACACATTTGGGAGGTTACCAAGTTCCCAAATGAGGATAATCTCAGTAAAAGCTGGAAAACCCCAGGTGGTCTTAATGTATGAACAGTACTGTCCTTCAGAAATCTATACCTTTGCCAAACGTTGTTTTTTTGCAATCTACACTTTTGCAATCACAATAGACACATTGAGAAACTCCCCTGATCCAGCTTATATTCCTGGGCAGCTCTTAGCAATTATCTTAATCGCTTACTTGTCTCGTATTGAATGAAATGCAATGTTTATATCTGGAACGGAGGCAAATTACCCTTCAAAACAAAGAAAATCCTTAAATAAAAGATTGGTATTAGAGTCTACACGGCAAAAGAAATTCCACCAGCTCAGAGCACAGGCCCTCAGCACAGTGCAACGGCACTTCCCCGGTCTATTGGGAACTTGCTGTCCGCCTGCACCATCTGTTTAAGTGGCGTAGTCCTCCAGTCAAATGTCGAACGTGGAGTGAAAAGGTGGCGCTGGCTGCATGCCTGTTAGGGTGCATTGTCCAAAACCAATGGAGGGGCCTACGACTACGCTTGGGCATGCCATAATGCGAGTGAAGGAAATGGAGGACAAATTACTTTAAAAGTTAATGTAATTAAATGTAACTGGTCATTCCTTAGCCGCATGAAATTCTAAAACAGGACATCAAGGCAAATATAAACACCTAAATATTATATTTCGGTAACACTTTATTTTAAAGTTCTAAAACTAATGCTTTACAAATATGAGTTATGTCTTATTAGCGTATCTGAACTTATTTCATATGAATACATAATAAACTGTGGCCACTTTAGTTTAGGTGGTGCAGTTGAGTTTATGAATGCGTCATATACATGTATGAACTATTAACTAATGCTTTACAAATATGAGTTCTTATAATAAGTCATTAGAAAACACTTTATAAATGGTTAATAGATCATTTACTAATGGTTTACAAATTCTTTATAACGGAACCTAATAAAAATAAAGTGTAATTTAAAGTGTAAAAAGTTTGATTAAGTAATGATTTTCTCTATACTGTATCTGCAGTGCCTTGTTTTTCAATTATAATTCACTTTACCTAAAAAAAAAAAAGCAAATTCAAATGGGAAATTAATTCCTGTGAATTCACCATCGCATACGATTTATGAATTTGTATCGGTGGAATTTTCTACTGCTGTTTTCTACTTTTATTTCATAAATGCATCTGGCTAAAATTACATTGCATTTTATAAAATGCTAACTTGCCTTCCAAGAAAAGGCCCTTTAGTAATGCTACAAAACAACATTAGACCAAACTTTGGTGGGAAAGAGTACTTTTAATCCAAAAACAGGCTTTCTTCTGTACACACACCAGGTGCCAACAAGGTAAGGCTATTTTCTCATTGGTTACTGGGATGTTCTGAAACAATAAACCAACCAATAAAAACAGGGGGTGGGGTTTGTGTGGCAGGGCCACTGTTTTTCTGAGTCATTATGTAATTCGGCCAAGCAGACTTCTAGGCCAAGTTCCATTCCATCCTGCTGCCAATTCATTCACTCCAGACCCAGGCTGGAACACTCTATGGGCAGATGGTCTGTAGGAGAGAGCTTAGCATCTGCATCTCTTTGTAATGGAGATCATTGAATTTGTACATTTGCATTGTGTATATATATATATATATATATATATAGTGAGCACCAAAATTAATTGGACAGTGACACATTTTTTGTTATTTTGGTTCTGTACTCTAGCACTTTCAGTTTGAAAGGATACAATGCCAATGATGTTGAAGGTTCTATAATCTCTAAACGGTTCATCCGATATGGATGAAAATACCCTCAAATTAAAGCTGACAGTCTGCACTTCAACCTTGTAGCCTTTCACACTCAAAGTGCCACAGAGTACAGAACCAAAATTACAAAAGATTTGTCACTGTCCAATGAATTTATGGACTGTAAATACACACATATATACACATACATTTCATAAAATGTTTTGTCTCTTATTTATCAAGAGATCCTGTGTAATAACAAAAAATATAATTTATTGCATGCAATACTCTCTACATGACTGATTTTTGTGGATCTAGTTTTCTGTTTCAGACACACGCGTATAATATGTGCGCTCTTCTTGACTTGCATTCGCTGTGTTTGGAGTATTTCCAGATGCAGGCTGAGGGTAAAGTAAATTGGACACAAGTGGCTTGTTTGAGTTGGTTTTGGAGCACACCATCCCCTCCCCCCTCCCCCCTTCCCCCATGTGGGATGTAGGGCAGTGGAGGAGGGTGATAGGAGAGGTCTTGCTGATATCTGCCTTGACCCGCGGGTTCTTCCGACAGAAGGCTCCTAACAAGCATTCAGCCTCCTCTTGAACTTTGAGGCCAAGCTCGGTGGACAAACAGACAGCTCCTAGCCGCGGGAATCTCACACTGACGCTAACAGAGGAGCAGAAATCTGCACACAGGGGCCTCCACATTGAATGTCATTGATTTTCAGTTTGAAATAAAAAAGAAATAATGGCGTGAAAGGAATCTTGAATTAACTGAACCGTTATCAGTTAAATTAATTGAATGAGATTAAATTCAAACTACATGCACAAGGTTGTAGCAAATGGTCCTGGCCATTATCATTTACAGGACAACCAGACACTACAAAGTACATGCTGTGCAAAGTGATTTGATTCCATTTGTAGTCTATTCCGAGTTGTTTTTCAAGTTCTCTGTAATTGATCTTTTGTAGACAACTGGAGCACAGCCGCAGCATCAAACCATACCATACAAATAATGAATGCTGTCAGACAACCCTGATCACAATTCACAAGATCTATATTGTAAACCCAGTGCAATCCATAAAATACATTAAAAGGTTTTCACAATTGAAAATCAATAAGTAAATTCATGAGGTGTTAGATTTACCTCGGAAAAAAAAAACAATATACATATGCCGATATACGGGTAAACCATAAATCTCATGAATTAACTTTACATGTATGTTTTGGGCATATAAGGGCTGCAGTGTGAACAGATTTGGACTATCATTTGAGCTGTCATGGCCGGCACATATTTTTATGGGCATGAAGATGTAGATGGGCTTGTTCTCACGGTCCTTGGACCACACGTATAAACAGTGCTGAGCAGAAAAATGCCCTCAGAAAGCAGCGTAAGGGAGTTTCCACGCAGAAATTCAGATGTAAAATATAACACATGCTGTGAGAATCTGCGCTCACTGGACGCCATACGTGCGCAATGTTTGCAGTCCGTGTGATATGGCAACACCGTGACAGAAAGGCAGATGCTTAACGTTTTTAAGCAGATTTCCGACTTTCACCCTGAGCGTTCTTTTACGCATTTTTATAGTTTTATACATGTGGCCCCTGGTGTGGGCAATCACACAGTTTACAGAAAGATGAAACAATTTTTCAATCTTTTTTTTTTTTTGTTTCCATTCAAAATTCTAATAATGGGTTTCTGCTACATCCTTTCTCATGTGTATGACTCAGTCATGTAAATGCAGATTAATTCATTTCTGCCTGATTGAATCATTTTGTGCACATTAATTATAATCTAGGTTGGGTTGTCAACATTTGCTACACGAATATGATATTGAGTTACAGTATCTAGAAGCAGAGCCAACAAATGCAGTATCAGGCTAGACCTACATTGTTTATTTTTTTCCTCTTTTAAAAGTGTGTATTAAACACTCCTCCTTTTTAAATGGTATTTCTGTACTATACACCGTGTTGACCCAGTCATGGCAAAGTATGTGGATCAGTGTGGTTTCTGGAATAAAAGCAGTATTCAGTTTTAAATTATACAGATTTACTAAATTGCTCTGCTTCATTCAATGAAAACATTTTTTTGCTTTGTTCGATTAAAGTGTTGGAACATTCTATGACATCCTGTTGAGTCATTCATTCTAACCGTCCATTAGTGTAGCTTTTTGTTAGCCTGAAGTTAGTGGAGGTAGTGAAGAAGTAAAGAACAGAATAAAGCTTTTTTCATTTCCTCCAGTTCACTCTGTAATTATGGTTTTATAGTGGCCAGGCTTGGATCTGTATCCGCTCCTAACTTGCTATCCCACTGCTCTAATGACATGCCACCTCTACTGCTAATGGCAATACTGGCACAGACGGCGGTGAGGGAGATGCGCGCGGCGTGCGATAACCCACGCTGGGCTGATTGATTATGCAGCGGACGCTCTGGAAAGAGTGCAGGAATGAGTCTTTTCTGTTTTCCTCCGTCTCCCTGTCTCCTGAAAACAATCGATATTTATTATGCAGGACTGTAGAGGCGGTGCCTACTCTTGGGTAAACGACACCATTTCATTAAGGATGATAACAGCCGGAAACAAAGCCCCCTGTGTTCCGGCCTAAAAACAAACAACATAGCGATAGTAATGGGCTGCGGTAGACAGAAGAACTTGCAAAATATTTATTCTTTCTTTGCGTTTACCGCACTTAAAATAACTGACGGATTGCACCCTGTGTCTTTTCCCCCTCCTTTCATAAAATATGACGCTCGACATTTGTTTCGTACTTATTTGGAAAGATGTCGCCGAGATGTGTGTGTTTACAATCTTTTTCTGTCTAAGGTTTTATTTATTTTGTTATGCCACGCTTTGTGTTTCAGAAAATAAATAATGAAAGTGCAATGGTGTGGAAACGGAACAAATGAAGGTGGGGGGGGAGGCAATTTAAGAAGAGGGAGCCGTGAGCACTGAGGGAGGAGGGTGGCTTTAGCAATAAAGTATAACCAATGCATTAGACAATGCTTTACCGAAAATGTAGAGAGTTGGCCTATCTCCCTGCATCTCGGCATGTCGTATTAGCTCCACACATTACAGCAGTCACATATTTTTAAAATGATATTCTCGTTTTTCTCCCCAATTTGTAATAAAAAATTGTATCTTGTGAGGCACTGCTATACTACCAACACTTCACCTATGTGGCATTGTCCCTGAGCATGTTCTTCCAGTGCACTTGTATGCATGTCTTGGATTTGTCTTCCTAGCCTATTGGTTACACAGTACTGCAGGAGAGCTGGCGCCTAGCTGATGGGAGTCATCTCATTGATGAAGACTGCCAGCCTATGAATGCCTGCCCCATTGTTGGGAGCAGCTAATACAACGGAACCCATCCTGGCATCCTGATGGACTACTACTGATGGGGTGAAAACAGTTGGGTACATTGTAGGTTTTAAATGACATAGTGCAGTCTTATGTCAGTTTTTTAAACTTCATACACAGTGTGTATGGGCTTTTGTCACTACCATAATTGCAAGCTCTGAATAGTAATGAGCTGTTAATTGTTTGTAATTAGACAATTATCCTCTTAAGGTCACATTAGGTCACATTATGTAAGAAAAGGGTGTATATGCTCTGAAGAATAAATATTTTACATTAACAACCCAGGACTTTTACTCAGTCAAATGAACAAATGCTTATGTTTATCACTAATGTGCTGTATGACAAGTGAGTCCTTTGGAATGAAGTTACATTTTTGAATTGACAAAATTTTATTGACTGGCAGGTGAAATAACTGAAACTAATCTATTTGTGAAAAATGAAGAGTTTTATAACCGAGCAAACGCAATGAGCCAAAAAAGTGCAAAAATGTGTTGGAACACATGTTTTCATCAGCTGAAATTGATCAAGATATTACCAGCATACACAGTGGGTCCCCAGGACCGCGTTTGAAACCGGCGATCTGTGCGGTAGCATCTGCAGAAGCAGAGGCGTGTCCTTCACTGTGATTTTATTACTTCTCATTTCACAAAAAAACCTGTCAGCGCCTATTCCGTTTCCACTGAATCAATATTATCCGAGCAATGAGAGCCGAGTGTAAGACCGCCCGCTGAAACAAGGTGTGGTCCTGTGGAATGTTGATTACGTTATTCAAGTGGTGCCCCTAATGTGCCGCTAATACACCGCCTGTGATAGGCGCTGAGCAGACTCAAGGCTCTGTGTCCGAATCAGCACCCTTCCATACTATTAGGTAGGCTTGTTGAGTAGACGAAAAAGTCGTTAAGTAGGCAAAATCTTCTCTAAATCTAGTATACTTTAAACCCCCTTATGATACACAAACATTTTGGTTGCATAAATATGACATGTAGCATAAAAATGAGACGCGGCTTCGTTGACGTTTTCCTTCAAATACAACAAAAACAACACGTGACCTGGCCGCGCAAGTGTTGGACGTCTTACTACACTTCCATACTACGTTTGGAAAATAGTATGGTGGAGATTTTTTTCGCACATTAAAAAGCACACATCTGCCAGTGCACTGCACGCAGGAGACAGGGCTCTGATTCTGACACAGCCAAGGCTACCAACGCAGCACACTCACATCAGCACGTCGCATTTTCAAAAGCTGGATTGGCAGACGCAGCCCCTCCCTTCCCAGCAGACTTTGTGGACCGAACTGCCGGCACAAAAATATGACAGCGGCACGGCACTGCCTTACTTGTATCAGACACCATCGCTGCTGGACCCCGGGGGGCTATAAGGTATGGTATAAGACAGATTGGCCCCCGCACTGCGTCCTCTCCTTTATAGTGCGCGGTAAACATCTCGGATCTAATTTGGGTCACACTGACCCAACTTGAAGAGCCTCCGCTGTGTCTCCCAAGGCCTGCTTTGGAGGATATATTCACTAAGCAGTCCTATTATAAATCTACATCTCAAAATGTCACTGTGCAGCCCCACACTTTTCCTTTCTTTCAACAAAGAAGTTCCCTTAATTTAGTCATTTAGCTTATTCTGCTGCTTGTGTAATGATGACATTAGAGCTGTTTAACAGATGAGGCTTTTTTCATCTGGAAATGAGGGGGTGGGGAAGGCGATTTCAGATGAGCGGGGGTTGCGAGATGGGCTGTGTGTGTGTGGGTGTGTGTGGGTGTGTGTGTGCGTGTGTGTGTGTGGGGTGGGGGTCTGGAACGACTTCATATATAATAGATACAGTAATTAATTATATATTATATATTATTATATAAATTTCGGATATTTCATGTGATGTATTTTTGAGCTTGATATAATCTCAGCGTTGCTATTAAAATATGCCTACACTTATGGTTCACACACGAACCCATTGGTTCTGACAACAACAACAACAAAAAGAGATGAGGAATACTGAACAGTTGTGGCGTTTGGAGCTGGGATTTCAGATTTTGCCCAAGAGAAGCAATCCCGTGGCTAAGGACAGGAAACATGCCTGATGGCAGTGGCAATCTTTTAAGCTGGTGAAGTCCAACCTCAACAGAAGACACTAATCTGGTCTCTCGTTGTTAACAGACTTGCTGAAAGAAAATTCTGAACCGCGAACATGGCACGGAGGGGAAATGTCCCGCTTCTCTTCTACAGAGTGATTTTCTTTTGGGAAAAAAATTATGAATGTCAGAATGGCTCACAAGACCGAAAAGGGAAAACTCCAACGCTTTAACGTGTTGTTTATGCTTTATATAAAAATTTAACTTCACAAGGCCTTTGAAAAGCCAGCGTTTTTAAGAAATAAAATACTTTTTAAAGAATAAATACTATGTCACGTGACACTGTAATGGCGACATGTAGTCCAGTAGTCTCTCGTGTTTGTGTTTGTTCATTTGAATGTGTTTTGTTGTGTTGGGCTTTTGTCTTTGTTTTTTTCATGCGCTGTGTGTCTGTAGTGGGACGGGGAAGCGGGCTGGAGACTTTTCAGGGCACTCCTGCTGCTCGTTTGATAATATCGACGAATTGTCTAGTCGATATAATTTTTTTTGTGGTCGTCACCATGGAGACGCATTCGCAACATATGCTTGAGAATGTCCGTTGGATCTGCAGACTGCAGCAACAAAGTTTACCATCGCTCTTCACCGGAGTTGAAGATTTCGGGACGGATTGCAGAGAATCTTCAAAAGGCAGCCAGGGAAGGAGAACATAATGCGGGGGAGGAATGAGGAGACGACTGGGAGGTTTGACGTAGTTCGATGCTCCGTTTCAGGGGCGTCCGAGGCGCTGCGTGTATGGAGGAGAGTCGTGGAGGCGAAGTTTGTGTGTTGGACTGCTTGGTGACACTGGACATCTCGGGACAGCGGGACTATTTTTTTTTATCATGGCTGTATTGCACTTTAATTCACTTAATTCACTTGATTGATGTAATGATTCTGTTGGATGTCTTTGTTTGATATGTTTGTTTGTGTGTTGTGGGTCTGCCCCACTGTCTGTCTTTTTTTTGCTGTTGCTGGGGCTACAAAAAGGTCCCTTGTGGGAAAATAAAAGTTATTCTATTCTATTCTATTCTATTAAGTCTAGGTTAAGGATGAATGTTGATTGAATACAGACAGATTCCAGCTTTGCAGCATTTTCTCCTTATATTGTCACAAATATTTTGTCAGAAACTAGATATTTATTTCTCCCTTTTAGTTTTGCATCATCTTAATCATCTTATGCAGCTTACAGCTTTCAAAATGACAGGGGTCTTAAGAGTAGCAATGTATTTTGATGTTAAATAGGATGGTAATTGACTGCATAGGCAGTCATGATCAATAGTGTCTTGAAGATTTGTGTTTCCCTCGCGAGCGGAATGAGCCTCTTATCATGTGGAAAATGATTGCGTTGTTATAATGGGACTCTTCATTCCCATTATAACCAGAGAAATGTATTTTGGTTCCATTGTGCATTGAAAGTTAAATAAAAATTAGTTATCAGCGTTGATAAACAGGTATGACTTATTTCAATCTCCACCGTTTCAGAGAGGGCACTTTTAAGAGACGTAGGCAACTGCATAAAATTTACGTTGAGTGTAATTTCTTGTTTATTTTTGTTTATCTGTTTATTACCACATTTAGTACTACATTGCTGTCTGCTAACAAATTTGGATATAATTTGGGGCTATGTTTCGCAAAACAAAGCACTAAAACCACTTATTTTAGATGACTGCTCACTGTCCCTCAGTGTTGCTACAGTTCGTTTAAAAAACAAAATAAATATAAACTTTTTTTGTTATCTCAATAATGGGATGCCCAATTATACTCAAGCTTCGGAGACACGCTGCCTTTTTCATAGCGGAGGGGTTGATGACTCTCACTCTTGCACTGCAAAATGTCCACAAAAATAAATGGCCCCAGTGGGTGGTGGATGGACACTGGCCTCTCTTACTGTCAAATTTGAATATTGGAATGACTCATTTGAGAGTGCAACCCATTTCCCCTGAATATGCTGTGTAGCTATGGTCTTATTTCAATTCTAAAAGGTTTAAGTTGAAGTACACATGCAGCTTAAAACAAACATGATTGTCACAGTGCAGTGCTGCCATTTCTCTTCAGAACTATCATTAAGCAGCAGAAATATAGTCTTATGGTAATGCATTATTATAGGATAAAGCGAGTGTTTGCAAAAAAGGTGTGACTGCCTGAGGTGAAATGGCAATGAAAATTCACAGATTATCCTTCTCACACCAGAAAGCTGTGACAAATCCTGTTTCCTCTGACTTCCTGCGAGTGCTGGTATTGTGCAATACCCTGGCAGTCTGCTCACAGTACTCAGCAGTGCAACACATCAAGCTCTACTACAAAATCTTAGTAGAAACTTTTTGTACTTAAACAGCGTGGTCTTTGGGTTATGTGCCAGTCACTCTAGGAGAGTAACAAAGCAGATAACTTGCATAAAAACCTAATCTGGGTCCCTGGCCCGGGAGTGACTGGGCTCATTTCAGACTGCAGGGGGCGACATTGGCAATTATTACAATTTTCTTTTTACTGTATTAGTCAAAGCAAAGAAGAGCCCAAACACTACATGGAAGTCAGTCACGGCTCTCATGATACACTCAAATGTAGGCCAGTAAGGAGAGGAGGCCCAGATAAACTGCAACCACAAGGTCTGTCCTTAAAAGGCAGTCTCCTCTTCTCATTCTGAGGCAGATGGATGGATAAAGAGCGCTTGTCAGCTGCAATTAAACACAGTGGAAGAAGATAAAAACAAGAACTGTGTTCTGCTATGTGAGGGATTGTCCTTATGGAAAACCATACATTATGTTCATGTGGATCATACACAGTAATTGTTAATGGACAACTTTAGTTGAGTATGTAATGGAAACTACTGCAGATGCACCGTGCCTAAACAAATATTTGCTTGTCTATATAATGAACAACCGCTAATTCCCAACCGCTACGCCAAGTGGATGCAGGCATATTACACAGAATTACAACACCTTACACAAGAGGGAACAGAAAACGTACGGTACAGTTGCATTATAAATGTAATTATGTATGTCTATGAACAGATGCTTTGGGTAGAGCTTCAAAAATAAGTTCAGCTGTAATATCAACAGCTCTATGCACCCTTTTGGTTTATTTTCTATTCCCCCCCTACAGCAATGGAAGACATCTGTCTCAGTAATATGCCTTTGGATCTCATTATACTCACTGTATCTCTTGGTGCCCTCCAATGTACAAGGCCATTTCTCATACATGAAATAATGGGCTGTGTGATGTTGTGCTGTTTTCCTGGGTGAGTCAGATCACCAGCTGCGTCTGCCTGCTCTTACTTAGGAAGCAGAAGCACAAATCTCCACTGAACGCTTCTCATAAATCCGCCCCGTCTGTCACGTAATTCCATCAGTAATCAGATTATTGTTGCTGTATACCGTCATCACTCCCACATCAAATACCTCTTCTGACCTCTACAGGTCCGTCTGTCCTCCCCTTCCACATCCTTTTCACATCTATGTCACCTCCACTCTTCCATCGGACCATTTGAGGTGGCTCTTGTTTCATGTCCGTAAAGTCTGTTTCAAGTCCGTCATTTCCATAATCTGTGTCTAAACATGGATTCTGGACAAGAATCATGATCATGGCTTGCACACGGGTAATGCACATGGATACTTGACGTAGATTATGGTCACGAGAGCCAAAACTTGAACATGGATCATAACTGTTCTGTTCCCGTGCAGAGACAAACACATTTGAAAGAACTGTTCTCTCTTTTTTTAACTTTGAAGGAAAAGTAAATGTGAGAGAGGACCTATGGAGCCAGAAATCTTTTTTTAGGGAACAACATGCTCAAAATAAGAGTGCAACAGAGACTGTGTGGTGAAGCAGGGCGTAGCGGACGTGGGGTATGTGGGGGACATGTCCCTCGCACTTCCAGTACCTGGCCATTCTGTCCCCCGCACATTATACCACAATCCAAGGCCAATTTTGTGAGGATACATGTTGTTACAGTTAACGTTAGTTGAACGTTAACGTTAATTGAAATTGTACAGAGAAAAAAAAAACGTTCACCATGTAGGCTGCTTTTACTTTCAAAGGCATGAGCGCAGTCAACTAGTATCTGAGGGTCGAGGGCAGATCAACCAATTACAATGCTTGGAATGCTAAAGGAGATTTATATTGGTTTTAGAAACGAAACTACTTGCCCTCCAGTGCGTTGAAACCCACTGAGAAGCTGCGGTTAAAAGGTAGCCCAAATTCTGGAATTGCAACTGTGCAATGAAAACAAGCATACACAGTGACCACGGTTCGGCTAGCTAGTACATAGGCTAGCTAATTTTAACTTTAGCCAGTCCATTTGACACGGTTTAAGTAGACGTTTTCATTATTTAGATCATTGTGATATGATAATGAGCTATTTCCCTCCTGATGAAATAAAGTGAATAAGGCTTATATTTGACCTCATGTTATTAACATTACACTCAGGATGATGGGAGAGAGAGGAGTGAGGCAGGCTGCAGCAGCTCATCTGAGCCCACTGAGCCACAGCAGGTAGCAGGAATGCTGACAGTAGAGAGAGGCAGTAAAATGAGTAGGCCACATCTGAACCATGATATACAGCACCCCTGGTAAAGATGAGTGAAAAGGGTTATAAAAAATGCACCATTTGGTGTATTAGCTTAATGTCACACTGAAACAATGAGAAAAATCCAACCTTTAATTGAAGTGTATTTATTATGAGAAAAAAAAATCCCTCATCAATAAATTATTATTTTTAAGAAAACCACGTGTGCCACAATTATTGGCACCCCTGCATTTATATATAGAATAAAGTGATACTTTTAAATATTTGGTCGCATATCCTTTGCATGCCATGACTTCCTGACATCTGTGACCCAACAACATCAAAAGACTGTTTTCACCAAACGGTAAATTTTTTATAACCCTTTTTACGAATGTTTACCAGGGGTGCCAATAATAGTGGAGGGCACTGTACATGTAAATAGCTATATGATGTTTCTTTCTGTTAGAAACAAAATATCTAATATGTAATACATGGATTCAGCTACATAAAAAAAAGAGAGGAAGGGAAATTTTGAGCACGTTTGATATTTTTTTTAAAGATTGATTTGTTTTGCAGTATTGTTACCTTGTTCTGAGTGCTTTTGTTTGTAATTTTTTTAACAGCAAATTAATAAATACTGTTCTCAAAAGGCACTAGAAATGAGCATTTAAGTTCTGTTTTTCAAAAACATTTTTCCGGAGGGGCATGTCCCCGGACCCCCCTAGCACTTAAGTGTCCCCCTCACTTGCCAAACCACGGCTACGCCCCTGTGGCGAAGCATGTACAAGTCTCTCTCTGCATCCTGGAGTTTGATTTCTGGATTGGAATTTACAAAAAAAGTGGCTAGAAAAATGGATAGCAATATGATGGAATTCTTTTGTATTCATATCAGATGGTACAGTAAAATGAGATCTTCAGAAGCACTGCAGGTGGAATCCTGCCATATGACTAAGTCATTCAAAGATTGTATTTTAAGAGTTTAATGGCTGCCTTCCCGGCGTAATTACTCCTAACTATTAATGATACAGTATTATATAGTATTGGCTGTGTTTGAAGACTTTGAAAATGCATCCTTCCTTCCTGACGCGTCTCCTTGTGACCTGGGAAGACCTAACTGGTCGCAAAGCAAGAGATCGTAATCTGTCCTCGTTTGCCTCCTTTGGCGAAAGATCAAACAATGCATGCTTTTTCGGAAGCGATGTGAGGCAAGTCATTTCCGCAAAGTAATTCAAAGGGAGACAAAATGGAGGGAAGGAACAAAAGAAGGATGCATTTCATAAAGGTATGTCAATTGCAACAATGGGTCACAAAAAGCTATAGAAATGTGTGATAGCATGAGCACAAATAGCTTGTAGTGGTAGAGATAATGGCAAATTAGTAGCTAAATAAAGGCAAATATGAAATCAATCATTAAATAAAACTTTTATTTGTAACGCCACAATATTTATGGATGGAATTTCTCCTCCCCTTTCACGTGTCCTTGTGTCGTGTTCAGTTGGAATCAAAGAAAGGAATCAAGGTAAGGAAATGGAACGGTGTAAAGAATTTTAACACAGCCGCTGTCCCGTCTCCTTGTGCAACCCTGGCAATGCTGGCTTGGGCTTTTATGGCTTTCAGTGTGCTCAGAATGAATAATTTCCCTGAACGTCACAAAGTTAACTACAATAAAGCAGGCCTGATTGTGCAAATTAGTGGACTTCATATTAATTTTGACTCATTAAATGCTTTGGGTTTTTTCTTCCTTTTGCCATTCTCACAGATGCATAATTCAACTGTGAGTATGAGGGGGGTAAAAGACCAATAAGCTATAAAGAATTCATTAACATGTTGGCAAAAATCAGGCTTGTTTTCATCTGGGTACTCACTTTGGCAGCTATTGATGTGACAGGTGTGCCCGAGACCTTTGGGTGCTGTGTGATGGTATTCTAAAGGGATTCTGAAGAAATGGGAGAAATAGAATGTGTTGTTTCCCCTTGCTACAGCTGTACTTATGGAAATAATTATTTGAAAATGATTCTGTACAACAATAATGTACCATACAGACTGTCTCTTCCAGTACAGTCTCACACTCGGCCTATATTTTTGAACACTAAAGGCTTTGTGAGACAAATTGGATCCCAGAGGAACATGTGTAAGATAAGGTATCAGCACTGGGCATCCAAAATATATACAGTTGTGTTAAAAAAACAACATTAGTAACCTGATGAACCACTGTTATTAGTAGTAGTGATATTTCTGCAAGGCAAATAATTTACTTGTAGATGTAGTAGTGTAATAGAAAAACAACAGACCCAACTGTCATGACATGCACGCTGCTTGTTCTGAGTAATTGACTCATTCATTGAAAGGGGCGTGTTCAAAATAATAGCGGTGTGGAGTTTACTTAGAGAATTAATTCATTCTGTGACAAAACAGGTGTCATTAATTGTCCAAAGATTCAGCCAATCATCACCTCCAGAAAGATCAAAAATGATCTAAAATTACCTGTAAGTGCTGTTACAGTCATAAGACGTTTGATCGAAGCTAAGCTATCAGCAAGAAGCCCCCGTAAACCACCATTGTTGAAAAAACGGCTTGTGCAGAATTGGTAAAAATTTGCCATGAAACATCGATTGGCCCAAAAAGAAATGACGTAACAGTCTGTGGACTGATGAGAGTAAAATCGTATTTTTCCGGGTCTAGTGGTCATCGACAGTACGTCAGACAACCCCCAGGTACTGAATTCAAGCCAAAGTACACTGTGAAGACAGTGAAGCATGGTGGCACAAAAACCATGGTATGGGGACACTACGGTGTTGGGCCTATTTATCATATACCAGGGATCATGGATCAGTTTGAATACATCAAAATACTTGAAGAGATTATGTTGCCGTATGTCAAAAAGGAAATGCCCCTGAAATGGGTGTTTCAACAAGACAACGACCCCAAACACACGAGTAAGCGAGCAACATCTTGGTTCCAGACAAAAAGGATTGAGGTAATGGAGTGGCCAGCTCAATCTCCTGACCTCAACCCCATTGAAAACTTGTGGGGTGACATTAAAAATGCAGTTTCTGAAGCAAAACCCAAAAATTCACAAGAACTGTGGAATGTAGTTTGTTCATCCTGAGCTGAAATACCTGTTTCTAGGTGCCAGAAGTTGGTTGACACGATGCAACGCAGATGCGCAGCAGTGATCAAAAACAATGGTTATGCAACTAAATATTAGTTCAGTAATTTAAAGTGAAGTTAAATCTTGAAAAATGTCTTCAGTTTATACAGTAAGTGTTTGAGTTTGAAGAGAAAAATGTCGACACTGCTATTTTTTTGAACAGATTAATATTCCTTTTTTTGGTTCCTGTAAAAGAATAACGCAGACTAGTTTCCACTACATTTGAAATATGGAACTAAAAGCTATTAAAAAATATTTGCACTTTATTCACTTTTTTTAACGCACTGCTATTTATTTGAACCCCACTGTACATACTAAAACATGAGATCACCAAATACAACCTTCTTCTTAAATATCCTGGATGACTCACAGAGACATTTCTTCTGTCCCACAACTGCCGTTTCATCAGCGTTTCTGAACATTTATTCATGTCTATTCTTACATTATTGAACCACATAGATCCAATGATGAGCCACATGTTCCCCCGAACATCTCATTAATCAGCCAAATCAGTAGAAAGTATTGTTGTCTGAGCGAACAGCCTTTGGCAGCTGTTAATCTGATTGGGATTTTTATTTCATGTTTATTCTCACTGTACAAATCAGAAGGTTCGTTTTTTATTGTCTCCGACGATTGCTTTCTTTTCTTCTATGAGCGGGAGAAGCCGCGTGTTTTACTTATTCATCTGCTCGCCTAATACAAAAAGGGTATCTTGAAGCGTCTCTAAGTCAAACAGTTTGCATTATCATTCAGCTGGAAGCTGGGGACCAGTAGCAGCCCATGCCAGGCCTCTGTTCGCCATACTGTGAATGTAATTAAATCTAAGAGCTGCCAGCATTCACTGGCACAGGCTCCGGGCCACCGTGGATCCTCAAATCACCACCCATCTGTCCATCTGCAATGTTGTCCCAGAGTTTCTGGAGTTGGAGCCAGGGTACAGTTCTGTGTGTGTGTGTGGGGGGGGGGTCGTTCTTCATGTATGAGACACCTCACACTTTTGGCAAGAGTGATTATTTACATATGTATTAATTACCAATATTCATCAGTGTTACAATTGAAATAAATAAAAAGAGAAAAACTGAGAAGGCACATTAAACATTTGTCACACTTTAAATGGAGTCTCCATATAAAGGCTTTATATAGCACATATAAACATGACATGATGGCTTTATAAATCATACATAAGCAGATGTCATGCTTCATAAAGGATGACATAACACCTTCTTATGCAACATGTTATGCCAAATGCATCACAGTTAGCCTAGCATTCTACATAAGCATGTTTTGTCACCCTGTATAATGTTTAGCCAGGTGACATTGTTGGTTATGTCACATTTGGCATAACATAAGAAGGTGTTGTGTCACCCTTTATGAAGCATGACATTTGCTTATATATGCTATATAAAGCCTTTATATGGAGACATAATTTAAAGTGTTTTTAAAAAAATAAACATTTTTTAAAAATGTCCTCTATTGCAAGAAAAACGACATAATGAAGTATAATGATGATTCTGTTAGCTTGCTTATATTTTATAGGCTGTGTGGTGTATTCAAACCACAAGCTTGAAGGTTTCTGAAGCCTATGGTTGCAGTAAGCTCAGAGGTCAGGCTAAAGTGTTGATGTCTGTTCAGTGGAGGGTACAACAGCAAATGATCCTCTCCCATACAAATCCTTGTGAAGGTTGAGAGAAGAAACCTGATGCTTCTTGTCTTCTTCCTCTAGTGAGGCTAAGACAAGCAAAACCACAGGGTACTTGCCTCTTTTTGTCAACACACACACGCACACACACACTTGAAGCTGCATTGTTTGATTCCTTACGACCCTACTGTGTCCCCCATTTTTTGTTCTTTTCCGTGTATTTATTCTGACACAAATACATTTTCAAAGCTCAAAGAAAATTGGAAGCCAGGCTCCCCTGCCATCAGACCACTTTAGGCAGCCGTGTGTTAAAAGAGGTGAAGGTCGTGGTGGCACAATGACATGGAAGATTTGCTGAAAGCGCGAAGCAACCCACAGCTAATGTTCAGCTCTTGGTGTGGTTTCATCACAGCAAATAGGAGCGGTGGAGGGAATTGGTGGATGGGGTTGGGGTGTGGCTGGACTTGCTAGATTACTGCAAAGTGGTGCTCTCTGTTGGGAAATGTCATGTCATATCCCAGAGGACATGCAAGCAGCTTGTGACTGTTTTTATGCACAGCATGACAGAGCCACTTGGGGGTAGTGACAACTGTGTTTTACATGTCATTTGGTGCCATGAAAAAATTTGAACTTTGAAACTGGAACGTAAATGGTGAGGGCACTCAGATACAATGCAGGAACAAATGTACTTAGCGTGTGTATGTATGTGCTAAAGTACTTAGCGTGTGTATGTATGTGCTAAAGTACTTAGCGTGTGTATGTATGTGCTAAAGTACTTAGCGTGTGTATGTATGTGCTAAAGTACTTAGCGTGTGTATGTATGTGCTAAAGTACTTAGCGTGTGTATGTATGTGCTAAAGTACTTAGCGTGTGTATGTATGTGCTAAAAGGGGAGCTCTTTAAATCGAGGGGAGTGCAGGGAAGTTGGAGACTTCCATTATTAAAAGCTCATTAAAAAAAGCTTCTTAAAAATGCAGATCAGGGTCCAGCCCTCCCTTCCCATCTTGACCCCCTTGTGTTACGTATCAAACAGCATGCATTGCACAGCATGGCACCACCCAATCAAGCCTGCCAAAGAAAAGAGTGAAATCGTTTCTCTTTTGAACATGCACTGTTGATAACAGGTTTTTATTGAATACTGGGTAATTTATTTTTCCGCAGTCCGTATGCTACCAATATGAAAGTGTTGTTTTTTTTCTGCCATGATCCCCACTGAAATTAATGCCTTTCAAATGCTTTTTTTCACGTGGAAACCCTGCAGTGTAATTGATCTTTTCAGTCTCCTCCTGTGTTATTTGACAAAGTTTATTCACTATTTTGGCAAAAAAAAAAAATGGTAGCCGTTTTTTTGTTGTTGTGACTGACTGCATTGTGCTACATCATTGTGCTCTTTCAGATGCTGAAGGCTAAACACAGCTCTTTGTCTATTGTCTGTCTGTGTATGTATTATTATACAACTTTTTTTAAATATTTGTTTTAATTTCATTAGTTTGGTGGAGGTGGCACAATATTTTTTGTGTTTATCTTCCGGCACTCACTTGGGAGGGGCTACCCATAGAGAGTATAGCCTATGGACTATATATAATTGTATGTAATACCTGTCAGAATACATGCATCTATAATTTTCTGGGATAGATTTTTAAAACGAGCTAATGAACAGTGCGCGAATATGTTCTGATGAAGGCTTGCTAGCTGAAACGCTAACACTGTGTTGAAGTAAATCTTGATTTTGGAGCCCTATATCAACTGTGCAAGTCCAATTTTGTCTTAGTCTCAACACTCTTGACTCTGCACCATAAGCTATTGGGCTGGTGTGCATCTACTGTATATCTTCGGACATTTCAAGGGAACCCAGCTCTTTACCACAAAGAACATTCACCCGAAGTTAATAATTCAGAACCAGTTTATTATTTATCTGCATAAATCGGCTTATTCAAAACAAAAAAACTACAGGCTTACATTAAAGGTTACATTAAATTCACTTGATTGCACCTAGTGCAGTACTTTTGTTTTCATTTCAGTCAAGTCCTTGTTATAATTGCAATGAACAGTAACATTGGTATTGTATAATACATTCTTTACGCACAATCAAGCACTGATAACTACATTATGAATATATGAATGTTAACTTGAACAACATGGATATGGACAAAACACAAGCAATGTAGTGTAGTGATGTATAATAGTTGATACTCATTTAAGCATTTATAACTGACCCTATAACCAATTGCTACCACATAATTCTGTAATCTTTTATCTCTTTATTGAATAAAACACCACTCACATAGTTGACGATAACAACTGCCATAACACTGGTGCTTTGTCCTAAACAATAGGTGGCCCAAAGGTATAGCAATTAATGACAAACTTACAGTATGAATATGAACAGGTGATATGTGAATAAATGGTGGCCAACATCGTGACATTTTTTGATGAAGAAATACAGCTTATCTTGAGAATGTCCAGAGGAATGACTGATTACTCTTAATTCTTTACAAGCAGTGTTACTTCAAAAAACTAGTCATCTTGAAAGTGCATAGTAGGTGAGATGCATCAAATAACCAAGCCATTTTAGTGATTTGATGTTTAACCATATTTAAATAGTTGGCAACTACCATATCAATAAAAGATCTTAAAAAACACAAATCATTATACTGGGTATGTGAGAATATAGATAAATCGAATGTTTTACACTCCATGTTAGGTGTTAGTCAAATCTGTGGACAGGATTCATATCGAACCCAGCCCAGGGAGGCAATGAAAACCCTCATTGGAACAGTTCAGAAAGATGCCACTAGAGGGCGCTGTTAATCCTTGCTACGTTCAAAACTCTCACATTTACATATAGGCATTTAGCAGATGCTCCACAGTGACTTAAATGCAAAAAGCGCATACAAAAAAGGTAAGGCAACAAAAAGCTGGTGCCAACTCCTATATTTTCAATACATAATACATTTAGGTTATTATAGGAAAACATCCCCTCACAAAGAGAACATTAACAGAACATTAAACAATTTAAGTAGGCTGTTACGATTAAACTTGTCGTACATGTTCTCCAACAGGCAACCAGTTCCCCCCTTACATTTAGGAGAAGGTGTACAAACCACCTCCTCCAAATACAGTTCTTAACAGTCTACCATATAGCAATCTTAGCCAACCCAGAATATAATGAATGAACACCACTACGTGTTCTCTCCTTACCTTAAAGTAAAAGACTTCACCCACAGACAAATACCAGCTTGAAAAAAGCCACCCAAAAATATGCAGTAAGGACTCAAAAAGCATGCCCCTCCCCCACGCTATGCTCCAGGTTCACCAGATGTCTATTTGTGGCTATCGCCCCATGTATAATCTTCCATTGGAGGTTGGCTGTTTTCCGATGAGTGGCTTACACAGCAACCCCCAGCAGCATAAGTATTGCAAAATAAAAGTTCAGTCCGTCTGAATAAGGTCATCCTGCCCTGCGAGCGTGAGTATAATGCCTTCACACGGGTAAAATATGCCACTTTCTTCTCAACTTTGTAAATAATACATTTTCCTCTCAACTTGAAAGACATCATCAACGCCCATCCTCCTGCCGCTTCCCCACAGCAGCAGAAGCAGTTAGGAAAGGGACATTGCTGACAGCCATCATCCCATTGGTTAGACAAGCTTTACGAGGAACTGACAGGGACGTGTATACTTCTGCAACTACTTCATGTAGCTGATGAAATGAACAACTCCAAGCATCTCCCCCAGCTCAGCCATCTTAGTGTTTCACAGGCAGTTTCACGCATACCGACACCAGCAAGCTGGAACATATGCTGGCTGATAACAACAGTCTCAAGATGGGTTGAAGAACAAATCAGATTCCTGATGTTACCCTGGCCTCTACAGACCACCATCTGCAGTATTGGCTGGTAAAAACGCATATAGGCCATTGAGGTCCACCCCCACCAATTCCGTTAAAACAGTTGATTGGCTAGGCTCAGACAGCTTGGCTTCTGTAGGGACAGAAAAGCAGTGCCCAGCCTACTCAAGGCACACTGACAAAGGAATGACAGAACCACTTGAAAGGCAGAAGGCAAAGACTCCAATATCCACCAGTCTCTGTCCTTTCTCCTGAACTGGCAGGTACAGGGCAGCAGCCTTGATACAGTGTTGACTAGTCCAGAAATCAACAATTGTCTGTTGGACCTCTTCAAGGAGACCTCTGTGTAAATGTAGAAAAACGAGTCTGAGTCCAAAGGGTTGAGGTGACTAACTTGCTGGCAACCAAAGCCCTGCCCATGTAGACCAGCTGGGGTAAAGACCATTTCCAGCTACACAGTCTGGCACACACATTCTCCAAGTCCTCACAAATGTGCTTGAAATTCATTTGTTCCAGGTCTCCAGGGTTTGCATTAAGAAGTGCATCATGGCTGAAACTGTACTGGTGACAATATAAAATGGTAAAATTGCCCACACCAAACCTCACCTATGACTAAAGCCCATCTCCAAAACCAAAAACCTAACAAAAAAAAAAAAATACTTGTGATCCAACCAATCAAGTCTTTTCCTGGTTTACAATAAACGAATTGCAGGATAACAGCCTACAAACATGCAAGCTATCTCCAGTGAGTTGTCTGTAATGGAACCGTTGATCCAAAACATTTTACCCTTTTTGATAGGCGTTTATTTTATAGCTTATAGTCTGTGTACTAGTAATGCCACAGGCCACCAGTTTTGTAAGAGTCCCAAATCTACATGCTGCAGTTTCTGTTATGCTTTTTGGAATAAAAAAAAGAGCAGCATGTAGGCATGACACGAATTAATGCATTTTGGTAATTAAAGAGAACAACCCCATCACAAAAAAAACAACAACAAGAAAATTGATTCTTGTAAGCATCCTCAGTGGTAAACTAAAATCAGACACAGGGGCCAGTGAATGTTTGAAAAGAAAAACACACACACACACACACACACACACACACACAATCCTCTACTACGCATCTAGGCTACATCATGTTTCCACCTATTTTTTTGAGTTAGTAAGCTTTCACTGACTGAAGAGAAGCAATTCCAATGTTTTGTTTTATAAAAAAATCTTAAAAAAAAAGTACTGAAAAAGAAAAAAGGTTTCATGCAATGCTAATTACAGTAATACAGTAAAAATAAAAAAAATCCCTCTTATTCCACATCACTATTTAGTATTTTTTTTTTTTTTTTTTTTTTCATTTTTTTTTGATTTTGGGGTGGGGGTCCAAAAGCCAAGAAAAAAGCAAAAAAAAGAAAAAAAAAAGCTGAAAGCGCACAAAAAATTCAGATCATGTATTACATAAGAGAACCTGCGTAACTCCGCACACGCTGGACACCATGCGTACGCAATTTTTGGAGACAGTGTGGTATGGCAACACTGTGATAGAAAGGCAGAAGGAGAAAATGCAAAACGTTGCGAAAGCAGATTTCCGACTTTCTCCCTGAGCGTTCTTTCACGCATTTTTTAACTCAGAGTTTTATACATGTGGCCTCTGGTTGTCTAAATCTTTTGTAGTGGTGGGACTACCATAAATATCATTTACTGTTCCAGAGTCACAACAAATAAGCATCACTCTTAGAATTTTGTTGCCTTTAAGCATGTGAAAAGAGAAAGAGAGGTTCTTAGCTCTAATGTATGCATTTATAGCTATGACAGTTCCATTAGCAGCCTAAGAGCCCCCTTCCTCTCGGCTAATGTCACTCAAATAGAATTCCTACATTTGGACATGGCCTCTTTTGGGATGTACTTTTCCAGCTATTTTTAATTGATACACAATTCGGGAGGAAGTGAACGAGCATGAAAAGATTTCCCTACCCTCCGTTATTATTGTTTTTAATATATTGTTTTGGGTTATGATTACATACAAGCGGAAATATCAAGCACACTTTACAACACAATTCAAACTGTTGTGGTAAAACTTTTATTTTTGCATTGTGGTTTCGGATCTAATATGAAAACAGTACTATTATGTTCTTTAAACAAAGTTTTATTTTATCTGCATCTGAATCCAGGTGAGATTAGAGCTTTATAGTGTGGAAGTCAGGGAAGAATCATGCATGTAAGAAAGAAAAATAATCTAAGTTTCCAATTCCAAGCTTGTCAAGGGACTAATATTATACAGATCACTACCATAGCTGAAGTCTAACATAATCCAGTTTATCACCGTTTTATACAATGGTTTATATGACAGGGAAAGTAAAGATGATGTATCAAACACTCAGTCTAAAAGGTAAATCAGACCATTACATGTGAAAAGGATCATTTCTTACTATACCACTTACCCAGTAAAGCCTGAAATATTTTCAGATTTTTCATTATTCATGAAAGTGTTGCATAAAATTGTTTGACATAAAGAACTTGCTTGCACTGAAACAAACCTGGGACAGAAAAATGGTCTGGAACAGCCAAGATACCTCTACTGTGCTATGTCAAATATACTCTGTGCAGCCATGCTACCACCTCTACTGTGCTATGTCAAATATACTCTGCGCAGCCATGCTACCACCTCTACTGTGCTATGTCAAATATACTCTGCGCAGCCATGCTACCACCTCTACTGTGCTATGTCAAATATACTCTGCGCAGCCATGCTACCACCTCTACTGTGCTATGTCAAATATACTCTGCGCAGCCATGCTACCACCTCTACTGTGCTATGTCAAATATACTCTGCGCAGCCATGCTACCACCTCTACTGTGCTATGTCAAATATACTCTGCGCAGCCATGCTACCACTGGTGCATCATATATAATTAAATTAATATTGAGAATTTAATATTCCATTTTAATCTATTGAAAAAACGATTTGTCACTTCGCTGAATGGCCTGTTATGCAGACTCTCAATGGGTTCTGGCAGTTTTCGTTTTCAGAGCTAACGTTACATAAGCCTCGGTTTCAGAGCTAACATTACATAAACCTCGGTTTCAGAGCTAACATTAAACCTCGGTTTCAGAGCTAACGTTACATAAGCCTCGGTTTCAGAGCTAACATTATATAAACCTCGGTTTCAGAGCTAACATTACATAAGCCTCGGTTTCAGAGCTAACATTACATAAACCTCGGTTTCAGAGCTAACATTACATAAACCTCGGTTTCAGAGCTAACATTACATAAGCCTCGGTTTCAGAGCTAACATTACATAAACCTCGGTTTCAGAGCTAACATTACATAAGCCTCGGTTTCAGAGCTAACGTTACATAAGCCTCGGTTTCAGAGCTAACATTACGTAAGCCTCGGTTTCAGAGCTAACATTACATAAGCCTCGGTTTCAGAGCTAACGTTACATAAGCCTCGGTTTCAGAGCTAACATTACGTAAGCCTCGGTTTCAGAGCTAACATTACATAAGCCTCGGTTTCAGAGCTAACATTACGTAAGCCTCGGTTTCAGAGCTAACATTACATAAGCCTCGGTTTCAGAGCTAACATTACATAAACCTCGGTTTCAGAGCTAACATAACATAAGCCTCAGTTTCAGAGCCAACGTTACATAAGCCTCGGTTTCAGAGCTAACATTACATAAGCCTCGGTTTCAGAGCTAACATAACATAAGCCTCAGTTTCAGAGCCAACGTTACATAAGCCTCGGTTTCAGAGCTAACATTACATAAGCCTCGGTTTCAGAGCTAACATTACGTAAGCCTCGGTCTCGGAATCAGAGTAAGACCATGCTCATTCATTTAGAGTTTTTAAGCTTAGAACAGTAAAGCCTGGATGTGTATGAAAGGATGCAAGAATGATGCAAGTTACTATTTAAGCCAAACTCACGAGCGCACACATCCAAATTAAAAGAACATATGGCAAAAATTAGTGGAGAAAGTAGGCTCAAGCTAGAAATGGCCCATACATATTGTCAATGAGTCACTTGTGAATGCCACGGTCGCTGAGTTAGAGAGCGAGAACTTTATCCTTCATTACAGCAGCTTACTCGCTGAACGATTCGGCAGTGAAATACTGAACCAGAGGCTCATTACTTTACGAGCAGCTGACTGCACAAACCGGAAGCACGACTGGCTGAAGAGCCAACTGGGAGTCAAATTAACAAATCTTTCCAGTGAACAGAACCAAAAAATCCGACTCGCTGAAAAGAACCAGAATACCCATCACTAACACACGCACACACACACACTTCATTATGCGTAGTATATTCCAGATAAGCCGCATGAGCACCAGACTAAATCCATCACAGAGCCGTCTCGTTTTCCCTGTGCTTCATTATGCCAGGGAAATGTGCAGAGAACATTCCCAACCTGACCTCTCCACCTATTACCTCATTACACCGGGAAAACATGCAAAGATCATTCACCCCCCTCCCCCTGCTCTTTCTGCAGACCATCTCTGCTGTACTTCTGCATGCAAGGCATACATCATCCTGAAGCCATAGTCGCACTCCCCGGTGAATCCTCTTCGACTCGCTCGGATCTGTAGATCCAGTGGCGTACCGCCAACTAACCTGACCCCGGATAAATAATAAGGGAACGCATAATAAGCAAACATTTGTCTCTACTACTTATGCAGGTGAATTCGCTGAGGAAAGAGAAGGACGTGATTTACTGTCGAGAGGCCGAACAGAATTATCGGAAAATGCATTAGGTGTCAGTGGCCGGCGTGGGTGTGTTAAGTGCAATGACATGGTTCCTCTGATGCAATGACACTTCCATTTCCCTCGGTCTTTTCATAGTATGTATATTTTCATATGAATACTGGCAGTAAACCTACTCCAGAAAACGCAAGACTCTTATTTATTAACCAATTTATTTTGAACTCCTTTCAGCCCTTCCTGATCTTTTTTCAACGCTAAATCTTTTCCCATTGCTACCATAGCCTCTGTCAATTCAGCATCCCTTGAAATGCATGTACCACCCACCCCTTCTGAGATAGCAGTCCCCCCGCTGAGCTGCACAGTCATTGGTCAAGAGGACAGCGCTGCTAACACAGCTGACGCAGGCTAACCAGAGGAGTTCGCCGGGGGTGGGGAGTGTACTACTCTGAATCCATTCCTCCCCTGGTTAAGCAATGGCCAATTATGCGCCGCCGTGTGGTGCTCCGAGCCACAGTCAGTATGGGTAATAGAGTCAGTGTTTGATTCCAGACTGCGGGGCGTGTCATTGCGCTGCAAACGAACGCCTTGCCTGGACGTGCCACCCGGAGGTCGCGATTCATCTTTGTCCTTTGTCAGTTTTTGCGCTAGCTTTGCGGCCCATCTCCTCCGCACAGCTCCATTTCACACAGGGGCAAGTAAACAAATACGAGGGGCGCCACGCAAAGCGATTTCCGCTACCAGAATGTGGAGTGGAGCCCGATAGCATGAGGCTATTTCACCCTTCATCACTTTAATACCCTACTTTGGCATGATTTGATCCTGGACGGCAGCCTCATTGATTTACATCACTGGGCCACCTGCCTTGGGTCCTGCACGCCATCCACTCTCCAGCAGGTGAGTCTGTGGGCCTGTATCATTCAACACTATGAAACACATGTGCATCTAGGGCAGAGCTGCCCAACCCTGTTCTTGGAGATTTATCGTCCCGTAGGTTTTCACTCCAACCCTAACATAGCACACCTCATTCAACAGCTAGAGATCTAGTTTAGCTGCTGATTAGTAGAATCAGGTGTGTCAAATTAGGGTTGAAATGAAAACCTACAGAAAGGTAGATCTCCAGGAACAGGGTTGGGCAGCCCTGATTTAGGGGAAAAAGAGAAGACGGAAAGAGAAGGAGTCATAATAAGAGAGAGACAAAAGGAGGGAGGGAATGGAGACACGGTGAAAGAAAGGCATTGTAAAGGAGAATAAGAAAAAGGAGAGAAATGATAAGAGGAGAGACAGCATAGAGACACAAAGAGAAAGGCCGCACAGTAGTAAGGCCGATAGAATGAGTGAGAAAGAAAGAGAGAGAGGTACAGTATATGAAACAGATATTACATCGAGACGTGCATTGCTGAATCTGCATCGATGCTGTTTATCCCAGTAATCAACATTACAACTTACAACATGGAGAAAAAATGCAATTAAAAACCAGTTATTTACAGATATAAATGCAAATTAAATTACCAATGTTGTTTTTACTATTATTTTAAGTCCCAGCAGCAGACCAATTTAACACGCATAGATGCACACTGCCATTCTGGGGCACATCACTGACATCCGCACAAGCAACTGTGTCCGCATCGCTACAGTAACTACCCATAGCAGCACATGGCCATTACATGTGTGTATTCAAGCTGGGACTTTAACAGATAAACTGTCTGGTGTTGCCTTGAAAAACACAACACACTGTAACAACTGCAATGTAAACAGATGGCTAGAGAGAGGATTGAAAATTCAAAGAGTATATGGCAGTCGTGAAATGATTGCGATGGATTTTATATATGTCAAGCATGGCGGGAATGACATAAAAGGAAAGTGTCTGGTTTGATGCACCGTGTACATGCCAAGTGTATATTTATTTATGCATCTCATGAGCGTAACAATAACACAAGACCATAGCACCCCTACATGGCTTTAATACCCCACGTATAACGATCCAAATCCATTTGTATTTGGATAGTACTGTCATTTGAATATAATAATATGTATAGAGTGTAGGTCTGCAGTCTTGTTTTTTATTTATTTATTTATTTTCATTTTGCTTTTATGTACTTTCCATTTGTGAACAGACTATTATCAAAATAAATACAATGATTTTGGATAGATTTTTGACACTTGCATTTTGGAAGCACTTATGCACCAATATAAATTACCGTGGGCAATATATTAAGGGCCAGGTTTCTTTGGGCGTTTTATAATGTACGCATGATTTAGACGTTTTAGTGGAGATAATGTCATAAAGCTATGCTGCTGTCTCAGTACCTGTCTGTTCTTCCAGGTGTGCGGAGTGATGGGCGTGGTGTGCAGTAGGTGCGGCATGCGACAGGCCACATTGATGATTCTCACAGAAGTGATGTGGAGCTGTGTGTGAGGGCAGGGGGCAAATGGAATCTCCCAAACATTCTGGCTGTTGCCTGTAATTTAGCCTCGTTCTTTTGTCAATGCAATTATCTTCCTCTTGGATGTATAAATAAATATATAAAAACAGCCGAAAGAAAATTGGGTTGCTCAGGATGGTGAAGCCCTGACCAAAAAAAACCACACAATTACCATGTAAATAGGGGCTTCTGTAAAGAACAAATTGTGCATTTAAATTTTCATAAGGACGCCAACCAAGGTTCTTGGCAGGGATGAAAGGACATGTTTAGTAGTGGCTTGTTTTTATTGTCTTCATCCACCCCACCCCACCCCACCCCTGTGGCCTCCACCCCATCCCTGTGGCCTCCACCCCACCCCACCCCACCCCTGTGGCCTCCACCCCATCCCTGTGGCCTCCACCTCTCTCCTGTGCCCTCCACCCCTCTTCACCCCTGATTGTAACCCTCCCAGTGCTGGGCTGGGGTGCACATCGTTATTTCAACTTCTGGGACCAAGCTAGAGACCCTCTCATCCAACTTTGGTGATTGAGTCTAGATTAAGGCCTTGAAACAATAAACATTTGTCTTTAATTTTGATAAATGCAATCATATGTTTCTGCCCAATAAATCCAGTTTGGCAAGTTTTTGTTTGTTTGTTTCTGAACTTGTCAGTGTTTGTTGAGTTAACGGCAAGGACACATGTTTACTGAATCCATATCAGACTAGAGCCTTAGCAGCGTGTTACAATGATAGTGATTATACATAAAAGAAAAACAAAAAAGCGTGACGTCTCTCATGTTCATATGCACAGTAGGCAAGTATCTCTGATATGAAAAAATATGAAGTTGGAAAATAGTCCTAGAAACTGCTTAGAATCTCACAAAAATGATGCTACTGTACTTCAGCAGCTGCATGTTCTCATTTTTTCTATGATAAGAAACAGAAATAAACTGAGAAACTGTGTGCATGTACTTATATTTGAAGCACGGTGCATCAGCCCCTCGTCAGGATATTCTGCAAACTCCAGCATGTAGTATCATGTCCTTATAATAGTGTAACAATTTTCAAAGGTCAATCCTGATAAATTCAAAGAAAATAACAGCTCACTGATTTTTTTTTTTTTGACTTGCAACTTTACTTATCTTAGGCTCATTAGAAGATACTGAAAGATCATTCAAATTTGAAAAACCTTTTTCCTGGGTCCCATATCCCTATAAGCTTTGCAACTGAATATTGTATCTTTACACTTTTGGCCATGATCATCAAAGCACTGCCGATTGATTCCTGTACGTACAAAAAGACAGACCCTGCTGTTTCTCTCAGATACAATGATGGGAAAGAGAACCTGATGCATTCAGAAGGGCTGCTTTGTTCTTTCGCTAATAAGACAGGAGCTCTGAGTTGACTGGTGGCCCTGCTGTGATAAAGTCTTTGGGAAGAATTAACGTTTCAAAACTCATAGATCTTCGCCTCAGGCAAAGGGTTCCAGGGTACCACCCCAGTTCTGAGCCTAATTAGTGGGCGTGTGAAGACTGGACCTGCCTTTTAAAAAAGACAAGTCAAGAGGGACACTCACTTATGCACCTCTGCAAAAAAAAGTCAGAATTTTTTAATTTTATTTCATTCATAAGACCTGTCACTAAGCATTCAGATCAAGGGAGACTCAGTGGTGTTGCAAATTATCAGTCCCATCAAATTACAATTCCTTACAATTACAAATTACAATTCAACTAAGCATTACAATTCATAGATTTTCTGAATTCTGTAAATCAGTGACAATGTTTCTGAATGCAATTTCTTTCTGAAAGAAGCTTCTGGACTTGTTCTGAGATTAATACAAAGAAGAGTGAGAGAAAACAGATCAAAACAAACAGCAGACTCTTCATACAGGCATCATTTACAAGCATACATCAGATTTTATGATAGCAATGAATACAGTATACATGAAGATATTCCATCTGAGTAGCCTAGCCAAGCTAGCTTTTTTATTTTTTATTTTTTAAAGTCACTTTCTAAATACTGACAGTTCATGTTTATGCCCGGTCATTTGAAAATCTTTTGTCTGCCTAAAAATGAAATGGCTTTCAATACATTTTATTCATGAAGTGTTCACTCACGCTAGGATTGTGTACTATGAGCTGTCCGTGGCTCATGCAGTATTAACATAGAATATAACACAGAAACCTCTTAGCTTTCTGTCAAGTGTCTGATTAATGGTTCTGGTGAAGTTGGGGCCAGTGTGAGGTGTTGTATTCAAGCCTTTTTCATGTGATCTGTAAACACTGTCCAGTCATTAGGAACATGCAGGCATCAATATCTATCTATCTGTTAAATGTAATCCAAAGCTGTTCCCTTGGCTTCTTTAAACTGTTGAAAATATTTCAAATGTAACTGAAAAATAAGTAAAGTAAAAAGGCAATAAATTAAATCAGTGGAACAACTGAACCATTGCACTTTTTTAAACAAGCCTCTTCCGATTATCTAGTGCCTTCTGCTTCCATATTTGTTTCAGCTCATTAATATTCTAGCTTTGCTGCCATCGCTACAAAGCACAGAGGGTTCTCAGTTTTCACACAGAAAGGTGACGTTCCTGGTCACATGCTCAACATGGGGAAGGGATATACACGCACAGGTCTCCTCTAACTGACCAATTAACTGTAGCGTGCAATCTGCTATCCCAGCACTTTCCACCTGCTGTACATGAGCCTAATTAGAGCTAATTTTTTTATCATGATCTTACCATCATGGGCCACAATCAAATTTAGCACTAATGAGCTCCTGGAGGTAATTTAACCATGCTGTCACGTCTTCTTTGACATTTTTGCTTGCATGTTCACACCAGTTAGACGGTAGCTACGTGTTCTACGATAAATTATTTGAGTAAATACGCTCTGATTCTGCATGCAAGCATCCAGTTGTGTAACGACATATAGGGTTAGTGTTGGGTGTTTGGGTTTGACAGTGGAAGTCAGGGCTAAGGCAATTGACAACACACAGTTGACACAGTTTCATACGCACTACATAGATGCATCATCCAATTATCACAAAGTGCAGACTAAAAGCCAATTTGAAATAACAAAATAAAATAATTATGAAAATAAATTGTAATCACTAATCACTGTCTGGTTAGTAAACATAAGGTTAGCTAAGTAACTATTTTCTGTGAGGGAAATTCAGTGATTTCTTCTGTTGCAAGACATACATTTGTGCATGAACACATGCATGTTACGTGTGTCTTGTATACATACATTCTCAACACATGCAACCGAAGCTGCCATTTTCATTAGTCCAGTGTATGATTATCTATAATAGTCAATTACTTTAAGCAAATATCTAAGGTTGCATCTTTATAACAATACCAAAAGAATGTATAAGTTGTGCATGTACAGACTATTTTGATTTTCTCAATCTAAAAAAATAATAATAATAAGATTGTGAGTCATCTTAAATGCATAACGTTGGAGCTAGAAAAAAGGCTAGTAATTGATTTAGGATGACCCAAATTTTTCAGAAGACTACATAGCCTTACATATTTTTTAATTTTCTTAGCGTCCTGTTTTGTAGCCAAAAAGTTTTTCTGGACCTGCCTGCGGAAAGAAGGGAAAGTAAACTAGAAGGGCTCGACGAGAATCTGAGTCACATGGAACGAAAACGGGTCAAACACACAAGATCAAATCCGCACGGCAAACAAACTAGAAGGGCTAGACGAGAACCTGAGTGGAATGGAACTACACAGGATCAAACACACAAAATCCACTGGGCAAACAAGGGCTAAGGCAAGAATCTGAGTCAGATTAAACAACACAGGGTCAAACACATGAAATCCACTAATCACAATCCACAAAAGTACAAAGTGAAACACATGAAATCCACTAATCACAATCCACAGAAGTACAAAGTGAAACACATGAAATCCACTAATCACAATCCACAGAAGTACAAAGTGAAACACATGAAATCCACTAATCACAATCCACAGAAGTACAAAGTGAAACACATGAAATCCACTAATCACAATCCACAGAAGTACAAAGTGAAACACATGAAATCCACTAATCACAATCCACAGAAGTACAAAGTGAAACACATGAAGTCCACTAATCACAATCCACAGAAGTACAAAGTGAAACACATGAAGTCCACTAATCACAATCCACAGAAGTACAAAGTGAAACACATGAAGTCCACTAATCACAATCCACAGAAGTACAAAGTGAAACACATGAAGTCCACTAATCACAATCCACAGAAGTACAAAGTGAAACACATGAAGTCCACTAATCACAAGCCACAAAAGTACAAAGGAAATCCGAAGAGCGAGCTCTACTGGTGGAAAGGGCCAATCTGAAGACGAAACTGAAGGCACCCACAGCTGAGAAACAAAACACAAATTAATCTGTCATAACGTTTCGCAATCCAGGAGGCTCCTGGGATCCTCTGTTGCGTAATATTGCTGTTATTTCTGTGCTTAGATTAAAGTCTACAAATGGGAGAATCTGGCTCTTGTTTAATAGTTCTTGTTGAAGTCACTGCACTTCAGATTTAGATTTTTTTTTAAAATTGCACTTCATATTCTACTCTGGCAGTGATCTGACTGTATTCAGGCTGCCTTAGTGTCTTTTGACCATAATATTTATGAAAAGCATTTTTCCAAGTGCTCATATGCAAGGTAGTGTGGGGGTAGCTACCTGGCAAGAAGTACCTATCAAAATGTATAGGCACTACTTTAAGTATGATGTTATATTTCAATAGGGAGAGTAGTGTTTTGAAGTTACATAATGGGGGAGTCATGCCAAAATAATTAAGGAAGAATGTAAAAAAAAGTTAAAGCTAAATGAGAGGTTAAACCTGATGTGTATTTTTTCATATTTTTATGAATTTATGGTTTAAACACTATTTTAATCAAACTTATTCAAAATCATAGCAAGCACTACACAAATATAGCAATTTCATACAATAGTTCCTGGTTTAGGGTGTATTTTATGATGAGAAAGGGAAGAATTCACAACAAAATGTTCCAGTTCAAAGCCAGCTCAACTGTTTTTCAAACACACAATATTCAAACTGAGATATTTACTCAATCTCATCATCAAGTGATACCTCATTTTGTAGCTCTGATTCTGTACTTTAACATAAAATGAAAAATATATATTTTGAAGCATGTATCCGGTCACATATGGTATGCTTTAAGACTGTGGTGGCTTGAATATTTTGGGGAGGAGGTAGAAATCCTAAGGCTAGGATTGTCCTTTCCCTCAGGTAAAAACTTAGTTTTTTGGTGATGTTCTTGTTTTATAAAAGTGTCTGTATGATGTTAGGTATTGGCTGTGTCTGGGTAGAAGGGTCAAACTAATTCTGTAATGTGTTGTTTAGTTGTCTATATGCCTCGTGTGTGTGTGTGTGTGTGTGTGTGTGTGTGTGTGTGTGTGTGTGTGTGTGTGTTGTGTTCTGTCCATGATACCTACGACACTCCCCTGTTTGTTGTTTGCCACTATCTGTTGTTTGGCACTTTCCTCTGCTAAGCTTGTTTTTGTCCTTGTGAGTTTGGGTGCTCAGTGCCTTGATCAGGGTGTGATCTTCTTTGATGATTCTTCTGATCTCTTCTGGAATTTGTTTGGTCCTGGGTTTCTATGCAGCTGAATGTTGGCATGTGAGGCATTTGTTCTGTGGTTTCAGATCCCTCGGAAAAGGCTGCCAATCTGAGGTTCCTGTGGGACCCCTTTAATGGTGTCTTTTTTTTTTTTTTTCCGGATACTTACCGTGGGTATAAATAATGCACTTTTGTCCAGCAGATTGAGTTGATCTTGTGTAGGCATGAAATTGTTGTTAGCCAGTATGTTCTTGTTCCCCTCCCTGTTTGTGCTCGGGTTCATGGAGATCTTCAGTTTAAATGACGGAGCCAGGGGGTGGGGTTGTGGGGTTAGATAAATTGAGTTATAAATTTTTCAATGAGGAATCCATCCTTCTTTTGCACGGGCCGGCCAAGAAAACTTCTACCCTTTAAAAATCAAAGTGATACCCAGGTCCCTCCAAAAAACTTGGCGCCACCTCTGGAATCTCTCTTTTCGAACGGACTTCAGGTGCACATGAATCAACCCATGAGTCAATAATTAAATTTGTTCGTACATGTTATTATTATTATTGTACTATTTTAAAATACCACACCAAAGCATGCAAAAACACTAAAAGAACACACACAAAAAAAGCCCTCAGAAAATGAGGCTTAAGAAGCCAAAGATCAAATTAATCTTAAATTGAATTTGTTGTCTGAACTACAAGAATTTATGTATTTATGAAAGTAAACTCCCAAAAAAAAAAAACATGTGAAACGTGAAAGATGAATCCCTCATTTCCAGGTTTGACTTAATTTATAAACTTTTAAAAAACTATTTGAAGAAATCTTATTCAGGGCTTTAGACTGGGCTTAATGGGTACCATTAGTAGGGATGTAACGGTACACAAAAATATTGAATTCATGGTTAGGTACATTTTCGTTACAGCACAAAAAACATTTTATGGCCTAAGAAATATAAAATTGCTTTTCATTCATTATGATATCGAAAAAAATTCTGCACCTGCATTAAAGCAAGACTGTAATTGTTCTGGTCATACCGCATACCAAAGTAAAAGTCCTGTACCAAAGTAAAAGTCCTGTACAAAAGTAAAAGTCCTGTACCAAAGTAAAAGTCCTGTACAAAAGTAAAAGTCCAGTACAAAAGTAAAAGTCCTGTACCAAAGTAAAAGTCCTGTACAAAAGTAAAAGTCCTGTACAAAAGTAAAAGTCCTGTACCAAAGTAAAAGTCCTGTACAAAAGTAAAAGTCCTGTACCAAAGTAAAAGTCCTGTACAAAAGTAAAAGTCCTGTACCAAAGTAAAAGTCCTGTACAAAAGTAAAAGTCCTGTACAAAAGTAAAAGTCCTGTGCCAAAGTAAAAGTCCTGTACCAAAGTAAAAGTCCTGTACCAAAGTAAAAGTCCTGTACAAAAGTAAAAGTCCTGTACAAAAGTAAAAGTCCTGTACCAAAGTAAAAGTCCTGTACCAAAGTAAAAGTCCTGTACCAAAGTAAAAGTCCTGTACAAAAGTAAAAGTCCTGTACAAAAGTAAAAGTCCTGTACCAAAGTAAAAGTCCTGTACAAAAGTAAAAGTCCTGTACAAAAGTAAAAGTCCTGTACAAAAGTAAAAGTCCTGTACCAAAGTAAAAGTCCTGTACCAAAGTAAAAGTCCTGTACAATAGTAAAAGTCCTGTACCAAAGTAAAAGTCCTGTACCAAAGTAAAGGTCCTGTACAAAAGTAAAAGTCCTGTACCAAAGTAAAAGTCCTGTACCAAAGTAAAAGTCCTGTACCAAAGTAAAAGTCCTGTACCAAAGGAAAGAGGAATTATTTTTCAGCCATGCGGTGATACTTGTCTGATTAGACACCCGTTGCTCCTCCAGCTTTGTAGAACCATGTATCTCCCCTCACTGCAAGCAAGTAGAACGGCACCAAGATACAGGTGACACGGGCTCCTATTATGGTTGCACGGTGGCGCAAGTGAGAGAACAGAGTGACGCACCACCTCTGTTACATTCTTTGGGGAGAACCCTGCATAGATAAGTACACATACTGTACAATTCAGCACTTTTGTACCGCATCACCATGGATTTTGCCTGAATGTATATCTGATAAATTTGAACAAATCCCCCAAAAATGTATGATTTGGGATTTCATGATGTCCATGAATATGTGTTTGGAATAACTATCTTTGTGCGGTAAGGCACAAAAATTGGTTTTGTTAAAGTATACAAAACATTTTTAGCACCACTTTCAGGTCACCTGTTGTATCCAAGAAGTTGATTTGTTGTTGTTCCAATTCAAAAATCAAGTTTAACTGAGGCATGGTGTGTATTCAGTATGCTGATGATTTCCTGAAATTTCTCCAAATAGCTCACCCTGGAAACGGCAGTAAAAGGTCAGAGCCTGCACACTTCAGCAATGCAGTCTTTCCACTCTGCCATGTATAATGTAGCATTATGAGGGTACAAACCTTTCTCCCATAGCGTTTCTTGTATTTGGGAATAATAGTTATCACCAAATCTAAAGTCATTGCATGTTAGACTTAATTCCAGTAATTGAGAATTTCCGTGTCAATTCTCTGGAAAGCGCATAAAGATGTTATGTACGGCTTCTATCCTCATCTCAATGTTTATTTTGATATAGAGACTATCAATTATCTATCAATTACAATCAATAAAACAATTATTCGTTACCAATTGCCTGATTTCCGACAGCTGCGTCGGCTCCACAAACCGCACAAGTTCACACTAAAACCACGCCCCCCTACCGCACTACCCAACAAACCTAAAAGCAGTTGTATCATCGTCATATAGTCATCATTTAGAATATTCATGATGTGTTGCATCCGGATTTTTGTATTCTCTGCTACTTTTCCTCTTTCGGCTCTTTCAGATGGTGAGGAAGGTTTGATGAAGTGGGTCAGCTTATTTACTTGCCTCAGCATGCCAGATGGGAAAGTATAATTTTCTACATTCTAATGATGTATAGCCTGTATTAGTTTGAAATGGATTTGAATGATTTCTTTGTCCATTTCTGTTTGTCCCACACTTTGTGGTGAAGCTTTGTTGTCAACCATATTTTCATTGGGCTGCGCTTTATCAAATATATTTTTAATAATGTTTATTTTTCCTCTCTGTGGGGGATAAGGACATAATAGACTGCGCTGCAGTTGAAGCCAAGTAAATGGAGATGAGATTTTTTTTTAAACGTGAATCTCTGAGGCCAAGTAAATATTTGGGTCCAATCTAAAGAGGGTTACTAAAAGGACTAAAGGAGTCTGTTGTTAGAGAGGCCCATTTTCTTGAGCCTGTTCTTACAAAACTACTCAATTTTTCTAACAAAAAACTTTTACTCATAAAAAATATAAACAAAAACAAATCTAAAATCTAGAGAGATAAAACTATTTATTTAAAAAAAACTTAAGAGAGAAAGCAAAACCATCCTAACATTTAGCATTGCTATCATGCTTCATCAGAGAAAAATTGTGGAACCAAGATTATAGTTTTATAGAGTTTTATAGAGGTTGGACCCACCCTAGTCTCATCCGCTCTGACGCACTTTCGTTGACATGCGTCGTACACAGCGTCTGATGCATAGGCTTGCATAACCTTTTTTTACACACGGTGGACGGGATTGGCCCTCTGAAAAAAAATAATGACCCATCGAGAGAACGTTTAGCTATTAGGTTCAGACAATCTATGTTTTGAGTGCTCATTTTCTCTTAATCGCATCGCAACTACTTTTAAATCATGTGAATAGATTAAGTTTATCTTTTATTAAAAGTGCTTTTAAATCTCATGCTGTGTTTTTCACTCGTGATATCAAAAATATTTTCCAAGGTATCATATAGAAGTTTTGTATCATGACAACACTACTTCTTTGGATAGATTTAATTTTGTTCCATAAAAAAGTTTAATCGTTTCTATAATTAATAAAAAGTTAAGTTTCATAATAACTTCAAACACATTTCTAGGTATTTCATTTTGAAAAATTGATGATATTTAGATTGTGTTTCATCCATTTAATAGCATGATCATATATTTGACATGACTCTTGACTCTCTTAGGGTTACGGTTACAGTTACGTTTAGGGTTGGGAAAACGGTAATCGTTAGGGTTGGGAAAACGGTAATCGTTAGGGTTCTGGTAATATTACTGTTATGTTTAGGATGAAAGGAAAGGTTTTGGGCAGAATCGATTCTTTATTTAGAGAACAAGATTATTTTCACTCTTGGGCTTATTATAACCTTAGGTATTGTCATATTTATTCAGTGAAATCCATTTTTTAATAATAAATGACTCAAAACAAATTTAGTATTTTCTTTCTTTAATTATTTATATATTTTTAGTTTTTCATCCATTTTAATAGAAAAATCAAGTACTTCACAAGAGTCCTAGGGCTAGAATTAGACCAAAATTTAGGTAAAAAAATTGATGTAGTGGTCCATCCCATCAGCTGGAATACTTGTCTTGCATTTCTGCTTGCAACTATTATATTTCCGTCAACAAAACATGCTAATTCCATTTTTTTAAAAACAATATTCACAGACAAAAAACAGACTTTGCTTACAATAAATATGTTTCTTACACATTTAATATTAGACAAATTGAGAAATAATATGCTTGAGCACTCTATAGTGCAGGGAGGCTATACACCATAAGGATATGCATTATATTACAGGCTTTTTCCATATCTTATATTTATTCAACAACATTCTTATGTATTTATGTGTATTGATGTTTTTTGTATTGGTTTCTTAATGAATAGCCAGCCCATCACTTAGATTATCCTCTGTTAATAATGGATTTTCCTCGTCTCATTAATTGGAAAGTAAGCCCACAGGGCAAAACAGGAAATGTCTGAGTACATTTCTGCATCACTCTAAGCCAACTAAATTTAAAATATTTCATTGAGTTGTGTTGAGTGTCAGATCTATCAAAGCTATTAATATCTTAAGGGCCATTCTACCATTATAGATTTTGTAGTGGATGCTCATTTAAGGAGCAAATCATACAGTGTATTTTTCCAGTACTAATGTGTTATGATAATCACCACAGTGTGCATTTTAAGTGTAACAAAATATACTATAAAAAATATACTTTCCTTTACTTTACTGAAACTTAACTTTTTATTAATTTTAGAAACTATTAAACTTTTTTATGGAACAATATTAAACCTATTCAAAGTAGTGTTGTCATGATACTAAATGTTTAAACTTCGGTCTGATATGATAAAATAACTATGTCATAATTCCTAAAAAATATTATATTTTTTTAAATCCCAATAAATTTAAAGCCCAATATCTCTTTTCACAAATGAAATGTAGTCAGATTAACATAATTATGTTTTACTTTATGTTAAAATGTTTAAAAAGCGCTCTGAAGTAAAAGCAGATCAATACTGATTGATTTCCACCTTCACTCTGTGAGAATATGAAAGTAATACAGCATTTATAATTAGATTTGCATTGAAAGAGCCCCTCAGCGCATTTTGAACAGGAGAACAGATTACATTGAAGCTGTACATTCACAGCTATTTTCAGTTGTGAATATTAGTCTTTCTGATGCATGGGACGTTTGTGATAATGACTAGGAGGCAGTGTGCTAGCATCCGGTCTGATAATTGAAAATTGTTAATGACTAGATAATAGTGATTGAATATAATCCTTCTGATTAAAATTGATTTCCTGGCGAAATTTATAATCTAGATACTTTGTTTTTAGTGTGATTACCTCCAGCGCCGTGTAAACGGGCATAACATACTCAACATTGCTTTTAAGAATGTACCTTTAGGGCATAAGCAAATAGCAAAGGAAGTCATGTTTTTTTTTAACATTGAGGCTTGGAAAGTTTTGCATTATGCCTTTGGCATCACAAAATAAATATAGGTATTGCGAAAACATGACGATTCCACTTCCCCCTTAGAATGCCACCAAAACCCTCAGTCGAGTGACGGGTGTTTGAGAGAGTACTCCGTTTAACTGATGTGAAAGTGATCCCTCTGTGAAAAAAAGAAGGAAAAAAAGAAGAAAGAAGGAAAAAAAGAAAGAAGAAGAAAAAAAAGAAAGAAAAAAAGAAGAAAAAAAAGTTATAGGACAAACCTGATAGGTCAAAAAACCTGTCATAGAGGAGATTAATGCATGCTCCAAATGAACCAAGTGGAACATTTTCAAAAACATTGGGTGGCCCAGGGGCAAGCATATTAGTCCCCCCCCCCCCCCCCCCCCAACATTAAATTTCTTTTGTCCCAGCTTTTCCCAAGATGATACTGTAATTGTATTATTTTTATAGTCTCAATTCAGCTCAATTAAATATCACAATTTCCTGTCATTACCGAATATAATAGACTTGCACTGTGAGCCAATCATGTCTCTTGTGAGCAGCTGTGATCAGTGTGGTTGCAAAGGCTGTGATCGTTTCATATCCACTTTCCTCTGGAAAACAGGTGTTAGTGGAGGGTGTATGGTAGACAAACTGACACGGTACATCAGTCTTAAGACAATTGAAGAAAAGAAAGTGGGCACAACACTAATAAAAACATTTTTTAATGTGATAAATTCATAGAAAGATAATACAATTATTTGTTGCGTACAATTTTTCAGTCCTTTTCCACCTGTATTTAAAAAATAGTTTAAAAACACAGCCAGTACTGCAGAGGTAATTAAAGTTTTTAGTTTTTGTCTATTTAAATTAAGCTATGTAGTACAAAAGCCAAACAAAAAAATTGAACTTGTTTGGATGTTTACATTTGAGTAGAATGCTAATGGGAAGATTCTGTATTCATCCGCACTGTTTAAAATAAGTTCATTGCCAATTTCCTAATTAGCATTTGACAGCCTTGTTAGATATTTGAGTGTGAAGCTAACAAGGTGTAATTAAACAAATGATTAGTACACAGAAATGCCTCCTGTAATTAAGTAGCTGCGTTTACATGTTAAATACAACTTGTGCTGGAATCAGGAAAGGGTGCAATATGAATGCGGGTGCTTATGTGTTTATTATACTTTTCTATTCTCCATTTCTGATGTAAATAAGCCTACAACTCTCCAGAAAGGATGCCATCTCTCCCATAACCACTGTCAGGACACAGTGAAGCATTACAAAGCTGAGTATCCCACTCTTCCTTTCCAGTGGCAGGCATGACGCTGAGGTACTTTTGCTTTAATGAGATAATAAAACTCCTGAGCATGTTTGTGAGAAAGCTGTCACATACAATGCTCAAAATTAAAATGTAAAATGTAAAACTACCGTCACCTTTTTCTATGCCTTTTGGGTTAATTGTGCTCTGTGATATCAGAAAACCTGTCATCCCCTTTGAAAAGGTTTTACAAATCGACTGAAGATGAGGTTTATATTTCTATTGACAGTGTACATTTAAACGTTTATGATGATATTGTGATACATTATAAAATGTATAAATAAGTGAATCAATGCATTATGGCAAAAAAAAACAAGCTTGTCAAGCATAAAACAAATTGTATTAAAAATGTAACACTAAACCCACAATGGAAGCTATAGGAGTACAACAATACATACCTACTTTATTTTTGTTACCGAAAAATAAAGTAACTACTCATCATCTTTCATTTATGGAATATGACAACCTGGGACAAAAAAAGTTCAACGCAGAAATTCTTCAAAAGGATGGCAGGTGGTGGATCACTTCAGGAGCGATCACTTGAGACTATAAAGGGCATCGTTTGCTGCAGGCGGAGAAGATGCTGAGCGTGAGTGACACAGAAACAACTGGGTCTGCAGTGCTGAATAGTACTTTTGTAGTCTGTAGTACTTTTTAGTCAGCAGGGAAGGCAACAGTATTGTTCAAACAATAAATTTTTTGAATGCTGTAATTTCAGAAATCATGGATTTCATTAACAACGTGTGCAATTAGTATATATCCAATGTTACTAATGTTTATGTGGTCTAGGGGTGGGACTTCTTGCCATTTTATCTAAATGATGACAAACTGATTTGTCCTTGCTTATATTCAAGTACTTTTTATGGGTGCCAAAAGCCTGTTTTACAGAATCAAACCCACTTAATGGCATCACAGCGCATTTCCTCCGACTTTACTTCACAAAAAAACTCAGGACAGGTCAGGCTTTTTTGTATGTATAATTATATGTAATATACAGTGAACACCATAATTCATTGGACAGTGACACATTTTGGTTCTGTACTCTAGCACTTTGAGTTTGAAAGGATACAATGACAATGAGAGGTTGAAGTGCAGACTGTCAGCTTTAATTTGAGTATTTTCATTCATATCGGATGAACCGTTTAGAAATTATAGAAACCTTTGGATAGTCCCTCCCATTTTTCAGGTATCAAAACATATTGGACAGTTTAACATAATGTAAAATGAAGTAATCATTTTAAATATTTGGTCACATATTCTTTGCATGCCATGTCTGTGACCCAACAATATCAAAAAACTCTTGATACTTATTTTCTGGTACTCTTACAAGCGATACTATAACCTCTCTGTATTTGAACAGATCTCTATGGAAACTGTTGGGTGGGTTCATGATGCCATGTACCCTAACAAGGTTCCCAGGGTTTTTGGAGAAAAAACAGCCCCACAACATCTCGAAAACCTCCACCATATGGGCATTTTCAAGTGAGTAGCTATTTTTATAGCCATTCCCTGACTTATGAAGCTCAACACACTTTTCCCTCATTTGATTTGTGTGTTCTCTTATCTTACGCATATAAGAATAAGAGAATATGACCTCTGTCACCTCATATTTATACCCAGTTAAACAGGAAGTCATAAATTACTGCTTGAAAGTTCCTAAACACTCTGATCAACGATAAAAAGTTAAATATAAATGGAGAAAATGCTTCAGTTACATTTTGTTCATAAGAATTTCTAAGGGTGCCAATAATTGTGGCACATTTGGCTTTATTAAAAAATAATTACATTTTGATGAGGGATTTTTTTTCTGAATACATTTACTTCAATTAAAGGTTTTCTCATTTTTTCAGTGTGAGATTAAGCTAATTCACCAACAGGTAAATATTTTATAACCCTTTTTACTAATCTTTACCAGGGGTGCCAATAATTGTGGAGGGCACTGTATTTATATATAATTTGTTAAGTATAAAAATAAATGATAGATATTGAAAGGCATGTTTTTGTCCCTCGTATAGACAGACAAATTTTTGTTTTTGTCACAAATATTTTACAAAACAAGTTTTAAATATGCCTATAGCTAAATTAATGTATTTTAATGCTTAGTCTGGGCAATTCTATCCAATTTTTTAAAATCTAGGCTGATATTTAATCTCAAACCTGCAGCTGCTCACTTTGAATCATTCATCTTAATGGCCGTACAAACTTAGAATTTGAAAGCGTGAAAAACAAATAGAGATGTGTTCTTTAATATTAGAAAGAAAATGAGTAGACTCAGCTTGGATATGCTTAAACAGCTGAAAAATTATTCTTTCAGCACAGGGTAAATGTATTCAGTCCCCATTAGATACTCTTAATATGCACTATATTATAGCAAATGTGCACATATAACTCCAATTCAATTGACACTATTTGAATAAACCTTTAACCTGCCCAATATGTGCTATATTAGAGCAAAAGTTATTTTCATTACAGCAGAACAATTTAAGTAATCTGAGAGAATGAGCCATGGCAGTTTCTCCAATGCATTCACAGTGCATGCATTTGTGATCTGGAAATTTGGCAAACAGAAATGGTTTCAACAGACCCACTTTTTCTTTGCCCTGAGAAATGTGTCTCCATTGATCTGTGACTTCATCATTGGCAATGCGCTGTGCCCACAGCCTTGCAGCCTAATGAGAGGTAATTAATAAAATACACAAGTCTGAGAAAAAGAGGATAAAAGTGATCTTATAAATTATCATTTCACTTATATTTATGTAATAATTTAATTTAAATATTACATAAAAATGAGTGAAATTATAATTTCTAAAATATAATACGTATATGATTCCACATAACAATTATAATATTATTATAAAATAATATTTCCACTGTCATGCATGAAATATAGTTTGTGTCCAAAGATACCTATATTAGCAACCAAAGCAATAGTTGTCATGTATCATAAATATCACGTACTTGAAAAGATATTCAAATGACTGAAATCTGAAGGATCACAACAATAGCAATATATTACCTTCTTTTTTTAAACAGATATAGCTTTCGGAATAATATTTTTTTACACACAGATAGCACTGGTCTTTGACAGAGAGAGGAAATCAGAATTGATAAAGGTGATTAGAATTGCACAGAAAGAATAAGGTGAATTAACATGACTATAATACACATATTGCACACAGTAAAAGAAAAGGGAAAAAATACATTAAACCCAAAACAGTATATTCTATCTAGTATATTCTATCTATTCAAAAATATGAAAAAAAAATTATAATAATAATAGTTTTTTTAAACTACATTGTTACATTGATTATGTAAGATCTCAGATTTTCCAAACACACTGGCATCCAAACTACACAGCAACTGATTATTTTGTGTTAGATACTTTCATCACATCGCATAAATCTATAATATGGAATATGCTCCAGGTTTAAAATTCTGGTGATCACCTGCAAAACCCAGCTTCAATCAAAAAGCCAATGACATGCCTGTCATTCTGCATTCAGTTCACGTCTGCCAATCATGGGCATATTTCCAGTTAAATACAGTTTTAATAACAATCCCTGGGGCTGACGTTGAAAGAAGCCATGCAAAGATAGCATTGTTGAGCATAAAGAAAGAATGATCAGCAATGATGAAAAATGTTTCTTACTTCAAAGCACTAGGTTATAAACAAATACACAATACACTTTCTGTAAAATACTTCACAAGATAGCACAGGTAGAACTCATATTGTTGAATTGAGGATTGGGCCTCTCCCCCTATAGGAAACTGTGGGAGCAACCCCTCAGCCTATGTGTTGTCACTATCCTTCATATAAAGTCCTGCCCTTCACCCATGAAGCAACATCAACAAAACACAAAGTCCCTCTCTCGCTATCAATAAGCAGCACTGTTTCACCTGTTCACCTTGGTACTGGTCTTCATCCAAGAGGCATCAAAGCACTTCTGAAGTACCGCCACATGTGTCTCTGATTTACATAAAAAACAGGGTTGCCAGGAGCCTGACACAAAGACTTTTGGCAGGACATAGCAAGAGTGGGAACCTATCATAACATCCACAGCAAGGGCTTGACTGCTAGAACCTAAACTGTGCAGCATAATCAGATTGCCTTGCATAGAAAAGCCTTATTTTGAACATTGACAATTGTAAGAGTGGTGGCTTCCAAATACACAATTTGTAGAAACTCATAACTCTTGAGAGTGATAAAGTGGTAGTTATTATACATTTTATTTAAACATTGCAGGTTGTTGATGCAAAGTGACACTATGATTAAGTTTAACAATTATCAAAAAGACCGATAATTATGGTACATTTATTGTTACGTAGTTCAAAGTATTTTATAATCAGGACATGATGGGGTCATCTGCCTCCAGTTCTCAAATTCAGTTTTCCTTTTAATTACAGTAAATATACACCCCCAGTGGCACCTTTCAGGCAACCTCCCCACCCTCCCACCCGCATGAACTCTTGTACATACTAAAAAAGCAATTTTCTGCCCATATTCCCTTGAGCTAGTAATCCATCCAAGGCTGGAAATGGTCCTGTCTACAACATTGTCACTGCCTGCTCCAAGACCTGCATCATCATGGAGGCCCCCCAGGACTTGACATTGAGGAGCAAGGCTGGCAGGATTTTGAGAATGAGGGCATTACTTTCTTCCTCCCTGGGTTGAAAAGAATACAGCTGGCACCTGAAGTCAACCACCGCCTATTTGATTTCCTGCTGCCTCTGCAGCGAAGCACCCTGCAGTTGTACTAAACACATTGTTTTGTGACCCAATGCTCTTTTCCCAGAAATTCTAAATACATCTAGAAGTAACACACATGTCTTGAGGGATGTTTATTTTCCAGGATTCTGTTCTATAGCTGTATCCTCCATTGATGCACATGCACACACATGCACACACACACTATTGTCTACTCACTCAGTACATCCTCCATTACATCCTCCATTACACTTTGGAGGCCTCATTTCTGAATAACTAAAGCAGAGGGCGAGGGGGCAGTCTGTTGGTTCAACTGAATTACAAGTTTGAAAACAGAGCAAATCGATAAAATAAGATAATACTTATTTTCTACACTGGCAGAATGAGAGCTACACAAGAGAGAGGGAGAAAAAGAGAAGAGGGAGAGAAATACTTCAGTGTGTATAGAAAGAGACACAGGGAGTTGAGAATACATATGTTTTTTCCTCCAGAATTGTAGGACACGTACACACGAATTAAAACGCATTTTATTCAGCACCTGAAAATGGTCAATTCCACAATGTCAGGGGTTGCAAAAACATTTTAATTAAAAATCCCACAGAGGAAGGATTGGAAACATTGCGAAAACCCTTAACTGGATTTAGCCATGGATGTGTACAGGATCGGTGGCCGAAACCTACCTAGAGAATCACTTTCTTAGGTTTCATTGGTGGTACTCATTTCAGAAATCTTCACAGTTAATTTGACAGTTGAACATTTTTAGTTATTATCATATTTTGTCACTATAGCTATATCACTGCAGATTGCAGTTCAACTTGGATGGAGGAGGAGAAGCATTGCACCTATCCACATTATTTATTTAGTTTTTTCCAAAGGTAAACACACTTGGTTACCAAGGAACGCAAAAGATGAAATCCGCTGTCAAGGAAACATGCTGCATGGAGTGCATTCTAGGTTTCAAAAACCATAGAATGCATTAAAGCAATGTGCACGAACAGGTCAAGGTAGCGACAACCGCTCAACTAAAACTTTTCCAAAAATAAAACCAAACCAAACCTGCCAGTGTGTGCGAGGCCATAGTTTCTGAACTAAAAAAATTCCCATTATAACATAACAATTTATACGTTGGTTTGTGGCTTTCTATTTCATTAGATACAGTATTCTGTCACTACAGTTTGTAGGCACTTGGATATACAACACATTTTGAGGTTTAGGTTGCACACACAGTTCCACGATTTCCATGAATGTAGATTTTGTTTTGTCTCACAATTTTTGGTATTAATATGCCAATTAATATGCCATCATGAAGTACATTGTCATCCAAAGATGAGCGGTACCAAAAAAAAAACAATCATGAAAACATTAATTCAACAAACACAACATTAATTCAACAAACACAAAGGCAAAACTATCACAAATGTGAGACAACATGACTAAACACGTACGGTAAAGGCTACCAAGGAAGAACAGTTACCCAGTGTATTCAGTGCACAACACCACCCTCCGAGAAACATGGAAAGTCAAGAAAAGTGTGCTATTATTTTGTATTGGATGGCCTTGGACAATTATCTGATCCATCTCTGCAATGTTCCATTGTACCTGGCATGTGTCAAAAGAATCACCCATAGAATTTACAAACTGTCGATTCCCAGGTAGGACACTGCTGTTGTACCCTTGAGCAAGGTACTTAACCTGAATTGCTTCAGTATATATCCAGCTGTATAAATGAATAAATGTAATAAGAAGTTGTGTAACTCGCTCTGGATAAGAGCGTCTGCTAAATGCCTGTAATGTAACATAATGTAAAATGACAAAGAAGTAATGGAGTAGTTTCATCAGGAGCATCTAGAGACTTCTTTCATTATGTACTTCAAAACAACTGGTTTCTTTTATTGTGACAACCTCACTTTTTGTTGCATGCTGTTACAGAAATATTGTGATCTTAACATATGGGAGGGTGAAGGGACAGCATATATGCAAGTGGTCAGCACTATGGCTTCAGGTGGCGTGTCAAGCTTATAGCCGTCTCAGCTTAATTGTTTAACTGTCGATTCTTAATACTTTAGCTTAGTCCAGAATCCATTAGTCTAATCAGTCAGCTTATTCCAGACAATATACTAAGAAATAAATGACCAGATGTGAGATGCCTAACAATCTAATAGTATTCAGGCAAAACTAGGACCTAGAGGCATAAGCTCATGAGTGGCATAGTGGTTAGCACTGTTGCCTCACAGCAAGAAGGTCGTGGGTTCGAATCTCGGATGGGGCCTTTCTGTGTGGGGCCTTTCTGTGTGGAGTTTGCATGTTCTCCCCGTGTTCGTGTGGGTTTACTCCGGGTACTCCGGTTTCCTCCCACACTCAAAGACATGCATGATAGGTGCACTCCTGCAGGTGCCCTTGACCAAGGCACTTGCCTCAGAACTGGAGTTGGTCCCCGGGCGCTGCACTGTGGCTGCCCACTGCTTCTAGGTAACTAGGATGGGTCAAATGCAGAAGAAAAATTACCCCACGGGGTTCAATAAAGTATATCTTATGAAAGAAAAAAAGTCCAAATGAGAAAACTGTGTCAACACAAATGTGCAATACCCCTACGGTATGGGTCGATTTGCTCTTTTTTTCTATCCTCTCAGACCCAACAACAACAAAACCATTTATAACCTACAGTTAAGATACCTACATTATTTCAACTTTCATATAACAATTTGAATAAGAAAACTTTGAAAATCACACTCAAAAGGGGTTAACTGAAATGCACTGAGATGATAATTCAGGACATGGAGACGTTTTAACAGCTCTTCTCAGCATTTTAGACCAATAAAAACGCTTCAAACGCTTCACGCTTTCCTATTGTTATTTCTTTTATTTAAATTATTAAACTATTCTCCTGGCTCTGTATTCACATGCTCCCTGTAAAGCACTTTGAATTGCCATTGTTGTATGAAATGTGCTATATAAATAAACTTGCCTTGCCTTGCCTTGCCTTCAAACTAATGTGGACACATCACAGAATCACAGACAAAACCGCTATATGGCTCTGTGTTTTCCATGAAGCTACTGTGGCCTACTGGTTGGAGTTGCTGCCTCTCACACAGAGCATTTGGGGTTTGTTTATTTTCGACAAAAACAATATTTCATATTTACGCAGTACAGGAACACATATCCCATTTCTCAGGCACAAACAATACAGTTCTAACGCAAAAATATCGCCTGGTTAACATTGCGTTGTTGCATTAATATAAATAAAATTTCTATAAATAACTGTGCCATTGGCTAGCCTACATGTTTTAATCTCACACAAATGCAGACAAAAAAATGTGTCTGTGTGGAGCCTTATGCTGTGCTCTTCCGGTCATGTCTGACTCACTGTGGAAACTGACGCTTCAACGCTCACCTCGGCCAACATTTTTTTATTATGTCTTCATTCTTTTCTTCACCTGTATACAGTTTATTCTTTTCACACAACACAATGTGACCATAAAATTATCTACTACGAAAATGAAGAATTTACGATAATATAACCTGCACACCCTAACGGGTTCGGGTTTATATACCATCAATTCAGAAAAGACTGTTACATGGATACTTCTGCAGACAATGTCTATTGCAAACATTAGGCTATATAATAATATAACAGGCCTGTCTGATGGTATGGAAAATAAAGCCAAAATAAACGCAACCGATCCAAGCTACTCCTATCACCCGTCCAAAGCAAAAACGGGCACAGATGAAGGTTGATTTATGGCTCCATTAAAATCATTCTTCAAAGCGTAGAGACTAGACATGTTATGCCTGCTGACTTCTGCGAGTGGAGACTTGTTCAAATTATATTTACTTATAGAAACATCTTGTGTTCCATCTTGCATAAATTAATGGAGTGAAATTAATAAACACCAGGACATACAAATCATCCAGAGAGGAATGACATAACCCTGAGTGAAACTTTTCTGAACTAATAATACTAACAAGTATTTTGATTTTAAAAAATATGCATTTATCCGGCTTACGATAATAGTTGACAGCAATATGTCCACCTTTTTGTCAAATCTTTTTTGAAAGGATAGCAGAGATCATCGTCATCAAATGTGACAACTAACTATGTCACCTGGCTAATGGCTAAACATTATACAGGATGACATAAAATATGCTTAGGTAGGATGCATTTGGCATAACATAAGAAGGTGTTATGTCACCCTTTATGAAGCATGACATTTGCTTATGTATGGTTTATGAAGCCATTATGTTACGTTTATGAAGGCTTTATATATGCTATATAAAGTTTTTATACGAGAAACTTTATTTAAAGTGTGACCATATGTTTTTCAGATGTTTAGACAGGTTGATTTGTATATTTTAAATACAACCCTCACTTTAGGAAGCGCTGTATGCATCTGTATTGAATTAAAAAAAATTCAAATGCATTTAGAAATATTTACCATTTACATCAAGCTTATTATTTATATTTTAGCACATGTATCACTCTACAACAGCATTGGCTAAATTCAGCATTTTAAAAATAAATCATAAGTTAACAGCCTTTATCTGCAATCAAGAATTCATGAACAGAAACGCTTTGAAGGTCATTTAATTCTGTACTAATGCTATAATGGACAGTTGAAGATGAGAGTAGAGAAGGAGGATGCCAAAGTGCATCAACACCCACTGGAAAATAAGTATGTGTGACACTAATGCTCAATTAAAGTGAACGTGGAAAGTGTCCCGATTCGCCAATTCACAACCACGCGTTTGCATAACCTTCAGCTCTTCGCAGAGGTAGAACAATTCCACTGCAACTTGTCCTGTGCGCGTTTGTGAACGTAAAATGGCTAAATTGATTCAGACACGCCATTTTCTGACTTCTGATAGTGTTTGCGCTAACAGTCTGTTGACTGCGTGTGTGTCCTTGATCTCGTGAATATAGTTTCATACAAGCTGAATTGCTGTCTAAAGAAGACATATTGCGCACACCTGAGGCCCTGTTTTACCCTGCGTTCGTTTGTTTACAAGACATTTTACAAGAAATCTGTTTTTGCTCCGGCTCCTTTTTTCAATTATTCAGCAGGATAAAAAAAATCGGGTAGGCTACACTATACCAAATTAAATTGTGATAAGATGTATCCCTTATGATGACGGATTATTTATGGCGAGCCAGAAATGAACACACACACACACACACAGATAAACTGCCTGTTTTATCCTCCTGGGAGACTGATATACGTATGTGCCTTGCATACAAAACATGAAATAATCGAATCTTTGATTGAGGTCATATTATTTAAAAAAACATAAAATTCATTCAAATTTATGTCACGATTATTGAAAATGTTACAAAGAACACCTAAAAAGTATATTCCCATTCATATTTTTTAAAGCAGACCAGAGTCTTTAGCTACTATTATGTGGTCATTCTCAACTTCCTGATTCATTGGGTTATAAATATGAGGCGGCACACAGCCCAAAATCTCACTTAGGCCCAATCTCAATGTCCGCCCTCACACCCTCACAGACTTTGAGGCGTGTTCCCGATACGTCTGCGAGAGCTCAGGGCTGTCCCACTGTAAAATTGACCTTTCGAGCCCTTAATGCAGACTTTCCGCGAGTTTTCAATCCTACAGACTTTCTGAGGGAATTACCCACAGTTCATAGCATGGCGGGCAGAGTTCTTTCAGTGGGTACAAACCTAAAATTAAAAGTCCTAAAGCAGCGATTGTCATAGACATCTCGTAATGCGAGACAGGGGTCGTCAAGGCAACATATGACATCGCAAAATGCTGTCCCATGACTCTTATTTGTACCATTCCAAGCCCTTACACTCTCATGCACTCACACATTTACGCTGGACACGCGTGTGACGTCAACCCAAGTCTGTGGGGGCTCAGTCCATATGTGAAACTTGAGCTTTTTGGCAATAAATACCAAAGGTGGGTTTAGGGGTATAATAATAAGCATAGTTATGCAAAAAAAAAGCCTTATCCCCACTGTAAAGTACGGTGGTGAATCTATGATGTTGTGGGGCTGTTTTTTCCTCCAAAGGCCCAGGGAAACTTGTTAGGATACATGGCATCATGGACACTCAAATACCTGGAGATTTTAGACCAAAATCTATTTATTTATTGTTGTTGTTACTTTTATTGTTGTTATGATTATTACGCTTTGGCAATATTCATTTTGAAATATGTCATGCCAATAAACCATTTTGAATTGAATTGAATATATTGTCTCTTTCTCTCTCTGTCTGGCAAAAAAATGAGCCAAATTTAAATGTTTTTTTCCTGCTAATCGTAAATTCAAGGGCAACAAAAGCACTGGAAAATTAATAAATACAATAACCATGAGATTGGCATGGGATTGCTTCTCCTTTAGAATTCCTCTGACAATTTAGTTTTTTGGGCAATCTTTCAGAAACTCTCTTGTACATTAAAATGACAATATTGTTCCCCTCATGTTCAATAACTTCCCACACTTGATCACAACTTGCAAACTTTTGTCCAACCAAATAATGCTAAACGTGGCATCAGATATGTTCATAGGGTTCAAATTTTGGACATAGGGTTCAAACCTGGCCAAAACAACATGAGTTTCATGTCTCTATCCATTTTTGGTTTCTTTGGCTGTATGAGCAGGAGCGTTAATCTTGCTGAAAAACATTTTTTTCTTTCCTGTTGATAAAATAACTTGTGGATGCTAGGAAGCAATCCTTTCTCTAAGACTTTTTCATACTCTTTCGCATTCGCTCCACGTCAGCTCTCCAGCTCCCCACACCGCGCCCCTCACCTCGCCTGCGCATAACTGTCCTTGAGATCTTGAGATGCATTCAGAGTTGCATTTTTTCCCTGATCTATGAAGGCACCTCTCTGGAGCATCACTACATAGCTGTAATTTTGACTCATCACTCCATAGGACTCTCTGGAAGCAGGGCTTTTTTCGCGTATCTTCTTGAGACAAAATCAGCGTCAGCCAACCTTTTCGCAATTGTTCTTCTGGAAACAGTCTTGTTATCGCCAATTGTGAACTCCTCTGCCAGTTTCTGTACGTTTGTTTTTCGTTTCATAAGAACTAAAGATTTGAGTCAATGGTCGTCTTTAGTAGTGGTGGATCTTGGTCTTCCAGAACCTCATCTTTGTCTGTAGGATCACATTTCTAAAACCAAAGGCCTATTTTCTTGATTGTTGATAAAGAAATAGGGATTTCCTCAGCCTTTAGAATCTTGTAGGTTTTATAAGGCTTGCCAGCTTGACAAAGATAAGATAGTCGATTCTTGACAGCCACACCAGCATGGTATTTTGCTTTCTTTAGAGACATTCTTAAGAAGAAATAAAAATATATAACTTATTTCTCAACTCATGTTTAGGAAAATTAGGCATTGTTTCATAAAGCACAGCAGTAAGATGTGATGAAAATACGACAATAATTAGTTACATACATGTATTGCTCTACTTTTTAAATCAGAAAAGCTCCAATCTATTCACTCATTGTATTTTACATCCCAGAATATGCTCATTTAGAAATTTTAGATCAGAACATTTGATTTACTTTAGGATTTACCTGCGATAATAGTTATGTAAGGAAAATGTTGAGAAGGCAGAAATGTCTGTATTTTCAGATTCTTCAGAAAAAATCATATTAATCCACCATTATAATAATAAGCAATGATAAACATGCTCTCAAAAAGATCGGCAAGTGGATTTGGCACGACATTGGTCTTTACAATACACTTGCATTGTAATGTCTACATGGTGAAAATAATATGTATAAAGATTACCCTTTGTAATGTCTACATGGTGAAAATAATATGTGTAAAAATGACTCTTTAATAAAAGCTTAAAATTAGAGCCAAATTAAGAATATATGTCTTTGTCCTAAACTTTATGGAGGCGAGGGCACTTTGTATACATACACAGTATATGCAGGCCCTGCTTCACTCTTATAACCCACTGATAGACCTAGCCTATTAATATGGTAAAAAGATCTGTGATCTAAAGATCCTAATTGAAAAGATTGAATTGTTCCAATTTTGGGTTTGTTTTAAATCACCACATAATCACCATCCAGATAGATTTCTAAGCTTCTCGTCCAATACCCTTTGCTTTTAAGGGCGCAACGTAAACCCGATTAAACCCAAAAGCTGTGCTTGTTAAAATGTGTATTACTATGCAATTTGGAGTGGAAGTATTAGGCCTTATCTGCACCATTTTTCTTTTGAAATTAAACAAATGTTCAAGTTGTTTGCTTTTTCGAAGAACTGTGCCTAAATCTTGGGGTGAAGCTGAAATTGGAGACTGCCGGGGGTGACATTCAGACTTGTTTATCAAGCGCCTACTTTGCGTTTATACGTGATAAATGAGTGCATAAAAACCACTGACAGCAAATTAGATTATTTTGAAATTAAATGGAAAAACAAAGAACAAAACAAAGCAAAATCAAACAACCAACAAAAGCATAAAAAAACCACACACAAACAAATGTTTCCATCACATTCAGTTTTATGAAAATCCCATATTAAACACAACAAATTGAATATAATTCCCTTGGATAAAGTGACTTTTGGATTGATGCCTATGTCTGTCATAATTGGATGATGGAATGTGGGATTCACACTTCCGCTTTCTTTTATCCAATCAAATAATCTTATAGCATCTGGGCTCAGTGCTTGTGGAATATGACTGAATGGGAGGTGAATGTGTTGACAGAAAGACGAGGAAGAAGACCAAAGAAGAAGAATCATCATGAAATGTTCCAAGCCATCACATCAGTGCCCCATCTAACCTGTAAGAGACAGATCGTTACCTTAATTATCACAATGCCTCACCTCTACCACCACCAATGTGTAGCACCCACCTGGGTGATGCAACAGCAGCCAGAATGCTCTCCACACATCACCTGATGGTGGACAGGGAGAGAATGATTTTAGCCAAATAAACTGGGGAATGATTAGGTGGTGGACTGAGAGAGCCAGGTTGGGAATATAGCCAGGACACTGGGGAAACAGCTACTCTGTACGATAAGTGTCAGGGGATCTTTAATGACCACAGTGAGTCAGGTCAGGGGATCTTTAATGACCACAGTGAGTCAGGACCTCAGTTTAACGTCTCATCCGAAAGCATCCCAGCAGCAACTTAGTTTTTCCCAGGAGGTCTCCCATCCAAGTACTAACCAAGACCACACCTGCTTAGCTTCAGCAGGGGCAGCCATTCATCAGGGGCAGAGTGCAAGGTTGTATGGGTGCTGGCAACAAATTACAAACAACAAATGAATTACCTTAACATGCATTTAAAACAATGAATAGCATGCTGGCTTATTAAAATTATATCTATATGATATCATATTAACATCATTTGCTCTTCACAGTTTAATTATCCAGGAGTTGGTACTCAGCTAGTCTTGTGCACTAAAATGAGCACCAGGCATTAGTGTATCCGGAGAGATTCATGACTACTAAGATGATGGATACCATGTGTATTTTACCGGGAGATGTAATCACAAATGCGCCAATATATTGAATGCAAATTTTAATAATGGTAAAAAAATTTAACCACACATGAGGAGTTATTGAACAGTTATTAAAGTTTCTAGCTCCTTCAATTATTTGGGTTTTAGATTGACATTTTATTGAATGAGAAACTACTTAATTTACTCTGTGGTGGTAGATCAATTTGTAAATTGGCCGAAGACAAATTGATGCAGAGATTTGATTACATTTTTGATAGCTGCATGGATGTACTTTCTCACACATACAAAGCATGTACACTATTAACGTTAAGGAATACCACAATGCAATGCTTCATCTCTGCTTGTGCACTCCCACGGATTAGAGACGAGACAAACATAGCACGAGAGCATCTTGTGGCGAGAAGAGGTAGTGCGTATGGAGGTAGATTTCTATCAAAAATAAACAAACACAAAAGTATAATCCACAATATTTTTTACCATCCACACACACACACCTCTCAATTTGTGTTCGTAGGTATAATCCACAAGTATGTGTTTGCCATCCACACACAAACACCTCTCAATTTGTGTTTCGTAAATCATCATTTGGATGAATGCAAAAATTATGTTCACAAATGTCAGAAATGTTTCCAATGTTCACATTTACAAATCAAAAGCTTGGCTTGCGAACTGGCGAATCTACATTTGGCGATCGAAGGACACGCTTGATCTGTTTGGATTTACGTACGGAATTTTGAAACAAATATTCCGCTGTTTTTCCCCGTGTCGATTCACACATGATTCACTTGTGATTCACACGCAAAATTTCTTCTTCTTCGGCGCTACCTAACACGGTGATGTGTTTTCGGCTCCACAGAGAAAGACAATAAAAATTACAACACATTCAGTACTGTTCATTTAGATACACGTGAGGACCGATGTGCTGTAAATTAAGATATTTATGCGACGCCACACCCGTCAATGGTGGCGCAAAATTATGATTCATAAGTGTAGAAATCTCAATTTGTTTCCGAAGAAAAAAAAACTTTTATCTCTACATGCTGAATGTAGGCTACAATATACTTACGTGTTGTCTCACTCTGTCAAACTGCAATGTTGCCGGGAGAATCTAAAAAACAAAACAGCAACATATTAGCGTCTACATTGCTATTAGATTGGTCAGCTAATAGTGCATGTAACACGGTCATTGTCAAACATCTTATTAGTTCGCTACTTATTTCCACTTATTAAGTTTTAACATATTGGCTTTTCTAAACTTCAGAAAAAATCTAAATACAAGCTTATTGCGCGTTGACTTCCTGACGAGTGACATAGAATGGACCTCGTTTTGGCTATCCCACATCACGTGGCGGACGATTTCAGTATAAACGGGCGCCCTAATTTGGCAGTGTGCGTCATAAGCAAATCAAGATCCAAAATTCCAGCATGGCTCATTTGGAACCATTCGTTGGTGCTTGACGTCGTTCACAAATGATGCTGACTTTCGCTTTATATTTTTAGCGGGCAAAGTGGCGACACCCGAGGTCACTTTTTGTGCAAAACAAGTGCAGAACATACCCATTCGATCGTGGACGGGAGGCCTACCGCTTGCCAAACAAATCCACCCATTATCACGCAGAGGCAAAGGAGGACACAGGCGTTTCCTGCGCATTTCCGTAGTTTTTAAGTTGGTGCCAGAATTAAAAGGTTGTTCCACGTATCTTTGCAGAAATACTTAAATTATAAGATTGAATGTACTTTGAAGTAATCTGTTAAAACACATTGATATATTTCATGCATTAATTAGCAATCACCATAATCCGGGGTTGGTTGTTGAATGAATGGTTGAATACACCTGGGCCCCATTTTCCAAAAGCATCTTAGAGTTAAGATCATCTTAGAGTGTTTTGTGTTTGTGGTTTATTCATTTTATGAGTAAAATGATTAAAATGACATTATATAAAAAAGAGGGAGAAAGACAAAAAACGAATGATGAAAAACAAACAATGAAAGTAATATAAAAACATAATAGCCTCAGATGATGTTTATCAAAGATCCTTTTGGGAAACGCGGCCCTGTTTAAGAGTGCATTTTTAAAGCCTGATTTCCTTTTCTTTTGAACATAGTTTCACGTTCAATTTTCTTTTGTTGCCGAGTTATGTCTGTTTGTTTCCATTCACCTTTTATTATTTCACTCATTTTATTGTGCTATAATTTCATCACCTGTCTTAATGACAATAAAACATCACATTTGCATCTTTACCTTTTTGCTGACACCATCGCCGCAAGTTCTCCCCACAACACTCCAATACGGCCGATTCTGGTATGTTATCCACGGCACAAAGAATACAAGAAACGCAAAGCAAAACAAACAAAACCATGAATTATAATTGCAATTCATTATATTATGCCAATGTGAGCCTGTGTTTATTATATTTGAGTTGTTTGATTTTAAAAAGTACATTTAGTGAAATAAGCAGACTTTATAGCCAACCTGCAGAATAAAGGTAAGATATTTTATGCATTGAGAAGCACCAGTATTTGATCAATATGCGGGTGAGCTGCTTTCTTTCTAGTCTGTCTCATGCAGTTCACAAGGGTGTGAAAAGAATTATGTTCGCAAACCTTTGATGTATTAGACACAGAAAGTAATTACCGGAACCCTGTGCTAGAGTTATATCACATAGCCAGCAGGAAATTCCATAACCCATTCATTGGACAATCAAAAATGCTTCTGGAATGAGGCTAGTATGAGTTGGAGACAATTCAGTTATCGTTGTAATATTGAACAGAATGTAATCAGAGCTGCTGTGCCGTTACTGTATACATATTTGTCATTAAATGCGTTGCTAATAAGTAGTAACTACAAAATCATGTATGCCAGTGGAAAAACATCATTCTTATCAATCTGTATTCGACTTAAAATGTATTCTGCCATTTAGCAAATGGTACAATCCCAATCAGATAACTGACTCTGCAATTAAAATGGGGTGAGAGAAATTTGAATTAGCTGAAAGTAAAGTAATGAAAGATGAGACTGAGTAAAGTTGATATGAACACCCATCCATCGTCCAACCCTGGGTTCTATAAAATGAGATGATTGGTCCAGCTAATAAACTGCTGGTGGCCATGTCATTTTCTCTGGGTAATTGCATCAATCACATAAATTAATTTCACTTAAAAAAATTACTCTGGGATCGATTTACTAAATAACTGTGCTTCCTTCAGTAATAAAATGGATTCAAAAATCAGAAAATTAAGGTGGGATTACTGTCAGGTTAGGGATAAGCCATTCACTGGAAATGTGTGTTCCATTGGCATAATTTTCCATATGCATGTACACTTCTCCAATGTAAGCTTAGATATGCTATTAAAAAAGTGTCATAACTCACTTAAGCCTTGCTGGTTTATACATGTATAAAACCATTGCAACTGGAAGTCATTCCTGGAACCAATATACCTTTAAATGCAACAAGACAGGGGTACTGTCAATGAATCAGGTGACTAAGATATTTCAGACAAATGGATTTGCCTTTCCTGCAAAACAAATAATTATATTTTGCAGGTTGAGCCTTTTTAAGACACCTGCCTGCTCTCCCTGCTCTCCCTGCTCCCTGCTCCGACACCGAGTTCCCCTCAGGTGGAAGTGTGCCTGTTTGTGATGCTGGCGTAACATTCGAAGGCAGGCTTTTCTTTGATCTTGCGGCATCTTCGCGGCTCCCGCTGGTCGTCTCATTATTCCCAAAGTTTTCATTTTCTGTGTGATTGCACTCTTTTTTTCTTTTCCCCAGGTGAGCTGCTGCATTTGTTGAATATAGGCTCGTATGGATTGTGACATTTAAGAAATATATTTTTACCTGTTAAATTCCTGTTTACATGCACTGGCTTTTATTTTGCATTTTCACTGTTGTTTTGGGGGGAGATTGGGACCATGGTATACATGGCATATTCCACATGGCCTTTTTATATGATTGAATTCACTGTTGAATCATATGATTCAGAAAACTATTGTGTTTTACTAAACCAGTGTCACAACAATGTTGTTCAGGCCAATACCCTATCAATTTGTTAATCCGATTTAATTTGGTATATGTAATTTAATATACTGTGTGTGTGTGCGTGTGTGCGTGTGTGCGTGTGTGCGTGTGCGCGTGTGTGTGCGTGTGTGCGTGTGTTATATTGTTCTTTAGGTGGAATTTTCAACAACAAACAACAAACATGTGCTAAATAGCATAATCTGATGAGTTAAAAAAACAAAACAGAATTTGACAGCTGCACATACGTTCATCTAATTTCCAAGCCATATTCCCCTGAGATGCAGTTTTTCTGTTCTCCTGTTTGTCCGCTGGTGTAAATATACATGCTCCTGTCATTGTTGCCATGTTCCCTCTCACACGGTTTGATTCCCTCGGTAAACCCCCCTCCCCACCCCCGCAACAAAAGGCCTTGTTAATAATTTGCGGGGTTCTATTTTCTCTCCTTCATTGAAATTCAATCATTCTTGTTCTGAAAGAATGGTGGGAGAGTCAAGTCTCCATACATGGCTCTGGAATAACAGACACGTTTGGTTTCCGCTGCTTGGAAAATGTCAGACCCCCCCCCCCCCCTCCCCCCACTCAACCCTGTCCAGGGCTCATCTTCTCTGTGGCTGGTGACGGTCGTTGTTTCCTTCCTCTCTGTGGCTAGTGACGGTCGTTGTTTCCTTCCTCTCTGTGGCTGGTGACGGTCATTGTTTCCTTCCTCTTTCTGTGGCTAGTGACGGTCGTTGTTTTCTTCCTCTCTGTGGCTGGTGACGGTCGTTGTTTCCTTCCTCTCTGCGGCTGGTGATGGTCATTGTTTCCTTCCTCTCTGTGGCTGGTGATGGTCATTGTTTCCTTCCTCTCTGTGGCTGGTAACAGTCGTTGTTTCCTTCCTCTCTGCCCCTGTCATCCAGAAGCTTTTTAGTTTCTGATATTAGTGGAGAATTAAAAAAAAAAAAAAACATACCATGCATGGCTTAGCAACAATTGTCCTCAGACAACTTTCTTCTCATTGGACAATGACTATCTTTTCCAGTGGCCAACAGGGAGGCACAGGTAACATGTCCAATTGTTCTGTTGGCTGCATTGTTCTATTGGCTTCCTTGTCTGGTTCTCAGTTATTTGTTAGCCTGGTAGCACTTTTGTTAGATTGGTGGGCAAACATTAATCTAATTATCTTCAAATTAAAAATTCAATCCTGAAAGCCACATGAAGTCCAATTCTAAAACTGGCATAATGGCAATGTTATTTGGCAATGCTTTTCGATGGCTGTTTTTCCCGCCCCATTGCTTATCACCGGCACCACATTTTTATTTAACTGGGCTTGAGTTCTCACACTACTCTTTTTTCCCCCTCAGATGGGTGTTAAATATATTTATGCTTATGTGAATATTACAACACATTGCTTATGGATGCAGATTTGTTTGTATATCATACGTCAAGTTGGAGAACTGGACTAGATTTCAGGAATACGGCTTTTGTGTTCTATACAAAGTTCTTAAATTTTTCTTGAGCATAAATGCAGTTGCATGTTCAGACGAACACCACCAGAAGAACTAAAAGAAAGGTGCTATGGAGACCGTGTTCCCCATTGGCTCAATATTTATTGGCGCTCCCATACACACTTATCAGTACAAGTACATTTTTCCATTTCAACTCTGCAAGGCTGTCTGATGAAACACTTTCAGAAACAGAGCCTTTTAGACGATAAACCTCTCCCACTCACAGCTTCTATCTAGGCCACAGGTACAACCAGTCAGCTAACCTGTCACACACATCCACGAGCTGCTAACAAGGCTTTTCTCTTGAACTACTGAGGTATGAAAAAGCCACAATTGGATTAAAACCTAGAAAGATGGTCCTTATGATTTACCTCTTCAAAGGCAAATCTCCAAGTCCTTTATTAGAATAAAAGCATTTTTCACTCTGCCTCGGATAATTATACATCATCAGTCAGAGTCGACCAATGACCACCCACAAGGTGTTTTTTTATCTTTAGTAATCCCCCTCCACTCCACTCCCCTCCACTCAACTCATTTTTAAAAAACTTATACCCATTTGTCTTCTTCACAGGCATCAGCTGACAGGCTCCAGACAGTGCTCGCCTTGCCTCCTTTAAAGCGAGCCTTCCAAGGCCCCGCCCACATCCTCCCTCATCCCTGAGCAGGGCATAGACATAGAGCAACTAGACTGGGCACACTCGATGGGAGTGATTGACTGTTTATGTCAGCTGGAGAGAGGGTATTCAAAATGCTTTTCTGTACCACATGTGGATGTCAAACAACAATATCCCATCAGTTCACGCTGCCTTTTTTTGGATGGATAAAATGCGTTTGCAAGCTGATCTCATAATCTTTGGGCAAGGCAACCTTTCTGTTGTCAACCGTAATCCTGTTGTTACAATAACTAAAAAATTTTCACTGGCTCAAAATTATTCTAAAATTCAGTTTAAGGTATTCAAAATGTTCTGTCAGTGTACTGATTCACTTTCTTTATACACAGTCCCGGTTATCAGATTAACCAAAACTCTGAAATATCAGGGGAATTATTCAGAGTGGGGGATTGAAATGACAAATGAAGCAGTAAGCTAATACTGCTATTAAATTTGACATAGCTATTTGATCCCTACAGCATTCTTGTGGTAATGTTTTTGTGTTTGTGTTAGTGCATGTGTCTAGTTCCCAATCTATTTTCTTATTTGGTCTCTTCCCTGAGGCCTCCGCCTCTTTCAGCCACCCTGAGTTCACACGTCACAGAGCGCTCCAGCCCACACCCTCTCCTGGTTCAAACCCATACCATGGCACAACCTGAAGCTAGATGTATTGCCTTCTCTTCTGATCAGCATATGAATGTACTCTTCTTTCTGTTGGGGATCTCTATGCCAGAGACACGGAGGAAATATTGGAGGTCCAGATGCGATAGATGCGGAATCTTAAAGTGTTCCAATGAACACCACTGAAACGGACAATAATCCGTAGTGGAATGGGGGAAATAAAGAGAACACAAATAACCTCGCGATAAAAATGAGGAACTCGATATCCGAGCAAAAGAAAAGAAATAAGCAGTCACGCTTATCTAACTCCTGTTTGTGGAGCGAACAAACAGAAAGAAAAGAGGAAACTCAAAAGACCCCTAAGACTTAGGGTGAGAGCACTCATAGGTATGAGTGGAAAACAAAGAAACGAAAAACCTCAGCTCTGAAATAAGAGCGAAAAAGATCACTTTGCTTTTGCTAAATTGTACTGCTAACAAGTCCCGCGTTGAGAAGCAAAGCGGTCGATAGCAGCACAACTTCCTATACCTTTTTACTGGCTCGAAAGTTACGTGAAATAACATGGAAGCGACGAGAAAAGGAGGAAGCGGGGTATAAGTAGTGAGCGGAAATGCAGGACAGGTGAACTCACTAATTACCGAGACGAAAGCAAAACCCATAGCGGAACACAGAAAAATCCGATAGATTACCGGTAAAAGAAAAAAGGAATACAAAACGCGGAGATAAGGAAAGCAAGGCGTGATCCATGACACTTTCATACCAGGCTGACCAGCAGGCTTCCTCTCCATAGCCCGGTTCTTCCCAAGATTATTTTATTGATTTATTCATTCATTTATTTTAAGGGAGAACGAGACAGCCTGCTCTCCTTTTGTATTTTTTGCTTTATTCAGATAGGTAGAAAGCAGGGAGTTTAATGTATGGTAATGTAGTGGCAAAGCACTGGAGAAAGGCATATTTCAGATGCAGAATGCGGTGAGAAGTATAGACAACCAGACTTTATTCCGCCTTCAAAAAGCGGGGAGATCAATAAAATACAACAACACAGAATTTGAGTAAAGAGTGAAGTTACCTTTAAGGGAAAGAAAAATGGAACACGGCCCACGAGATCCATAACCTTTCAAAATTAAAATGCGGAAATTCAGAATTAAGATTTTCTAAAAATGATTATTTAATAACAGAAACCAGGATGAAATAACAGCCTAATAATAACAGATAATAGATCAACACTAGATTGATATCTGAAATCTGTAACTACAAATTATACGTGAGCAATTATGTTTTTCGCATTGCTAATGCAATTTGAACACTCAGCAATCACAATAATTAATCAAATTAATTGTATTTGTATTGAAAACATTAACACTTTTTTTATTTGTGAGTTAGAAAATAAATGTTGGTCGAACCCAGGGCAACATCCCATGCAGCATTGAAGCTGTTTCAGTTTGCTGTATTCTGACATTTTTATTCCAAATGTTTTTCAGATGAACTTGACCTTAAAAGCAGATAGGTGAATTAACATACAAGAGCTACGTTGACATAAATGACATCCACCAGTACTTCTCACACCTGCTCATGGATTCCCATGAGCCCTAGTGAAAGGCTATTACATCATACCTGTAAAGATCACTTTGAGAGCAAGACATTCACTGAAATGGCAATGTTATCTGGGGTTATTCTCTGAAGTTGGAGAGACATTATACATTCAGTGGACTTTTTTGAACAAATGTGGATATGCTGGAACTCAAACCCCTACCATAGGCAACGGCAGCACCACCAGCAATGCCCCACAAAAACATCCAAGTTGGCCCCTAGTGCTTACACATCTATGGTACCAATCTCTTGCCTGTGTAAGCTCCTAAAGTGATCCCAAATATCTGTTGGCAGGAGTTGATTAGGACTTTCAGAATGGCAACATTGTAGTGTGGAATTACTGCACTGATATTGGCTGCTGATATATTTTGGACATAGTTTGTAGAACATAGTCAATAATGTGCCAGATCTAGCATCCGATAGTGACTGTTGCTCACCAAATACACCGATATCTTACAATGCACCAGTGTATCAAAGTTTGTGTCCGCTCACCTTGTAGCAACATCATTATTTTATGGTTAGACTTCAGTAAACCTGAGACTGGATGTAAAAGATGTTTTCTGATGTAAGAAACCCCATGGTGAAATGAAGATTGAGACATCCTACTGCACAGTTGCTTTATTATTTAATTATCAGATTCAGGCCATGTTAAGGTTGTGTATGAAGGTGTTTTAGGAGGTAAGAAAGACAGTCAAAACTGTAGTACCTTTAAGGAAAAGACAGCCAACTGCCAACATTTCAGAAATGAGGGGAATGGAAGTTCAGGCCCAGTAACTGCCCCAAGGTAAAATATCTTTATTTCCATATTCACAAGTGATAAATGTGTTGTCAAGCACTTAATGGAGTGATACGAATTTAATCAAAAAAAGGTGAATGGCTATATACTGTATGCAAAAAAAATCATTAGTTTGCACAGACAGAATCAGTTTATAATAAACAATGCAAGACGACTCAAGTGAACTGTGACATAGCAAAGACCAAAATCCATACGTATGGCCATGTCTGCAGAAGTACACCATGGGAAGTGTACAAAAGCTGTGTCAGGTTGTCTAGAGATGACTGCCAGACCAATGAGGCCCTGCAAATGAGGTTAGAAAGGCCCACTCCATAATAAAAAAAAATGAAATATTCAATTTACTTTAAAGAGCAGTGGCTATATTAATAAATATGAATTGGAAGAAAAAAAAATATTCAAATGGAAATGGCTAATACTAAAAATGTATCATTTTCAATGCTAGTACCTCCTAAATATATGCCACCGTCCCTAACCACCAAGCATACAGTATACACTTGGTCAATTTCCCCTCTGGTTTTACCAGGCAATATAATGAAGGTCAACTGCATATTTCCAAAGGTTCAGAGGTAGGTCAAATGAAAAGGTTAATTGCAGGACTGGTTCCATATGGAATACACTCATCATGACTCTTATTTCCCATCTATTCCATATTTTGTCCAAGAGGGCTTTTATTACATAAGATACTGCCTCAGGTTAATTTAATAAAATATTTTGAGTATGCAAACTGAAGGCCTATTGCTATTAAAACACTGTCCATGCATAGAGAATGGTTCCATGATGTATGCAGACCTACTGAATAACCATGTGCTACACACATTAAATGATGCCACTTTATCAAAAAGAGCATGACGTTTATATTTATAAATACCAATCTGTCTTTATCAGTGTTATTGTCATGTTTAGCACAGCTTATATCAAAATTATTAATTGAATCAAAGAGTAAGGGGAGGAGTGTCCAAATGTCATATTATTTTATCCAGCTCTCTGCACCAACCTTTTTTACTTTCATAGGTATACCCTCAGGAGATGTATGCGCGGCCACTCAGATCCCACCCTTGCTGTGTGTGTCAGGCCTGCTTTGTAAAGCCATTTGGTGACATGTCTCTGGTAACTACTGGGTGCTTACCAAGAGATGGGCTACTTCTCAATAAAACACCAGGTGCTTTTTGATTGCTACTATATGCATATATCTGCTCCAAGTTGATTTCGAGGCCTGTGTTGCCTGGCCTAACACACATCCGGTAAGAAAAGCTTGTATTCTTTACTGAAGGCTCTAGAAACATCAAAGTCTTGGGTTTCAACGCATCCATCAGCTCCAGTGTTCCATCCCAACCACTTTATGTCTCCAGTGGCTGCTATGGGCTCTTCTTCCGCAAACAGGGGGTTTACACCTCGTTTTGACCACATGATTTCCATTGTATTCGGGGATTAAAAATCAATTTGGAGGGAAGTCACCCGTCGCGTGATTGCAGCCAGGCAGAACTTGCCCATTCATCATGTGGTTATTCTCTCCGGCACTTCAATAAAAAGGGCAAGCTGTCATCTCATTCATTATCTCTGCCTGGATATTCATTTATCAAAAGGGAAGGGTAGTTTCTCCTACATAATGGTATGTATTTACTTTTCACCTTTGACACTGTGCTCACTGCGGGACGAGCGAGACTTAGCAGCTCGGTTCACTCAGGATACGGTCCAGCTCATTATCATTATCGTCAACATCATTATCGGATTCTTTTGTCTTCACCATCTTACCGCCTTTCTTATATTCACAGAAATGCGATGTCCATCAACGGCTTGCCACCACTGTCCCCACAAACGCAGTAATCAACATCGTCACAATCGTCCCCGATGTTCTCAGCACTGTCATCGTTACTGTTACCACCGTCAACATTGTCATCACTCTCATAATCGTCCTCGCAATCTTCCGAATGATAAACACTATTTTGTCTGCGGCCCTGGGGCAGAATTCCTGTCCATCTTTGAGTTTTCATTTTGTGTTATGCAAGTAAGCGTAAACTGAAAAACGTTTCCAAAACCGATGAAAATGTTGTACGTGAACCGTGATCTAATGGAAGCATATTAAAACAACATGGTCTCTTCCAAATGATACCTTGTGAAACTATTAGAAGGTTGTGATGCCAAGGTTACCATGATACTACTACCACTAGAAACGTATTCCTCCTCTTCTTCATCGTCTTCAATAAAACAGTTTGGTTTAATTAAGCCTGGTGTGTTGCCTGGATATGCCTATACTATGTCAAGCTGTCATTGATTATGTATACTGCATGATCAGATTTTTAAGTCAATTGCAATTTTAAGAGGGTCATTTTCCCCATCTTGTTTGTATGTAGTTGACACTATGTTGTGCTTTTATTGGAGTTGTGACAGACAGTGTTATGCTTCACGTGCCTTAGATCAAGTTGACGGATGCAATTCCGATGAAATTAATCAAGGCTTCTATCCCATAAATTGCTCTGAGGACATATTAGATTTGATTAAAATGCACAGAACAAGCAGTGAACTGATTGATATAATGGTACGATTAAGTACTCGGAATGATTATTTATTTTTTAAGTATTGTAATATCTGTGCTCTTCGGATAATTATAAAATGGCTGAGGTCAAGTTATAACAATGCAAACAATCATCTGAAATTGCACGCGCAGGATTGGCTGGAGCTTGATGGAGGAAGGAGAATGAGATGTCAAACTGGAGACGTACAGCCTTCAGGTGGATAAGCGAATCAGTCGCAGCAGAAGGCACATGGAAGCTGCTTGGTGAACTCTGTTCATCTAATCACAAGAAAGTGTGCCGCCGTGATTTTTCTCTTTTTTTAGTCTGGTTTGACATAGAGCTGATTAAAAGCAAGTTGTCCGCTTCCCTTCGAATATGTCAGTCCCTTTTTCAGATCAGTGGAAGGGAGTGGAACAAGGGTACAAAAGTGGCGAGACTGTCCGTTTCAGAAAGTTTCTTTGAAGGGGGTTTTCATTTAGAATACGAAGTATAAACCCAGTCACTGTACAATGCCTTTATAAGTGGCATGTTCTAAACAAAAATCAACCAAAAAAGAAACCAACATCAGGATCGCACACACACATTTAAATAACACACACACACACACACACACACACACACACACACACAGAAACGTGCTATAAAGAAAAGAAAACCTATTTCTGCAATTTTCTTTTTACTTTAAGAATGGCTTCTCTATATTTGTTTTTCTCTGCATTATGCTTGCTTCTGGAACTTACTTGGCATAATAGATACATGTGGGGAAAGTAATCTGCTAAGCAAACAAACCTGGGAAAATAGTTTTAATTGATATGAGACTCGGGCTGGGCTGCTGGGTGGAGGACCGTCCTATAAGAACACCAATATGTGGATGCATCACATTATATTACACTACCTTTATTTATCTGGCTCTCTTATAGCAGAGTGACGTACAATATAGGATGCTCACAACAGCCTGGTACCAAATCCTGATCCATGCCAGTGCTGACCGTGAGATGCAAACCAGCAGGGTAGCACATAATTGGCTGTAACATCAGGCAGGGAAGGTGAGGTTCCACTGATTTTCAGCATAGCTGGTGGTCTGCGGTGAAAAGAAGTGCTGTCAGACAGATTAGTAAAAAATAAAACAAAAATATAGGAGGCACAGGTACAATTCACACTTCAGATAAGAGACATGGCCCTGGCCTGCCTTACACAGTCAACTCCAGAATTATTGGCACCCTTCATGGAAACGAGCAAAAATAGCTGTACAAAATTAATAACACATACAATGAGTCATACTTTGGGCTCAGACATATGGGAGAGCTGTATACTTTTATTTTAACACATTTTTCAAACACAAAAGGCGTTATTGAGTAGTGCAATTTGTTTTATAAAATATCTTTCAAAATGATTGCCACCCCTACAATTAATATTCAGTGAAGCTTCCCCTGGAAAGGATAACGGTACTGAGCCTCTTCCTGTAATGTCTGACAAGGTTGGAGAACACCCTTTGAGGGATCTTGGACCACTCCACCTTGCAGAAAATTTCAAAATCCGTCATATTCTTAGTTTTGCACTTGTGGAATGCCCTGTTCAATTCAGATAACATTTCATTAATTGTTTTATGAGACATGAAGATATAGCTATGTGGCAAGTCATCACAGATATGCTTTATAATCTGTATGGTACAGTAATGGTACCATACGGACGCATATTTGCTTCAAAATAAACCGCAGACATGTGCGAGTCTCCTGCTGTGCGCATGTGTTTTTGCACACGCTCATTGCCATGCAGGCAAGCCTGCTCTTTCATTGTTCACACCTCTCCGTGTTTTAGGGAGTTGCGTATCAGGTGGTGAGCACTCTATTCCCTCATACCCACTTCAGCCTGTTAACGGGAACTATCCAGCATCTGTCCTCCAAAATAAATCCCACGGGATTATGTGGCATTCTGTCCAGAGAGCCTAACAGCGCAAACACTGGCGTGATGAGAGTTCAGATCGATGATTCCGCACTTCGGGCCATGCAGCCAAAATGCATTCAGATTCCGCCCGTGTTCCCCGCTTTCTCAAAACCCGCATCCATCCTTGAGATGAATCCCTGGACAGACATTTGCATGGAGAGGCTGTCTTTGACGGCGCAGTTGTGTGGTGATGTTGACACTCTCACGGCCATCTCCATAAATGAATAGTGAGGCCTGCAGCTCCACAGACAATAGGAGGATGTCTGCCATCCCAGACAGCCTGTGGGTGTGTCAAATGGCCTCAGTTTTTCATTCAAAACAGAGCATATTAGTGCTGGATTGCTACTCAAAAAGAAGTACAGTCGTATAATAATATAAACACAATTTACTAAACGGCTCACATGCACATAAAACTTGCGATGAGTTCCGTTTAGTGCTCCTCATGACAAGCTTTCTTAAAATACGTGTCTGCTGGACCGCGATAGGAATCTCCATGAGCCACTGAGCCCATTGGAATGCATAAGGTGACCTCCTCTCTTGTCCATTGTGTAAAATTTCTTTGAAACTTTAATAGGCCTAAACGTCTGGCCCCTGTTCCCACCCAGCTCATTTGAGGCTCGCGCGAGTGCGTAGCGGCCGACAAAGGACCGCTTCGCACAGCTGCTCAGAACTTCAGCTGATTTACAAGTGGGGAATTAAAACCGAGAACAACTGGGCAGCACTCGGGAGTAAATGTGAGAAACAACAATAACGACAATACAGAAAAGCCTCGGCGAATCAGCCTAAGATGGCTGCTGCTCTCTTGCATTTTGTATGAGTTTTTAAATTCCCAGACGCTCTGGTGCGCACGCAGTCCCCATCCCGAATGTGCTTCTAGCCCTGTCAGCAACCAAACGTTTACTTTTTCACTGCCATGAATCACTTCCTGTGATAGAAAGTTTGAAGTATCTGGAAAAAAAACATCAGAAGTATCACGGACAGAATGTCCACACGCATGAGGCAGAGACTATAAAAAAGGGGGCATATTCGCAGCTGTGGGTAAACTTTAAAAAAAAAACATTTTTTATCGAATATATAAGAACTTCCATTTGACTACATATTCAATATGCAGTAAGATCACTCATCTGGAGAAAGAGTCAACCTGAGTTTAGTTTCCACTTTAGAGCCCTTAATTATGCATCGAACCATGAGAGATTCAGGTGGATATGTTCAGTTATTTCATTTGCTGTTAAGAAAACGTGCTGAACTGTCATTCCCCATGAGTGGATGTGAAGAATATTTTAACTGCATAGTCCAACTGAGGCAAGGAAGCCTGCATGCACATCTCAACGCAATCTGCCCGTTCCTTTTAGTTTACTGCACAGTGACGAACCATCTGTTCTACTGTCCGGCTTAATGTGGATTTCAGAATCCCCGGTGAACGTTCATTATGTTAGAATTGTTTTAATGAAGGCAGGGAGGGAGACGGACGTCACTGACTGCATCGTAATTCGCCACATTATCTCAATCTCTGTCCACCAGTGTACCGACTGCATGCATTACATATCCCATATCATCTGCAGGAGGAAACCGCCGGAGGCACGCGTGTTTACAACGTGTGCATCGACTGAGGAAGAGCAAGACGCGGTGGGGACCGTTGCTTATCTGGACTGGTTCCATTTCCTCTCTGACAGAGACCAGCTTGATTGGCATGCTGCCCCATTTCCATGCACCAAAATGGCAACTTCTCTCTGACCTTCTCATGGTGTTTTGCTGATAATTTAAAGAAGTATAAGCTTTTTCTTATAGCTATCTGCCATATGAGCTATCTGAGCTGACCAGATTTGCTGTTGTCCTATTTTGCATGATTGTCCTGTTACAGCACTACTCCAGACAGCAGTGCATTTCCTCTGCTTCACCCCTGGGGAGTCCACCATGATTTTCTCCTATAAGGGGAAAGGTGTGTGTGTGTGTGTGTGTGTGTGTGTGTGTGTGTGTGTGTGTGTTGGGGGGTATTGCAGGTGGTTGACCAGGACACCTAATCAAAAATGGAATTAAAAATGTGCTGCGGTTGAGTGAATCGGCAGTTTAAAAAGAAGTGCTTCTCCATTTTGATAAAGAGGCCGGCTTAATGCAAACACGCACGCTGTGCCAAATGGCTCAGTAATGTTCTGATAATGGGGCAAAGAAACAGTTCTGGAGGATAAACAGGGTGGATAAACATTGGTAGAAGCAAATACCTTGGACGTATTGTTTTGTCATAGAAGCTATAACACTCACGCTGTTTAAATTTGCAGTTGTGTTTCAGAAGTAATTGATTTGCAGAAAGGAAATTCAACTGCACTTTGCGATAAGGAATGGTCTGGAGACAGTTTTCTTATCAGCGGCTTTCAGTACATCTGTCGAGTGTTTGAAATAAAAGGATTTATATTAGAGTATTAACCAAGTGGTGTGTCAGTTGGAAACCCTGTGGTTGAGGTTGTGAGCTTTGTAGGTCTGCATTTATGAGAAACATTTGGTTCTGGCTTCATATCTAATATATTCATATAAGCCACTCTGTACGGAGTTAATATATCACCTGCTTGGCCCTTTCTCTATTAGAGGTTAACTGTATGTGAAATAGAATTGGAGGACAAATTATAGCTAAATTCATCTTGAAGATTTTGCTGAAACACTATTTTTTCTGGTCAGTGGGCACCAAGGATACCCTGCCTTGTGAAGACAAATGCATTTTCTTCAAGAGTTAGTATATTATTGCCAAATGAAGAGCTGACAACCCAGCAAGCATATTATGTTCTCACAATGTTCCAGCAATGTTGTAAGTTATTATAACAAAGGTGCTTAAAACAGCTACTTAAATTTTACTTAAACCCTAAATTGCTTCTGTACTTCCAGCAGTAAAGTAGATCGAAGCAGTTAACATATTGAAGTGTGGCAAAGCTGCCAATTGCTTTGCATTGCAGAATTATTTAAAAAACATCTGAGATAGGAGACGATCTCAAAATGGTATTTTCTTTTATACAAAATTATCTGTTTTTCACAGAAGAAACCACAACCCTGCTTTTTAATAATAATAATAATAATAATAATAATAATCTTTATTTATTTGTTTTTTTCATGCGTGTGTCTGTAGTGGGACTGGAAAAAATGAACAAAAATTCAATTTTCTTCTTCTGACTTATTTTTCTAAAGAGTTCAATAGAAAAAATTGTCAGGAGAAACAACCCTTAAAGTGATCCATCCATATCTACTGCATATCTGGCAGCAGAGTGATGGTTTGAGGCTCGTTTGATACCTCAGACCCTTGATGACTTACAGCTAATTTACCAACTATGTATTCCATACTGTTCCAGCATAATTTACAGCTAAATCTAGTCCCACCCCCCAATTCCCATAGAGATCTATTCAAATGCAGAGACGTCTTGTAGTATCGCTTGTAAGAGTACCAGAAAATAAAATATTTTACTGTTGTTGTGTCACAGACATCAGGAAGTCATGGCATGTAAAAGAAATGCGACCAAATATAAAAAAATAATTACTTTATTCTATATATAAATGCAGGGGTGCCAATAATTGTGGCACACAGGGTTTTTTTCTCATAATGAATTCACTTCAATTAAAGGTTGAATTTTTCTAATTTTTTCAGTGTGACATTAAGCTAATTCACCAAAATGCTTTATAACCCGTTTTACTCATCTTTACCAGGGGTGCCAATAATAGTTGAGGGCACTGTATATACTGTATGTGACTATTCTGAAATAAATGTATTCTGTTGCAAATTTCTGAATGATACAGCTTCTTTTTCAATTTCAACTTTAAACCATGGATTTGCAGGGAATATTTTTTGAGATATTGACATTTAAATAAAACTAGTAGAAACCAGGTGAAAATGGCCTCTGGAGTTAAGGGAAAAAATATTGCAATACAGTTAAATTAAAAAAAAATCCAGTCTGTGTATTACCCTTTGAGCTGACTAGGCCATTTTGTGTGGGCGTTGCAGGGTATTTTTTCACATGCTCTGCGTTGATTGGTTAACTGACCCGGAATGACACCAGCACCCTTTTCATCGCCTGCCCACACTTTGCTCTAGAAAAGCGAACAAACATGGTATCCATAAATCAACCGGTACACCCTATATATTCGAGCTGGAGTCGGTTCTCGAGAAAAACCAGGAGCCGGTTAAAGAATCAAGGGCCTTATAGGAACTGTCCAATTGTTTTATGTCTACTCGCAAACTATAGAAGTAAGACGCTTTTAGGCACAAAATCCACATATACAAAAGCTAAATTAAATATGGAGTGTGGGTGGGAGAGCATTGACAGTGAGTAGAAGGTCAAGAGAGGCGGACGTTCAAGGGAGGCAGCCAGGCTGTCCGATAGCAAGGATAGGCAGCCAGGCTGTCCGATAGCAAGGATAGGAGCAGATCATATGCAGCAATAGTTTGTTTTTGTTCAGAGAGCTCCTGAACCCTCTGCGTAGGAGAAAGGACCTCCTACTGGCCAGTGCTCAATAAAAAAGTCAAACTGAATACAAGACTCTGCAGGATAATTTCCTTCATCTTCATCCAACCAAAGGCGAGACTTCTCCAGCTTTAAAACCCACCTCAAATTGAACCTGATGAGGATAAAGTAAAGACTTACCTCCGCAAGACTATAGGTTATGTTTAGCGTACCAGGCTACTTGCCTAGAGAGCTGTACAGCAGATCGACAGCTTACACCCAAACTCTTACTATTGTAGCTGATTATACTTATATTCCAATTGCAATCACCAGCAGGTGTGCAACTGGCCTTAGGCAGTCACATGCTGAGACTGTTAGCAGTTTAAAGTAGACTGGGATAATAGTGTTAAACAGAAGAAATGTTCCCTTATTATATATATTTTAAAAATGGTCATTGAATTCATAGTCAAGAAGCCTTCACCATCACCATCAGAGATTCAGGTCAGTGGACAGGTAAAGTAGTATTATGTGGCACTCGCAACACTATGAATATGTTAAAAAAATATTAGAACATGCAACAAGTGGGATAAAGCCTTGCCTGCCGATTTAGAGAATTATGTTTATGTTCTATAGCCAAACGAGATGTGGATGCTTGTGTCATCCGCTACATCCCTCACTTAATCATAAAAGAACCCATCTTGTCACTTTAATACTGAGGTATAGAGAAGTACATCAGTCTTTTGGGTTTTTTCTCATAGAGCATGTGACTGTGTCTTTACTGAAGTTTATTATGCTAAGAAGACATTGTTGGGAGACCCGGGATAAAAATGACTTGTTAATAGTCAACTTGTCTGTCACTTTAAGTGATATTTGTTCCAGCAACCTTTTATATTTTCTCTTAATATAGTAGGCAAATTATTATTAACATGATGGATTCAGCTAGGACAATGGAATTCTTATTCATGACTGCTCAACAGGTGGCTTCATGGAGCTGTACGTTACCTTTTTCTCACTAATAATCCAGGGCCGAAATGACAGTGAAATGCAGCTGTATTTTTTAAACGCAGTGATAATTCCCCTTTCGTCTTGATGGTATGTAGTCCACACCTATGTTGTCACACCCTCATCTTGTTTCCTGGGCTGATGCACAGTCCACCCCCCCAAGGCTTCAGACCCAAAGCCGCAGAGTCAACCTCCCTCCCATGGACTCAGGTCCATTTTAATACATTACAATGTAACGATTGTAATATAATCTTTGCTGTAGTGTATATATATATATATACCCTCATTTTTTTTTTTTAAGCCGTGTAAAATCCAAACAATACACGGTGCATACACGGTATTGATACAATCTGTTTCATTATTTCCCAATTGAATATGACTGCAAAATCCTTTCTGTCATTAAAGGATAACAACAACCCTACAGACACCCCATAGCACCATAGTGCGACGACTCATTATTGTATGATAACTGTACCGCTTATCAATTATTCTATTCTTTTCTGTTTCTTTTATTAATGAATCTTTCTGGCAGAACGGGTGTCTTTGTCACTCCGGTTTGCCCGTGGCCATGTGACTGCTCTGTCAAACAACAACATCCAAAAAAGAGAGAAGTATATTCTAACGGTGGTTTTAATTTGGTCCCAGCAGCTACGGGAGGCCCGCGGTGATAACATACACGCTTAACACATCACTGCACTCTCGCTAAAACGCTCTCAGGATGAGGCCCCCAGCATTTGCATTTAAAGTAGGCCACAGAGGGGATAATCCAGCTATTCTTTCATTTGGTTGCCTATAATGTAGACCTCCCTCAGGGCGCGAGGAGGGAGTCGAGCGCCAAATTGAGGAGACCGCTCAGAACGTATTCAGGCACGGCTCGGCGATGGGCAAAATAATAAAGACAAAACAGCGGAGGTCCTGACCCCATAGTGCATAATTTTGTATTCTGTCAATGGGCGGAAATCGGGTGAAGGCAATCACAACAAAAGTGGAATATTCAGCTGGTCCCCGCAACTCGATGGCCTTCCTGACTGCCGGCGTGATTGAGGAGTCAGCGGTTGTGTCGCGGTGTTGTCAAGGCCCTCCCAGGCCTACACCCTCAGACAATCTCACAGCGTTGTCACTGACTCAAGAGAATGGCTTTCTCAGGATGAGGGAAATGGTTGGATGCGCTGATGTGCCATCAACTGCCATTACTAGCACTGTACATATCCGTAAGTTGCTTCCAGGTTGAGATCTAGACAGGTTGAGATCCCCCTATATCCATAACCATCAATGTGCTTAATAATAATCCGGACGTCAGAAAAACAAACTACGTTACACATTACAGAAACATACTGCATGTATCAAACGCAAGCTTTTCTGCAACAATTGATTGGTCACAATCTGCCAGATATGCAGTAGATATGGATGGATCACTTTAAGGGTTGTTTCTCCTGACAAATTTTCCTATTGAACTCTATGGAAAAATAAGACGGGAAAAAAAAACTCTTCAAGTTATCCATTCGTATCTACAGCTTGTTTGATAAATCAGACCCTTGACGATTTAGAGCCATTTCACCAACCATGTGTTCCATACTGTTCCAGCATAGTTTACAGCTAAATCTAGTCCCACCCCCCAATTCCCATAGAGATCCATTCAAATGCATAGAGGTTATAGTATCGCTTGTAGGCGTATCTGCAAATAAGATATCAAGAGTCTTTTGATATTGTTGGGTCACAGACATCAGGAAGTCATGGCATACAAAGGATATGTGACCAAATATTCTACATTATATTAAACTGTCCAATATTTTCTGATGCCTGAAAATGAGTGGGACTATGTAATAAAAGGTTCTATAATTTCTAAATGGCTCGTCCGATATGGATAAAAACACCTTTCAACCTCAAAGTGCTAGAGTACAGAACCAAAATAAAAAGAAATGATCACTGTCCAATGAATTATGGTGCTCCCTGTATGTACTATGTATGTGCGTACACAGTTACACTTTACCCCGCGTTATAAATTGTACCAGGTTGCTTAATACAAACTGTAATTCAGTTGCCGATGTTCTCACTCACCGCTGTGTGTAGCTCTTCTTTTTACGCAAGCCTGTTGTTTTGCTACAAATACTCAAGGCCCACTATACTTTATCTCATGACATCTTTGTTTTGACCTCTCAAGACCTGGCAATGGAGAACTCGCACAAAACCTTGTTATCCCTGCCTTGATTCAGCAACTTTGTTCCACGGTGTCAGCTCCATTAACTGTCCGATCTGCAGCCAGATCCAAGAACTCTCCTATCTGTTGCCAGATCCAGCCGCCTTTGTCAGGGACAAGGCTAGTGGCGCACAGCATGATTTGTTTGCTATATTTCAGATTCTCTCATGACCAGTACACACATTATAAAATACAGACAATGCAGTAAAATAAGTAAAAACATAAAGTTAATATATAAATGAATTATAAAAAAAAGATTGTCCTAAATGTCCTCCAGACAGATTCCTGAAGTTGGCAGCACTGGCTCTGCTACCTGTGCTACGGATGTGTGTTGCTACATATTAAGTGTGAAACGCCAGCATCCTTTGTTTTTATGGTGTGATGTGATCCGCAGGGTATGGGAAGGCACAGTGTCTCTGCGCTGTGGCAAATGTCACCAGCAAGATTTCAACTGCCAGCTCACGTGCGGCATGCTAATTCCACAGCTGCTGCACATGTGCGGAATAACTAACAGAAAACCGAAATCTGACAAAAACCACTGAGAATTCATCGATGCACCACCTGTGCTTCAGATTAAAATTGAACATTTCTAACGTGGGTAAAAAAAAATCTATCCTACAGACCCATTGAGGCCAGTTTTTACATTTTCACCCTGCACAGAAACATTTTTTTTTAGATGCTGGAGTAATTTCACAAAAACTGGAATGAGGTATTTGTATTTGTGTATATGTATGTATATGTATGTATATATATATATATATATAAACACACACACACACACAAACAGAAATATTGCCAACCCTAGAAAATGTGCAAAAAATATGTCTGTTGTTTATCAGCATGATCTTACTTTTAAAAAAGTGATTATTGGCAACGCTAGAAATATTTACAAACAGGGTGGGAAATTAGCACACGCCACCCGCCAAATGCAGGTAGATTTCAGAATTGTCGGGTAAATGTATCAAACCTACCCACCAAAGTGACGTGTAGCAAAGTGGATACAAGCGGGAATAAAAAAAACTTCAGGATTCTTTCTCTGATTGCCTAAAAATAGCCTTTTTTAGAAAAAAATCGCTTGTTAGAGTATCCGGAGGTGAGCCCGCCTTACGCCTGTTCACAACTCATCCGTTGTTTTTACGTACCATAAATCCTCAACCATAACAGATCTGACAGAAACAACGAGAGAAAATAGGCTACCGTCTGAACTCGCCGATTAAGTTCGCTGGAGTTCAAGGAAAAGTCTATGATATGCTTCTCCCCGCATCTCAGCAGTGGGTGAACCCAGTACCCTATCTTGCACAGTTTCTTCTAGAGCTAACGCTAGTAGCAGAACTTTGCGAGTCTTGGCTCTCAAGTTAAATGAAAGAAATAGCCTAGGTTACTTTCCAAAATAAGCTACGGTATTATGTCATAGGCTACCCTCGATATAAAGATTAATTTTGGACGGAGAATATGTGAATTATTTGCCTCATAAAATTTGTATAATTTTTATAAAACATACCTTTCAGAATGAAAACGCGTGTCATTTAATATTGTCTGTAAATCATTTTATTAGTTTTCTGGAAAGTAAGATTGTTTACAAGTTGTTATCAAAGAAACAAGCAGTGAAATGTTTTTTTTTCTACTTCCGATGGTCCGCTTAGCAACGCAGTCCAGTGCAATTGCTATGCATTCGATTTACCATAAAACAATTTTAACAAGCTTCGCACAGCGTCACGCAGGAAAACAAAAAACTGACCAATACCTTTGCCAATACGCTCCAAGGTAAAAGTGATATCTCCAGACAGCTCACTCTAACATTAGGCCTACTGGCCTCTGTTTGTTCAGAAAAACATATCTAGTAGCCTATTAGATAATAGATCATATGAAATGTTTGTAATACATTTATAGACTATGTTTGACCTCTAATACATGATATAATAAATATTATTTTATTAGAGCTACTAAACATGAGTGCATTCTGAAACGTTATTCTAGCGCAATGTATTAAAAAAAAATAAGAAAAAAAGGTGTCTGGTAAAAATTTTGGGTGGCTGGTACAATTTGGCATCTACCAGCCACTGTGGCTGTTTCTACCAGCCACCCTGTTTACAAACAATACTTAAATGAAGTATATTCCCATTCGTATTATATTTTTTTAAGCAGACCTGAGTCTTTAGTCTCTAACTATTATGTGGCCATACACTTATTGAGGTCACATTCATTCCAAAGTCTGGGCGCCCGTGCAGCTGAAGGCCCGGGATCCAATGGTGGAGTGAGAAAGATTGGCGCTGGTGAGGAGACCAGCAGAGGAGTTGAGGGATCGGGAAGGGGGCTAGTTCAGGTGGAGGTCTGAGAAGTAGAAAGAAGCCAAATCGATGGAGAGCTTTGATCGTGAGGAGGAGAACTTTGTATTCAATGCGGAATTGGATGGGGAGCCAGTGTAGATTTGTGAGGATGAGGAGGGGGCAGTGATGTGGGTGACATGATTCTGGACCTTCAATAAGTTAAAGCTTATTGAGCAGTTTGGAGGGGATACAGAGAGGATGGAGTTACTTGTCTAAATGGGAGGTCTAGACGTCTCACTTCCACCTAAACCAATGCAAAATGAATGAATGGTTTTGTAAGACACTATGGCTGAATGAGTATCCCAAATGACTTTTGGGATACCAAATTCCCCCTCCCATACCAAAGCAGCTCCAGACCAAACAGGTCTTTTCACTGATCGACCTTACATTTAACATCTAATTCAAAAATTTTAATTCAAACCTGGGAGGACAAGGGCGTTTTCTTATAGGATTACGGTGTAAACATGTAATATAACCATCCTCCACTGCAACTGCATCTGACTGACCAAAAGTATTTCTCATATGAAGTAAATAGAACACAGTCAGTCATTTCCAACAATTTGTATCCAAATTTGGTTTTCCTCTGAATATAATGGATGGTAATAAAAAACACACAAGCTTTGGAGAGAGCTTTCGAGTCTGAAATACCTATCCAAAGTTTTTCTATTTATCTCTCTTTTTCTCTCTCTCACCTTCAGGAGTAAAATCCTTCAAAGGAAAAACAAAACGATAATAACGGCATATGATAAGTGAAAACAAATCACCAAACTATAGGTCACAGTCGTACCTTTCATCTGAAACCTAAATCAGCAGTAACCACACACATATACCAACTCACTGAATCTTTCCATGTACTGTGGTTAAAAACCTTCAAAATGAAAAATTTTCTTCACCTTATGACCAATATTACAGAGTGGGAGAATAATTGAATTTGTCCTGACAAGACGGCAGGTCAACAGCTTCATGTTACAATACAGGTGCAGCTCAAAAAATTAGAATATCGTGAAAAAGTTCAATATTTTTTGTCACTCATTTCAGAAAATGAAACTCATATATTATATAGATTCATTACACATAGAGTGAAATATTTCAAGCCTTTATTTCTTGTAATTTTCATGATTATGGCTTACAGCTAATGAAACCCAAAATTCAGTGTCTCATAAAATTAGAATATTTTGCTTTAACATATTTTTAAAGTCTGGGACCAATCAACATCAAAAGACTCTCGATATCTTATTTTCAGGTACTGTTACAAGCGATACTATAACCTCTCTGCATTTGAACTGATCTCTATGGGAATTGGGGGGTGAGACTAGATTCAGCTGTAAATTACACTGGTACAGTATGGAACACATGGCTGGCTAAATGGCTGTAATTCATCAAGGGTCTGAGCTATCGAACGAGCCCCAAACCATCACTCTGTTGCCAGATATGGAGTAGATGTGGATGGATCACTGCAAGGGTTATTTCTCCTGATTCATTTTCCTATAGAACTCTATGGGGAAAAAAGTCAGGAGAAACAACCCTTAAAGGGATCCATCCACATCTACTCCATATCTGGCCGCAGAGTGATGGTTTGGGGCTCGTTTGATACCTTAGGCTTAGACCCTTGATGACGTACAGCCATTTCGCCAGTCATGTGTTCCATACTGTACCAGCGTAATTTACAGCTGAATCTAGTCTTACCCCCCAATTCTCATAGAGATCAGTTCAAATGCAGAGAGGTTATAGTATCGCTTGTAACAGTACCTGAAAATAAGATCTTGAGAGTCTTTTGATGTTGATTGGTCACAGACTTCAGGAAGTAACAGCATGCAAAGGATATGCGACCAAATATTAAATATGATACTTTAAAAATATGTTAAAGCAAAAATATTCTAATTTTATGAGACACTGAATTTTGGGTTTCATTAGCTGTAAGCCATAATCATGAAAATTACAAGAAATAACGGCTTGAAATATTTCACTCTATGTGTAATGAATCTATATAATATATGAGTTTCACTTTCTGAAATGAGTGACAAAAAATATTGAACTTTTTCACGATATTCTAATTTTTTGAGCTGCACCTGTAGATGTGTGTTGATAGTACCAATGGAGGTCGGTTGGGGGGATTTAGAACTCAGGAAGTTGGCATCATGGGTGATGCGTTATGAGGCGAGCCGTCATTATTGGAGGATAACCCACTTATGTATCATTCTAGACTACTAGTGAAACTACTATCGATGTTCTACATTGAAAATGTGCACCAATTCCCAGCTCCTAATTTACAAACGTATTAGCCAGCTACTAACACAGATCATTAGTTTTGTCATTAAACGATATCAACTAACACTGAGACTAAGTTGGACTTTCACGGAACCGCCAACTTGTTATAATTGTGCATGCAGACCAAGGGATGAGATTGCAATCACAGACCCGAGGTATAGTACTTTCACGGACCCCAGGTTGAAAATACAGGTTCTACATCCTTAACAGGATAAGTCAGGCAGCAGGCCCTGGAAAACTGCTTTTGTACTCATAATAAAAGGACTACAAAATGACAAACTCAACCTGCAATCTCTGACTCATCATGACCCTGGATTTACATGGGCATAGACTTATATGGGCATCTTGTTACATGGGTATGGTTTGACATGGACATAGACTTATATGGGCGTCTCGTAACATGGGTATGGTTTGACATGGACATAGACTTATATGGGCGTCTCGTTACATGGGTATGTTTTGACATGGGCATAGACTTATATGGGCCTCTCGTTACATGGGTATGGTTTGACATGGACATCGACTTATATGGGCTTCTCGTTACATGGGTATGGTTTGACATGGACATAGACTTATATGGGCCTCTCGTTACATGGGTATGGTTTGACATGGACATCGACTTATATGGGCTTCTCGTTACATGGGTATGGTTTGACATGGGCATAGACTTACATACGCGTGCACTTAAAAACTTTCTATCATTACATTGAAATGCAGGGGTCATCTATGCTGTACCAAGCTGTGACTGTCCAGACTGGAAAACCAAAACAAGACACAAACTGATAAAATAAAATAAAAAACATTTATCATAAAAAGCGTATCAAATATAGCATTTGGGAAAAATAAAATCCCTCTGCCTCTATCTGATGTTAGTGTTAGCTATCTTATGACAGTTTATGGATATTGGATGGACGATAGAAATAATAAAAAAGGCAATTTCACCTGACTTTCAAAAAGACAAATTTGGATGTCACTGCCAGAGCACTAGAGTACCGTCAAGGCTAGAAAATGCTTGCAGATTGTTAAAGCCGCCTCTCTTGGATCCTCTCTTGTGCTCAGCTTACTTTATGAAATTAAGGTGTGCTAATGGTGAAGTACATGAACAACTGCCATTGTATTAGATATAAAGAGACATGAGATCAGATCATAGCCTTTTGTGTATAAAACAATTGTTTTGTACAGTATCACCAGTTTTTTTCATTTTTTTCAGGAGTGGGTGTGTTTGCAATCTGTTGGGAAACGAAAATAATATAACCACCAAAAAAAGAGGTTTAGCTACTGTTGCATATGTATGACCATGCCTTCCTCTAAGCACTGGGTCCACTCTGTCTTTTCAGCTCCACTGAATTAAAACAAGAGGCTCTTTTGAATAATGGAGGTCCAGCTGGCTTTACATTTCAGGGTGCCACTCTAAGTCACCGGTGTGCTCGTGTTCTCTCTCCCCCTCGAACGCGGCCTACGGCTTCTTTTGCATTTCGTACGGAAGCCCCAGCACGCACTCTCCACTCTCCCAATCGTGGAGCAGACTAGGATGTCAAGATGTCAAATCCTCAATGCTAATTGGTACCGCTGTCCTATAAACACCAAAACACGCTCACGAAATAAGCAGCTAATGCTGACTTTGGTATTCTCATTAGCTTTTTGCAAAAAAAAACATCATGACAGCTCCTGTTTGGACTCTGAGAAAGAAATGCAGAGCGGCTAATCCGTCTGCTCCTTCGAACACTTTTGAAGAAGCTGTTAAATGGCCAGCCTTTTCTTGCCCCTAGTCAACAGGCCAAACAAAGCTAGTGCCGCCTTGTTGTTTTGGCCCCTGTGTCTCCATATGGTATCCAGAGCAAACCCTGCTTCAAAGAACCCTATTCATCCCTCCTTTCAGTAGCAGCCAGAGAGAAGCATAGTCGAGCAAAGGGAAGGTCTGCACCTTACTCCTTCAGAGTATGCAAATGACTCTCAAAAGAAAATGACCGAAGAGGGTCTAGACATTCAATTGTTTTTTTTATTTTTATACAAAACTTCAGACGGATGAATAGCAATCTGATTTGTGACACGCTGAAGTACAATGAATAAACCTTTCAGGTCTGCTGTCCAAAGTGTGCTTTCATTCTCTTCTACTTTTGAAAAGAAAAGTGGACAATGTAGATGAGATTTCTTTAGTTATCTCTATATTGATTTTAATGTTCAGAAAGGCACCAGCTCATGAATCTTTAAAGTATACACATTTGTGATGTAGATTCAAACAGTTTCTAAATATTTCGAAGGTAAATGAGATCATACACTGTTAGAAATAGATGTACTGTAGGTTATTCTGTGTCTGTGGGGTTAGTGTCCAGCAATACCTTTTTTTCTATTATTATCTTCTGGGTATTAAACCATAGTCTGTGTTTTTACACGCAGTGCTTCATACTTGCCACCCAGTCTCCATCCATAATCTGAATTTTAAAACCATTGTCTGTAGTCAATTTTTGTGCTTTTAATTTAATGCTTGCCTCCTTTTCAAATTATTTATATATATATATATATTTTGTATTCCATATTTTTCTACTCTCCTCATTGTCCAATGGTAATTGTATCATCCTCTGTTCATTTGGAGCAGCAAAAGCTGACAAAAATACATTCAACTTTTAGTTTTTTTTTCTCTTTTAACTCTGTGCTCTACCTGCTGAGATGTGTAGTTATTACACCAGATGATTGTTCACTAGCACAGGCACAGATTAAATGCACCTGTTCACAGGAGTTGCTTTAGCGTGAAGGAAGAATAGCCTGTAAACAGAATCCATTCCTCTCTGCGTGAGTCTGTGGCCAATTTTGAGTTACCATGGGCCGGATGGCTACAATGAGCGCTGATATGGTTACGATTCAAGCTGGGCCATTTTGTTGTGCATAATCCTGTCACCATATTTTCAACATTTACAAAATGACTTTTTGGTTATCATGACCTTCTTCAAGGTGCTCTATTATGCATATCATTTATTATTATGTGAACATTTGACATAAGTAACCTTTTTTTATCCAAAAAAAAATATTTGGTAGTATACACTGTATTGGGCGCAGTCATGCTTCTTCATCATCTTGGATACTAACTCAATTCCGCAGTAGCAGCAGTGGGGATCCGTGATCAACCTTGATTAAATTACAGGCTACTTTTGAATGTATTGTTAAATTAAAACTGAGAGTTAATGCCTTAAAATAGACAGGCCTAGTCTCTACAGTTTCACTTCAACACACAGATCAAAAGAAGTTGATCTGGCAGAGAAGGTCAACCTTCTCATGAGCATGGAGACACACTATGGAAAGGGTGCCATGAACCCTACATTATCAAAGTGCACAAAGCATAGGCCTATGCAAAACATCTTTAAATAAAATGGTACGTGTGAACCTCTTTGGATTATTAATCCTATAATTGGGCGATGTCATTTGCCCCAGGCTCTCTGAATAAAAGGAACAAGTCCCTGTTTTGTCTTGACACTGCTGTTTGTAGTTCCTCTGAGGGAAAACTAAGAGGTACATCATTTGAAATTTTCATAACATTATTCTTAGAACTGAGGGCTAGTCCAAACTGAGCTCACCAAACTGTGATATTAAATATAAAAAAATAACACTTTTATGTCATTATGAGTCATAGAGAAGAATAAAAGTTTATTGAACCGCAACCATTTTTTATTTATTTATCTTTTTGCTATCCTTGGTTGAAATGGTAGCAAACCGTTTAAATAACACATGTTTAGCATACAGATATCTGTGCAAAAACGGAGACTCAGAGGTTATCCAACTGCCATGTTATCCTTAGCTTTTAGTGATTCATTTCATTAAAAGTAATCCAGTGTATTCTTAAACAACATAAGCTCAGCGATTACTGGTAAATTAACAACAAATATGTTTGCGTTTAAAAATACGAACGCAATCTGTAAGATCTGCCGCTTTCCTCCAGTCCACCTTCCTTTCGGTTCTCCTGTTTTCCCATTCCTCTTGTTCCATGTTGTGTTTTTCTGTTCACCCTGTCCGTCTAGTTCCTTGTTTGTGCAGCCGGGGCGTGGTTCCCCATTTTGTTTCTTGTTTTTTTCTCGTTATCATTTAGCCTATCACTCTCCCCCTCTGCTTACATTCCGCACGCTCTTCTAATATTCCATCAGTACTCTCACCTGTTCATCACTTTATTTAAACTCCCCAGTTTCATTCACTCGATGCCAGTTGTTTTTTTCTATTCCTCGCTCCAGCCCGTCCAGCCTGCTTCCCATCCTGTTCGCTCCTGCCCCGTCTCCTGTCCAGCCCAGTTAGTTTTGCCAACCAGTCACCAGCCCATCACCTAGCCTTCCATGTTTGTTTGCCTTGTCTTGCTTTGTTCTGAATAAATATACTCCTTGCAGAGTTTTTGCCTGAGTCCTGCATTTGGGTCCATACCAGTGTTCTAAACCACAACATAATCTTTATTTTGCTGCTCAAAGAAACTGGTGCTGCGGTGATGTGTGGTATGGCATGTGGCAGACTCTCGAGCCCAGTGTGAACCCCCCCCCATATGGGCGGGGGTTCAATTCTTTGCCATAGCACTTTTTCAGCTTGTGGTACATTCTCTATCTGTTGCCTTCTCTGTTTTTTTTTCTGTCTGAATTTTAAAAATATGAAAAAAAGAAATATGAAAGGAATGTGGACTGTCCTGATTTTCTGTTTATTAAAAAAAAAAACAGTGTTGTTCGATTAATTCTGGCACTATGACAAATGATGATAAAGAGAAGCAGATTAGCATGTTCCCTTTTAGAATAATTTTAGAATGGATTGCTAAACGGGATCTACACAGCGAGTACATTATTGCTTGAAACTAAAGTGGCCCTGGGGATCTATATTTCTTTAAATTACTGCAGGTACTCAGCGACTGCTTCATTTTCAGTAGTAGAGTGATTATGCAGCCAGGAGCCCAATCCCTTTCCCTCAACTCTTGGGGGTGAAAAAGAAAAATAAATCTTTCATAATTCTATGGCCAAATCTGGTACCTGTGATGGACACGGTTTTAAAATGGCTGTGATATGGAATGGGATGGGGAGTTGTGTTTCTTGTGATGTAATCCGCACCATGCGTAATGACCAGGGTTGGCCATTTCTCAACGTAACGATGGTCCACTCAGGTAACAAGGGGAGAGTGCCGGTTGCACCCAAAGTTTTATCTTTATGTCTGAAATGGAATTGATTCAAATGTAATCGCATTCCCCAGATGCATGGCTATATAGATTTTCTATGAGCAGGACAGACTCAAAATGATAAAGATGTATCTTCCATTTCCACTCCCTGACACTTGTAGGCAGTTGGTTTCACTCTGTGTATTTGTTTGATTTACAGTATAGTGCCAGTGAAGTGCTCCCTGCATTCAAATGTGTTTTCTTCTGCAAGTCGTTCTGCAAATTCAGAAAAAAACTATATTTATAAAATCAATCCTGACATATAGATATGTTGGGTTAAATTTTATTTAAAAAATAATAATAATAATAAAAACTCCACTTTAATCTCTAAGCATATGAAAATCTGACATTTAGTGCATCAGAAATCTGGAAGATCGGTAAACAGGGGGAAACATTCTAGCTCAGTCCTGGCACTTTAGAAGTACTTACTCATACAGTACATACTCATACTCATTTTAAAAGGCACCCATCTTCCTCCATAAGCCTGAGGAAGTAGACCTGCTGTATGGTGGCCTGTCATTCTTGTACGCTTTGCGCTGATTCTATTCAGTATTCTACTCTAGATAGGTAGACTTCAGGGAGTGCCAGGACGCAGGTAGGTGGAACATGCCGTTGAAATTAGAAGAGGATGACTTTGTTAGAAGATGTTCTTCGTCAATGTGCACCTACAATCCCATACCTGGACAAGAGTTCTGAGGAGACAGGCTTTTTGAAGTGGATGCATATGATTATCTCACAGATGTGCAGAGGTCGTTCCATGGCAACCAAACATAAAGCACTATGAATAGACACTACACAGCCCAAACCTGTCATCACACGCATATTTTACCGCCATGCTCAGTGAAGGGAGCTAGGATGCGGAGCGCTCATCCTAATTTAGCCAGGATATATAGGAAATAAAGTCACTCTCTGGCTTTATATTCCTGCTGTTGTTGGACACTGCAGGACAGACTGTTCTCAATGCTTTTTCCTCTCCTAAATGCATTGATTCTTTTCATTTTTGTATTTTGCAACAAAAAGCATGACAAATAAAGTTTAAAAAACATTCTGCTCTGGAAATCAAAGTATAATTTGCTCTGATGTCAGTGGATGGCAGACAAAGGATTATGGGAGCTTTATGATCAATAAAAAATAGAAGCTTCTCTGAAAGGCGTTATTTTCTCTCTCTCTCTCCGCTCAAACTCTCTGGACTCAGACAAACCGAACGAGTATTGACCAAAGGCACACACAGAGACACGGGAGGCACAGGCTCCATTGTGATTATAATTTGCATTGACATGGTTCCAATGGCATGTCCATTACAGTGAGATTAAATTGATGACGGTGACAGAATGGGACGTGGATCCCATTTGCGCTCAATGAGAGAACAAAACAGACATCCCCTCTGTAATTATTCTTCTGAGCTGCCTTCATTATCCCAAAAAAAAACGGGTGAATGTTCGAATGTCATATGAATGGCGTTCACACTAAAATGGGATCTGTAATAATGGCTGTTGAATGCGTAGATAATGTCTGACTAAGCCCCACCACCCACCCCTCAGCATATTACTGATGAAGGCCTACGCCTGACCCCTAGAGATGACGGTTTCTTTTGAAAGCGCTTATGGCAGCGGCGTTTTGTAATTAAAGCTCTGATAACCCTTGAGGGTGAAAAAACTGCAAAGTGACTGCAAAACTGCAAGACCACGGCCCAGAAACTTTTTTTTTTATGTTAAAAAGAAAATGGCCTCACTTTAAACTGCCCTAGGGAGAGCCCTGTGTATCGTATATCACTTCCCAGCGGTTTGCTCCGAGGTGAAGAATGTATAAGCAGTTTTGAAGCTACAAAAAGGCAGTGGTGATTAGTGATTGATTTCATAAGGCCAGTGAGTCACTTTGGAAAGAAAAGAGCCGTGACAAACAGTGTTTGTGTGCGGGCATTTATCTAGTGAACGTACTATTCAAATATATAATGCCACAACAGATCTTTCTGTTGAGCGTGATGGTTGGAGTCAGTAGACATTATATACCAAAACATTTGGCTTATATAACATGAATGGTATGCGAGCTGACAACACACCTTGCATGCTGAATTATATATGAAACCATTTAGAATAAAATATGGCTTGCTTTGGAAAGAAACGGGCCTTTTAGACATTGACTGAAGGGCTGTCATAGTGACAGATGTTGTGGATAATGCGTTTTAGACACAATGTAGGCAGTGGGGAAACAATATTGTGAGTAGGGTCCAGTTATCTTTTGACTTACCGTTTACTCGCAATTAAATTTGAGCTTTTTTTTCTTCACAAAATGTTTGGTGAATTTTGTTAATAAAAAGAGTGAGACATTAATTTATTTATAAGTCAAAGTTAAGTACAAATTGTTGACTGAATCCGGACCAATATCAGCAATAATTAATGGTGTTTCGAAAGTTTTGCCCATGGTACCAACATTTTTTAAATCTTATATTTGTCTTTTTTGGGGGGTTTTGAGCTTTCGTCATTCAGAGTGTTCACTAAATATTAAAGACCAAAACTCACCAAATGCAGGAGTGAGCAAAACAAACATCTCTGGCACTTCAGTATCAGGCACGTGTACACCACATCCTTGTATCGCAGTTTCTGTCTTCTTTCTTCCTTTTGTAACATTGCATTTCTTTGTATTCTACCAGATTGTGTGTGTTCTTTTCATACAGCCAGCTACCCCTCCTTTTCACTTAACTTGCTGAGCCGCACGGTTGCTGTGGTGAAAGACCGCACACCTGGTCTGCCCAGAGGAGCCACTATCAATAATGTATCGCATTTATAGACCACCTTTTATCTCATATATCTCTACAGAGAAGGGGGGGGGGAGGCACCTCCAACCAGCAGCAATGAGCAGGACCCCACCTGCTGCAATGTGAAGCAGGAAACACCCTCCCATCAACCCCCCCGTCGGATAAAGGACACAAGTGCTTAAGTTGGACACGCCGCACGGGAACCCCATATGTTAATATTGACTTTTCGATGATCATTCTGATGTGCCAGGTGTGTTATTTCGCAGTATCATTCCTCCGCTTATGTCTCCCACTGGCGCCCAGCACACGGGCCAATAAATCTGCCATTTATTCCGATTGAAGCGATGGGGAATTGAGTTAGGAGAGAACGCTGAGAAATCGGCAGGCGCTCGAGAGGCGGAGGGAGGTCCGGGCCTGAATTAATGATCCCCTGTAGGTTCCTCCCGAGCACATTCCCAGCCTTTAAACAAATCACACAACAGTAGTAGCCTCAAAAAACCTTTACTTCAATCTGGAGATCACCCTCTATGGCCAGTTAAATCTAATGGGGGAGGGGGGGGTCTTATGAGAAAATGTGTAGGGCCAGTTCAATGATATGTTTTTTGGGGGAGTAATATGACTACTGTCTACCCAGCAGAGCCCTGCAGCTGTCAGGGAGAAAATGATGCACAAAGACATATGGTTCGAGTGTCCTAATGACATGTATTGGCTAAAAAATATGATGGTAGAAATAAAGAATTTGACTAGCTCTCTTTTAGAGAGAGACAGGGAGTTTGGCGGTTTAGTTTTTTATGATCGCTGAGCTCACCTGTGTTTGTGAAAAAAACTAAATCGTTTTAATTATTAATCAGAGTTAAAGAGAAACCCCAGCCTGTGTCTGTATCTAGTATTTGTGTAAGCCCCCAAAAATCAGTTCCAAAAACAAGAAACCATCAGACTTCCTAAAGAAGAGCAATGTGTATTTCAAAGGCTACATTTAGTCTTGTGAATTTAACAGAAAATAAAAATAAATTAATATTGTAATTATCACTCAGAAGCTACATTTACTGGCATTCTGCATTTACGAACGCGGCACGTGTGCTCCGGAGCAGGTACTAACAAATCTCAGATACGGAAATGTTGATGAATACCAAAATACGGGCAAAAATGCAAATACGAACGATTTATGTACAAATTCGTTCTGCTCACGTTTCATGAATGAGGCCCATTGTGTGCAAGGTATGGCTTTATTTTCTTACAACTGGATATGTCCAGAATCAGATAGGTGACCAGGGAGTCAGAGAAGAGACCAGACTTAGAAAACACAGGGGGTCATTTTTGATGACCCGCACAGGGGTTCTTTTAAAGCTGGCTTACTCCAGACAACACTGATGAGACCTAAAGCCTCAGAGCCGGCAGTGCATTAATAGCCCATGGCCGCCGTTCAGTGAAGTAGTCGCATCGCTGTTTGCCTTCGACCGTTTCAATTCCGCACCGTTGCGAGACCTGCGATTGATTCCATCAAGCTGCGTGTGTCAGCACTGGCTTTCCAAGAGCAGGCGTGTCACAGAGCACAGAGCTGTGTGTTTATAGTATGTGTCCTAACGGCTGGAGCCGCAGCCTGTCCAGTTCTGCCCAGCAGTGGCACTAATGTGTCCATAAGGTTCGCAGGCATGTTGCTGCCACACATTGCTAGCGGATGAAGTATATTTATACAGTGGTTGGCAGTTGGTGGTTGGTCTTTCAGCTGTGTCCATATCGTAAGTAATCAAAAGTATGAGACAAGTGTGTCTTCTAGCAACAACATGTAATTCTAAAACCCCAGAGAACAACACAAATGTATGCAATAATATATAAATGTTTATCTCACATATGGTTGGCTAAATACAGCTCAAACTGATAGTTATGTCACACCTGCACAAGCATGCTGTGTAATAAATCCAGGTGCTTCATTCTCATTGTGTGTTCAGTCTTAGGGCTCTATTTTCCGGCTGGCACATGTCAGGTGGCGAGCCAGCGCATCGGCGAAGGGGCATTTTCGGCATGGATTTTCACCCTCCTGAGCCCGTTTGACTCCCCGTGCGCCGAAGTGGGAGGAGAGCCGCTGCGTGGGTGTATCAGTCCATGGCGAATTGCTCATTTCGGGGCTTTCCCAAGCAATGCATGCATGATCATTCATAATCTATTCAAAAGCCAATAAACCATTTTCGTGGATCATATGCCGTCTGATCTGACTTTAATATAAATCCCCCAAAGAGGAAAAATGCATACTTTGCATTTATAGTGCATTTTATTTGTTTTTTTTACGTTAGGCTGATTCCTGTATGTAATTATGTTTTTAATTGTTTATGGCTGTTATTATACTGCAATGTGGTCCCAGGGGTTGGCTACTGTATTCCCTTCATTTTTTTTTTACACTCGTCTGTAATGAGTAGATATAAACGCAGCTGTGCGATGCTGATGTGGACACTAATATTTGTAGTATTGTAGTATTTGTACCTTATTATGAATGGAAAGTGAAGCGTGTTTGAAAAGATTTAGAATACTCACTGTAGGCTACAAAACTGTACATAGTAGGCTAGGCTCAGTCCTATTTATGATGATCAATATGCTGCACTGTAAAAAATCTCATAAGAAAATGGTGAAATGATTGGCAGCAATGTTGCCAGTGAAAAACTATTTAATGAATGCATGAATTCTGTTATTTTACGGGATCACTATTAAATAATTAGTTATTGTCGTTATTCTACATGACTTTGACAGTGTTTTGAAAATTATTTTAAATTAAATCGATTGTCTTATATTGTAGCGATCGATGGTGCTTATTAATAAAGACATACACCCTTGGCAAGCATGGAGAGATGGATTAACTCGTATTTTTGATTTCATTTTATTCACAAATTACATTGTCCAAAGGCATGATTGAATGCTTGATTAGTGGAAATGTTTGATCATAATATCAATGCATAATGTCGCAAGGTGGGATAATTTGTTAACGGTTGTTTAGCTGGTCATTTAAAAATACAAATATACTAGTTTCTGCATGAGCTTTTACAGTATATGGTGGACTTTGTTTTATTATAATATTCTAGGCTACCACACAAAGCGACACTTTTTTCTACATAGCCTAACAATTTAGTGACAACTTGCAGAATGTATTGACTATCTATCTATTTGATGCAATCATATATTTATTTGCGATATTAATGCAAAATAGATATAACATTATCTAGATTCAGTAGCCACACCCAATGCGGCATGCGCTGCGCCATTGACTATGACGGCTCGTCGCACGCCATGTGCCAGCTGGAAAATAGAGTTCTTAATTGCAGTTTGAAAATCAAGCATTTATACAAATTTGTGTAAAAATGGATATGGTATGCCAGACGTGTTCTAATAATAAGCCTTGATAAAAGTTGGTGGACAGCGTGTTCCATGAAAGTTAGCCTGTCCCTTGTTAACATGTAATTTTGGAACGTGGAAGAATCCTTCTGAATGCTTAATGTTGCCATTTGTCATCCTTTGTCTGCAATCTGTAGAAATGAAAATTCTGCTTACAGACGCGCAGTGGCAAATGTCCAAAGAAATAACTAATCCAGTGTTAGCACATAATGCAGCCTCTTTGTTTAATTTGAGAAGTTTGTCATCATTGGTAAGAAAAATAAATAAATAAATACCTTTAAATGCATAAATAACGACCGTTCAAGTATAGGAATTAAATTCAGTACTGTTGGTACCCATCTGGCCAGCTCCTGTTTTGTGTACTAATAGCCACCAAGGTGAAATGTGAAATGCAAGGATGTCGACTTCAAAATGAACATACCTCACCTACAGCTGAAAGTTTTTTGTATTTTTCCTTACCAAAAAATGCTTATAAAACTCATAATTTGGCTTTAGGTGGAAACCAAGGCAAAATCTGATTTGCTGCTTTCTTTCTTAATAACATTAACAAATATTTTAAAACACTATCGTTAGATAATCTAAGCTTCACACAGCTCCTCTTCTGTAGTGACAGTAATTTGATTGCAACAAATATATATATATATATACCGCATATACATACTGCCTAAGTGAACTTGTTAAGTGAACACAGGCTTTATTAATCAAGCTACGTGCACGTTTCCATAAAAGGGGCGGTGTCTGCAACAACGAGCCTATAGCGATACAGCATGGGCTGTACTAGAGCAACGTATTTCTCTCTTGTGGAAAAAAAGACCAAAAATATAACGGACGGGTAAGAACATGAAACAATCATATGAGCCAAAAGCAACAGCGTTGCCTCCAACAAAGCCAGGGAGGAGATTTGCAAAAAAAACAATAAAAAATGTTCATCGTGTAGGTTAAATGTGTTAGTTAATACCTTATTCACCTTACCACTCGTAACAAATACATTTATACTCTCAGTACATTGTCATACAGTTTATTTTTAACGTGACAACTGTACATTCTAGAGCTCCTAAGCTTTAAACTTGATATAGCATGTTTAAAATCTTGCTGAAGCAATCACACCAACGTTTATTCATAAAAAGCATTTTCCGGAATGCAGAAAATCCTTTGCGGAACTCAAGAATCTTGCCCTGCAAAAAAATTCCATGATTATCCGCACAAATCTCTATGGGATCCTTTGGAATGGAGACGCCTTTTTCCAAAGCCAAGGAGTTGATTGGTCAAAGGGCGGTGCTTTTATACGTTTTAATCCGATAGCCTGAACATAACCTGCCCCGGAGGAGGTTAACCATGCAGAGTAAGTTGCCATGGCAATATATCCTGATTAAAAGTGAGTCGGCTTCGTGGTACAGCAAACCCAGGGTTGAAGCTTAAATTAGCTCGCTAACCCTTTAATCTCACTTCGTAGTACACCCCTCAGGTGTGTTAGGTTAAGATGCATCCCTGATGGCCGCTGCGGTGGTACAGCGGTAAAAGGCGCTGACTTTCAGTCAGCGCAGTTGTACTCCGAGGATCGGGGTTCGCGCCCCGGTCCTGCCATTTTCCGAGCATGGCCAGCGCCCTGTGGGAGCAGCAATTGGCGGCTGCTTCCGGGTGGGGGGAGGGCTCGGATGAGAATCGCTACGCAAAATAAGGCCCCGGGCGAGTTGGAATCACGGTCAGGAGCTTGGGGAGTCGCGCCCTGTAGAGGACGTGGCGGCCTCTTTCCTACTACCGGCTGACGGGGTTGTATAGCGGTGGTTCTCTAGCGGTTGCTACACGGGGGGAATTGAAGTAGAATAGGGGTTCAATTGGCTACTAAATTGGGAGAAAATGGGGAAAAAATCAGAAACAAATTTTTTAAAATAAAAAAAAGATGCATCCCTGATTAGAGGGGGAAAGTCAAAACCAGCAGTACTACTGGCTCCAAGGGCCAGATTTAAGCATCAATGCCTAAGGATAACAAAAATAGATATTGTGAGTGACATCCGCTGTTGTGGGCCCGTTAAAAATCCTCATATTGATAAGGGTCTAAATAAATGTTGGCCAATGTAAAAAGATTAATTTTTAACACAATGAACTACCGTTCCAGTTTTTTTTTTAAATTACAGGCTACAGTGGACTGGATGTTTTTCAAAAAATGCTGTACTTAACAAAATGGAAGTTCTGGATTGCACATTGTCTTTGTGCTTAGTGGAGGAAGGGGTTTTATGACTATGAGTAAATTAGAGAATGGAAGGCAATGCAAAGTGAAGCCAGCATCCCGCTGCCCTCCTGTTTCACAAGCAATCAGGCATTTGTTGTTTATTGATTTAATTTTATCACTTCTCAAAGCGCACATTTTTTATTGAAGAAACGTAACGGCTCATACTGTACGTCAGCATTTACAGCGAGAGATGCATTTCGGGATCTTATTACAAGCTTAACAAGAATGAAGGCTGGAAAATATAAGAACTAGACTGTTAATCACATTTCTGCAGCACAGTCAGACACAAACCAAATCAGATTCTGCTTGAGCCACAGCCAGGCAATATCCCAAATAATGTATTGCCTGAGAAAGTAACAAACAAGAGATAAATACATTCATTATTTTATTGTTCAACCCTACTGACCAGCCTTAGCCAGGCCAATCTTAAAATTTTTTTTTTTAGCAATTACAAACTGCACATTTTAACCAGCTTACGCTTCCTGGACCAACTAAATATTTGTATTGCACTCAGAGAAATTGACAGGTAGGAGAAACTATTGCACTGGTGTGATTCTGAGTGCCAGGCAGATGGGCCACGTGCACTGAATGTTCTCAGTGTATGCCACTGGCTGACTTCAAAGCCTGCTTTGATTCCGCTCCTCAGAGATTCACTTTCTCTGGATAGATATACATCCATTTACTGCTTCTTTGTATCTGAACGCAAGGCAGCAGAGGGAATAGTCTCGTGGAATACCAACAATGGATCAAAGCTGGGAAGCTTAGCCACCATGGCTGCAGTCAACTGATTTGCCCCCACAGTTTCTATCTGAGGAGCAGAGAAAAATGCAGGACCTGCTTCAAACACCGGCTGTATGACGCGCAGAAGAGAGACTTCCGCAAGAAGAATAGCACATTTAGTTGCGTTATACTAACCTTGCGACACCAGCCTTTAATCCAAAAGAGAAAAGCCTGGAAAACAATCACTCGAAAAACAGATACGTTGCAACAGCTCGGGGGCGGTGCTCTTTGGTCAGCTGCTTCAATTGACCAATTGTAGAAAAGCAGGTGTTCGACAAAAGGAAAGTGTTGCAGGGGAAAACGTCTCTTTCGGCAGTGAGATTTTTTATGCAAAGGTGCTGTATTGGCTTCAAAAAACGCAATTTTGCAAATGATGCACATCTCTTTAATGACTTATTAAAATATCTGCCCAGATGAATAAATTTTTTTTAGTAAAACTGTTTTTGTCTTTTTGTTTTACCGGAGAATGAATGTAAATAGAGCGACAAAGTGGAGGCGGAAATCAGGGAAGCGGAACCGGATGCGGGAATCACATCCGGCCACATCCGTTATCTTCGTTTTTCAGCAAAGCCTGTCTAGACTAGCTTCATACAGTATTGTTTTGTTTTTTCTGCAGGTTTGCAATGGCAAAAAAAGAAAAGCAGAAGAGTTCAAATACAGCATGTGATATATCCCACACTTATTGTACTGTTAGGTAATATAGCCTACATGTATTTTGAAGAAAAAGTAAGTTACGGACAAATGTTGATTGAATCCAAGCCATAGTAATAAGTAATAAAACAAATGACATTTTCAATAAACAATCTTTAAAAAAGTGACTGGACCACTACCTATATACTTGAAAAAATAGACAATATGTATAAATGCTTTCATTAGTGGTGCTCAGTATAAATACAACTTTAATATGTGTCCCCATTGGATAACGCATACGTTACCATGCTAATAAATACAACCTTAATATGTGTCCCCATTGGATAACGCAAACGTTACCAGGGAAATAAATACAACCTTAATATGTGTCCCCATTGGATAACGCATACGTTACCTGGGAAATAAATACAACCGTAATATGTGTCCCCATTGGATAACGCAAACGTTACCTGGGAAATAAATACAACCGTAATATGTGTCCCTATTGGATAACGCATACCTTACCAGGGAAATGGAGACAGAAAAGTGAAGGCTGGCGAGCCGATAACAACCATCTTTAGATGGATTCCCTATACATTGAGAAAATATGCCTCAATTTAATTTTAATGATGGGGTCCTTTTCTCTGTGCAATGTGCAGTGGGACTGTGTCTGAGTTATAATAACAATAATGGACTCTATTATGCAGCTCCCTTCATACAGACATGCGTGAGACCGCTGAACACTGCATTGAACAGCAGGCATTAATACCAATTTTGAATGCAGGGGAACATAATAAATGTGTCCTTCAAAGCCTACCAGCACAGTACAATGACACTTTTGTCAAGCTGGAACACTTTTTTTTTTTACACAAATATAAAATAATCTTAGAGTTTGTATTATTCACCCATGTAAACCAAACAATAATATAATAAACAATACGTGTAAGATGGTATCTAATACTGACGCAAAAAGTGATTTTCTCTAACACTGCATACCCTCTTGATGACTCCAGTTTCGTAATGGGGTGATTTTGTTGTTCATTGAGAGAGACAATTATGCAACAAATCATATCATATTGTCAAGTAGAGTTGCTTGTGATATTTCAATAGTGTCATGAAAATACGTAGAACTTGTGAACTAGTTTACATGAATGTTTATTTAGACAAGTCTGCCTGTTATTGAGCATTTTTTATTTCAGCGTGGTGCTTTTCAGTATTGACATCATACCAATTGCAGATCAGAGAGTTTTAAAACGAGAGATAATGCACGTGTACTGTAATAAATAATAATAATAAAACGCTTCAATGTCCACCACAACAACATGGCACACATTTAACATTTATATGTTGTACAGTCCTGTGTATTGCAATACACTGCAGAGTGCATCTACAGAGAATTTAATTTGACATTTTATTCTATATGTGTCCAATTGTGATCAGAAATGACCAACAGAAAGTGGCCTGTAAATATTAACACGAGGACAGTCCTCACCACAGCCTGGCTAAGACCAGTAAAAATAATTTGAGTCAACAAATATCTTGAAAGGCAATATCGCTCCCAATATGGGCCGCGGTGGTGCAGTGGATAACACTGTCGCCTCACAGCAAGAAGGTCGCCGTTTTGAATCCGTGCTGGGTGTAATTTCTAAAATTGTGTGCCGATTGTATTTTCTCCAGGTACTCCAAGCATGTGTGACCACTGCCCAGGCAACCTACCCTGTATAAATAAAATTGAATAAATAACAGTTTTATTGAAAAATAAAACCAGAAAATATTCCCAGACCCAATGAATATGTTCCACCGTTTTCCGATCCCCCCAAGCCCCTCCCTCATCCCAACTTCCCCCCCTCCCTTGGGATCTAAAAGAAATAATAATTTTGCACCTGAAAGAGGTTGAACAGCAGGTAGCGACATTCTCTCAAGGGGAATCATGAATAAAGATGAAAAATGAAACGTCACGTGGCGCCGCATGTGTGGCAGGTAGACCGCAGTACTCCCAGGCTCCCTGTGGGGTGCACAGAGTGACACCTTCTCGCTCTCTTCTCCCATAATGCACCTGACTGTGCTGTCTTTTACCGTGAGCGACTGACAGAGACTCCTCTTTAAAGAAAGCCCTTTTTTGTCAAGGTTGTAGCTTTGAGTCTGAGGAAACCCCAACTGCTTTACTGTTATTATAATTAAGAAGCTGTGTGAATATATTGCACAACTTGTACAAACATAAGCTGTGTAAGACACCCCAGATAAGAAGTAATCGCAAGTAAGCTAAGGTATACCCATGTATTGACAGGGATTTTTGTAGTCATATGTTTTGGGTGGTATGGGGAGCCACCTGGGGGGTGGTTCACAAAGCAGGATTACTGAGTTGGCTATATAACTGCACTGAATAAAACCCAGAACCTATACAAATATGGAAGTAAACCTAGCTGTTCTGGGTTATCCAGCTAACTCAGTAATCCTGCTTTGTGATATAGGCCCCAGGTATGTGCTACCTGTTTTTGTGTATAACAACAATAACAACCATCATAATCATAACTATCATCATCAATAGAAATATTAATGAAAAGACTAAAGCCACAAAGAAGTGTATTGATGGGCTGTAGCTGTGTGATTATGTGCGTGTTTGAGGAAATAAATGCACCTAGTTTGTTGTCATGGCTTCAGTCTGCCAATGCTCCACTCTGGGTTGTTACGCTGGTTATCGCTTATGCCAGCCGGAAAAATCTGCACGGCGGTTTACAGCTTCGTTCACCTACACAAGTGAGAGAGGCAGAGCAACGTGAGCGCGGACACACAGGCACTCCGGCGATAACAAACAGGCCAAGATGTGAACTTATCTTTAATCATCCAGAACCCGCTCTCTGCTTTCACACCGTTAACAAGCGTGGCAGTTTACACAAGGAACTCCAATGAAGTGCATAATGAAGAAAAAAATGAAAATCTATGAGAAATAAAATCTAGTTGTTAGAAAAAAAAGAAGCCTGATATCTTTCTCAGCGTAAAGCTGCAAAGCCTGTTAATAAAATCGTACAGGTTCAGGCCCATTAACAGCTAAAAGGTAAATGCTCTGACTCCTCTATTCATAGCTCACTGGCTGCCATTGGGACTCATGTGCCCGAAAGTCCTTCACGACCCACTTTGTTCCTGTTGGGATCTGTGTAAGTGGCAGACACCAGGCCTGGGATTCTGAGACTCCACCTCCTGTCATCCGCGACGTCGCCATCCTGTCGGGGACAGGAAATTAGTTTGACCTCCTAGGTTGTTCAACCTGGCTGTTTGAGCTGCAATCTTTTCAATTAAAAAAGTGCCTATCTCGTTCTAGCTTTCTTCCCGGAGCAGGATGTTACGCGCGATCGCTCTCTATTTTTTCGGTCGATTAGGAGACAGACTGTACTCTAAATGGCAGGGCTTGTAGGGACCGTGGAAGTGCCAGTGGGAGCAGTGTGGGGGTCGGGGGCTTCTTGATGCCTCTCATGGGGACGATCTGTGTAGCTTTAATCATGTCCAGGAAATAGCCGCTGGGGCAGGAAGTTTAGCGTATTAGCATGACAGGACAATTCTGGACTGAAGTGCAAAACGTGACCACGCCTTTTCTTATTCCTTAAAAGTTTTTGATTTATTTTCCCCATCCTCAGTTAAGAATTAGCCAGCTTTTCTTCTCAAGCCGCTGCTTTGCCACCTCACCCACACAAGGAGCGCTGCATATAGAACTGAACTCCTCTAATGCACCCATCCAAGAGTCAGTGACAGTGTCACACAGAACTACAGGCGAGCTAGCGCTGATTGGAGGATTTCTCAGTGATGACAGTGGGGGAATGCCAGAAGACTGCATATAGCAGAGACCCAAACAACCCTGATTAACACTCCAGTTACAAAACAAGAGCAGTCTCATACATGATCACACATTTAAATATTTCATCTGGAAAGCTTCTAACCAGCAATATAACTAATGAATGTAATATGAACTAACAGTATAAAAATTTGTGTTATGAGGGTACCTGATGCACCCAGAAAGCACCTGCCACAAGTTCAATCACACGTTTTGTTTTAAAGTGGCCATAAGGACTACCTAAAACAGTAGAGATCCTACCTAAACCATTCCCAATTGAAATGCAATTTCCTAGCGTGTTCTATTGAGATTACAAGAAAACTATGTTGAGGAAAAACTTTAAGGCCAAGAGACTGGGGATTAATATTGGGGTTCTTTATATACACAATGTGCTTGAGCTCAGGATTAATATATTTTATAAAACAGTTTTTCTGAAGAAATAAAACATTGCTTGGTTGAAATTGCATGGTGCAGGTACACGGTCAGATATAATCATTATTAAAATTGCTGTAGATGTATTGATCTTTAAAATACAGAGGGGAATGAAAACATAATATAATCCTTTGAGAGGTTTAAACCGAGGCATAATCTCAGATGGGAGGATTTCCAGAAAGCCATCCATCTGACACATTTAGCTCACAAAAACCTTCCAAAAAAATATTCTGAGCGATAAATACCACTGTGAGACAATATGTTCATTTTGGATCTAGACATATGTGGGCCAAGTACCAAAATTAAATCTCCTTTGAAAATAACTGGAGAATTGGATAGTTGGAGCAGCTTAATCTTAGATTTAGAAAGACTGAGAGTTAAGTTAGGTGTGCTTACCTGACATATAGATAACATGGTTCAAGTGAATAAAAAGGATGAGTTCATCAGTCCACATAAAATGAATCATAAAATTATGAATACATTTACAATGCAGGAAATTGAGACATTTTTTATTGAAATTATTCAAATATAAAATTGTAGCAAATCTCTAAGCAAATGGACACACAATTTTCAGTCCAATGCTGTAAAATATAGGTCTACATTTATAAAGTGTTTTTATTAGATAACATAAATGGGTAAAAACAAACTACTCATAGATAAACACTGATTTGTGCTCGCCAGCACTGATACTGTAATGCTTGATTTATAGGGCATGCAGGGCATCTTCCATCTACATCCTTACACCTCCAGGACTCCCAAGGTTGACACCTGCCATGCAAGGTAAACAGTGTAGCTGTGGAATACGTGTACGGACTATCACTATCCCACAGCTTTCACAAGCTGTTTCAGGGCTTTTTATGACAGCTAGCAATACAAATGATCCTCGCCAATATAAGTAAAGGTAGTCTCACTTTACTTTACTTGAATTTAGCAGATGTATATTGCAAGAGAGATAGCAAGCGCAAGAAGTGCAAACTCGATAAACTTGTCAACTACCAAATATTATGACTAGGTAAAAGTGGCACAGAGGGTCAAGTTGAAGGAGTTCAGTTTGTGTGGGTCTTCATTCTGCATGGAAACATCGGTCCAACATTTTGGGTGTTCTGTCACCACCGATGGACCAGAAGAAACAACAAACGTGACCAGGAAGTGCAAGCTCAGAGAGGGAGGGGGGAAGGGGGGGGGGGGGGGGGTGAATCAGATGTCCCAAGGTTGCTGACTGGAGGGGTCTAGCTGGTGTGTAACGCTATAGTCTGAGGATATGCTGAAGGAATGTCTGCTTGGCAGCCTGGTAGGCTAGAATTAAAGTTTTAAATTTGATATAAGTAGTTATGGGTAGCTTGTTGAGGGCATTGGTTGAGAACATCTCAGTCTTTGGCAGGCAATTTTTCATCCAGCTCAAGATGTCATTCAGGCAGGCTGAGATGCATGAGGAGACCTGCAGGTCAGGTGATGGGAAGGAAAGAAAGCCTTGTGTCATCGGCATAGCAACGATTATGACAAGCTGTGAGCAGCAATGACAGGACCAAGGGACTTGGTGCTGTTGGCCATACAACGTTTTGGATATTTTTATGTTTTTAAAGAGCACAAGTGTGTGTGGTTTGTGTATATGTGTTTCTACACATAAAACACATGATATACTGTAAATGCATGCTACAAGCAAACATCCATTCCACAGTATAACAGTTGGCTAACTACGTAAATTCTTAAATTTATTAAATATATTCTTCCCTAAAGCCTGACATTTAGTTTAAAGAAATGTAGTCCTGTCAAATGATACCTGTAGTGGTAGATTTTCCAGGGAAATAATAACTCACATCAGTGGTTAGAAAACATGAGTGTTTTCACACACTGATGAAGCCCCAGAAGCTCTCAGTATGTTCAAATTTTTTATCATATTTTTTCTGATTTACCAGTGATGTACAGTGGGTCATTGTAACTTGTGGATAAAGCTACCTCGGGCAATGCACTGGGAGACAAAAAATAAACTGAATTTACATATAAATTGGGATTCTGTAGCAGTACAAAGATAAATAAATTCCACCAGGAAAACAATAGAGGGTTTTGTGCGTTGAGAGACTTTCGCAGATCTAAGAAGGTCGCTGAAATGTTTCTGGGCCTAAATCCCTCTGACCCAGCTGCCTGTTCTTTTCAGTCGCTGCTTTGCCATTCACACGCGAGGAGCGTGGCAAAATAAATCAGGCGGACGGCAGCAGTGCCGGACGCAGTTTCCGCGATCCCTCCATCCTAATGGCAGGAAGTGCAACGCGGCCGCGCTTAAATCACGTTAGTAACCTCCACCCCCCCCCACCTAACTCTACTCTCTCAACCCCCCCCCAAGGGCTTTTAAAAGAGCTGTCTCCCCTCCCCCCGCTCAAATTGAGCATTCAGTTATTAATCTCCCAGCTTGTCTCCGGTGCAGGAGTTTGTTCTGGACAAATGGCACAGCGTGCTTTTTGTTCGCCTCTCTGTCTCTCTCTCCTCCTCCCTCATTCTCCAGTGAAAGGTGTGGGGAGGGTGGAGGTGGTGTATTCAGACAGTGAATGATAAATAGCTCATCCCCATGACGGGGGGGGGGGGCTGATGGAGAGGTGTGTTCGGGGGGTTGCGCTGGCAAAGCTGGCTGTAAAAACACGGCCCCTGAGGTTTCACCCGCGAGGCCGTGCAAGGTGTCGCCGACGGCGTCTCGGCGCAGCTGGACACACTCGTGCCACTTTCCCCTGGCAAGCAGCCGGTGGTCTGTGCAAACACACTCCCCCTCACACGTTCTTTCATGCCTTGTTGTGATTTTCCCCAGCCTCGATCTTAAAATTAGCCTCAGAATGCATGACCAATCGAGAGACGATTTCCCATGTGAACAACTCGTGAGAAGGGACATAAGAATGCATTAGTGTTTTTATACCACGGTAAGGACTGAGTTAAATTTCTCCACAGTGCCCTGCCATTGAATTACTATGGTTGTCTCTGACGCTGTTTTTGTTTTTGTTTTAGATTTTTGCAGTGGCTGCACATTTAAAGCCGAAAACTCAGTCTACGCAGAAAAACAGGGTCACCTGTGCCTTCAAAGACGCTTACATGCTGCACCTGTGACTGCCGTCACGGAAACGCTGCGAAAGGCCCTTCACTAATGGAGGCATATTAACAGCAAATTGAAAATAAAGGTCAAGAGAAATGGCTTGTGACCCTAATGCTTTTCTGTTTATTAGCTCTCCGTCCACAATCTAACAAATCACCGTCCCTAGAGCATCGCGGCAGCAGTGCAAATATTAAGCTCATAAGGCTTGTCCAGAGCCACTTTCAAATGTCATTCTGTGATGTCAATATATTGATTATATGCCAGGAAAACAAATTCCCTGCTGCCAGGAGCCAATAAATTGGCTCCAATAACCAGAAACCCTAGATTATTTCACTTACCATAGTTTACCATGTTGGCAATAAATGGACCGCTACTGAGAAAAAAGCAGCCGCTGCGCCCATTGCAAGATCACCGTTTTTATTTTATACTCCAAGTGGGGCTATTTAATTGCTCAGACTTTCATATGAATACAAAACATCGACCGGAAGCACAATACAAAAGTGTGCGCTCATCCTTTTACTTTGATGCAGTTCATTCCCTATCTATGCTTCAGCGAGGAGATGTCAAGGGAGAAACCTGCTTGCTGATGAACATCAAACAATTGGCAACGATGAGTAAATCCATTTTTAACCCATAGTTAATTAATTAGTTTTGAAACCTACCTTTGTGAAATTGGCTATACGAATACATTTTTATTAGAGAATGCTAATAAACAAAAATGATTATTATAGCTAGTTTCACAAAGGCAGGTTTCAAAACCCATTAATTAACTATTCAGGGTTTGAACATGTGTTCAATATAAGAATCACGAGTGGCTCGTTTAGCTAAAGTGTCTACCGTGAGTGAAGGCTGAGACCTATAGCTGCCCTCGTTGCAGGTTCAAGCTTACGCGATGTCATCAGCTGCAAATGACTAGCGGTCCGCAGTGGTGGGATACGATTCGCTGTGTCTCTCCAGGGGTGGGTTTACATCATTATCACAGCTTTAGCTCCTCCTTACTTGTCAGGCACCTATAGGTTCGAGGATGTGATGAGGAGATACCGCCTCTGTACTAGCACGTCTGTCCTTCTGTGTAGGGTAAATAGACACTGGCTCGTGTGTGTGTGCATAGAAGGATTGTTGCAGTTGCAAAATCCCTATCAGGTACAAACAAAGCAAAAGGCAAAATCAGTTCAAATGAAATGGCCTTTAATAATACAGTTCCATGTACCATGGCATTCTCAACTGTAACACTAATAAGAGGCATTTACAGATGCAGCCATTGTCAGTCTGCATAGTTGTCTCAATTGACCAAAAAAAACCCCATCATTTTAATTTGCCATCAGTTCAGCCATCGTTGGTTGCCAAGGCAACATCAAGTGATCCCATGTCGCCACAGCAAAAAGGATCAGCCAATGGTTTCGTCTCTCATCCAGAGGAGGCTGATGAGACCTGTGCTTTTGGCATGGCTGCATAAGCATGTGGGACAGCAAGATGGGGAGCAGGGGGTACATCCCCAGAGAAACTGGACAGCCAATAGAAAACAAGTAACCTGGACGAATCATTCCATTTCATTTTGCATGAGATGACGATGGCGTCAAAACCACTGCTACCATGCTCATGGATCACGGAGAGTAGAAAAACAACCGGTCATGCATCATCTATTTTTTGAATAAGTAAAAAAGCAATACCTAAATAAACACCACCAAATACCTTCTTTTTTTTTTATACAAAGGTAGAAAAATAGAAAGGTCGTTGTCTTCAACATTCTTCTTTTTTATCTTGACGGCTGAAACTAGGGCGATCCATTTCTATTTAAATAATAAAAGTTTATTCGCACAAAGTGCTAACATAGAAGTTTCTCACAATGAAAATGAATGTTTGAAATACGTGAAATGTATGGATATTTTCTGCACTGCATGATTTAGAAGAGCAATGCAATTTGGGCAATGCTGTATATATGCTGACTGCAAAATTTTTCATATAAGAAAGCAACAGTATTTACATATACAATTAGATTTTTAAATGAAGATTCAGAAAAATTATTTTCAGACTCCCACGGTACTAATCTAGTTCTCTAAAGTTAGAAAATGCTATATAGAAAATGCCTTCACCTTCTCTAGTGTTTATGTCAGCTGTTTATTCTAAAATGGTTTTGCATTTATTTTTAATTAAAGAAATCTGTTTAAATTTGCGCCAGTATATTTCTAACAGTGCTGTAGCACTCTGGGATTTCTTACATATTATTAACAGCAATAAATTAGCTTTTTTTGTTTACTATATTAAGATTAGGCCTGTAGCTTGTACTATCTATCTATATATTGCACTCTTGCTTTCTAGCTTGTGTAATCAGCCTATTAATCAGGTCATTACAAACAGAGTTTGCTATAGCTAATGGATTGTTTGTTTAAATAATTCAATTACCACTGTTTAAAGGCAAAATAATTAAAAACTATGTTACCGTTTTCAAGTGAACCATTCAATAATTCTGTCTGTGATAACTTTTTTTATTAGTGCATTAGAAAATTTTATCCAAGGCCTTTCTGAATTTAAAATGATAAAGTGGATGCCTGTTCAAGATACTTTCCCTTTTGTAACCCACTTCGCTTGAAAACCAAAACAGGAGCCAGCAACTCTCACTGTCTTCAGAGGAAATTCTCTTTATGCTGCATGTTCACCATCAGAGTCTGTTCTTGTTTTTGAAATGTGTAATAATTTGCATAATCAGAAGGCAGCATGAAGGAAATTCATGATGATCATGTTACTTACCCAATTGAAAGTAGGCAGCCATTTTCTGTTTAGTTTGAAACTCATATTCAAAAGTGATATAAAACAGCATTTATTGATATGAAAATTTAGATTTATGGATTTCAACTAGATTTTTTTAAAATCATCATTACTACATATAGGCAAAATAGATTTACGCGCACTAGATTTTTTAAAAATCATCATTACTGCATATAGGCAATAGATCATTACGCTCTGTGTGATGGTTTCCAGTGGTGGATAATCAAATGTGAAGGTAGGGGGATCAGAACAAGTCACTCACACAAGTGAGGACCAATAAGGGAGTATAAACTATAAATCCCAAGAAAACAATCCCTTGTAGCTAAACAGCCAAATGAAAATCAACCCATGAAAATAGGGCGAAGTCGAATATACGAGTGATAAACACAAACTAAGTCCCCAAGCTCAATACTAGCCAAACCGGCAAACTTAGAAAAGAAAAAAACACCTTCAGCACATAAGCTAAAATGGCCAGAAAAGGTAAAACAAAAATGAAACCACAAAAATGCTGTCTCAGTGATATAGCAAAGAAAAAAAAAAATAGCACAGAAAATGCTAACAGGAGGAACAAAACCTATACCTGAGAATAACACGAATAGCAAGTCCCTCGTGAACATAAACAAAGTTTAATATCACAAGGTCGCTAATACCTGGCTATACCTGACTCAATGTAATATTGAATGACAAAAAAGCACCGGGGAAGCGGAAGCGAGGAACTTAAATACCCCGCAGGTAGAAGCACAGGTGAAAAGAATAACGAGTAAGAAACGAAAAAGAAAACAATTACCCCATGAACCATGACACTCTGCAGAAATATATATTTTTTAAACTGGCGAATTTGTTTTGAATATGAATATGCACACTCGCACACACAGTCCTGTATTCATATTTTTGTGGGGACGTCTTAAACCTAACCTAGCCCTAACCCTAACCCTAGCCCTAAACCTAACCCTTGTATTCCTATCATTATTGGGACTTCCTAAACCAAACCCTAACCTAACCCAAAAAATAACCCTAAACCATAACCCTAACCCTAAATCCTAAACCTAACCCTAAACATAATCTAAACAATCCTAACCTTTTCTATCCTCATGGGAACATTTAGTCCCCATGAAATAGGCTATACATGCCTACACACACACACACACACACACACACACACACACACACACACAGGCACACACACACACACACACATTGTGTGAGTTATTTATTTATAAAAAACAGTTTTCTTCAAGAGGTGTGAATTACTATAAATCCCCTCATTGAGGTGTTCCAGAAAGCTTCAGAAAGGCTTCAGAATGCTGCTTCACTCATCTCCTCGTGCCAGTACCACCGAGCCCTCCTCCAGCCCTCGACCCAGGCCACCACCACCTCCTCCAGACCTCGGCCCAGGCAGTGCAACCAGAGGTCTCATCCGCTTTAATGTGAAGATCAGGAGTGCAGCCAAACAAGTGATATCCAGATTAGAGCGACCCCCGTAATTTGAAAATCCTTGTGATGAACAGTCCAGCTTCATACCAGGATATGGACGTGCTCAGCGTGAACCTTCTCGCAAAACCAGATGAATTTGCGTCAACACCTCCATTTCTGCTCTTCAATTCTATTTCAATCTATGTTGGTTTTTAAAAGGGGGGTGGGGTTGGGGGTTATAAAAGGGTGAATTTTGTCCTGAAAGGCTTTGATTCAGAATAGTTTATACGCACTGTGAGCACTCTCGAGGCCAGTCTCAGATGAAGATCTGATATAAAATGCGTCAACGATCACCTCTGCTCTAGCCCTTAAAGAGAATATCACATCAAGGGCCAGCGAACCCAGTAGACAGCCCAAACTTTGGTCTCCAGCTCAGAAAATCTAAAAGGCTTTGTTCTTTTAAAAACTCTGGCCCTGGCGCACCTGAGACGCAGTCCAAAGTAATAAAAATCCTGCTTCAAATGGGAGACTGGTTCAAGAACAGCAGAAGGGAATGATTAACTAACTGAATGAATAGATCACAGCATGGAGGTAAGGTGGATTTGAGGCTAGTTTGTAGAGTTGTATTTCCATTCTGACGTAAAACTGTTCATTAAAGAGAGACGGCTGATGTTGGAACTTTTGCGTTTGCTTACATACTTTCGGTCCGAAGGAATAAAACTTTTATCAAATATTTTTATGCCACAACTGGGCATCGGGAATATTTCACCAAATAAAATCGAGTGATAGGAAAATATTCCATTTCACCAAATTGTATTCAAGCTTAAGCCACTCCGATATGAAAACCTGCAGGTCAAATTTGAGGTCTATTAAAATAGAATATAGTAGAATTTGAGAGATCCTGCCTCCACACTGTCCACACATTATGGCAAGAAGGTGCCTGAGAATCACACAGATTCTCAACAGACACGGAGCGCAGCGGAAAGTTCTGCAATGCTGACAAATGTCCTCATGACGGGGGAACCACACAACACCCTGGCATATAATGGAGGTGTCAAAAAGAGGAAATTAGTTTGATTGCGTATTATTGATTTATCATCATGCGTTTACTCATCACAATGTCATTTTATTTTATGCGCCCAAAATACTTTAAATGGTATCACTCTAAAGGAGGGTGCTGTCAAACAAAGACTCAGAGCTGCAACAATATCTTATAAGCGATGACATTTTTATTAGGTTGTCATTATTCACTGTTCCAAAGCGTAAAAGTTTGAGGAATCATTTGTTTGATGGATGGCATTTGAACTGCAGAGATATTCACATAGGTATAGTGCATTAATGGATCTTTTTCCTCCTGCTAATCTTACAAGAAATTCCAGAGTGCCATTTGTGCAATGCATTGTATTCTAGGATAAACAGATGTGTGGTTTAATTAAACCTGTAAAAAGGGGTGAATTCTCCGTGCTGATAGTCTGTCTGTTTTCTGCCTGTTTTACCAAATTAGATGAGAACTAGATCCTTCTCAACCCCCACAATACAAAGGTAACACTTTACTTACATAAGGCTGACATAACACTGTTATACTCATGACATAACACTGTCATACACATGACATAACAGCTGCCACAAATGACATAAAACTGTCATCGCTTTTAACGGTAAATGTTATGAAAGATGTTACGTCACATGTTGGCATGACAGCTTACGTCACTTGCCAAAGTTAGTTACCTGTGCTAGACAAAGCAAAAGTGTTATAACAGCTGTCATTACAGGAAATTCAGCTGTAACACTTTAGTTGGGAGACCTGGGGAGAAAGAAAAAGAGCGAGTTTGCAAATCGAAGACTGGTTTGTCTGTGGTGTTTGTGTGTGAGCGTGTGATTTGGGGGGGTGGGTGGAATGCGGTTGTTTCTCCTCTCTTGCTAATGCAGTGAAGGGGTTCCCTCTCAAGCACAGTGCGGGGTACGGCAGGGGCCTGAAGAGTAGCGGGGGCTCACTCTGTCTGTGGAATATAATGGGTGCAGTGCTGAGGCACCCCCCTGTGAATAGTGTGTTTTTCATTGCCGTGTCACTGGTGCGGGTGAAGTGTGGGGCCTGCTTATCTGCATGTCCTGTGCTGTTGGGAGGAAGGGGAGCACCGTACAGGCAGCAGCAAAAGGAAGGGTGCTGTGTATGACGTCTTGTGTAATCCCCTGGTTTTATGAATTGTAAAAGACAAAATAAATATGGTTTTTGCTTTTACTTACCTCGTACCTGTCTGTGATTGTGGGTTCTGGAAACAAGTGCAACCTCCGTGCAGGGAATCTCACTCCTGACATACGGGTTGCTAGGTGCATCGTTTTTGACAAAACGTCAAGGCACATTTGCATTCACATTGGGTAGAACAGCTCTGGAATTGAGATCTATTCATGTTGATACTGAAACATTGAATATATTTTAATAATGATTGAGCTTGAGAAAACAATCTAGGTTTCACACACATGTTAATAAACGAGGCCTGCCCTCCCCCTCTCGTTTTTAATCAATATGGCTTTTTTCCCTCTATTGATAAGCCAAATACATTTTGAAAAAAATGACTTTACATTCAAGGATGTGTCAATGAGACTTTACCTTACTGCATTGGAGAGCTGCATCAGGCCCTTGCAAGTAATGGATAAAGAATAATGAGATATTTCAGAAGCAAGTCAGAAAGTGTCACGTACTGTATATTGCAATTGCTTTCACTACCTTCAGCTGGAAAAGTCTTTACGGAACCAACTCCATTTTGAGGTCAGTAACAAAACGAATGAACAAACCATTAACCTCGACTCTTGTCCATATCCACAGATTTGTAGATATGATGCAATTCGGTGCAATTCAAAACCCTCAATGGATGCTACTGTATTTTATATTTAAAAAGCACGCACATTATTTGCATATTAATCGTATCTCTATCTCTGCTGTCAATTGAGTCCTCCATAATATATTAGTGCATTCCATTTGCATTCTGGCGTTCAACATTTTTTTCAGTGAGGTTAAAATGCGTATTGCTGTGTGGGCGAATTGAGTTGTTTTATAAGAGACGGCATCATTGTAAGGTTCTGTTATCAGATACCACCAATTCACTGTGCCAGTGAAGACTGACCATCTCAGTCCATCGACATATCGTTGAAGAGGAAGGATCTTTTTAAAAATGAAGTTGAGCGTTGCATAATATAACAGGTATTAAGTTTTTACAAGTGATTAAATAGAGGTAGAAGCACCTACACGGAACAGTGTTCTGTGCCTATTAATAGCAGTAAAGCGGCCTATTCAACCCCCCTGCTATGTAACATTAAAAAAAAAACGGCAAGAATCTCATCTCCGAGGTTGGTGCAACACTCTTATATAAAGCCCTTGAAAATAAATGAAAGGTTCTACATTTAAAAGTGGAAATATATCCATGGGCATATGCACATCTCAGAGCTGAAAAGGATGTGACCGTTATAGGGATGAAGCAGAATGGATTCATTTGAAAATCCAGCCGTGAGAATGAATGACCTGGACCGTTATTCAAATGTGTGGTAACAAATGAACAAAAAGAAAATAAAGCTGTGTGCGTTGTCATCAATATTTACAAAGTAGCATCTAATAACCTGGCGTACAAGAAAAGATGGTTCGTTGATATTAATTTTCTTGTCTCAAAATGCTAGTGAATGCAAATATCTTTGGACAGGATTGCAGTTTTATACAGTCCATTATATTAATGTAAGCCACCAAATATTGCAATAGAAAACTGTAAAGGAAATCTCTGTAAAGTAATGCTTAAGACAGTTGCAGGTTACAGCCATGTGGTGCTTTTTGCACATTAAAAGCACGTGCGATAATTAGAAAATGTAGCCTGCTTTATAATCCCACTGATATTGGACAATCGGCTTGGCTGAATAGTTTTTTATTAAGATCATTACCTAATCGCTGGAACAATAACAACAAGGGCAAGATTTACTCAAGTAATTAAACGCATCAATTTATCTATCCTATTATATCTATGGCGATATCTGTTAATGCATAGAAGGTCTAATTTGGCAATGTGACAACACAACCATGCATTGCTCCGACAGAAGAAGCATTAACTCCCATTTTTCACACAAGTATGCTTGTGCATAATATTGGCTTTAGTAAATGTGATGGAATATTTCAAATTTATTTCAGTTATAAATATTGTCTGCATGTAGGTTTGCTTGTGCAGCAAGGTGAATGATGCCACTATCTCTGAAGAGCAGTTCTATCATACTGTAATTTCGTCCTACTGTGACTGGCAGAAAATTCCATTCATTCTTGCTGGCCTCTACACTCCTGTAATAGACACAAGATCTGTGAATAAATCTAGCCTCCATTTTAACCAAAATGTGAAGAAAAAACTCTTATGACATCAACCAGGTGTTTCTTCAGCTGCCTCTATCAAAGAGAAACTTTAGCATTAGTACAGTCACTGTTTAAAAAGTTCTCACATAAAAGTTTTCTTCTAAAAATATATATATTTTTTTTTTAAAAGGACTTATTTAATATCATTACTGTTGTTGTAATTTACCAGGCAGGGTTACAGTGCACGGTAAAAACAAATCCAAAGTTATGTGCAAAGGTCATCTTAGGCCTGCAATGGAAGAAACAGTGACAGCCGTGATGAACAGCCACTCATTGAATGCCTGTCAGCAGTAATGATTCCAGCAGAGAACACTGCAATATTACTGGAGGAGGATTTCAACGGGTCAACATTTACATAAACATAAAGAGCCATTCAGTGGCTTCTCTAAATTATATATGAGATTTCATTTAGTGTTTTATTACAAGTCATATAGGAAATGAACCTTTAATGAGAGCCAGCTCTGAGCACTTTTATTATCAAGTCACACTGTAGATCACACTACATGTAGATTCCAATTCATTTGACTGCATGCACAGGTAGTGAAAAAATGTAATTGGAAACACAAATGCAAAGTCAGCTAATAGGGTGCCGCTTATTGATAGACTACAACCTATAATTGCCATAGTCTACCGACAGCTGGAATTCTTCAGGAATATGGCACGTTCTCCCTCACAGTTAGTTAAAGGCAGTGAACAGCGCTGTCTCAGGCATGGGTTCCCAAAATCCCATAAATGATTGATTAGGTTCAGATCTGGTGAAGGCCATGGCATATGGAAAACATGGTGTCAGGCTCCTCAAACCACCGGGTGGCTAGTCATAGTCTTTGGATGGGGTGTTCTCATCTTGAAAGACACCCGTCTCTATGAAAGAAATGCGTTAACATGGGCTGAAGAAGATTAATCAAGACTATTAAAAAACCATTTGCATTGACCTCAGGCTTGCGTGCACCCAAACCATGCAAAATAAATAAATAAATAATGCATCCCGCACCATTATGGAACGGCAAGAACTCTTTGTTATAGCACTATTGTATTTCCATTATTCACTATGTAAATATCTGTGATGTCTAGACTAGCCCCTCAGAATTATCCCAATCAGCCATCCTTTTTAATTCAAAATACAAGATGCGTCTCCAGTCTTGTAATCACAGCGGTTAAACAAAAGCAGCACCTTCTGCTTTCATATTACAGAGAATCCATCTACTGTATAATTAACCTCACATTGTTTGAAAAGCAGAAATATTCACAATAACAAAAACTGTAGCTCGTGTATAGACGACTTTTCAAAGCTACGTATTTTCAAAGAGGTGGCTTTCTTGTGCAGCATCCGTTTTCTAAGAACATATCTAAGAGAGCAGAGCTAACTGCATCATACATGGGGACTTCTCCCTCCGCTCATTCAATGATGACCCTGCTGCAAGAATGTGATAAAATATCCAATTTATCTTTAGTCCGTCGACGTACGTTTCATTTAAATATTATTCGGAACATTCATAATGTCAATTTTGGTCATAAGCATTGGTGGTATCTGTGAATGCTAGAGTTAATGAATTTATGGCACACGGGAGCATACACAGCGTGCGGACTCAGTATCTATATATATACCTGCTGAATGTCTAGCTTTTGTCTTCCATGATTTAAAAGTAATTAAAATTCCCAGTTTTATTTCTCTGTTTAGTCAATTTCCATTGTATGCTCTAACTAACTGCTAATTTTTAAGCATCATTTAAGCACCACCATGATTGCCTTGAATAGGCCATTTCACATTTACATGCCATGGCTAATTAGTTATGACAATCACCTGGAGTCAACAATTACCAGTCGTCAAACACTTCCCTCATTTTTGACATAGTAGGAACTGTGTTAACCAAATAGATTACTATGACTACTGTGTATTAGTACTTTAGTAGGGATATATAGGTTGGTTTGTTAGATGTTTAATAACATGAAATTAACATAATATGAACTTGTGATGCAACACCGTAACCCTCCATCCCGCCTACATTGTTTTGCATTGTTTGTGCCTTTCTTTAATTTTCATATTATGGGTTTTTTTGTTTAGTATACACTTGTATTTTACTGGACCTCTATAAATTGATCCTGCTTGTACTATCCCAGTTAAACAAATAAAATGACTGAAATTTATGCTTGGCTACTTTGATTGGAATACAAATCTTTTATCTTATTAAAATGGACAGCTTTCATGAACTCAACCATTTCCATGGTGTCGTACAGTAACTTATCTAAGCATCACACGAGCACTCACACACTGGATTATAATGAGTCAAGCATTTCCTTCTGTAAATTAATATTGGCCAGCAGCAGCTGTTATTTCTGGATTTCAGTGATGCGCTATTCCAAGCATATGCATGGCAGTAATAACATCTGCCCCAAATCAGAATGATAATGCATTTCTGGGCACATAATGAATGTCAAGCATCGCAATACTCAATGACAGTTTTCACAACATTAAGCTCCATCATCGTCCAAAGTCTCAATCGGTCTTCACATATTGAGCAGTACTAGAGGGCAGTGGCGCCCCCAGAAATTCTTCATAGGGGGAGCCAGGGGGGGCCACTGAAAATATTGGGGTGGCACACCTGAACCAAAAGCCATAACTGAATTTCAGTAATTCTATTATGTTGTTGTAGTATATAAAAATATATACATTCTATACAAAATATATACATTATTGATTTAAATGAATAGTACCTAATGTAAAATATCAGGTAGAAGCATATTTTGCAGACTCGGAAGCATATTATGCATATGCGACTCGCGAGCCGCGAGGGGGGGCCAGTGGGGGGGCCAGCGATTTTATCAGGGTGGCCGTGGCCCCCCCTGGCCACCCCTTGGCGGCGCCACTGCTGGAGGGCGAGTTTTTATGTACATTTTATTTTCAGTCCTGTTATTCAAATGAGTATTCACTGCAGGATGTCAGATCCGACAAGGTAGAGACAGAATCAGGGTTCGTTTTTTTGCCTTGACTGGGTGAGGCACTTATACAACTCCAGAACAGTTCCAGACTTCACTCAGCCCAACTAAAATCAATATATGCCTCAACGCCATCCCACTCCTCTCTAGGTATACAACTTTCTCTTAACCGTCCTCTGAACCTATTTGCATTCATGATTTCTTTCATTCTTTTCTGTCATTTGTCTTATCTGTGAATCATTTTTTACTTTTACACACTGATATCCTTGTAGAGGTTTCTCATTGCAATTTATGTTCTGTTCCATTCTATTTTCTTTTTTCATTAATGTCTTCTTGTTAAAATCTGTACAAATTATTATAGCAACTACCAAAGTATAGGTCAAGTAAAAATGTTTTTAATTATTTTAATTTTTTTGCTTTTGTTTGCTGTTACTTTCACTGAAGCCTTTAGAGATTAGCCACTCTTTAGTTGTCATTATGTAAACTTGATTGTATGCAATTAATTAAAAATGATTAGAGGAATATGTTTACCTTTCAGGACGACACAAAAAGCTATCAGCATTGCGATTTTCTTTGCCTTCGTCCACATTTGAATGGATTCATTTGATATTTTTAATTAAAAGCAATACACAAACAACCTGGGATGTGTTCCACTGATCAATTAAAAACAGGTTTGTTTTTGTGCTTAATAAATCCCTGTGGCATGAACTTGGCAAGTCTTGACAACATACAAACAAAGAAACAAGAAATATGGATGAGGACAAAGTCGGTTTGTCTTTGTCTTCTTGTCCTTTTACAGCATTAGCTCCCCCCCCCCCGCCATAATCCCTCACCCCTCCATCATCACCACTAACGCAAAACATACCTGGTGAAGATAATTATAGTTATACATAGTGAAATGTATATCAATTAACCACAAATATAGATTGGGTTGGTGTGACATCAGTCGGGACCGTGGCCAAAAATCATATCAAACTGGGTGATGATCACATACTATAGCAGTGAGACAACATATAAGAAATATGGACTATAAAAGAACAAGGCCTTTTACACCCAGTAAAAATGGATTATTACTACTTTGCCTACGGCATTGTGAAGCAGAGTGAGACAGTCCATGATGTAGTGTGCAGTATGTGGATACAATTAATAACCGTAATTTACGAGCAAGTTGGCGCGCGGTTTTATTGGCCATCCAGCTAACCATTCCATGCATGGCAACAATCACCAAAGGCACAACAGGAGCTTACAACATGCTGCACTGGAGAAGTCCGCAGTACTGGAAGAATACATTTTTCCTGAAGCTTAAACTTTATGCTGTCTGGCTTACTTGATGGGACAGGACAATTGAGGCCCAATGGAAATCGGTGTTTCCACAAGCAAGACATGAAATGCCTTTCCATGCAGCCCGCTTTCTCCTCCCTACACGGTAAGATACATTATAAATAGCACATATTTGAAATTGAAATGGATTGATTCAACCAATTCCAAATTTTCAACCGTTTCAATTGCCTTCTGAAACCCAGTTGTGCTGCGGAGTCTGGTGGCTGGACTGATAAATTGCATGTAAAATAGATTTTTTATTTTTATTTTTATTTTTTAACAATGCCCCGTGATTAATGTTCAAGCACATCTTTACATTGCACTCTCCTGGCCTCTGTATAAAGACAGCCTTTTCACAGTGACTAATGTTCTCCGCACTTTAATTCAGATCAGTCCAGGGTCACGAGGCTACTCCGGCTTCCACAAAGCATTACGAACTCACTTAATGAACTCACAAACTAACCTCTCACAGTGAATGTAAGGAAAGATGATGTGCACCAAATACAAATATTCCTATGATGAGTAAAAACCTAAGCCATTCATTATACAGTATGAGAGACTACTGTAGGTTAGGAACCCGGCCCATGGTATTCCAGTAATGTATTAAATAATGACTTAATACATCATATTATAATATTCAGGCTGAGTAAAAGGGCAGTGTATCCCTTCTAAAAATATGAACATGTGTATCCCAACACTGCACGGCTTTAAAGGTCCATAGAATGCTGATGTTTCATTGATCTGCAGCATTGTGAGGAAATGCATTCTGTACACTGCAAAAGTACAAAACCATCTTATATTTTACATTCGAGTCAGACCTACACTTGTGCGCACGTTTTTTATCAGATATTCTAATTCAGGGGAGCTTGCAATAGAATTAATGCTTTGATATACTTTAGTCCACGCATGCTAGATTTGTGGTATGCTGCGCTATCTACTTTTTATTGCTGATTTTATTCCTTAATACGATAGCATCTGCAATATTCATACCTTTAACAACCAGAGACCATCAGTCAAAATGTATAAAGCATTTTTAACACCACCATTTACAACATTGATCTTAAAAGCATGCGATCAAATATTTAATGGGGTTTAAAGAACATTTGCAAATGGCTGAGCTATTGTTTTTTGAAAAAGCATTTTTAAACCAATATGGAAGGCCCAAATGTATTTGAAGGTCATCTCTGCAATGGGGTGGACACAGGCTGGCATGTGTGCAATGGGGTGGACACAGGCTGGCATCTCTGCAATGGGGTGGACACAGGCTGGCATGTGTGCAATGGGGTGGACACAGGCTGGCATCTCTGCAATGGGGTGGACACAGGCTGGCATGTGTGCCCCGTGAAGAATGCCTGCCAGGTGCCACTTACTTGTTCAATCCACCCACTCAGCTGCACAGAGCCAACGTGCTGAAAGCCTTCAGAAACTGGGGCAGACGGACGCAAAACAGATGCGTTAAAAACATCGCACAACTTCATGCACCTAATGCACACCCATGTCTAGTTAAGGTTTTAATGACAGCCCACTTTATGTTACTTTTCAAAACAGTCTGTGTTGAAAAGTCTCAATTTTGAACACATAAATAGTGGCATTTTACACAAAATCTGTTTAAAGTAACATAAAAGTAGTAACTGTGAACACAAAACGTGTTGAGAGTAACACAGAAAGTGGTGTTGGATATGAACACATCCTGTTTGAGAGTATGGCTGATGGGGCAGCTGCAGTCTAGCTTGCACAGTGAGAGGAGGGAATCGGTCTCTCCCTAAGCATGCCCAGTTTTGCATTGGCTCGTAATACTGAAACGCAGTCAGCACTGGCACGGCCAAGATTTGAATGCGCACTGTGGGGGCATGTTATTAAAGTAAGGACAAGTTCTTGCTGTGTGCTCGGTGAATGCTTCACCTGGGAGCCGTACCATATGGAGTTTTTTGCGTTGTTAAATTACATTGTTATTTATTGCGGGCATCTGTTCGTTTAGGTTTCGCTACCTGGCATTGTTTACTCTCGTCTGTACATCCTGATGTGCTCTCTGCATCGGAGTGACTCCCATCATTAATTTCTCCTTCATCCAACTGTTTGCTAGCTTTTGTAAACATCTTAAGTGCCTCTGCAGCCGAAAAGGTGTGCTCATTGTACCAAGTTATGTGTTACAATAAATATACTTTCCTGACAGTGATCATAAATTTAATTCAATGCGCAAAATGCTGATACTCAGAGTGAATAGATTCCACTGGCTGGGGCTGAGAAGCACAGTGTGTCACCATCTTATAACTGGGAAATATAAATACAAGAAAGAAAGAACCTTTAAACTGAAACAAGTAAGCACTTATTGACTATCCAGCTGGTCTATAAGTTATCCTCGGTTTTTTATAAAGAATTACATTTCAGCTCGTATATTCCCAACTATAGATCCTGCCAGCATGACTCCGGTGATGTCAAACGAGTTTTAAATTTGCTGCTAAACAACCGGGGGAGCAGTTTATCAACCGGTACCAAGAGACTGCGTAGTCATCTGAATGCGGAAAGCAGATGAGTTTCATTACTTACGGAGTCAAAGCTCTATACGGTGTGAAGAGCGCGCCCGGTTCCCATGGCGATGTGTGATGATGGAGCAGTGGCGGTGAGAAAGGAGAGGCTGAACCCGCGCCTTTTTTCTCATTACCGTCCCAAGCCGCCGGTGTGAGTCTCCGCAGAGCATAAAGAGATGGCGGGAGGTGTCAGGAGGTCGAGGCCAAAAAATGGGGTTGATCAAACGTGTGCGAAGAACACGCGGCAGGAGACACGGGCGCAAGTTCGTTAGAGACAGGTACAGGGAGTCTTAGGAGATGAAACACAATGCTCCCATGTACAAACTTAGGGACAGAACAGTCACAGAGCTCCGTAGTGAGATCTGTCACTGGTCAGCTCCCCTGTAGGTTTGACTCCCAGATTTTTTATTTTTTTTATCTCCATCAATAGTGATGTTTGCTTACTATGTTAAATGCCATTTTTGAGTCACGTCAGCTTTAAGCATCTGCCAAATGACCAGCTTGTAAATTGTCAGCAATTTGTAAGTTCGGCCCGGTTCATGTAGCAAGTGCTGTGTAGATGCTGAATGGCTTGCCTGCGAGCTGAGGTAGGTTTAAAATTTTCTGTATCCAATGTGTCCATTTTTGATGCACATACATATATTCAAACACAAACCAGCTTGATTGATTGAGAAGTCCAAACCTGCTTTTGTAATAGAATTGCACATATCATATTTCCCTTATCATATCTATATCATCATTACCCTCACTTCTGCATATCCAACGGTAATCTAAGCCTGGGGGCTGAATTTTAACCTCCTGTCAATCATTTAAGGGTGATTTCATATGTCTGATGTACAGACGCACAGTGTCACCACTGAAAACAACACAAATAAAGCGTACAAAATGTGCTAATCATTATGCTAATACAACATAATGCAATTCAGATCATTTTTTCGCATGAAAAGAACACATTAAAACATCCCAATACATTATGTGATAAAATTGTTTATGAAAGATGAAATGCACGTTATTACCCGAAAAGAGATTGTTAACACATGAAAAGATTGTGTTATCACGAATGAAAAATTTACGTTCACATGGAAATCACTTTAACGTGATAATTTGTTAATGAGATAAATGATAAATGTATTCATTTATTTTTTACCACTGGCACCTTGACTGCAGAAAAGCACAGCAAGGCCTTGATCAGATCAATAACTTATCCGTAATAATGCTATCGCACCTTATTGAACATGTTAATTTCTCATAATCACATGATCTTATTTTTTTATTTTTGCAGTTCTGAACTGATGTGAGACTATGCAACAAACGGAAGCTTTGTACACATGTAGCCATAATTCTCCTTTTTAGCTTCATGAGTTCCAGGCAGTCAACACGTGCTCTCAACTGTAATCTCTCCTAAAGAATAAAAAATATCCTGACAGATTTCTTGACTGAAGTGGCTGCCATTGCAATATGGTGTAAGAAATAGGAAATACGTCTCCGATGTTCGTTGAAAATGACAAAGTTTATTCTTCGTAACAGCAGTTGACAGAGATACAGCAATGCACTCTGGATTCAGCGGAGTCAATCTGAATCCTGTTCTCTGAATTATATCCCTCTAAATACCATTTTCGGGCTTTGTTTTCTACAGGCAGGAAACAGAAATGTATATTCAAAAATGATGTGATTGATTTAAGGAAGGATTGATTTAAGGAAGCCATTGTCTGGCTCCCTTAAATAAATCAGTCTGTTCCTCAGTAGGGGGTCTGAAGGTGCAACTTCCCGTGGTCTAACCAGGAACCAGTCTATTGTATTGCTAATCTAATTTCCTTGGTTGGAATAGGCCTTGATCACTCACTCCCAGCTGCTATTCTATAATTGAAGACTATGCCTATCAGTGGCGAAGAGTCACTGCTTACACTTACATTTTAACCTTTCATTGTATTTATGATAAGTTGGTTGATTCGGCTGGCAGTGTAGTTGATTTGTCAGTGTTTGAGTGGGTCACATAGATTTAGAATCTTACAGTCCCCCCTTTGATGCTTATCTGCCAGAAAGCATCACTTCACCCAAGTATGACAAACAACATGAACACCTCATTCCCAAGAAGTGTGCCAGTGGCGGTGCTGTCCTGTCTTAGGTTGCCCTCTTTTGGCTTGGAGAGTCTTACCCGTCATGGGATTCAGCACCACACCCAGCTGGACTTGTTGCCATATTCTGCCATGCTTTTTCCTGGTGGAACTTATCATAATTACAATTTTATTGAGAATTTAGACTATTGATAATAAAAGTCAGCTGCCAGGAGGAGGTTGATCTAAGGACTACTTCATCCAATTTGCCTGTCTGATGATGTCGCTAGAAAACCCAAAATCCTGTCACTTCACAAATGAACACATACAATACAACATAAAACTTTTGAAACACTATAAGAAGGAGACAAACACATACAGCTGCTATTGAATGTCACTTCCCACAGAATACCGGAGTATGCAATTTCAAAGTCACCATCATGCATCTGGTTTAACAGGGCCTCATCCTTTCTCTTCAGCCTTAGTTCATTTTTCCATAGTTGTGCATCTACCCTGTTGGAGAGACCCAGTCCTGTTCCAGTAGCTCTGAGGAAACCGTCAATAAAGCCCATGAGCTTTCGTCCAGTTGGTGTAGATCTGTGTTGTCAGTAGGTCTTTGTACATCCCAGTCATGCTTTCCCGCCTGCAGTGCTCATCCATGTCAGGTGACCAAGCTGTCAGGTTGACGAGGACTGGAACATGGACCCACTGGATGTTGTTGACCAGAACTCCTGGGTAGGGCTGTGTCATCACTCCTGATTGGGGGGCCATCCGTTGCTCTGGACATCCTCCTATCACCATGGCTGCTGGCAGTATCATTATAAACTGCTGCCTGAAATGTCAAATGAACAATTACTCTCCCCACCCCCCCCCCCCCCCCCCCCCATAACAGGTGCCTGAAGCACACAAACCAATTCATTTCAAACAATAATACAAACAATTAATGAATACAAACAATTGATGACAAACAATAATACAAACTATAAATTTTCCCTCTTCCCCCCACATACATATGCAATAGATAACAAAATGGATATCCCCCTTGATTGTAGACATAATATGAAGTGTCTGTCTGCAATCATTAATCCTCCTTCTGCTCTATACTGTTGCTTCCTGTTCTCCTTTCAAAAGTCTAACCTCTGCTTGTAATTCATGCAAAGTTTTAAGAAGGGCACAATGACTACGCCTCTTCCTATGAGAAGATCTGCACTGTCTTGCTATGTGCCCATTGATCCCGCATGCAAAGCAAACAACCCAATTTCTCTTCTTGTTATGAACATGTCTGCATTGTCTTGCGATATGTCCTCTATCCCCATATGCATAGCAGACAATCTCCCCACCTGAATCACCTTTTGTACATTGTCTTGCTATATGTCCACTCTCCCCACATGCATAGCATACAACAACTCTGCTTGGATAGAATTTTAGGGGCCTTTCAGATGTAGCATGTCTACCATCATTAGGCACATGTCCCTCATTTCCTGAAGAAACTGATTTATAGAAGGCGGTATTATGTGATGATCCCCGTCCAATTGCTGCTATAGGCTGTTTTCTTTTAAGTGTAGAAGTGGAGTTATATAACTGAGTCATCTTTGCCACTATATCTGAATATGGTGTGTTCGAATCTATGTGTAGTGCAAGGGTAGTTTGTGTGTGTGTGTCACTTTGCGAAATTAAAGCGGATTTAAACATGGGATCCTGCTGCGTCAGATTCGCTACACCGCTGTAAGAACTGAATGCTTCCCACAGTCTTGCGGCATATGCTGCTGGATGTTCCCCTAGTGACATCACTACCTCCCTTATCTTGTCCCAATCGACCGAGCGTGTCCCTAGCACCCCCAACAATGCAGTTTTCCTGTCCTCTTTCTTCGCATTCCTGTCGTGAATAATCTGAGGGAGCGCACTAGCTAACGCATGGGGCAAACAAGCAGTCAATATTATGCACGCATCAGCATCTGTCAAACGATGTAGGTCAACCATCCTCTCTAAATTGGTTAAAAACTCCACGGGGTCTCGCCTTGCAGGCTCATACGTACCAATATTTTTAACCAAAGATTCTATTTCACTGGGTGACAATGGTTTTATAGTTGTAATGGTCGTTACACGGTCTCCCCCCTCCCCAGGTACAATCGTCATTGTCTCATGCACTGGTGCTACAGGGAATTTCACCGTACAGTCAGAACGGTTGTCCCACGCGTTATTTGTGTTACCACTCTCACTGTAATCTGTCCGGTCTACGTGACGCTCCGTATATTTATTGCATTTTTCGAATAGATAGTCATATGCGTTTTGTAACTTTTTTACCTCTGTGTGGGTATTATCCAATTCGCGCTGTAACTCTAAATTAAATTGTTTTAATTCGGCAACCTCTTTACGCAGATCTAATTGTATCTCTGCATTCAAATTAGCGTGTACGTGATTACTTTTAAGAGCTGCTTGGTTCTCCTCGATCTGTTGTTTAAAACTGCCATTCTCCACTTCAAGAGCCTCTAATCTCTTTTTGCACAATTTGTATGAAGCAAGAACACCCGTCATAGCTACCGCAATCTTCCCTTTTTGATTTAATTTGCAAACCTTTGGGTGGCTCTCAAATTGGGACACAACCCATGTATACGGCTTCTCCTGACTTTCAATGCCTTCTAGAATGTCCGATTTTCCGTGCTTGGCAATGTAACGAACCATAAAGCTCTCCATAGCTACAATCTAGGTTCTAAATCGACAGACAACCAAATATAATAGTCTAGCCTTGTTACGGTATCCAACCAAACAATCTGCTAAATTATATACGGTAAGGCTATCAGGACAACACCAAATTACCCAATTACTTTAGGATAAAACCACAGTTGCTGTTCCAGTGCTTCGGACACAGCCAACTGAACTATTCCAGTTGCTTTAGGAATTACTTTTACAACACCCAATTATCCAGTTACTTTAGGATAAGATAGATCACAGTTGCTGTTCCAGTGCTTCGGACACAGCCAACTCAACTATTCCAGTTACTTTAGGAATAACTTTTAGACTAAATGTCCCAGTACTTCGGGCACCATTTATTCTACCGACCAGTTAGTTTGGGCCTACAACAACTGTGCCACACTTTGTCGGGCACGATCCAGTTACTTTAGGATCACACTTAAATTCCAGTGCTTCGGAATTAAAACTACAAACAATTCCAATTACTTTAGAAATCACTTGTAAGCAATCAATGTCCCAGTACTTCGGGCACCATTAATTCTACAGACCAGTTACTTTAGGCCTACCAAAATTAATTCCAGTACTTCGCAATTAAAATTGGGTTACAACTCCTACTGTCAGTTACCAAATAAACAACGTTTCAACAAAGTTTATCCCGTCTAGGTCGTTTTAAACCAGGGGGGATTTTCCTATACCTTAAAAAACCAGCATAAACACAAGGAACCAAATATCTTACCAAGTTGTTTTAGTGGTCCCAGTTACTTGAAGAAATCGCCGTCGGTGGGTTTCTTCTGTCGCCTCGTCTCAAAAAGGTCTTCTGGTATTCTTTAGGAATCTTGAAATCACCTCCTTCCCGGCTGGCTCGCCAATGTAAGAAATAGGATGTACGTCTTCGATGTTCGTTGAAAATGACAGAGTTTATTCTTCGTAACAGCAGTTGACAGAGATACAGCAATGCACTCTGGATTCAGCGGAGTCAATCTGAATCCTGTTCTATGAAATGTATCACTTTAAATACCCTTTTCGGGCTTTGTTTTCTACAGGCAGGAAACAGAAATGTATATTCAAAAATGATGTGATTGATTTAAGGAAGGATTGATTTAAGGAAGCCATTGTCTGGCTCCCTTAAATAAATCAGTCTGTTCCTCAGTAGGGGGTCTGAAGGTGCAACTTCCCGTGGTCTAACCAGGAACCAGTCTATTGTATTGCTAATCTAATTTCCTTGGTTGGAATAGGCCTTGATCACTCACTCCCAGCTGCTATTCTATAATTGAAGACTATGCCTATCAGTGGCGAAGAGTCACTGCTTACACTTACATTTTAACCTTTCATTGTATTTATGATAAGTTGGTTGATTCGGCTGGCAGTGTAGTTGATTTGTCAGTGTTTGAGTGGGTCACATAGATTTAGAATCTTACAATGGCTATTGCGGATTTATAATTTCAGCTCTCCCCCTCCCTCTCATTGAACAAAGCCTGGTGCTAGCAAACGCACACCGTTGTTTTTCTCTCCCGGAGAACCTTGCCTTCACATTTAATATTGAAAATTGTCAGCGTGAGCACTCTTACCATGGTATCTTTAAAATAGTAAATCAATTCAGCTGCACATTAGCAAGCAGCAGAGGCATACAAGACCTGCCGGTGTTCATCTGGGGAAAAAAAGAAACTGAGGTTGAATCTTTTCATTGTATGCTGCAGTTTACAGCATGGTTTCTCATTGCTTCACACACAGACAAAGCTCATTTTGTATATGTTGCTCCTGTGGCAGTTTCTGAAGATAAACTCCGGTTTGCAATTGTTTCCGTCCAACTCTGGGAATGAACGGAACAATGAAGCAACCAGAGTCAATCAATCTGAAAAATAAATACATATTTAACTTGGGAAAACTGGGAACCATGAGCAAGTTGCATGCTGAGAGAGGCCATTCAACCCATTGTCTTCAATACTCAGAGGGTCTCTTCCAATTCTCTTAAAGTTCTGGTAAGCTATCTCAGTCACATTTCCTTTGAAATTATGGTCATGACACGCCTTCATGATCATCTCACAAATGCTTCGGAATGCTTTGACACACATCACAACGCGTCAAAAACTGACATTTTGACAGTTTCCATGGCTGTGGTATGACATGTATATTGACTGGTGTTATGGCACATTATACTAAAATACCTTATGAGAAGTGTGATGACACATGTCACAAAAGCCTATATATAGTTAGGTATTAGTACATTTGCATACCAATTGTGGGGTAAAACACTTCTCTTTCTTCAAGCGCTTCCTTCCACTTCACCAAACACTAAGCAGGTACAGGTATGTAGTTTTCATTTTATTTTACTACAACTATAATCTATTTACTTACTTCCAGACAGTCACATAAGCACACAACCATTCACCAGGTCACGTTCAACAAAATGTGGCCCTAATAGGACTATGTACATGTAATTGCCTTGTATTTGCTTAACGATTGAGAAGAAAGTTGTTTAAAACTAGCATCTAAACAATATACAGCTTTTCCTAATACATCTGTAGTTACCATTTAATTACCATGTAGTAATGCATATTTTCCTGCTGGTTTCTAATCCGTTTTAAAATAAGTCATTAATATCTACACAACTCGTCTGTAAAACATTGCCACTTAATGACCATCCACCCAATTGTTTTCTATTGAACCCCTTTCAATGCATTATTAGGATTTAAAACTCTGAAATGCCAAGTCACTTATTCATCTCTATGGTCCGCTTTATTTTCACAAATTTTACACAGGTCCATTCACAGAAATCTTTTAATTAATAAAGCGATCAGGAAAGCTCCCTTCATGAGCCGTCTACTATAGCTATCTGCTTTTGTTCCAGCAATTTGTTGCTTTTTAAAAATTGACCTTGCACAGAACTTTTAATTACTTTAATTACCTTGCACCCAAAAGCAGGAATAATCTTTAGAATAATTTTAATCTGGCCATTTTTTTGGATCTAATGTTGAATTATTAATTCTATTACTGAGGAGTACACCAGCTTTTAGTCCAGTTTAAGTTTTTATAATGCCCAATGTGTCCATTAATTTTTCACACAGAGGTCTTATAATAATTTCTTTTGACGTAATAATATCACTTGTCAAGATTACGCAAATGGCCGACTGTAGTGCGGTCCATAGGGACGCCGACTCAGGGGTCAGGGGTTAGGTTCCCTCTTCCCTGCCATGGCACCTTCTACTGGGATCCCTTCACTATCTATAACCCTCACTGCTTTCTCCCTGTCTGAATGAAGTTAAAAAAATACACCAGGACAGCATACTGTCAGCTGTCCTCAAAAAATATATTAAAAGTGTGTTTGAAATTTGAATGTTATATCAAAAGCTATTGGACATGCCATGTATGCTAGCATGCTCTACCTGCACGCCACTGTTATTGTGAGGAGATAAAGCCATTTCCTTCCATATTTTTGTATGCACCCAACCTTTCCTTTAACATCCATTTATAAAACAACAGTATATATCCTGTGTGTCAGAATTGAGTTGTGTATTTATACGCTTGTCAAAATAATTTAATGCAAAGCGGTTGATGGTGAAATGAATCACATGTGACAGTGGAATAGCATCCATTCTTCATAATGTGAGCTGCGCCGCCGGTACGTCTCTCAGAAAGGCACATTGTAGGTTCCATCTGACAGGAGAAACGGGATGCATATGTAATCTGAATTTAAGGGCTGTTAACTTGTCATTGAAGATGTTTCATAAATAGTCACGTATATCTAAACTCTATGGAGTTAAATGTAAACCTCCAAGTAAACAACACTTTCAAACTATTACCTGTTAAAGTAAAGTCATAATAAAAAGCACAACCCATATTACAGTCCTGGTGACTGTCAAGTGAAACCAAAAATATTTGATTTCTGTGATTTAAGATTTTGTACATTTTATAGGTAATTAACACTTGATAACTTTACACTTGAACGGTAGGCATAAAAAAGACATTTTCAAAAGCCTGACATATTGTTATAACTGGTCATGGCAGCATATTGACAGCTTGCAATAGATTATAGTCATTACACTGACACTGTATTAATTTGCAACAGCAATATGACACTAATACATTGTCATGGCTGGTAATGACAGGTCTTATGCATGACTATGGCTACGGTTGCTCCTGTAAGACATAATGTAAAATGTAATACAGTCTAAAGTTGATCTGAATATGACATGCTGTAAAATAATTAGAAATAGAAATACATAAGTGCAGCCCATAAGAATATCTGTGTATGAGAGGAAGTGAGCCAGAGCCGTCCAGAGCAAATGCGCCGGGGTCCAAATAGAACAGGCGGAGGTGGGGATCCATCACACATGACTATCAGGGATCTGAACATTGCACGGCGGGAGCCTGCAGTGAAACAAAAGCTGTCCACAGTGCGCTGCCAGTAAACATTTGCATGGAAATGCAAAAGTCATCACGGTGTAATAGGACCCAAAAGAACACCTGGTCACCTTTTCTCATCACGCTAAGTATATATATTGTCTGAAATACAAAAAGAAAAAATGCATCCACTGCACTGAAAGCCTCTCTTTGAAATTGAGATTGCTGTGGGAGCCACTTTCACTCGCAAGTCATTTTCTCTTGTTGTGAAGTCACAAAACCAACACAGGGTGGTATTCTGCTCAAAACATTCCTAATATTCTCATTTTTATCATAATATTTAATTAGTGCTATATTCGAACAACATGTAAGTTGGAACCCATGTATGAAAATAGTTTTATTGGTATATTTGATTATTATTATAGAAGATATACATATAGAAGAATAATAATACATCAATAACGATGTAATAATACTAATACTACTACTGCTAACAATAACAATAATAATAATCCTTTACCTGGGGGGTATACTATGAAGCAGGATTACTTAGTTAGCTGGATAACTGCACTGCACCGGGAACAGTTATTTTTACTTCAGTCTGTGTTCCAGATTTGGGAGGGTTCCGGGTTTTACTCGGTGCAGTTATCCAGCTAACTAAGCAATCGTGCTTTGTAGTATACCCCTCAGGTTTATTGTATATTCTATAGCTAAATTAACCCTTACGCCCAGGTCACCATGGTCTTCATAGTCTATCATTTGCCTTTCTGTGGGGAAGACTTGTTTTGCACCTTATCATACAGTACCATAAACAGCAATGCATAATATATATCTCATTATAGTGAAGAGTGCAATCACATGCAAACTCAGATTTCCTGCTGAAACTATATCTAGTTATTATTATTATTATTATTATTACTATTCTCAATTTCATGCAATATAAGAAATGCATATGATTAATGGCTGAAGATGCTTTCTTAAAATGTGATTTATATACATATAAAATCCATTATAATGAAGGCATAAATCATGTTTGAAAAAACTTAAGTGAAACAAGATTTCCATGCAGTAGATTGATATTCATTATTTTGAACTGACACTCAATCATTTTTCATATACGCAAAAAGACAAAAGCAAATGCGAATAATAACAGCAAATATAAACACAAAACAAGAACCAAATTTACACTGGTTTAGTTACTGATAATGAAATACATCTCTCAAAAGTGTCATTCCTCTTTTACTAAAAGTTTAGAAATGGGTCAATTTGACCTAAACCGAACTCTGGTTAAGCGTTCAGTTGATACAGGGAATGCCGAATGCGGAGTATTGTGTTGAGTATTGCATTTCATTATACAACCAAGTGGCTGTGTTTGTCATAGTTATAAGAAATATCTGAGTAATTTCTCTGAAAAATAAAAGCTAAAACAAACCATTGCCCTTGCATGCAGTCTTTCATGTAGAGAACAAAGTTATTTTGCCAGCCTTCCAAGGACCCATTCCTAATGGCATGTCATGGCCATGCTTATTTCTATTTCCAGGGGCTTTGGAGAGGGCACAACACATTTGATTGGTATGTTATTTCTGATGCAGATATAAGTCTGTACACCAATCTGCTGGATCACCAAGGGTGAGGTTCTACTGTGAAGCCATCTGAGGCTCAAAAGTAGATGTGACTGCTACTGCGCGTGTACAATTAGCATCTGCAGTACAGCGAGCTGCACGTTCATTATGTACAATTACCATTTATTGTACAGCATGCTTAGTATGCGTAGAATTAGCACTTAGCATTTAGTTTGTCAGTAAAAAAAAATGTTTCTAAATGAACTAATGAAGTACCTCTGACATTTCAACCAGCCTGCAGTTTGGAAAAGTTTTAGTTCCTGCATTTCAAAAGGTCTTTTAGAAGATCAGGCATGTTTTGAAGATATGTACGATCCATAAATCAATCCTTGGCCAGCTTTGCCTTTGAAGATGTTTTTTCCAAATGAAGAAAATAACTTGATTTAAAAGAGTGAAGATGCGACAGATCAGATAGCAGTAAACGTGTAAACACTGCCTGCGGTACTTGGTCTAAAGTTAAGCATTGAAGTGCTTAAGTAAGACTGTGTGGGAGTGTATTAAGGGCACATTTTGGAGAGCCACCATTTTGCATATTTTACAGACACTTTTAAATCGGCAGCTGATAAATTCTCTAGACCATGGGTAATTCCAGTTCACATCTAATGACTGACTGATGAAGTGGTTCAAACACCTTCCCTTGGCTGAACTTACTACTTGGAAGGACAGAACCCGCTACTTAAAATGGCTGTTTTCTCAATCACCCAGGCCATCAATGGTCAAAGAGAATCGCTACCAGAACAGAAAGTATGATTTAATTTTATATATTATTGAAAAGGGCTATAGATATTCTGCTGTAAATATGACAGTTTATTTAGGCTTGAACCTTTTAGCAGAGAAGTAAAGCGGGCTTTAGCGTAGTCTTTGTGTTCCAACAATTTGTTTCCGTTTGTGGTACCCGTTTCAGGTGCAAAGTTTCCTCAACTCATCTGACTGTGATGTGTTCATTAACAAGTTGAAATGAACACACTGTGATATTTGCCAGCTTTCATAATTTAGCTAAATGTCTCTAAGTTAAACCCAAATCCGTTTGTTCCCGTAGGCATATTGCACTAAATCCCTTCCTAGACATTCACCAGTAGGAACACATTTAACAATACAAATACACCAATTTCATCAGTGATTCTCAGTCAGTGATAACTTCACATTTCCCGTGCAAGTTTGTTGGCTAGAGTAAATATAATACTAGGCTCCTTTTCCCTCCGAGAGATACAGATGATTCATCCAAATAGAAATAAAATGACTGTCTGATTGTTAAAAGCCCATTCCCTTTTGGTGTGCAGAATGATTTATAAAGAGGGCGTAATGGCTGGCTGTCATGAATATTGTCACTCGGCATAATTTGGGCACGCTCAGAATTGTCAGCATTCTGGGGAGGCGGAGGTGTGCGAGATACTCCACTGCATTCATTCCGCAAAGCACTCCAGAAAAATGTAAATGCAGCGATATCAGCCAAGGACCGAAGAAAGCGATTTCTCAGAAACAACCTTCCTACTTGGACTAGATTACTTTTTTATTACATCCTGTGCACAGAGACCATTATCATTTTTGTTTCTAGGATATGATTAGAGTGAGCAGTCCTACAGACACACCAGTCATCTTTCTTTCTCAAGCACTCTGCTGCATAGCAGGAGACTCATTCTTATCGCTATAATACAGATGGGGGGGGGGGGGGGGATCTCTCCCTCTCCAGACAGTGACACTGTCAACTAATTAATTTTATACTGGGGCATGCAAAAAATTGGGTATTTTCTAAAGCAGGAGAAACATGATTGAAAACAACAGGGGCCAGGATTTAGATAACTGATAAAGGCAAGACTGATCACTGATCCCAACATTTACAAGCTGATGTAAGATATGCTAAGCTTCACCGAAACATGGTGCTTTAAGAAAACAATATGTTCCATTATAGAAGATTACCTTATCCTTGACGTACAAACCTGTGCATATTTTGGGGGGTCAGGGAGGTTCAGGAGATCCTCTCAGGTGCTGAATTTTATTCAAACTTAATGCAGACCTCTCTCTGGTCAGCAACTCACATGCATTCTGATGGGCACCCAAGTTTCTCTGCATATCTTATGCCAAAAGGTCAGTTTCATAACAGATGATTGACAACCTCGATTGAATGTGCATACTTAAATTTGGCTCATAAGAGAAAGGACAACATTGATGTCGGTACAACACAAGCATCCAGGGTGCACAGCCTTGCGGTATCAAAATGGGATTTCTCTTCACACCGTTTCCCTTTGACACAAAGTGGTTAGGCACTTGTTCCATTTGTATCGCTAGATGATAATGGTGCGTCCGCCTAGAGAACTGTAAGCCAGTCCACATTTAATGTGATTAGGAATGCGGAACGCTGAGTTACTTTGGGGCGGAATTTACTGGCTTTTCAAATGTCTAATTGGGGTAAATCATGTTCACCACTTCACTGGTGGAGAAAATGCCATGAAAGGAATTGATTTCCAGACAGAGTAGTTATTTTGTAATATGTGCCTTTCAAATGTGATTTAAGCACGTTATCACTAATCACAAAAAAGAATCAATTTCTGCTCAAACACAGTTGATGTGCAAACCAGAATATCAAATATGTGGATCTATGAAACTACATTGGAAATACTAAATTATATTTATGTAGTTAATCTCCACAGCAACAAACACGCAAGTCAGTGACACTTGCTGTTTTACTTGGAAACATACTGCCAACATAAGAAAGGCTGTTCACTTCACTAAACAAGGCGTTCTTATGACTGGGACAACATTGTATTCTCCGCTGAGGATGGGGAGAGGTGGCCAGCAGACTAAGCGTAGCAGACACGGCTCAGTGCGACCGTGCTTTAACAGCGATGAACATGAAGAGTCGCTGATAGAAAGGGCGAATCTGAGGGCCGGGCTTTCCCCATGCTGTTAGTCAGAGGCCTGAGGGGCCTAAACAATGTGCTCCATTGTGGTGCTTTTATTTGGGGGGGTCAAAAGCATGGGAACTCTCAGTATCAGTATCAAAGATGTTATTACACTGGCCAACCACGGAAGACCGCAACCTGATCTCCATCTGACCACATCTCCTTATTAAGATGGGGTAATGCTATACTTCCCTGACCAGGAGTGCCCCCACCCCTTCAATCAATATCATATCAATATAATTTTTACTCTCCTGAAGGGGGTATTAGTCAGGCTGCTCACCACAGGATGATCACAAGGTTGCCCATTGCAGACTAATGACTACCCAGCTAGCAGGCGGTGGGACCTGGGGTGGGTTCAGAAGGGAAGTCCCCTGCTCTGATAGGCAGATGTTGACTATATCGTAAGATCACTGGAGAACTGACATAATTTAGAGACAATATAAAACTCAAATAATAGCGGGAGATTTTTCTTCTTTTATTATAATCACAGCCACTATGAAATATCCCTTATAAAAACCTTTAGACAATTCAATGAACTTAAATTACAGTGCATTTACACATTACAATTACAAGTGGATATTAGATCCATTTATTCTGCTGCATACGTATTTCTAGTATTGCTATCACATGGTTAATGCACATGGTTAACTCATGAGGCTACTTTTATCAGTCTGTGACTCTTTTCAGTAACTGTGTCACAACTGAACTGTAGCTAATGGCACAACTATAGCTAATTTGAAATTTACTGAATATTTTGCTGTGGAGTTTAACAGGGGTGGCAGTTGTCAAGTGGATGGAGTGGGGCGGAGCATCACTCCATCATACTAACAATACATATCCACTTCAACTGCAGAGGTGGGGATGTAGCTCGCATGAATGAAGTTAGCGGACATAAATGAGGGGTTTTCTAAACAGGATTGTGAAGACTAAAGCGCAAACTTACAGAAGCCACAGATGAGAAGAACTCTGAACTCTGTGGCAGCGGTAGCCACGATGGTTTATTAGCGGAAACATCGACTCTTCTCCATGGTCTCACTGTTTCACTCACTGGGTCTTCTCTCCCTCTCCACCTCAGCTGATGTGTGGTGAGCATTCTGGCGCAAAATGGCTGCCGCTGCATCACCCAGGTGGGTGCTGCACATTAGTGGTGGTTGAGGCGAGTTTCCCCCTCATCATTGTAAGCGCTTTGAGTATCGAGAAAGGCGCTATATAAATGCCATGTATTATTATTATTACTGTCCCTATTTAAAACCACCACTAAAGCTTTCTTACGGGTTTTGTTTCTACCACCAGCAAGGGGGTCAGGAGGAGGACCAGAGAATGACATTTAATATAAATATAATAGATCACCATGGAATATAAATATAATCAAACTCTGACCCTATATGAAATATAAATATAAACCTCAGCAAAATTCTCATATCCGCTGTCAGAGAGATTTTTCCTAAGAGAGGCCCAAGAGAACCAGAGATGGGGCTCCTAAACTGTCCCGGGACAAGGTATAGGAAGGTAAAGCTCATTACGGCATGTCACATGACCAATTGTTTGAATATATAAGCACGCTTTGCCCCAGGGCTGCTAAATTATTCATTTGCAGGTCTCCAGACGCTGAGAGTCAGGAAGGGGCCTGAAGCAAGTTCTACTCCACTGTCATTGGAATTAACCCCCCCCCACCCACCCCTCCAAACCCCCCAGTCCTCGGAATGGAGCCCTGTAGCATTCCCAGTCCGGAGAGGGTCATATTCACAAACCATTAGCAGGCTCTTATATGTATGAGTTTGCTGCAAAGTGCAGACACAGGGTTCTACATCACAATTAAACCGGCTTTCTGCTTCCACTGCAGATCATTAGCCAGGTCCAACCGGCCCACTGTTTTATGTTTTAAAAAAAAAAATGCTTAATACATGATAGTGAGAAAAATTAATCTCCTCTATAGCGCATTAAATTCACTGTGCTTAAACCACAAGGCCATCGAGGAGTCTACCGGGTCAAAGAAAAAGCCATAAAGCAATAACCTTCAGGAGACTTCAGGCAGAAAGGATTCGCTGAATCCAAATGGAAAAGCAGCAGCAATAGGCTCTATAAATGAGTTATATACTGTTCCTTTACATAACATAATACAATAGTCGTCACCATCATCATTGTGCATAGCACGGGTAAAACAATATTCAGCAGACAGAAAAGCTTTACATGCAAAGGATGGCAAATATAGGACAAAACAAGCAAAAAGTAGCAAAACCGTATTGTAAAGATGACACGGGGGGGGAATCTAATATTAAAAATGAGCTATGACGCTGATGTAATTAAAACGTGGGCTGAACTCGCATGCCAACCATGATTGCACATACAGTAGGGCTGACGGAACACGCGTGGCCCTCCGACATCTCTGGCTCCCCAAAATAAGCTGACAGAAATCCGTTCTCAGTGTAGACCCCGGGGACAGAGTAATGACATCACAAATATTGCTTTAGAGCCTTCTCAGTGTCTCATGGTCATATAATCACCACTATTATTTGTGGCTCATGTAGGAATTCATGCGGGACTAGAGGCAATGACCATCTTCGCCACCATAAGCACAAAAAAGGGTGTCTAGGCTGTCACCGCCCGATGGCAACTTCCATTACATTATTTTTTTTATTGCTATATTCATTTGGTTACCATTTTATTCTTTTGAAATAGACAAAGCGGTTCCTGCTCTTAGTCAGGACAATTTCTTTTTCCCATATATATTGTACATATTACCCATATGGACTGCTGATGCTGATGTAAAAGTGCTCAATGCGTCCATGAAATGTTCTACATAAAGCCCAATTATATAACTACTTATTTACTGAAGCAGTTTAAGTTCAGTACTTAGCAGCTAGAAAAACGGAATCACGGCCATTTTACCCAGAAGGCCATACAGTGCATAGGCGTGGCCTGCATCAACTAGCTGTCACATTTCTCTTCAAACAGCATCATAGAAAGAGAACGCTGCATGACAAGAGGAGTTTCTGGAAAATATCCTACACCCAAAATTTTACCAAAATTTAACAGGTATCAGTCGTGAGCTGGAGTTTCCCGTGTCGACACGTGTATCGAGACTTCTGTACACTCCCGGGTCACTTCTGCAATCGGGGATTTGTGGACTCCAATATTCCCGATTCATAAATGGACTCCGTCTGCACAGACATTTCACGCCGTGTCCTAATAGGTGGACGGAGGCGGACGGCCATGTCTGGTCATCTATGCCAAGTGTCTGGACAAGAACTCATGAGATTGTCCGTTTCCGAGATTGACACATGGCCACACGCGGCAGAAAATGTGTCCATTTACAGATTTGCGCACTGTAGTGTCTGCCCCGGCGTAAATGCACCGTTTGCATGCAGTAGAAGCGCATTTACAGATTTGCGCACTGTAGTGTCTGCCCCAGCGTAAATGCACCGTTTGCATGCAGTAGAAGCGCATTTACAGATTTGCGCACTGTAGTGTCTGCCCCGGCGTAAATGCACCGTTTGCATGCAGTAGAAGCGCATTTACAGATTTGCGCTCTGTAGTGCCTGCCCCGGCGTAAATGCACCGTTTGCATGCAGTAGAAGCGCATTTACAATTTGTGTTTCAAGTTCTCTTTGTCAATTCATAGAAGACTTGAAGTCATCAAATTCCCAGGCAGATGATGAACGTGCAGGTGAAATAATTAATGCAATTAACTGCTCAATTTAAAAACTGTTAATTGCCACTCAATATGCATTACATTACCTTGCAATAAAGCCAGGGGCATAAACATCACAGCACAGAAACCCAGTGACAGGTGAGTCTCATAGCAGGGTAACTACTTTATGTAAACCTTCTTTTTTTTCTAATAAAATTTCACTTTTGATGACATTTTTTAAATTGACATCACATCTTTTGAGCATACGATGCAAGTTTATGCACAGCCTTGGCCTGGCGTGACCTGCTGGACAGCGGAAAGAAGATCTAGGGTGACCCAACTGGGGTTGAGTGACCTGAGCACGACTTGGCTCAGTACAGACAATGTGCAAAGGCTATAAATTGGAAGAGAGCTCTTCCAACGCTCTTCTAAAAACAGAACATGCCTTTGCAGTGACTAATTAGCCATGGAAGGAAGGACCTTGACTGCAGGGCTCACACATTTTTTTACTTCATTTCTGTGGGAAAATATTTCATTGATTTTTGCAGGAATCGAAAAAGGCCCAAGCTGAAAGAGACTCTCAGCGTGGGATTACATTCAGTGGCAGAGATCGTGCGCCTCTACACTTGCTCTGTCAACCCCCCCCTCCACCTCTACACCCCCAATTGCATCCGACCTTTTCTCAGTTTTAATTTTCTGTTTTGCCTGTACTACAACTTGTTTTTTCAGCATTATAGAGGGTAGATCTTCAGAGCTTTTAAGCACGCATACATGCATTTGCAGCTTGGAAATCAATTTCTACAAGGACTCTGGTAAAGTCAACCAGTGTGTGAGGTTTTTTATTTTTTTTTAAAAATTTTGGTGGAGTAAATCAAGCATGCACAAGTTAGATTCCCTTCCCAGGCTGCTTGATAAATGCTCAGCAGATTTAACCAGGCAGTTTAATTATTTTTTTTCCAAAGCAGTGGGGCCCTTGGTCAGGTCTTAAATAACCTGTGCATATATTGAAATGTCTTTATTGTGCAAAAACCCATTTGCACCTTTCTATGACATTGAAACATTCTCCCTAATAGCAAAGATTTAGAGACTTTGTAAGGAGATGCATACATCTATACATGATAGCCTGTGCTTCCACGTGAATACAGCCTCAAAGGAGCATGCTTTCCTGCATGGTCACAGTCTCTAAAGGAAGCTACCGAGACCCAGAACCCAGCCAAGGCACCCCCACCCCGTCAGAGTGATGTATGATGGGAATTGGAGTTACCTCTAATGAAAAATGTGGGTGTGCCTAATTGCACATTGTTGTCACGCTGTAATCGGCACCCCAAAATGCTTCCCGTCGCCACATTCCGCCAGTGACAAAGGTCTCCCTTGAAATAACAACTCATATGGTCGACAGAAGATTGCTTGGGCAATTGCATAGATCACAATTCAGTTTTCCGAAATCCCTCTGAGAAAACAAATTTCTTTTGATCTCGTCTCAGATTATTGCGCTTTGCTTCAAAGGAAGCGAGAACAACCACTCACTCTTGTAGAGCAAACAATTAAAACTGTACTCACAGAATCTAGGAAATATCAATTTTACATTTTCAAAGTGCTCCTGGCCAAATATTATAATAAGCAAAGATTATTTTAATACCAAACCACAAAGCAATGTTACTACCGCTTACTGCATTACTCATTTCCTGTCTGCCAGGCAAACACTTAAATGAAAAGGAGAGGTTAGTAATCAGAGCAGCTGTATCAACTGTCTCACAATCAGCAACACTAATTACCACTGTAAAAAAACGTGGGAAAATGCCGACAGAGGTACTGATCTGAAAACAAGTAAGAAAAATATTTAACAAGAACTGAAACTCTAGCGCCACGTTCAGGGTGACAGTACAGGATAATGGGCCAGGAACTGAGCTTATAACTCAAAGTTAATGGGTTTGATGCCCAGGTGGGGCGCCGCTGTTGTAGCCTACCTTGGAGCGAGGTACTTAACGTGAATTGCTTCCGAAAAACATCCAGCTGTATAAATGGGCCGCGCGTATCAATGTAAACCGTGCAAGTCGCTTCGTGCGCTCAATGCCAAAATGTCAAGATCTGATGGAGATGCAATGTTATAACGTCCGAGTGTTTAAAGGGCGACGGATTGATAAAATGATTAAATTTTCTTTCCCCGTTGTCGTGACCGATGTGCTAATAGAAAGTAAACTGTGGTATCTGTTGTCTGTCTGCATTACATATTTTAACGATAACACTGTGCTTATGTGAACATACAAATAAATCCCAGAGGAATAAAACAGTACAATTCCACTTGATTATTCATGTCTCATACCCCAATTTTCATTATTGATACACACGTCACAGTACATTGCCACATATTATCAAACCTTTGTATTCATTACCTGGCCTTCTATTCTGTATTATAAAATGGTGACACAAGGTGGCCATAGGACAGACTTTTTCATAATCTCAAATGCACACCAACATTCCTCTGGTCAAAACCACACCAGACAGTCTCCCACTCATAGCCCGATATGCAAGAATAAACTGATTATTAGTGTTAAACACATATTGGGGCCAACCGACAGAATGTTTGTCTGTGCTCCACGTGAAACCAGCGAGGGCAAGAATCCCTCATCTTTCTTCAACTGAACACGCTGCAGCATACCAGCCACCGATTACCGAAGCAATCCGTCTGCCTCTTCGTCCCATTTCTCTCGTTTTGTCTGTTTTTCTCTTGTGCTCAATCCCTCTTTCTCACTCTCCCATTTTAAGTGCCACCGTTGAATCATGATCTGCTTTTTAAGGTAATTACTCGGAGGATATTGATTGGGCAAACTTTAAAAGCCTCGGCCAATCAGCCACGCTTCCACGTTTGGGGTATTTTAAATCTTATTTAATTGACGTACGCACTAGTCACAGACTCAATATTCAACAAACAGTAGCTCAGTTTTCATTTATTCCCTCTACCAAGGTGCATTTAATGCTCCCCTGCCTCATATATTATTATGGATAGACACTTTGCATTTTAACAAAATGGATCCAGGCAACTTAACAATTAAAAAAAAAGGGAAAAAAAGAACCTTTACTTACAAAGCCGATGCAACTGGATAATTGCCACCATAAATAGTCAATAAATCTGTATAATTGACAATTGCAGTCGCTGTAGAAGCACCATTCCAGCATCGGCCTGACCTCTCTTGGGTTTTCCCCATTAGCAAACCCTGAATGAAGAACGCATTAGCATTCAAAATGGCACGGACAATCCCGCTCCAGCTTACTGGCAATCTCCCGATACCGGAGCAGGTGCTCTTCTGCCCGGCACACAGGCAGTAATGTCCCGCCCCCTTAGCTGCGATACTCATTAGCACAATGTGGTTACTTTACAAGGCATCCCTCAACGGCAGCGCCCCATTGCATTGTGGTAAAAAGGGCAGCACGGTGACGTTCGCAGTGTAAAAGCCGTTGCTGAGGGAGTGGAACCAATGTGAGTAGGCTGGCGTGAAACAGTATATAAAAATGATAAAGTTTTCTGTTTTATGGAGGCAGTCTCTGTTTAGTGCTGCGTGGCCATGTTGAGGGTTACATGCATTAAATATGTACGATGTCTGTGTTCATTAAAATCACAAATGAGTGAAACTTATTCCCTGGCCCCAGGAGAAGGCAGTCAGAGCACACACCTGGAAACCAGAGAAAATTATTTTATACACACCTTCGACCGCGATATTTTCAGTAGCCTATGCTTTCTATTGTACATGCAATTTATTTAAACATAACTCCATTAACTCGGGTCTCTCAATCGGCCTCATATAAATCAAGACTGATGAAAATTATGGACTTTGATTACTGCCAAAATTTGAAACGCACAGAACAATTCATACATGCAGAATTCAATTATAAATATAGAGCATGATTCACATATAAACAGAACACAATCTTGCATTTTGCAAATCTAATTGTGTTTGAGAATGGCCACATGGTTTTTGGTGATTTACCACATCCTCACTGCCAAAACTCGCAAGTGCAAAACGTGAAAATTTTTAGCCGTTATGCATTTGTAATATATTACATTTGCTGATTGTTTGCGGTAGTATTTTTCAAACATAACAATGAAAGCTCCAGTGGGCAGCTGTCACATTTCTCTTCAAACATAATTCAAATACAACCATCTTGGCGTGTCACTCACCTCTTAGCTTTCAAATAAATTGCCAAAGACAGAAAGTTGCAGGCATCTGACAGTGAAATTGAGGTCGTCTAATCCTTTTATTCCGTTGACACAAATAAACCCAAGTCAATTTTAAAATAAGATGCGCATCCACTGCTTCTCAACACATGGAAATGGACTCATCGGGAGGCCAGTCCAGTTGATTCATCTTTATTGAGTGCATTTTAGTACAATATTTCTCAGAAAGTTACAGTTACAAACTCCGACACACTCATCACAATAAAACAAATCGTAATTATACAGTGACACAGAGGAGAGCTCGCAGCCATGGTATTTACAGTGCGGTGAGTTTGTTGCGTTGCGCCGGAGGCTTCCGCTCTCGTTTCTATAAACATCTGGATTCCTTTTTCATTTTCCCAAGGTCCCGTGGGGCACAGTACTCTGCAATGTGTAAGAAAAACAAATTGATATATAATCTCACATTTTGAACCTCAAACATGATCTGAAAAAAAGAACCTCTGAAATGGCTTGCAAATGTACAGCATTCATTTGGTCAATCCATGACACCACTGGAGTCAACAGTACAGCCCTGTAGAAAGGCCTGAAAGAGAGCAAACTGGCAAATGGAGGACATTCATAGTAAGGCGAACCTTGTTGAGATTCTGCTCACAACCAGAGGTCACAAAGGGAAAGTCTGTTTAATTCACTGGTAGATTAAACACAGCCCACACCTTTAACGGATATCTATCCCCTTCATATCACTCTCAGTCAAGAGACAAACAAGACACTCATTCCAACATCGCACGCACGCACGCCCACGCCATTTAGTCCAGTCCAGCAAGAACCATTCCAAGCTAGTGACAATTTCACTCGATTGGCTGCTATTGAATAATTGATCTTTTTTTATTACACTGGTAAAACTAGAAAACCCATTACTACTTCATTGGTTTTTCTAGGTAGTGACCAGAAAGTACTGCATACAGAATTAATGATCGAGCATTTAGATTTTAAGATTTCTAAATCACCTTCCCATTATGCACTTATTTTGAATCATCATCATGTATAAGACTGAATTGGACTGTGTCTGAAATCTGAAAATCATCAGTTCCTCTGTTTACCACTGGCTCAGTATGTTTACAGTTTCATGAAGTATACGACTTAAAAAATAAATAATAATCACACAACCAAGAGACTAGCAGACAGGGACTTATGTAAACCCATATACCCCAATAATTATTATGCTAATGTTCTCATTTGTTGAGCATTTTGTATATTCAATTAGCGCTAATCTGCTTTAGCCATCTGAAACTAGTTCAGGTGAATGCAGCGATCCACGCACACTCGTTAACCTGGCTTTCTAATTAAAACACACTTCAGACGCCTACCTTTGGCTGCCTATGTATTAGCATAATCTAAATGAATCAAATGGGCACTGGCTTACTCATAGAAACCTTGGTGACCTGAGAGAAGATAACCGTAGCAGAGTTTGCATCCATCGATATTTTCCTGGGACATTCTGAACCACGTTTGGAGATGACAAATCGCTCTGCGTGGGTAAAAGTTGCTTGTGTTAATTAAAAAATAATGGGTTCATGCACAGTTAATTAAACTGTGACTCAGACAGATAATGGAATTGTTCCACCACGGAGAATTACAAGGCATAACCCCATCACTATTGGCCACAGGCATGAAATGACTTATACATTTTCCGCCTGTCTGTAATATTTTCCTGCTAGATTTTCTTTGCTCTGAAATATAAATGCCACCTGTCTCAACAATGACTTGTATATGTCCGAAGGCATGGAGCAGGGCTTTTGAGCACACTAACTGAAATGTAAAATGTTTTTCTTCACAACAGTGTCAAAGAAACAGGGAATAAACCAATGTTATGTTTGGCTAAAGGCAGATGTATTAATGTAACTTATTTGACAAGAAGTTTAGGTGACCATGGGGTCAGTGGGGTGTATGTACCGTACCTGTATGTCTGTGTGTGCGTGTGGAAGACAGGGTTTTGAAAACTTTTATAAAATGAGTATTGCATAGTTTCAGCACATTGCATTGAGCTACCATCTGAATGAGTCAATTGCAAGAAAGAAGGATTCATTTTTCAAACGCAGTCAAGGTGTGGGTTAAGTCTGTGTGAATAGCAGCTGGTGCATTTAGCTTTGATGTGCATGTAGACCTGTTATTATGAACTTTCCCAAGCTGTCAACACAGTAAGATACTAAGACCCGAGGTTTTTATACCGAGAGTTTTTCCAATTAGACAAGTAAATCATTGGAAACTGACAATTAGTTGTATAAATTTTCAATAATGGAAACCCAGCTGGAGAGAGTACATGAATGGTGTGTGTGTGTGTGTGTGTGTGTGTGTACAGTATAAATGCAGTTTAATTCCCCACTCAGCAGTCTCACGCATAGTGCGCCTGCTCTACATTTGTTTGTGATGGCAGGCTGCCAAAGACCTGTCAATCATCTCACCCCTCACCACACCCCTCCCATTATGGTACTGTCTATGGGCAGAAGCCCTTCATAATCCAGAGCCAAGCCTTGCTGTATTTTCCTATTGGTGATAGTGACAGCACAGCCCTCATTCACACATACCAAGTGAATAGGGAGATTTGTGATCTGTGGAGGTCAGAGGTCACTCATTTAGTGGCACTAAACTTATGGAATACCAACCACCCCCCCCCCCCCCCACCCCCACCCCCACCCCCACCCCCACCCCCACCCACCCACACTGGCACTGTTCATCTGATGTGGAGACTGCGGTATTTAATGCACTGATCCACTGATGTAAGTTTCAGTGCATTCCTAGTTAGCCGACCGAACGAGCTTGGCACATTAGTTCCAGGGGAGGCCGAGACCGGGATCCGCTAAACGCTAGAACAGCACTCAGCGCTAGCCTTCGCTGAAAAGCCCTGCTGAAAATGCACAGCTGAAAGCCTCTTACAATTAGAGTCTCATTAGGATCCTAAGCACCGTTTACCACCGTCATCCATCACACGACAAAAAACAACAAACACCCAGCAGCGAGCAGCAGAGGGGGAACTGGAGATGCATCCCTGCCTGTAAAGCGGACATACCGGCCCTGTGCCCTGACCTGGATGCATGTGGCTCCAGGTCTAGTTGCAGTTCTAGTTCAGTCAAGCCGGAAAGTCTGAATACCCCTTTCACCTTCTCCACGTTTTATTACATTACAGACATATTCTACAATAGATTGAGTTCATTTTTTGAAAGTGAAAACATGTTTTTAGGAATTTTTGCAAATGTATTAAAAATCGAAAACTGAAATCTCTCATTTACATAAGTATTCATACCCTTTGCTTGAACATATTTTTAAAGTATCATATTTAATATTTGGTCGCATATCCTTTGCATGCTGTTACTTCCTGAAGTCTGTGACCAATCAACATCAAAAGGTACAACATCTTATTTTCAGGTACTGTTACAAGCGATACTATAACCTCTCTGCATTTGAACTGATCTCTATGAGAATTGGGGGGTGAGACTAGATTCAGCTGTAAATTACACTGGTACAATATGGAACACACATACTGGTGAAAATGGCTACGTGATGAAGGGTCAGGTATCAAATGAGCCCCAAACCATCACTCTGCGGCCAGATATGGAGTAGATGTGGATGGATCCCTTTAAGGGTTGTTCCTCCTGACCTTTTTCCCCCATAAAGTTCTATAGGAAAATGAATCAGAAAAAATAACCCTTGCAGTGATCCATCCACATCTACTCCATATCTGTCAACAGAGTGATGGTTTGGGGCTCGTTCGATAGCTCAGACCCTTGATGACTTACAGCCATTTAGCCAGCCATGTGTTCCATACTGTACCAGTGTAATTTACAGCTGAATCTAGTCTCACCCCCCAATTCCCATAGAGATCCATTCAAATGCAGAGCTTATAGTATCGCTTGTAACAGTACCTGGAAATAAGATATCGAGAGTCTTTTGATGTTGATGGGTCACAGACTTCAGAAAGTAACAGCATGCAAAGGATATGCGACCAAATATTAAATATGATACTTTAAAAATATGTTAAAGCAAAGGGTATGAATACTTATGTAAATGAAAAATTTAAGTTTTCACTTTGTCATTATGGGCTATTTTGTGTAGAATTTTGAGACAAAAAATGAACTCAATCTATTGTAGAATATGTCTGTAATGTCATAAAACGTGGAGAAGGTGAAAGGGGTGTTCAGACTTTCTGGCTTGACTGTATGTACCCAAAATATTTAAATCAACGCCCACTGTCACTGCTTGACACTAAAATTAAGGTTCAATGGTACAATGGTGTCCTATCCAGTATGTGTACTTAGTTACACACCAACCATGTAAACACCACTGATAATTTCAGACTAAAAAGGAGAACGGGGACTGTGCGGTAGTGAGGGCTCTGCAGTACCACAGAACTAAAAATCAGCTACGAACATCAGACTGAAAACAAATCCCATTGCTGGTCTGTCACCTTTTCTTGTAACTCATGGCAATCTGGAAGGACTGGATTAGCCTACTCAGCCTGTTGGTAATTAGGTTCACTGACTAGATACCATTGACACCAGGGCAGGTACAGTTTTGCTTTCATAGCACACTTAATGGAGTCGGGCCTAAACATTGAACCACGAGTGGCTTTGTGCCACCCATAATGAAACTGCCAATCAAATACACAAGTAATGATTATTCATTCAGTTCACATGGCTGACATACAGTACATGTAGCATATTGTTGTTAATACCTACATTTGTATAAGATACATACCGACAGTTTGAGCTGCAGGGCTGGAACACGTCCTTTAAACCACGGCTCCAAGTGTTCACACAGAAATAAGCCACATAAGAGGGACAAGAGAAGGTCTTTACAGGCAAGAGCTCAGCAGCTTGGAAACCCCATGCCAACAATGTCTCAAGACATAAAGGTTTTTTTCTTTTCCTTTTTTTTTGTTGAATTTGACACAAAAACAAATGTTCTTTGTACAGTATCAGCTAGGCCGAAGCCTGTTCTCTACAGCAGTCTGTGGCCCCCGTGAGCTGAAAGCAAAATAAAAACATCCAGGAAAGATCCCAGCGTAGGGGAGCCACCGCGGCATTATTTACAGTTCATTTGACTCATTTACAATCCGTGTACTTATTTGCCAAAAATGCAAGCAGAGAAGAAGTTTTTATATAACAAATGACCTTCAATATGAAGATTTTTTTTCCCCCAGTTATTTAATTATATTTATACATGAGCACATATTTATATTCCTCTGGTGGAGTTGTGATCCAGGTGTCCTTGGGCTATGCTATCCACCTGAACTTTAGCAGGCAGCTCAGCGCTCATTTTCCTGGGGAATGAACACGATTATGATGGCTAACAAAATGAAAATGTACACAAGCACGCTTGTCCATCTCTTGTTTCCTCCTCTGATGTAGCAGGCCGAGGGCAAAAATAATCCACAGAAAAACAGGGGTAAACCTGAAGTTTAAAAAAAAAAAAAAAAAAAAAAAACTGTGATATTCCACAGTGTCTTAATATACTCTGTTCGTTTGGGTCTTCGCACGGTACATTTAACTTAACGGATTTAATTTTTCTGTCTGTTGGTGACTGAGTACCAGTCTTGGTCAAAGGAAAGAAACTGTTGAGCCGAGGGCAGGCTGATGCGGCGGGGATTCGATCAGATCAAAACGACAGTTTCCACGCGGGAGCGTTCCATGGAATCCGTGGCCGCCCGGCGGCTCCCGCGCAGGCTCCCGCCGCTCAGCGCCCCCTCTAGTCATGCCACAGCAGAGGGGGACTGGCTCATCTGCGCCCTCATCGACTGGATGTTGTTCAGAATCTTCCGTTGGTGCCCTGCCAGGGTCACCCCTATTCTGAGGAGGTCCCTGGAAAAATCAACATGGAGACCGGCCGTCAGAGAAGGAAGGGGGAGGGGAGGGGAAGGGGAGGGGAGGAGGACTAAAATATAACATTTAAAATGACAGGTAGAGCCTCAGCACAGATTTGACGTGGCACTGTCACGCCGTCTCAAGCTTCACCCTTTCTGGAAGCCGTTCATTTGCATATCCTTTATTTTATTCTTGGCAGAAAGGAGAGATAAACATGAACAGCCAGACTCCATTCCATGCACAAGATACACTTTGTACCTGGTGTTCGCATTCCTATGCAAATACATTTTAACACCGGTAAACAAAGACCCAGAAGGCGCCATTTTGGAGATATTTATCAGCTATTGTTATGGACTGTGAAACTGACAAATCCAAACATGCATTAAATATGTGCAGTATATCACCGGCACGCATTAAATTACAGGTGCAATCGCGTCGCTGCATCGCATTAAAAAAGTGTAACGATTTAATAACGACGTTGATAAAGGGGGTCGCGCCACCCCTGACAGCTATAGCGCACTGATTTTACACATGAAAGCACACAGCATGTCTACAGCGGGTCCGCACTACGCCTACATTAGTGTTGAAAAACAGAGCGCTTATTTGCATCGCGCAGATGGCGTTTGAAGTCAGGCGCATAGTTGCCTTTCTGATGGAAAGGTCTCCTCCCAGCAACGAGTCGACAAGAGTTTGCGGCAAACCCAGATTCTGAAAGAATCCCACCCGCCAGGACTCCAGCAGCGCTCGTACACAACCACCGGTGGCTTTTTGAATACCGATGCCTCCATCCTAACAATACAATTCATCAACTGTTCACTCTAGAAAATAATTTAATTCACACAACGGTGTAGCATCACCACATAGCAGAGACTTTGCAGCAGTGCCACTCTGATCTACCCATTTATATTCTCCTGCCAAAATCTCAAGTTTTTCAGTGCATCTAACGCTCCACGTAACTTTTCTAAGACATGCTCCATAGAATATGCTCTTCACTGAGATTAGACTGTTCTTTCACACCCTCATTTCAACCAATATTAAAAATCTGGATATTTATCTGGTGGGCTCATGCTGGACACTCATGATTATATTAATGCATCCGTATAGCAAAATTTCTGGATATGCAGAGCTCTTGCTCAAAACCAACGTGTGTGTGTGTGTGTGTGTGTGTGTGTGTGTGTGTGCGCATCATTGTGTGCGCCTGTTTAATGTGATCTTATACGCAAATACCATTCCACCCAAATTAGTTTCTGGTATGGCTCTAGAGAAGTTGACACCTGCCCAATCACCTTTGTTTATTATGGAATAAGCAAGATCATCCAACAAACAGTATATGCATTTGCATGGGAAAAAAGATGTGGTAAATCAGAGATGTGGAATGCTTCTCACCAATCAGGGTTAGATGGAAAAGAGAGAGGGGAGGTGGTTTGGAAAAAAATATGTTTGGGCCAAAAGTTGTTGGTAGTTCCTGTGGTTAACTACACCTTAAAATGACAATAAAGCAATGAACTACCACAACCGGAACAAATATTTGAATGCTGTTGAACTACCATTAAACTGCTGTAAAATGTAAACTACTAGTTTAACTATACGGTTAAACTACTCGACAACACTGTGTGCTGATTGTAACCGCAGATTAGACCACAATAAGATAAGTTCATGTTAGGACACAGGAACAGTCTTCAGCTTTCATTCATAAACGTATCAAAAAAACTAACATATCAATGTCTAAAATGATGGGCTAATTAACCATACTAACTTTGGCCCACCAGAGGCAATTTTCACCTCGACTTTACAAGTCTTATTTAAGTGTCAATATCTCAAAAACTATTCACTGTACATGAAAGGTTTAAAGTCCGAATTGAAAAAGAGGCTGTAGCATTCAGACATTTGCAGCAGAATAAATTTGTCAGAATCACCACATACAGTCAGTGGCGGGCCGTCAGGGCCAGCAAGGCCTTCTCTGCTGGCCTAAACATCATCAGAATATAAATTTAATTTTGATATATTTTTTCCACAAATATGTATTAAATTATTCCCCATAGTCTATTCTCTTCATTTCATAGCTTTGCTCTTGGTTGCGCTGCTTCCAGCCTCAGATCGAGATTTGGAGGGCTGGCCTTTATGTTAGAGCTTTTATCCAATCATATTTCAGCCATAATGTGTTGCCAGGGTCCAAGAAATCTGCCCTTAGGCCTTCAGAATAAACATTGCGGGCCCCTGTAGCTTAAAGTGAACGGAACGTTAACTGTGGCGTTAACCAATCAGATTTCGAGTTGGCGAGACCGGGGCCAGCTAGCAGGCGTACGATAACGTCAGCACGTGCACGTCTTTTGATTGGATACGCACTTCGCACTACTGAGAGGCAGAGCTCTGCAGAGATAGCAAACTGAACTTGAATGAGCTCATTTGTGTAGATTTCTACAAGTTGTTTTTTTTCAACCCACAATGGCTGAAGGAGGAGAAGAGATCGATTTGGTCGCAGATATAATTACAACGTCATTTTCAAGACGAACCTTTCAAGAAAAGCTAGACATCGTCAGAAGAGAACGACCAACCCCGACGCTAGCGAGCCGACGCTAGCGAGTCAAAGTGGACATTCAAGGCTAGGAATACACTTTCACCACTGTCGCAAATATATCCTCATGAGCAAATGCTAATTATTTGTTTGTTTTCTTTTATTTTCAGTGAATAGTTTATGTGTCTTTATCGTCACGTTTCTTAAATGAAACCGCTTTGGGTGCGACAATGCGCTGTTTAGCGAACAAACTTGTTAAAGCTAACATACTTTTGGTGGACTTAATAAAACTTTGTAGAAGACTAATCCCTTAAAAGCGCCTTTTATTTTAAAGTTTTGACAGTATCCAAGCGATCTTAAAGCTGGTAGTTTAACACTCTTAATTGTAAATGCGGATTTATTGATTATAAATGCTTCGGAAATATTAATAACTCTGTTGTACTTGACTATGTTAAGGTGATGCAACGCCCGGTTATACTGCGTTTCTGTCTAAATGTATAGTTTCTAGAGCCATGGCGTCATAATGATGGTATTAAGAGGTGGAATAATTCAGGTAGGACTGTGTAGGACATCACTGAAGGCCTAGGTGTGAAATGCACGGCCCGCCACTGCATACAGTATATACATAATACACGTAAAAATACGTAGCCTAATCTTTTTATATACCTAAAAAAACTTCCAAAAGTGCGTGTGTTTTTACAAAACAGCACCGTATTACAGCCGCAAGTATGATAGTTGGTCTCTGTGGAAATGTCGACTGTACTGGACTTTGACGAAATGTAATAAACTCTTCAGGGTTAATCAGAAAACAGTTGTAGCTTCATAAGCAGGTAAGATATTTGATTGCTTAAACATGTTTATACCAGACATTTCGTAGAAAAAAATTATGTGTCTACTAAACCGAAAGTACATCGGGTAGCGTACTGTACATAGTATAGTAAGCAAGAAAAAAAACCTGAATGTTTATTTATACAATTTTTTTATAATATATTATTGTTCCTATATCGGAACATGATTTTCTTTTGTGTGTTTAGGGGGGTTTCTTAAAGGGTAACTACACCCACTGTTTCAGCCTGTCCCCGCCCACGAAACAATTTTGAAAAATACTTAGTGGGGTGAGCGAGGGAGAAGGGTGGGGGCGGAGAAGCTGCCATCGTCATTTGCATAAATTAACGTAGCTTCATTGTACAAATGATTTTGTATAACTCGGATCAAACTGTCAAACTAGACGTTGCACATCAAATATGAATCGAGATTCAGCAACTGCATGGTCTATATCTCACCTCAAATATCTTCAGAAACATATTTTAGTGGACTATTTAGGTGGAATAAGAGAGTTTATGAACAGGACGCAATGTTGTTCTGGTTTAAAAACCTGGAGCCGAAATGAAAGTAATGTAGCGGGTCTAACCAATCAGGTGCCGGCTGTTTCCGTTATGGGCGACAACAATTATCCATATGTAGAAGTACCTCCAAAAAGGTACTCTGACATCACGATTGGGGTGGGGGCAGAGTGCGGAGCAGAAAAGAAATTTCAACCGTTAGGGGAAGCACAAAGACGCTTTTCTACCAGTTTCTCCCGATTTATGTTATTATTTCAGAATTGTTGAAATAACGAAATGGATGAATACGTTTCATAATAAGGTAGACATACAACCATGTTTACAGCGGAAAAAAAAGTGTCTAGGGCAGGGGTTCCCAAACTTTTCCATGCCAAGGACCCCCAAATAGTCGTAGCCTCTGGCTGGGGCCCCCCTATTGCGAAATGGCTTTAAAAAAAAACTTAAATTACACTGGCAAATATTTAAAAAATGTAACATACAGCTTCTTAATACACAACACAATACTTTTGACCCTATTTTGATTCCATAATCGGGCCGTTAGCAGCTCAACGTAACGCTTTGACTGACAGGCAGACGGTTAGTTATTGGCTGCGATTGAAAGAAGGGCATGGCAAAGACCTAATTTCGATATGAAAGGATTTATAACAATTTATATCTTATATTAAACCAGCACAGTAATCTTATGAATTGAATTAAAATAAAATTTTTAAATACATTGAAAAAATTATTATTATTATTATTTTTTTTTTTGTTGCATTCTCCATTTTCCATTTTCCTCTTCCTTCCAATTGGCCCCCCTGGCGCCCCCTGGCGGCCCCCACTTTGAAAACCCCTGGTCTAGGGTGTAGTTACCCTTTAAACCTGCAATTTATAATTTCAGAAAAATGTCAATACTGTAATTAAGACGTTAACGACTACCACTAGGGGGCCACCGTGGATAGGGTTAAATAAATAAGAGCAGAAGTTGACATGAAATCCAGAGACAGATATGGTCATCCTTGGACGCCCCTGTGGTAAAGAATACTGATGTTTACCAATCTGCCATACCATACAAGAGATTGTCTTGTATGTGCTCCTTTCCCACAAAACAGGAAGACATTCTGATGTTGCATAAATTCAATTTATTTGAGGTGGTGAACAGCACATTCTCTACTATACAGAATAATCGGTGTTCACCATATTTTTATTTCCCTACGGGGAACCAACAAAACAAAAAAAGTTTCATGTTAAGAGTCATGAAAGTAGGATTCTAAAAGACAGGTGCCCGCTGATATGAGGGCACTAGGAGAAAACAAAAACGCTGCTTTCATTTCCCTTCTAATTTTCCCCTTTGTGTAACTGAAACCTCTGTTGTTTGTTATTTGAATTGTTTTTCACGTAATAACACACTTTCTTTACAAGTTACCAAATTACCAGACTGAGAGCACCAGGAGCCCCTAACAAACCTCCCACATGCAATATCACTCCCAGCCAAATGCGCAAACAAAAAGCCAGGCTTTTAATGCCTGTGGCTGAATCAAACTACCTCCATCCAGTGAGCTCCACTAGCAAGGAAATGGCCTCAGACTTTGGGGGGGAAAAAACACCAATTTAGAAAAAAACTATTTTGACGGCCTGGGTAGCCACAGCCATGTATAACAACACCTGCTATCGCATTTCGGGTGAAACTAATGTTGGATCCAGCTATTGCTTCCGACGTCCCTCTTTTCCTCGGTCTCTCCCTCTCTCTCTCTCTCTCTTTGACAGACAGGTTTTGGCAAGGGGCATGACAAAGTCTCTGTTTATTTCCTCTAATGTCAACCCTGATGTCTGTGCTCATGCAGTGTCCAAAAAGTGTCCTCAGCCTTTTCTGATCAAACCTGGCTCTCTGTGTGTTTTAATGGCTCAAACTAAACCTGTCCCATAGGAGATCAGGCCACTTAAAAAGCATCAATGGCTGTTCATTCCTTTAATAAACAGCACCGGCGTTTTATCCGATTACAACTATTACAAACCAGAACCTGGCACTTAACATTTTGTACATAAATATGTCAGCCATATCTAAACAGCAGGTCGTTCATGGCTTCTCGCAGGGCTAAGCATTTAATACTTTGTGTTTTCAGAGCTTTGGTTCATCGCATTGGGAAAGAAGTGCAAATAGACAAATGCCTGTTAATAACATGCAGAATTACTCAATTGATCTAGTGTAGCTGCGCCTAATCTCGCCACCTGATCTCAAACTCACCATTCTGCTAGAGGTGCCTCATTCTGCTCATTCTACACCCTGATCTCAAACTCACCATTCTGCTAGAGGTGCATCCTTCTGCTCATTCTACACCCTGATCTCAAACTCACCATTGTTGTAGAGGTGCATCCTTCTGCTCATTCTACACCCTGATCTCGAACTCACCATTCTGCTAGAGGTGCATCCTTCTGCTCATTCTACACCCTGATCTCGAACTCACCATTCTGCTAGAGGTGCCTCCTTCTGCTCATTCTACACCCTGATCTCGAACTCACCATTCTGCTAGAGGTGCCTCCTTCTGCTCATTCTACACCCTGATCTCAAACACACCATTCTGCTAGAGGTGCTTCCTTCTGCTCATTCTACACCCTGATCTCAAACTCACCATTGTGCTAGAGGTGCATCCTTCTGCTCATTCTACACCCTGATCTCAAACTCACCATTCTGCTAGAGGTGCCTCCTTCTGCTCATTCTACACTCTGATCTCAAACTCACCATTGTGCTAGAGGTGCATCCTTCTGCTCATTCTACACCCTGATCTCAAACTCACCATTCTGCTAGAGGTGCCTCCTTCTGCTCATTCTACACTCTGATCTCAAACTCACCATTCTGCTAGAGGTGCATCCTTCTGCCCATTCTACACCCTGATCTCAAACTCACCATTCTGCTAGAGGTGCCTCCTTCTGCTCATTCTACACCCTGATCTCAAACTCACCATTCTGCTAGAGGTGCCTCCTTCTGCTCATTCTACACTCTGATCTCAAACTCACCATTCTGCTAGAGGTGCATCCTTCTGCCCATTCTACAACCTGATCTCAAACTCACCATTCTGCTAGAGGTGCATCCTTCTGCTCATTCTACACCCTGATCTAGAACTCACCATTCTGCTAGAGGTGCCTCCTTTTGCTCATTCTACACCCTGATCTCAAACTCACCATTCTGCTAGAGGTGCATCCTTCTGCGCATTCTACACCCTGATCTCAAACTCACCATTCTGCTAGAGGTGCATCCTTCTGCTCATTCTACACCCTGATCTCAAACTCACCATTCTGCTAGAGGTGCATCCTTCTGCGCATTCTACACCCTGATCTCAAATTCACCATTCTGCTAGAGGTGCATCCTTCTGCTCATTCTACACCCTGATCTTGAACTCACCATTCTGCTAGAGGTGCCTCCTTTTGCTCATTCTACACCCTGATCTCAAACTCACCATTCTGCTAGAGGTGCATCCTTCTGCGCATTCTACACCCTGATCTCAAACTCACCATTCTGCTAGAGGTGCATCCTTCTGCTCATTCTACACAGAACACCAGCTCTTTTCAAAGCTTGAACATTTAACTGTCAAACCAGTGAATGTCGATTGATTAACTTAACTTTGATGTTATGACCACATTAATCTTAATGCCTTCTCTAGCACCACCTTTTTTGAACACAAGTCCACGAATAAGGCGGTTACTGTTCTTGAACTGTTCTTCTGAAAGGTAACCCTGAGTGGTTTCTATTCCAACTGTCAGAATTACTGTAAGTATTACTGAAACGAAGTACACTGCCTGGCCAAAAAAAAAGTTGCCGTTGCACCCGTCGTGCATAGTGCCCACTGTACAAGCCTCTGGAGGCAGTGTTATAATCTGGGGTTGCTTCAATTGGTCAGGTCTTGCTCAATGCTATGCAGCAATAAAATGAAGTCAGCTGAGTACCTGAATGTACTGAACAACCAGGTCATGCCATCAATGGGCATATTCCAGGACGACAATGCCAAGATTCACAATGATTCCATCTGTGCCTTTGCTTGCTTTTAAAATGTGTTTTTAAAGACAAGTTCTGAAAAATTGGTGAGATATACGCAGCTACGCTAGTTTTGTCTGAGCCAGGAAGCTACCTGTGACAAAAAATATTAGAATAGTTTTAAAATGTAAACAAAATACCATGCCTAACAATGTAATTGTATATCTAATCTATATCTTTACATGCTGCTGTAGCTGTAGAGCTTTAATAAGCTATTTTTGTTCATGCATGGATTCAATTCAAGTAACACATGTCAAATAGAATATGACATCCACAATTGTGTGACCTTGTGCAGAGGCTGCAAAAGGAGCATGTTGATTGTGATGTTGATTGTGATGTTGAATGCGATCTGGCGGCGGTAACGTACTCTGATGTCATTTGTGAAACCAGCTGGAGGGAGGTGAAGCCAGAGCTAAGGAAGTTATCCCTGTATTGGGTCATCTTTATGGCACACAGCCAATCCTCCACGGAGGTGAAGGTGGTGAAGTCTGGCACGGAACGATCCAGAAGGGGCTGAGAAGGCCTGGGGGAGGGGAGGGGATGAAGTTGCATCAGTTACAAAATACAGTGCGCTCTCTCTCCCCTTTATTATACCACCTTATATTCAATTTAATGTGTGTGTGTGTGTGTGTGTGTGTGTCAGAGAGAGAAAGAGAAAGAGAGAGAGACAGAGGGACAGAGACAGCAGGTGCACTCACACTGCGGTGATGGTGGCCACAGCTTTCAGACTGGTGGGGTTGCGGATCATCTTGTCCAGCGTGTTCACGATGTCAGAGAAGCGTGGCCGAGCGTTGCGGTCCTTCTGCCAGCAGTCGAGCATCAGCTGGTGCAGGGCGGCCGGGCAGTCCATGGGCGCGGGCAGTCGATAATCCTGCTCAATAGCATTGATCACCTGAGAGGGGCGGGGGGCACAAGGTGATTAAATAGTCTAAATGAAGGATAGGATGGGGATAAGAGTCAATCGGATGGTCACTGATGGTTAAACACTTAGCAGCACACATTTTAACGCGGGGATGCTGAGCCCTCAGTTTTGTTGCCGTGTATCCCACAATGCACCGATTCCTACGTATTCCTCTGTGTCTGTAGGCTGAACTTCTGCACCTGTAAAACTGCACCGCAAAGCCTAAGTGGAAGTTCAGCTCTCTGGCCTCCTTTCTAGGCAAAAAGTAACACTTAAGTTTTGACTCTTGCAGAGAAAGAGAAAGCAAAGAGTCAAACTATTTTGCTGATTGGGTCCACGCTGAAAGCACACCAACAGCAGGGTGGAGGTAAGAAGCCAACATCTGCAGGATGATCCTGGCTCTGTTCCCTGCTGCCGGTCAGCTCTCTCGCCATGAAACCGAGCTGGAGTTTACTGCTGGAACTACTGGAGGGTAATCAAAAATTGACACCCTGTACAGATAGAGGAAGGGTAGATGCAAGACTAAAAGAACACAAACATGCCCTCAAGTACTTCAAAGGCCAGAGTATCCTGAATGAAGACACTTCCCTGAGTCAAAAACGATAAAGAACAGGATATGAGAACTTACGCCACTGTTGGAGGAGAGAAATGGAAGTCTAAAAAAAAATCGTCTTTTGCTGTATGCTAAAATGAGAAGCCATTAGAAGATCCCCCCCACAAAAGACATTCAGTAGGCATGGATGTCATCCATGTCAACCACCATTTAATTTCCTCCAAAATCAATCCTCATTTGGTCGGTTTCATTGTGGTTTCACTCAGCAACCATTTCAGCCATTCCTTCAGTCCTTCCGTTTCATTCATCTTCAAAGCAAAGGCATGATAGTGGACGCAATGAAAGCATCGTAATGCTATGGCGCTCGCAATCACAATCACCACCGTCTCAGGTACAGATAGACCTCTCCCAGCAGGAGCCAGCCAATCACACGCCCGGGAGCCCTGCTGCGGTGTCTGTGGGGACAAGACGTCTCATCACGCAGACGCTTGATTGCCCCAGGAGGAGGAGAATGTGAGCTCTAATGAACCACAGACACTCGCCAATCCTCCCTTGTCTCCATGAATTCTACTGGACTATCATGGCCTGATTGCAAGAGTGGCAGGAGAAGACACTGCCCCATGCTGGTTCTGGTTCTAGCACTGACTGCTCCCCCCCTCCCTATTTTTACAGGACTGGCACAGATGAAGATAGTCGTAGTCGTGTGTAGAGCCCTTGCTCTGATTCGGCTCCCTTGTACTGAATTTCCTGACCACTGATTCAGCCAATGGGGCCCTGAGGTTGAAAGTGCAAACACATTGCGCAGTCGCCCATGTTTTCTCCCTGTTCCACCACATGTACGTTAGATAACTCCGTCTTTATCCGATTAGCCACAAGCTGAGCAAATCAGTTTCTCGCTAATGAAATGAGTTCCAATTTAACGGTTCATTAAAACGGTTCACCTTACCTATATGTTTGGATCAGCTGGGGTCTTTGAAATTACAGGTGAATGAGTGCCCGCGCGCATGCCTTTTCTTCGGATGTTCAGAACGTATCAGATGTGGCGGAAATTGTCTGTCGTTAATCTGCAGGTAGCGGCTGTCTGTGTATAAAATGTGTGTGCGTCTCTCAAGTAAAGACGATAGCAGAAATCATCCTTCTCGGTACTTTTTCCCGTAATTACACCTGGGCCTTTATTAGCAGTTGATTTTAATTAAAGAGCAGTCCCGTGGTGCCTCATTTCAACTGCCCACTCCCTGATTAAGATGTCTCACTTCCAGCTGTAGTGTGGTCAATGTCTGCAATACTGTTGGAATTCAGAGCGGCACAGAAACAGTCCTGAACGGTTTCATAACTTCTCTCTCACTTGGATCTCAGAAACAGCCGATCTGTTCATTTCTGTTAGTTCGTTGTTCATTTCTGTTAATTCGTTGTTCATTGCTGTTCAGATCCACACAAAGCAGATCATTTCTGAAGAAGTGCATCCTCAGGAGAGGCCCCAAAGCATGAACGGGATCAACGGGACGGGGAACTGCTGACACGTACTGGTGATTTAAAACGGAACGGGGGCGCGATCGTTAAGCGGCATTCCATCTTTTCAGCAACTTTTTTGTGCTTCCAAACCACTGGGCTGAGACTCTGGCTCTTTGATGGTTCAGGGCAGGGAGTGTAAAGAGAGCACAACTTCTCCCAACACGCACGCATGCACGCACACACACACACCATCCTACAGCCCAGCACAGACTGAAGCATCTGCTATGTTGGCCGAGTCCCCCGGTGGCTGTTCCAGAGGAAGCAGCTGGCTGGACAGAGGCTGGGAGATGAGGCTTTACCATGCGGAATGTGTTCCAGCGGACACGGGGACGAATCAAGCACCAGCCTCTCTCAGAGCTAATGAACACTTTAGTGAAGAGGAACATGCAGTCTTTACCAGCCTGTATGGTATGGAACACGCAGTCTTTACCAGCCTGTACGGTATGGAACACGCAGTCTTTACCAGCCCGTACGGTATGGAACACGCAGTCTTTACCAGCCCGTACGGTATGGAACACGCAGTCTTTACCAGCCTGTACGGTATGGAACACGCAGTCTTTACCAGCCTGTACGGTATGGAAGACGCAGTCTTTACCAGCCTGTACGGTATGGAAGACGCAGTCTTTACCAGCCTGTACGGTATGGAACACGCAGTCTTTACCAGCCTGTACGGTATGGAACACGCAGTCTTTACCAGCCTGTACGGTATGGAACACGCAGTCTTTACCAGGCTGTACGGTATGGAACACGCAGTCTTTACCAGCCTGTACGGTATGGAACACGCAGTCTTTACCAGCCTGTACGGTATGGAACATGACTCACAAGTACAAATCTCCTCCCACTGCTGTACATTATTATGTAAAGTCACAGGCTCTCCAATAAAAGTGGGGAAAGCAATACGAGCGGTAGGTCGTTTTAAATGAAACCTGGTACTTCATTTACAGGAAGTGCCCTTAGTTATTACCACGTGTTAAGGCCAATGAACAGAAGGATCTAGGGATGGATATACATTTTGTTTCAGAGCAGCAAAACAATGCCAGCTTGCAGTTCATTGTTTAATTGTTCATTTAGCTTTTAAGTTAGTGTAAAAAAAAACAAAAAAAACATTAAAAACCTGGTAAACCTACATCTTGGTTGGACATGTCCCAATACGGTCTCTCGCCAAACGACATCACCTCCCACATAACAATCCCGTAGCTCCAGACGTCACTGGCAGAGGTGAACTTTCTGTAGGCGATGGCTTCTGGGGCCGTCCACCTGACTGGAATTTTCCCACCCTGTCATCACGAGAGAAAGAGAGAGAGGGCAAAGATGAACAAAAAGCCAAATCGTGAACTATGGCCATGCTTACTGCACTCAAAGCCTATTGAACATGTCAATATATTCTATAGCATTGCAGTAGCGTACACAAAGAATCCTGACTGTGTTTGCCAGCTTTTTAAAAATCTTTTAACTACATGCTTCTTTCTCTCACGCACGCACGCACGCACGCACGCACGCACGCACGCACGCACGCACACACACACACAGAGATTAATGTGTGGCCCCTCCCCCCACTCTACCCAGGCAAGTGTGCCAGTGTGGTTACTGGTACAGAACAGAAGAGCTATCTGTGCTGATTAGCCTGCATGGCAGGGGGCTCAGCATAGCATTGATCCTCAGCAGGAGCCATACAATGGGACGTTTCAAATGGCTATGAAATTTCAGTTAATGTTCCACCTATATCAATCATACCCCATCATATCCTATACAAATTTGAAAAAAAAAGAGAAACGGGAGCAAAGCACAAGGTACAACGTGTATGTCGACAGTGTTGTGTGTGTGTGTGTGCACGCACGTCTGTGTGTGTGTGGATACCTGAACCCTTGAACATCACATGCATTATGCTGATCAATGCTGACACTTTAGCACTTTCCTGTACACTCAGGAGGCGCTTGCATTTAATAGCTACTAATAGCGTTTAATGGCAATTAGTCTGACGTTCACACTTTTTGGTAAGCCTCCGGCGTCAAAGAAGACAAGTGTGAATGCTGCCGACTTTAGAAGGCTGCTACTCTTGTCATTATGCTGCCATTACGGTGCTCCTATTTGCAAAAACATTTTGAACCATCTTGTTTTTTGAGATTCAAACCTTGAGGTGTGGATAAAAATACAAATACATCATAACAGCAAAAACAGCAATTCAGGGGCAATGGATTGGAAATCATGTGGCATGTGATTATAGATTCCAATAGACAAGCCTGCCTGTTTCTATGCTATAATGAATTGCCCTGGGTGTATCTAGAAAAACGATATCTGTATAACTGAATCTAGATTTTGACTGGTTTACTTTGACCATTTTGATTAGAGAGAACATTCTTTAAAAGAGCATCCGAAGCACAAATTAGTTGTGGAGTACCCTTTCAGTAGTATTCAACAACTGGCCCGAGTTTCATTGCTTTTCTATGAATTACGTGGTGGAAGTGATGGAAGAAAGAAGTCCGGACAGTAAGAATAACCTGCAGTGCATGACCCTCTAAAAGCCTGAGAAAAACAACTCACATATCACAGAGACCACACTCTTGTGGACCTTACAGTGTTAAGATATTAGAGGCCAAGTTTATGTGGGGCCATTTTGAGACCTGCGCTTGTAAAAAAAAAACTAAAAAAACAAGTGTGACTGCTGGGACCTCGCATCTTCATGGCCTCCGCGCATTGTTCTGCCAATCCCCAATATCGCCTTGTTTGTACTCTCGCCCCGGGACACCTTCGAAAATTAAATCCATCTCCAAGCCCCGGAAAGAGAGAATGCACGCCTCGACAAAAAAAAACAAAAAACGAGTCTCTCCGAGAGTAATAACGTTTTCACGGTTGCCTGGTCCGAGGGAGCTACGCTCATCGTCGGTAATTAACGCTGTGGGGGGACGGCGGCGGCAGCTCGCCTCTCGGCTTGATAAAGCAAATTGCCGAAGTAAGAAAGCAAACCGACAAGACAAAAACGTAATAAAAAGCACAGGTTTTAATAACCGTTTGGGAGAAGAGAGAACACCCTGGGAGCAAAATCATGAGCGTTGATGGGAACTAAATCCCGTTCTGTTGCCGTACAGAGGCGTGGACGCCATGGCAACGGAAGTCTGTTGCCGCGTACAAGTACTAAGAGATATGCAGACGGAGGGGATATCTGAAAAACACTGGCCTGTAAAATACTACAGTGGCATTGTGCTCAGTGTTCAATCTGCTGCTCATTTGATCAATTAATACAACACTGCCAAAAGGTACGTGCAAGTGCATTACCGGTTTAAACCGTGCATACTACTCCATCCATGCAGCACAGTGCCATCTTTGAGCAAATTATTAATCCAATGGTAGCAAGGCAGTGAAAAAATAGACAGGGGCATGTTTATAAAGGTTCCAATGCTTCCTAAATTGAGTCAATAAAAATGCCAAATACAAAATGACCCCGGATTTTAGAAAAACAATGACAAACAAAGTACATGACCCTGAAGCTGGTGAAGACAATCGTGAACAGGAAGACTTTGTGTTTCTGTGGGGGTGGGGGTGTGGGGGGGGGGTTGTCTGACATCAGAGTGGGTCTATGGAGGATTCCATGGGCGGTGTCAGGTTAAAAGCAATCACTGGAAACATCTGTGGGCGCCAGCATAGAGGAGCCTCCAGAAGCTCCCGCAGGCCTGAGAGACGTGCGTACAGCTTACACAGCTGGGATTCTGTGACACGAGTGAGTAATGATCATCTGCTGTCATTCACTGACATCACACAAGGGACGCGTGCCACGTCTACAGCCAGAGCAACCAAGTTTCACACAAGGCAACGCGAGTAAAGCTTCACGTAGACACCTGCATGTCATTACGGGACGTTTTATAAGCCTCTTTTTACTGTGCTTATAAAACATTTTATAAACATTTCATAATTATGCTATTTATTTTTGTTCATAAAAAAAGACTGCATGCTGGTAAAAAAAGACTGTATGTGATGATTTTTATTTTGAGTGGATGACTTGTCCACAAACTCACACTCATATGAGCAACCAGAGTGATCTAAAACAAAAATAGGTGTTATGTGGGAAAATAAAAAAAAATCTTAATAAATAGGCAGCCCGGTTGCAAAGGTTGAAATGAAAACGGCCAACAAGCAAAAATCAATGCTGCTTTCTCTCTCCTGGTGCAAGGTGTGCTGGGGAAAATCGGAGCAGGTGAAAAGGGCTCTGCAACCAGCCTTATTTTCCATCTGAATCCGCAGCCGACCAGCTCCTCCTGTAATAGAAGCTGCCAGCCTGTCAGCCAGGTGCATTTTTCATGGTGAGAATGAGAAATGGCGCTGTATTTTCCTCCTTTCACTTTCGACACCCCCACCTCACCGCCCACCGCCTGACCACCCGCCCCTCCCCGCAAAGAAAAAGTCCACAATGCAGCCAGGAAGGGTCCTGATAAGACTTGATATCGCAGTTCACCCAGAGGGTTATTTCACCTTGCTCAGGCAATATCTGTGCTAAGCAGCACAGCGGACGCCAATAGTCGCCTTTGCAGTTTCCCGAGACCACAGGCAGGAATCACTGAGCGAAATGAAATCTACAGACGAAGAGAAACGCTTTCAGTTTGTCATGACTTTTACCATTGCAGCAGTTTGTCTGCTTATTCAAAGTAATCAGGAAAGAACGTGTTTTAATGCTCAACAAAAAACCCAAGCAGAAGATAAAGCTAAGTCCCCAGGACTGTATAGGGAGAGGAATGGATAAAGGTAATGACGGATAGAAAAATTAATGGGTAGATGGAGATGATAACCTAATAGGGAAAATAATCAATGGAAAAGCCAAGAGGGACAGTTCTGGTTCTGCACGCTGGTCCGGCAGCCAAACAGTTAATGGAACACACCGAACCCGACACCAAAGGCCTTGAACCCTCCCGGGGAGAACACATAACAGGGAATCCAAAATAATGAAAGCAGGAGAAAAGCATTAATTTTGAAAAGGAGCTCAAATTGTGAGTAAATCATGCAGCTTCAGCGGAATTTAATTCCCCTTGCCTTGCCTTGCCTTGCCTGTGATGGTGGCCTTGCTCTCCTACACTCATAAAAGGAGAGGTCTAGCAGTAAAGGGCAAGGCACACGGTTTAATTAACAGCCCGGGGTGGGCGGAGCTCAAGACCCTCCCTCTCCAATCCTCCGTCCCCTCCTCCCTCACTGACATCACGGACCCCTTGAACCCCGGGTCATCCCCGGGTTCCGGCTAAAGAAAGGTCACGCAAAAGGTTTCTATGAGAGGACACAAAAAAAAAAACTCTCTCATTAATCTCTGATGGTAGCGAGCATAGCTCTGAATTCAGAATGGGCGAAGCTCAGGCACGCAGAACAAAACATCTTCTGGCTGTTATATTCCCCTGATATCAGTAACAGCTTAAAGGTCACCTGGGACTGAGGCTGCAAATTATTCATTATTTATCCGCACTCCTAGCATTTAACATATAAAGGAACTCATTTAAAGTTCTTTGTGAAAGTCGTGGGAGGGAACGTGTTTCGGTAGAGATTGATTCCTCAGCCTAGCACCGATACTGGTTCAATTTAGAGCCTATTAAGCGAAAGGTTTTGGCTTGGGGTATATACTGAATGTGGATTTTTTTTTTTTTTTGTCAGGTAAAGAACAATAACCAAAAACTCCCACTAGTAATCACCCACCAAAAAATAAGCCAATTAATTAAAACTCACAAATCTGCTAATTGTGGTAATTCTGTTTTTGTGTTGGTAATTCAGCTGTTTATACGGCTCTACAGTATGATCTACTGCTGGCACAGAGTTTCAGATACATGGCAAGACTGCTTCTCTTGCTGTTCTAAATGAGAATACTTACGACAGTTCAAGCCAAGTGCCTTGAAAAAAAGGTTCCAATACCGTATTTGTTGGTGTTAATTACACATTTAATTAAAGCTTTAGTTTTGACTATATATGTTTATTTTAGTTTGCTTGTTCATTGCTTGTTTGTGTTTACTATAACACTATACCGCTAATTAGATATAGCATGGGTTCCTTTCTATTTATGTCATTTGAGTTATTATATTATTTATATTTATTTATATAATATGATTATTTAAAAAGCTATATAGTTCCCCATGTGGTGGAGAGATGGGCAGTGGTGGATGGGATTAAGTAACGGCATGCTTGAATGCACACTGGATGTCGTGCGGCGTTTCACTCGTCAACATTGACTCAGGTCCTCTGGAAAGCCAGTGAGGCAGACAAAAGCTGTCGGTTTTCGTTGATGTGAGAATTGGAGCTGTGAAAAAGGTTTTACCAACTTAAAGCCAGGCAACACAAGCATCGAACTGTTGCCTCTGCGAAAATGAGAGCTTTCTCTCTCCTGTAGAACTGTGTGGCCTGCAGGGTGTAAAATAGCCAATGGCAAGCGGGGGTAGTCAGGAGTGCACATTCAGCTACAGCATTGCTTGTGTGTGAGCTGAGAGGTACAGTATGTTACTCAAAATGGGCTAAAATAGGAAAAAACATGTTTAGATTATGAGACCGCACCTCCTAGGGGGACATGCTTGAGAAGAACATGGTCGCCTCTCTGCAGGCCCCGTTCATCAGAGCTGCTAGCATCTCAGCATGAGCGGGTGGATTGTCAAATCACTCCAAAACGCTACGTCGTCAATGTGAATTACTACTACTGTCCACAGGTAGCACCTGGACCGAACAACTTGAGAAGCGCTACCTCTGCTGTCATATTAGAGTCATATTAAACATCAAGAATGGTGTAAACACTAATGCATCAGGACGTATCTTTTACAGTTTTTCAGAATGTGCTGCTTCTTTTTCCGAAAGGCAGTGACTGAGGGGTATTTGAATTATGCACCATATTTTATTGTAATGATCAGGCGCGTGCAGAGGAGGCGGGCCACTTCACACTGTCCAGCTGCCAGACACCGTGGTGTATTTTTATCCTCCCTGGGACTTAATTAACTCACAGAAAGACCATTAGGAAAAGCCAGAGCTTTTGGCTTACAATTAATTCCGGCGGGTACCCTGCCACGCTCAACTCTGCACACACTACCTGTTCACACCTGCAATAAGTTCCCTGTCAATCCGCAGTCTCGGCAGGTCCTCCGCTGTTTGTTTGAGTATGAAAAACCTGGCTGAAGGGGAACCTGGGACTACTCTCCAGAAAAATAACCCTGAAGTAAGCTGCATAGATGGGTAAAAACAGGGAGTTATCAGTTGGATTTGTAAAAAAAAGACATAAGGTGAGGCCGACTAGATGCTTGTATTCCTTGCGCCTACCCTACATCAAAAAACCAGAGACCCTCCTAGAGTCCAAGCCAAAAAACATAAATGAGGGAATAGTGAGAAAAAACATACCTGAAAACATGAGCAATGTGTCATCTCTATGATTTGATCCATAAATCAGTTCCAGTTATGAAATTAACCTGTAATTAACATGTTGGAGTATTTTGCTCGACAGTCTTGGTAGCAGCTCAATATTCTATACGAGACTTTCCAAGTTGATGTTCTAGTTTAATCACCTGCAGGCAGTGGCGGGCCGTGCATTTCACACCTAGGCCTTCAGTGATGTCCTACACAGTCCTACCTGAATTATTCCACCTCTTAATACCATCATTATGACGCCATGGCTCTAGAAACTATACATTTAGACAGAAACGCAGTATAACCGGGCGTTGCATCACCTTAACATAGTCAAGTACAACAGTTATATTCATATTTCCGAAGCATTTATAATCAATAAATCCGCATTTACAATTAAGAGTGTTAAACTACCAGCTTTAAGATCGCTTGGATACTGTCAAAACTTTAAAATAAAAGGCGCTTTTAAGGGATTAGTCTACAAAGTTTTATTAAGTCCACCAAAAGTATGTTAGCTTTAACAAGTTTGTTCGCTAAACAGCGCATTGTCGCACCCAAAGCAGTTTCATTTAAGAAACGTGACGATAAAGACATAAACTATTCACTGAAAATAAAAGAAAACAAACAAATAATTTGCATTTGTTCATAAGGATATATTTGCGACAGTGGTGAAAGTGTATTCCTAGCCTTGAATGTCCACTTTGACTCGCTAGCGTCGGCTCGCTAGCGTCAGGGTTGGCCGTTCTCTTCTGACGATGTCTAGCTTTTCTTGAAAAGTTCGTCTTGAAAATGACGTTGTAATTATATCTGCGACCAAATCGATCTCTTCTCCTCCTTCAGCCATTGTGGGTTGAAAAAAAACAGCTTGTAGAAATCTACACAAATGAGCTCGTTCAAGTTCAGTTTGCTAGCTCTGCGATAGCTCTGCCTCTCAATAGTGCGTAACCAATCGAAAGACGTGCACGTGCTGACGTTATCGTACGCCTGCTAGCTGGCCCCGGTGTCGCCAACTCGAAATCTGATTGGTTAACGCCACAGTTAACGTTCCGTTCGCTTTAAGCTACAGGGGCCCGCAATGTTTATTCTGAAGGCCTAAGGGCAGATTTCTTGGACCCTGGCAACACATTATGGCTGAAATATGATTGGATAAGAGCTCTAACATAAAGGCCAGCCCTCCAAATCTCGATCTGAGGCTGGAAGCAGCGCAACCAAGAGGAAAGCTATGAAATGAAGAGAATAGACTATGGGGAATAATTTAATACATATTTGTGGAAAAAATATATGAAAATTAAATTTATATTCTGATGATGTTTAGGCCAGCAGAGAAGGCCTTGCTGGCCCTGACGGCCCGCCACTGCCTGCAGGTGAGGCGCAGTTGGCATGATATCAAATGCTAAATTAAGAGTGAGGAGAGAGTGGAGAACTTCTATTCAGTTTCAATTAGTTTTTACAACTTATATAACTTTTATAACTTTATATGTTCATTTTATAATGTTATGGTATTCATGAAGAATACTGTAGTTAATGATACAAAAAATTTTATGCATATATGAAAATACTAATAATATTGTTATTCTGAGGGGCAAATAAGACTTTTAAAATTGTTATAATGTAAATGTAAAAAATGTGCACAATAGTAAGTGTAAATGTAAGCCACGTCCATCGCTGCTACGCTGCCAGATTCAGAGTTGAGATAAGCACGCACAAATGGGACTTATTCCTGAAATTCCGCGTAGCTTAAGCGATTTGTGATTCAGACATTTGACTTATCCGCTGTTTTATGCGTCTCTCCAGTATGTACGCGGCATTACGCGCGCGGGGTGGAGATTAGATGAAAATGAGGCGTGTCTGCAAGTTGTTCAAGATACGCGCGTTTTCACTTAATAATTTAACTTTGTTCGGAAAAAAAGATTGTCTAGCGTCGGCAATAATTATTATGAAAAATACAGCATGTTTCGCATAAATTGATATTAGAATGAGTGCATGTTATTTTAACATAATATTGGTCATATTTCCCTTTGCATAGCTAACTTGCAATTATCAGAAAGCTGTTTCGCCTTCCATCGGACATTGTAGAGTTACGTCCTGAAGGTGTTTTCTTTGTTTTTTTCTAGTCTCCTATTATTGGCTCTAGTATTGAGTTCGCAAGACTTTGATTTGTGTTTCACTCATTCTATTTGAGTTCGCCCTATTTTCGTGGGTAGATTTAGTTTGGCTGTTTAGCTGTCAGGAATTTGTTCCAGTTTTTCTTTTCTTCTGTTCGTGTTATTTCCCTCTTATTGGTCCTCACTTGTGTGGGTGACTTGTCTGATCCCCCCCACCTATGCGCGTGATTCACCGCTACTAAATCCATCACAAGCACAGCTTCTCCTAAATTATTGTGTTCAACCACCGTAGGCTACATGACTTTATTAGGTAAATCGTTAAAAAAAGATTAGATTTTTAAATCTTTTTTTTTCAGTAAATCCAATGATTTAATTGTTTACTTAATAATATTGCATGCAACCACTGTCCAGCGATTATTTATTTTGATTGTGTGACGGGTATATCCCAGTCATCAATAGAAGCTATGATCATTTTATCAATGCGATATATTAATACGTTCACTGCATGCCTATACCCCGTCACGCAAGAGCATCTACGATGCGCAAAAGCAGGATTTTCCTAAAGGCAAATGCGGTTATTAAAGGCACTGTCACTGACACATTGAAAATGCATAACCCCAGAGAAATGTTTTTAGTAGATACCTGGCAACCCAGGGGCAGGTACAAGAAACGGGTGCCCTGTACCACCCACATTTTGAGATAAGCACCTGCACAGAATTTAGAATATGGCGTAAGTCAGCTCGCGTTAAATCCGCGCAGGAGAGGCACTTAAGCGCATGACTTAAGTTGGCCATCTCTAAATCCGGCCCTATCTGAGCAGTCAGTTATAGTGCCAAAGGCCTGAAACCCACCCTCTATAGTCACTTATGTGTCACAGTGTCGCTTCACACTCTGCCACAGTTAGCACAGTAAAGATTGTATTGCAAGCCATGGGGCTTTAACTCCAAGAACCTGTGCATTAGCTAATAACACCACCCGCAAAACTGCCCTTTCTAATGCACTTCCCATGCATTAGAAATATATATTTTTTCAAATTATTGTTAGTCAGCTGCAACTGTTTCTATAATATTTAGTAATGTTGACAAATATCTGAAATTGAAAGAAGATACAATGTGTTGAACCACACATGCACACGTACACACATGCATGTGCGTGTACACACACACACACAATAACACACACACACAGATATAAGCCGTGCTGATATTAATAAAATGAGAAAAGGAGCTCCATCTCTCTGCACATGCTGGTTTAGTGGGAGCTCAGAGACACCTGGTACCACAGCTTATTCTGCTAAAAGAGTGAAAAGATGGGATTAACCACCAGAGAGGTCTCCAATGAACCCTCACGATTAAGAGCTCAGCTGAACAAAAACCGAGCAGGCACAACACGATCCCGGGCAGAGAGAGAGATGCCCTTCTGAATTACGCTGAATGCAGGCAGTCAACCAATCGCGCAATTCCGCGATGGCAAGCTCGTGATTGACTGAACGGTTTGTCTGGAGCTATCAGAGGCTTCTTTTTTCATGCCTCATTCTGTCTCCTATCAACCGGCAACTCCAGCTGGACCCAGCGAATGCGTGACTGAGGGTATCCGGCATTTAACTCTGTAGGTTACTTTTGAATACCGCTAACAGTCCTTATTTAAGCCCCAACTAGAGTCGTGAATAAAGGCATGGAGCACAGCAAAGTGTTTCACGTAATTCTCATAAAGTACTTCTAGTCCCTAATAGACTCATATGTGACAGGTGATTTAACACTGAGAATTTTACTGTGAGCAAAGAGAAAGACTGGCAGAGAGGCATGGTTGTAGACTGGTTTCAGATGCACAGTACGAGGAACAAAGAGGCGGGTGAGAGATACGCTTGTATTTGGCAGTGCGGACTGCCGTCGACAGCAGCGGCAACGCGGCGAGAAAGACTCACCAGGGAGCTGGTGTAGGTGGGGTCCGATGTGTCGTCCTGGAGGTAGCGGGAGAGGCCAAAGTCAGACACCTTGCACACCAGGTTGCTGTTGACCAGGATGTTCCTGGCGGCCAGGTCCCGGTGTACGTAGTTCATCTCTGAGAGGTACTTCATCCCGGCCGCGATGCCACGCATCATTCCCACCAGCTGGATGACGGTGAACTGCCCGTCGTTTTGCTTTTGGGTAGAAGTGACAAAGCCATAATGATGTTAAGTACTGTACGATTCCCCCGGGAGTAAGAGAACAGTATACTCCGGGGGGTGCCAGCAATTTAAATCTGTACTTATACAAATTGTAATTTTTTTTTTGTTTGCTTGCTTTTCAGAAAGTAAAATCTGTTAAAACTAGCAATTCATTTTCTATGGCACCAACAGTGCTGTACGATTCCCTGTGCAGTAGGAGTACCGTATTCCCCGTGCTGTAAGGGCCTTCATCACACACTCAACACAAATCCTGTGGGAAACTGCTCTAACATTAGACCCAGGTGTGCATTTGTGCTGGCTCAACAGGAAAATCCTCTGAACATAAGGAACAAGTCCCGGTATCAATCGTTTTCAGTTTGACATCTTCCATTTAGAAACAGAAAGAGCAACTCCTACCTGCTGTTGCATTCTCACCACAGCTAAACTGCACCTGCATTACGGTCACCTTTAGTGTCCTTGCTTTAGCTAACACACAATAGCACTGTTTTCTCTCATACACGTAGGGCCTGATTTACTAAGACCTTCAGCGGGTGCAAAAGCTTTTAGTACGCGCAAAACGAATAACACAACCAATGATTGGTGCAAAAAAAAAAAAAACATGTCCAATCATTTGTCATGTTATTGGTTTCGCGTGTGCTAATAGGTTTTGCACACGCTAAAGGTCTTAGTAAATCAGGCCCATAATGTATTAAATTCCCTTGAAATCACACGTTACATTGGCAGCCCCAATGCTGAGAGCCTTAATTGGAAAAGGAAGGCTGTACATTTCTGCATTTAATTTTATTTAGCACATGAGTCACTGCACTCATTCAAATGTCCCTCCAGGGCGCACTGTAATTTCCCTCTGCAGGGAACATGGATGCAACCCTTGACTGCAACCTCTCGTCTGCTTTCATACGTTCTGTGGAGCTCATTGAACTGAACGCACACTAACAAACATGGGGGTTATGAAATCAATGGAAACACTGGTTTAACGCAGTGGATGGCCACAGCAGCTTCAAAGAACCCATTTCAAACACCTCTCTAGATCAAAGAGGAGTGGACGCCAATCCGTGAGATTAAAATATCCCACAACCTACTGATTCAGCTGTATGTTCTGACTTTTCTCTGGGAAAGGTCATGGGTTGCAGTCTTTCTTACCTCATTGTTTGTGTGTGTGTGTGTGTGTGCATGTATAGCAGTAAAATGAAGAAGTCATGAACACATGTGTGTGTGTGTGTGTGTGTGTGTGTGTGATTTCTTTCTTCAGTGGCTACATGATTGAATAAAGATTGAACATCTCAGTCTGACTATGTTAAGTACATCTCTCTTTTTAAGTGCTATCCCACCATACTGTCAATATGGTAATTTTGACAACAGCATGAATTCCTTACCCTCAGGAAGGAGTCCAGTGCTCCGTTCTCCATGAACTCCGTCACGATCATGACCGGGCGGCTCTTGGTGACCACGCCCTCCAGGCGAATGATGTTGGGATGGTCAAACTGACCCATGATGCTGGCCTCGCTCAGGAAGTCACGCCTCTGCTTCTCGGAGTAGCCGGCCTTCAGCGTCTTGATGGCCACGTAGATCTCACGCTTTCCAGGCAGCTTCAGCCTACCTTTGTACACCTCTCCAAATTCCCCTGAAGAAGAGACATGCGCCCATTCAAACCCAGCACAGCTGGCAGCTAGTGATAGGGGAGAGAGGCTTTCGGTGGCCAAAAATGTGTTTATCAAGGCATATAGTACCACCTCCCAAATGTCACTAGCCATCATGTTTTATCTTTATCTCATTGGTTTGAATCATACAGGCTGGTGTAGTGTTCTTCCGTGGAAGGCGGCAGCTTGATTTGGTCAAACATGATCAACAGACAGCCTCACTCCCATAACCAGCTCATATTGTTGTGAGACTTCCGTAATAAATTTTGTAAAATAAGAAAATAAAATGTACGAGAAATATGAGAAAATCTTAAAGGTGACCACTCATACCAGCACCGATGACCTCCTCGATTTTCACTGAGGATACATCGATCTCCTTGGCGAACTCGCGCACCGCCTCGTTCGGGTCCTCGTAGGTGAAGGGGTCTATGTAGATCTTCATCCCTGGTGACCCCGAGAAGTGTGTCGGGCAGCCAATGGGCGAGTGGCAATTTGTCAGATCTAGGGCCGAAAAAGAATTCCCGGGACACGGATAAAGAGCCAGAAAAAAAACCTTCTTTTACAAAGCATCATTTCAAACAGCTCATCAGTAGCACGCCACGCCACACACCGCGGAGAAGAGGCTCATTTGTATGAAATTCTGTATAGAACCATACGTGCTGAGTTCTGCAATGCACTCCCTTCACAGCATAAAAAAAACGATGTTTGATAAAACTGTCTTCGCATCATTAAGTCACAAAGGAGAGAGAGAAAGAGAGAGAACATGAACTGCTGAGAGGGAGAGTGGTGCTGGGAACTGAAGGGAGTCTCTGTTTTCCTGTGCACACAGACGTTCCCCCCGTTTAATAGCGGAAGAACCAATTTCTGAGGCAACTCTCCCGGCGGGACACATAAATAGATAAACCTGCACAACATAAAATTATTCTTTGCTGGTGCGATAGTCATACACTGAGGCATGTTGGGAAAATCCAGAAAAACAAGACTAAACAAAATGGAGAAAACGGGCCAAAACAGAGGACGATTAATATCGAGACCTTGAAAGTAAAAATTATGAATCAGGAACAACAATGTGCACCTGACAAACGACTCCTAGTAGTACAAATAGCTCAGTTAAACTTCCCTTTGTGCCTCAAGGAAATAAGATAAACAAAAGTCACGACTGTTTTAGAAAAAGTCAATACAGCCAATAAAAGCTTCTTATATAAGTGGAAGTGAATTTAGGTGCCATCCTGCAGGAGAAACTGGGACACAGTAACTGGGAAAGCACTTCTTAAAAACTTGCCAAACAAACATCATGATAGGACATTCCCAAATCATATGCATGAAGGTTGATGCAGCAGAAACATCTTTAAAAGATGTCAGAGTCATACCTTCTGTACACACTGCACTTTATTAGGTGACGGGCAAAGTTAAGAGAGTGAAGAAATATTTTCCTGATTCACATCAAAAACATGTAGCTCACAAACATAGGTTTCACGGACTTCTAGCATTTGCAAATTTGATAAAAAGAATAGAAAGAAGCCACCAGGCAGATTCAGGGGTGGTATGAAATTCAACAAAAACATGGGGCTGTAATTAGGTGTTCCAGGGAACTCCGTATACTCTGTATGTGGAGTCTGAGAAAAGAAAAAAGAAAGTACTAGAAATATGAAGTACCAGGAAGTGAGAACCCTTCTTAAACTTCACCAGTGATGATGTCAAGAGAAGTGCCATGTCAAACAGAAAAGGAAATTAGCAGAAATGAGAGGAGGGATAATCCAAGACATTCAGCACATATTTACATATTTTAACAGTATGCATTATTACAGAGTGTAAGAATCTGTTCCACTTTCTGGGCCACAAACAAGCAGACAAAGGCGAACCGGAACCAGAGCACACGCCAAACTCGATTTGTGGCGAGCCAAAAACCTTTACAGTACAGATTACAGCCCGTTCTGATGTTCCGTTTGAAGGTGGCAGCCCTGATCAGCTTATGCCTGAGACTTTTCTCCGCTCTGCTAAGTAGCATGGAACACTTCCTTCTCTAAGATGAAACCTGGAAATTAAGTGTGAGATGTCCAAAGATCATCCCCCACCTGCTACACCAAATCAGTGATCAATACACGTATATGTTTAATTACTCCTATAGGACAAAACTCAGGACCCATCAAAATGAAGTGTGAGATGAGGCCTGGTGCAGGCTCTGACCCAACGGAACAGGAACGCGCATCATCTTTGATGAACTCTGCACAGGGCTCAGGGCCTAGTTCGAGCCCGCAGCCAGAAAGCACGGGTTTCCTTTGCTTCTTGATGGGAACATGTCAGACCGCTAACAGCTCTGAATCAGGGCTTTGCAAAACGCAATTGACAATTAGGCCAATGCAGACACACTGTAATCTAGAGAATTCGTACTGGTGCTTGGACCAGCCGAGGCGTGTCAAACAATGGCTTTCTGGCAATCAGATTCGGAACAACACAGTTACAATATTAGGTGCTGGCACAGTCTATAAATGGCAGCATCTACCGCTTTTTTTAAACAATCGCAACCCTCTTTCACGTATAATTTAACTGTTTGTCAATTGTTCTTTCATCTGAAGTGGAACTGTTTAACGTTTATTTTTTTTATAGCTGAAAGATTACGTGCAATATTGCATTCATGTTTTATGCTTCTTTGATCAGTGTGTGCTCAGGAGACAAATCAAATGTGTGCGACTAAAACAGCAGACAGACAGAATTGGTTGCCGTCTGGGTGCAGTGGGAATCAGATGTCACCTTAATTTGCAAAATATATTTCATATCATGAGCAACATTTTATCATTTTTCATTTCATGCTTATAATGGAGGCTGCACTGAAAATGTACCTACACAGTGCCAAATTTATTATTCAGTTTGCAGGCTGAAGGTTGCAAGTGGGACACGTTAGCCTTGAGAGAGGTATTTCATCTGAGGTACTTTTGCCAAACAGACATAAATAAGAAAAACTGGACTTTCCAACATTGTTGAAGTTATTGAGGCAGCATTAAAATCTCCATCCATCCATCCATCCATCCATCCCTCCATCCTCTAAACCGCTTATTCCCGGTCAGGGTAGCCGGTTGTTAATTCCAGCACACGTTTGGAGAAAGGCAGGAATACACCGTGGACAGATCACCAATCCGTTGCAGAAAACCCACACCATTCACTGACACATTCATACCCCAAGGACAATTTAGACTCTCCAATGAACCTAACCTACATGTCTTTGGACTGTGGGAGGAAACCGGAGTACCCAGAGGAAACCCACGTGGACATGGAGAGAACATGCAAACTCCTCACCGAATGGAGTTTCTGTCTTTCATTTGGTTTAGCATCTCACGTGAATGACAGCATCTCGTACATAACAGCAGCCACCTTGTGTGCTTCTCAAGTCAATGTGCTGAAGCTAAGCAGGTTTGGCCTTGGTTAGCAGGCTACTTGGATGAAAGACCTGGGAAAGTTATGGCTGGAAGTGGGGTTGGTGGACCAGCAGCTGCACTGTAATATTTCTTGACTGACCCAGAGGGAAGATTGCCTGTTGCTGGTTCACCAACCCCACTTCAGCCATAACTTTCCCAGGTCTTTCATCCAAGAAGCCTGCTAACCAAAGCCAAACCTGCTTAGCTTCAGCACATTAACTTGAGAAGCACACAAGGTGGCTGCTGGCTCAATAGGCAAGCAGACAAAGTAAGAAATAAACTGCCTCAAATTCTAATGTTGGCAGAGTCAGCACTCATTCCCCATAATGTATACCCCTGCCTTATTATCAGACATTCACTGGTTTTTAATTTTTCTGGATACAGTGAACACAGTGTATGTGTGCATGCGTATGCAGTGTGTGTGTGCATGTGTGTGCAGTGTGTGTGTGCATGCGTGTGCAGTGTGTGTGTGCATGCGTGTGCAGTGTGTGTGCGCATGTGTGTGTAAGCTGCAGACCTCTGAAAAAGGTCTGGCCATACACAGGAAGTGAGAGTAAGTAGAGGAGAGCGTACAGCAGCGCAACAGCTGTAAACCACAGGGGGAAAGACTGCTAATTGGCTGAGTCTACAATCACGGGGGGAGGGGCAACAGATTGACCAACAAGGGTGCCAAACAGCAGCCAGTGCAGCGCGTTATCTGGTGTCAAAACGTCTCTGGCCCAGATGCTAAAGCAGTCTCTCCATGCGTTCTGACGTTGCCGAGGCCCCGCAGAGCAGAGTGAAATTGCGCGACAGCAGATGTGTGTACAGCGGCAGCAGCCGAGCAGCCTCCGCGTCCCCTCATCCTGTTAGCTTCTGTCCGCCTGTCACCGCGCACGCTCCAAAGGGACCCTACTTAGCAACATCTGTACCCCTTAAGCACTGATGCAAATTGCCATCATTATATTATATTATTTATTTATTTTCACAGGGGTCGGGATCCTCCGTCAATCTGGAATCCCCGACACTGTGGCTGGCAGGTGTAAGCTGTAGAGATCCCACTGCATTTGAAGGGGCCGGGACCAAACATAACAAAATGTTCCATGCAAAAGTTCTGGAAGCGGATGTCCTTCAGCTGTAGCTTCAACGTGGCTACACATCGTACCGCACATATTAAATATTTCACAGCGGATTAATTGAAATTAATTATCCATTTTCAATGCGTGGAGCTTCATTCTGATTCAAAACGGAAGTCTTCTGTACTTGATTTCAGAAAAATAATCATGTTTTGAGAATGAGAAACACTTTTATTCCTCTCTAAATTGCTCATTCGATGAATTTGTTAATTACATTTAGGTTCTACCTCATCGCTTCTGAAAGCACACACTAACTCTACTGAGAACATGACAGTCGGAAAAAGTAACCTGAAAAAGTGTGGCTTTAACAAGCGTTACCAAAAATTGACCTGAAATATGCAGACGTGCTTTTTCAAGTATAAAACCTCAGAGAGGGAGGTTTGATATCACTGTAGATGTTATACATCTATACATCAAATACATCTCTTCTAAATCTTATTAAATCATAATAAAGGGACAGTTTTTCCTATCTACAGCAGCATATCTGAAGGTAAGGCTTGATTGAAGGGTCTGAATAGAAAAGGCAGAGTTGAAATGATACCTCTACCACGTGCACACAAACAATGGTGCACACACAAACACGCACACAAACACACACACACACACATTCACACACACACACACACACACACACACACACACACACACACACACACACACCTCCCACTGTGAATGAGACTGCAGTCAGCTCACCTCGGCCAGTACTGTAGTGTTGCAGTTTGTCACTGTACACAGCATCCTTGGTGTACGCTCTCTTCCTGTGGAAAAAGTTTCTGAATTCATGAAAACTGAACATCGCTGACACAGAGACAGTACATACAATGGCAGCACAAATGTGTCATAATTTTTTATGTCATTCAACAGGGCGAATTGATTGATCTGGCAGTTTACAGACTTTTATTATAGGACAGACCCAATTATTACAGTATTGATAACAATCGGGTCTGTCCTATCATAAAGGTCTCTCTAATAGCAGACTGATACATCCCCTAATAATATCCTACAGTAGACGGATCTATCCCATAATAATCTGGCATGTCCTATAGTAAACTGGTCTGTCTAATAGAAAATTGGTCTATCCCATAATAATCTGGCATGTCCAATAGTAAACTGGCCTGTCCCATAATAATCTGGCCTGTCATAATAGTAAACTGGTCTGTTATAATGATTTGCTCTGTCCTTATGCAAATTGGATTATCCTAAAGTGAAATGGTCTATCCAATAGTAAATGGCACTGCCCAATGGGGCATCTTGGGAGTGGGGAGGATTATGTACCTGCTACAGACGATTGAAATGGCTACTAGTGAAACGATGAACACCACCCCAGCTGCTGCCGAGCCTGCGATCAGGGGCAGCTGCTCCCTCAGCTCCGACTTGTAGTCGTCTGCTCCGCCCACCAGGGAAGGGTGGAGGAATTGGGGAAAACAGAGGGGGAAGAGGAAGAGAGCAGAGGGAAAGAGCAAGGGAGAAGAGGAGGCGGTGACAACAGAAGGAGGGGGAAGATAAGAAGAGACAGGCAAGGAGGAGGGGGTGGGAAGGAGAGGGAAGGTGGAGAGGGGGCGGGAGAATACAGGGAGGAGAAAACAAGGAAAAGGGGTGGGACAAAATGGAGGGATGTGAGCTCAGGTGGACTTTAGGATAACAGGACATCGGCATATTAGCACTGCAGTGCTGAGTGAAGGCTTTTGAACTGAAACGCGCATTAGAATTCCCCCCCATTCCTGCATTCCAGCCACGTTCCGGAGCGGTGATTTCTCAGTCTGCAGACTGTAAGGAACACCTTGGAATTTCCTTTCGATATGCTTAAAAGCGGCCAAGGTTTGCGGCGCAGGCCCTGTGGCGGCCCGGCTCTCGAGCCATGTCCCCCTGCATGGTGGGGTCCAATCCTTCTGACCTGTGGTCCCTTCTCTACCTGTTACTCTCTCTACTACGTTCTACCTGTCTGAATAAAGCAATATATATGACATGAAGGTAGACCTGTCCACTCCCCTTTAAAAAAATTTACAAAAAAAAACAAAGGTGTTTTAGTCATTCAGGAAGTCCAATGTTTCAAAACAGGGATGTTGGCACAAAATGCTTTATGGCTTAAAATGTCACCGGGTAAGTGACTCCTAAGGGCACGCACAATGTAAAAAATTCTAAATACCTTTTAAAGTAATTAAAGTGTTTTAAAATCAATTTTCTGTAGTTCTGAGGTTCATTGTATGTTTTTTTTTTAGGATTTCATTTGCCGCTGAGGAGATAATCTTAGTAACTTATAGACTGTCTCTGAATGGAATTGAGTAGTAGCAGAGTGGCAATTTAACTCAAGAGTGCAGCAGTGAAATACTGTTGAAGTCTACCTTAAGAGCGCTTTCAAATATACAATCAGCATTTGAATGGCCACCTGTATGTGCTCAGAATGCAAATCACACACCGTTGCTAACACTCATATACAATTCTTACTGGCTGAACGGGGGTAGTTGAAAAGCCTTGCCATATGCGTAAGTGCTCTGACTGATGAGGACTCAAACGCTCTTTTGGCACTGCAAACACGCCTGATTCAAAGGCAGCGGACGCCAATCAAATCACGTCCAGGAGGTATCGCCGCGGTTAATTAATGACACAGAACATGCCTACTCACTGCATGCGCTGTTCAACAAGACCACCGGCGGAGTCATGTTTAAAAAAGCACTTCCTGCGTGTGATTTTTTTAATGATCAAAAGAAAAGAAAACTCGCACGTACAGTATGTGCGGTAAAACAGAACCGACTGAACTGCGGGCCAACGATGCACCTGGATATTGAGCGGAACTAGCGTGCGGTGCTCGCCAAATTTAAAATGTCCACCTGGTGGGCCAAATGGCATGCTCACAAACTCATTATTGCCCGTCTTAATGTCTTCCTCTCTCTCATGTTATCTTGCTTTCTCTCTCCCCCTCCCTCTCTCCCTTTGCCTCCCCTCTCTTTAAGGACAGACATGCTGGCCCGAAGCAGTGTTAAAAGGCAGACGAGGGACTTCAGAACAGGTGTCTCTGCTGCAACACTCAATTGCACACTTCCCAATTAAAATCACTTACTTTCACCATTACATTTACCAGTCATTAAGCACATACTTAAAATAGAGGCAATAGGGAATTGTGGGCAGGGTGCTACTTGCCAACACGAGGGAAAGAATGATACAATACCTTCTTTCCCTGCTGCCAATTGTCTTAATAATGGCTGTGTCTTGGCATAAGAGAAGAAACCAGGGGACCAGGGATTGACATTAGCCCTGAAGCTAACAAACTCCAGTGGTTACTGGAGGTATTGCAGTCCATTAAAAACTTTGAATTTACCCTGGCTAAATTGTATTATTTTGGACAGTACTTTTAAATTCTAAAATTTCTTCACACCGAACAAATTACTCCCAAGGACCAATTTTTTTTCAACCCCACAAAAATATATATTTTTATTCCTAAATGGTTTGTATGTTTTACGCCACAGTGCGTGTACCTGTGTACTTACACACACACACACACACACACACACACACCAGCGCGCGAACGACCATGAGGCTGTGATATTAATGATGCAGACGAGGGTTGAGCCAAGAGAGCTGCCTGAAATAAATCAATGTTCTTATCGTGTTAATTGTTCATGATGATGAATCGTGATGAGTAAATTAATAATAATAAATAAGTAGATGGGCATATGTATAGGCATATGTTGCTCTTAAATTAAGATGCTATGATGCTGATATTGTTCCACCATATTATTTTGACTATATTATTATTTTTATATTGCTACTAATACTGTTATAAAACTAGTTGCAGTATTTCTGTCTTTGCATGATGATGATAATGATGAAAAACGAATCACATATCAATAAATAAATAGGCCTAAATAAATAATTTAGACAGCTCGTTAGCTAATTAACTTGCCAAACATAATAGTTATTCAGTTAACCACGAATTGTGACTGTAAAAAAAAAAAAAAAGTCTTGCTAGCTAGCTTACCAGCTTGCTAGCTAACGTAATGTTGCAGTCAAGTGTGGTTGAACACATCTATAAAAATATTGATTGCCTTATTTTAACTTTCAAAAACATTAGAAAACCACATTAGACATGTCCTTGCCACAATGAGTTTTCTTCCATGAAATCCTGCCACTAACTAGCTGCAATCTTGGAAGTTCTGGCTAGCATTTCTCAGAGCGTGCCCCAGCGGTGCTCGTTGGTTCAAGTCATTACTCTGCGTTTACCGTGATCCTCCACATTAGATACCCAGTGTGCATGCTCTGGACCCCTAAAACCCCATAGTCAAACATGGCAGCCTCCATGAACTGGCTTCATGTGCCAATGAGCAGCTCCCATAGGAAACCATGGAACCGGTAGGCAGAAGCTGTCTCCAGTTCTTGCATATCTCAACGGTAGAAATAAACCAGAGGCACTTCAGATTTAAAATAACCAACTTGGTTTGATGATTGTTGATGACTCAGGTGGAGAAAACAGAAATGAGGTTGGATGGTAATGTGCAGGTAAACAAACGCACAGTCTGACAATCTTACAAGCACTACTTTTACCACTTAATAAACACAAGCTATATTATCCTGTGTGGAACGGAGTGATCGCTTTGGGGGAGAGGTAGAGAGCTGTGTTTGTGATGCTGTCAGAGGCATATGCAGACTGACAGCCTCTCAACCCCACCCCCACGCCCTGCCCTGGAGAGAAAAGGAAGGAAAGGTACTGAGCGTGACAGAGCAGCTCATTGCATGCGCAGACAGGAAGTCCGCTCGTGGAGCAGGTGTCCACATTTTCAGGACAATCCCAGGCCCCATGGCTGATAATTAAATACATCAGTGAGTAATCACTGCTAAAGCAATCTGGAATAGCTCTTCAGTTAAACACGAACTCTGTAGACACCAATCAGCACAGCATGTTCTATCAAGTGCAGTAGGTGTCTTGCACATATGCACGCACACACACACACACACACAGGTACACTACCTACAAATGCGCACACACACACACTTCGTAGTCACACACCCATAAACACCACGCAGAAATATACACCCACACACACACACTCACCATCTGTCAGGGTTTGGAAGCACATCTTGCCGCTGTACTTGCCAAAGCCGGCTACGGTCCGGGCCCGGACCTGCATCACGTACATGGTACCGGGTTTCAGGCCGTCCACACGAGCCGTGTTGGTCTGACTCTTCACCATGGACGAATTGAACTCGGTGTGGTCCTGAATGAGAGAGAAGCCAGGACAGGCGTCACAGCCAGGAAACAACACAACTGACTCTAAGATTGTTCCTTAAGCTCATAGCACAGTGCCACACAGGCATCGAAGAATATAAGCAGAATAGCACAAATTACACCCAGAGAGAGCATTGCTTTTTGACTAGGAACATACAATGCATTACACATGTTAACGTCCACACCATTCACTGAGTCTATATGCAACCTTCACCTGATTTCCCCAATGACACAAGACACCCTGGAATCACACATTTTAACCCCAAAGAAATAAAAAACACATGATCCAAGTCCGACCCAATTAAGTATAAGAAGCAAAAAAAATAAGACAAAGAAAACACGAGAGAAGCCGTGGCGTCGGAAAATTGTCACAATTACCCACTCATTTATTTTGTGTTTGTTTCAGAACTTCAGCAGACACCTAATTAGCTGAGGAGATAATGAACGGCTGGCTCTCTTGATTCTGGTGTCTGAAGTACTGCATGCGCTAATTATTTTGAAAAACTTGTTTATTTCAAGAGTTTGTTTGTTTTAAAATAAGGGAGCAATTCTCTGGAGTTATTAGCGTAAACCCATTTCAGACACTCGTTTTCTCCTCATTTGCCAATTAAATTATCTATTCGGAAAAATGGCCTTTAATAACATTGGGTTATTTTTACAGGGTATCAGAGAAAGTGCACTTCCGCAATCACTGACCCATCAATTCAGTGAGTGGATGGAAGCAAAAAGCCCCAAGCTAATAGCAGTACTTTCATTTTAAGAGCTGTTGGTAAACACATAGTGATGGAGTCAATTCTTAATGCTTAATCACTTAAATAAGTAAATCACTAAATAAACTTTCTTGTGAAGATTAAAATGAACACATACATTTATTTGTAACTCAAATGGCACATGTTGATTGCAGCCAGGCTACACTCACGTATTCGGTTCACAGCTGGAAGCACGTCAAAAACTGAGGCAAATTGTTGGTTTTCAAACTGTCCGTGTACACAGATCACCATAACAGGATTTTCAGAGCAGCTGATATAGGCCAGTTATGAAAAACAGAAAAGCAAACCAAACCAATATTTTGAAATTGCATTTTTATATTGATGTTCTATCCTGTATACATTTTAATCCTTTGTATAAAACATCCCACACAGCATTTTGTGTGTTCCACTTTTCCAAACACCGCTCACAATACCAAGATCCAACCAAGTATCATAATTACAATTGTGGAAGTCCATGCCCGTATACAGTACATACAACCTTGCATGCCTGTATTTATTTATTGGGTGTGATTGTGTGTTTGTGTTTCCCTCAAAACTAGCCTCTGGAGCTCGGTGTTGTTGGATTTTTGGCCACCTCTGCCATAACGAATCCTGCCCCAGATGCTGCTGATTAAGGAGAGCTGCTGCCCAGAGCAGAGCATGCTGGGAACCAGAAATCATTCAGGCCTGTCACTACTCAAAGCACAGGCTCAGCCCTATCAATACCTTAGACAGAGATGGAATATGACAGCCACAGAATCAGGCATCACCCAAACTCACTGCCGGAGGCTGATAGCAAGCTATGAATACCACTCCTTGGTCAAAACTGTATTGTGCTGTCTACCTATATCTTCCCTGGTAATGCAATCTGACTCAAAATTGACAGATATTTATAGGTACTGTGTGTGTGTGTGTGTGTGTGTGTGTGTGTGTGTGTGTGTGTGTGTGTGTGTGTGTGTGTGTGTGTGTGTGTGTGTGTGTGTACTGGAATAGTTTGAGAACAAAGGAAAACAATCCTCCGTGAGACAGAAAGACAGGAGGAGAATAGCAGGAAGGGTTGGGCTCCAACTCGCTGAAATAAACAATCCTAAAACCTAATTTCCTCATTCATAAACCTCCCTATCAATGAACAGCTGAGCACAACACTAATGGGAAAATTGGTTTGCATGTAATAGCCTATTAGGGATAAATTGCATTAGGATCTATTGGACACTGTGACAAAGACAAATGTTAATCCCTGGCAATACATGGACCTAACGTCCAAACCGTGCCAGCTTGAATTATGAAGCAAAGTCCCAGCGACACCTCTTTCCCCGCTGTAGGATTTCAGACACACAAGTGTGCCATTTATTTGACATTCGTCTTCCAGTTGTCCCATATTTCTTATGTACTGAGAAGTGAATGAGACCTAAGAGCAAAAGCAAACAGCGAAGACTCTACAAAACAAAATCTACGTATACAAGGGCTACTCCAATCAAAACATAACATCAATAACCAAAATAAAACTAACCCTTTTACCGGAAGAGTTCTGCAACTGCGTACACAAGTTACCCCAAAGAGGGCTGATGTTATTTTGGGCTAAATTGAATTAAATGGAATACACACATGTTCAGGCAGATGAAAAATTAAAAAAAATTACCACATCAAATTGTACAGTTGTACTGTTACAAGTTGGCAATCAAACACAAAACAGTTCACAGCTTTAAATCAACATAGGTGATACGAGTCCAATAGGATGCAATCCATCAGAGTTGATTTTAGTTAAGATTTTGCTCTGCAGTTGAACATTTGGTTGAACTCACATTTGGTTCAGTAATTTTGGTTGCTAAAAAAAACGCGAATCACATACAATGGAAAAAAAGACAAAGATATTGTACTATAGTATATAATTATTATCCTAATAAAAATAATGATGAAGCTCCCCATGAAGAGCACTTTAAAAAGTAAAACTAATATTTACAATAAGTGTCGGGCCGACACTACTGCCTTCTTCATATTCTGTCTTCTGCATTTTATTCTTCCTTGTTTTTATCATCTGATCTTTTTTTTTTTTTTAAGTCCTTGCACAGATCACCATGGAAATGAACTCACTCATCGAAATTCATTCACCCGTCGTTTTTACTTGGTGCTCACTTGTCAGATAATATATCGAAAAGAATAGTTTTGCCATGGAAATGGTTTTGTCTTATTGTAATGGGGCTGGTTACAGTAAATACATTTTATATATTTTTTTATAAATAAATAAAAATAAACTACAAGAACCATGATCCACCGAGGTACTTAGTTGCCATCCATGTAATTTTGTTGATTAGCAACCAAAATTACAGAGTGGGAATTTAATAAAATGTATTAAATATGTTTGTAGAGTATTTCAGTTAAATGTATTACATGTGTATCTGCAGTATAATATAAACCCCACTTCCTGCCCACATCAGAGGTGACACTTCTCAAACCCACACAGAATCAACCTTCAACATATACAGTCAAGCCGGAAAGTATGCACACCCCTTTCACCTTCTCCACGTTTTATTACGTTACAGACATATTCTACAATGGATTGAGTTCATTTTTTGTCTCAAACCTGGCTCATCACCTGGCTAATACCATCCCTACAGTGAAGGATGGTCGTGGCAGCATGTTGATGTGGGGATGTTTTTCGGCTGCTGGAACGGGGCGACTAGTCCTGATAGAGGGAAAGATGAATGCAGCTAAGTACACCGAGATCCTTGAAGAAAACCTGCTCCAGAGCGCTCTGGACCTCAGACTGGGGCGAAGGTTTACCTTCCAACATGACAACGACCCGAAGCACACAGCCAAGAGAACAATGGAGTGGCTTCGGAGAAAGTCTGTGCATGTCCTTGAGTGGCCCAGCCAGAGCCCAGACCTTAATCCAATTGATCATCTGTGGAAAGAGCTGAAAATGGCTGTGTACCGACGCTCCCCATCCAATCTGACGGAGCTTGCAAGGATATGCCAAGAGGAATGGGCAAAAATGTCCAGAAACAAGTGTGCCAAGCTCGTAGCTTCTTTCCCAAGACACCTTGGAGCTGTAATAGTTGCCAAAGGTGCAGCAACTAAGTATTAGGCTAAGGGTGTGTACAGATATGTAACCTCTAAATAACCTATTTTTGTCAGTAACATTTTTTTTCCATATTTTCTAAAAACCTGTTTTCACTTTGTCATTATTGACTATTGTATGTAGATGTTTGAGGAAAAAATTAACTCAATCTATTGTAGTATAAGTCTGTAACGTAATATAACATGGAGAAGGTGAAAGGAGTGTGCAGACTTTCCGGCTTGACTGTATTTATGCTGGTCACTGAGTATACAGTATAGCACAGTATAGTATGAAAAAGTGAGTAAACAAGAAAAGCAGAAAAGCCCAATTCCCAGTTACCAGGCCAATTAGCACTGAGGTTTGAAAGACGAGGCTTTGGATGCCTAGTTTCAGAACGATCGACTACAAAGCTTCACAGATACTGAGCATCAGAACTAGTTTACCTACAGTAGAGTTGTGCAGTGTGTGGAATACAGCTGTGCCTCGGTATCAATCACCGTGCTACAAAAGTGACCTCGGCCAAAGAGAGATGGCAGTGAATGTACTGTACCAGCGGGACAGCGCCGCGCGTGGTCCGGTACTCTGCGCACCTCTCTCCGCTCCCTTCTATGCCTTTGCAGAGGGGCCGGAAAGGGCCAAGCGCTCTAACCTTTTCACGCTGTCAGTCAAATGGGATTTAAAGGAGTCCTGCTTTTATTTACTCTCCTGTGACAAGGTGCTGGCGGGGGAGGGCGGATGGAAGCCGGCCAATGGGAGGCCGTGCCAGGAGGAACAGACTGCTTCTATTGACGCGGTAAGTTTGGGGTCGTCGCGCTGGCAGGTGGGTACGGTTGGCATTGTTGGGCGGAAGCTGTCGCTTAGCAGGTGACCACAGTGCCCCCTGTAGGTCCCCGACTGAAGTATAGCAAATATTCCTGGACAGATCTGGCACCAGACGCAGAAACACACAAACACAATATTCACCGTCTCTCCACAGCCATCACATGGCCTCTCAGCGGATCTAATAAAGGAAAATTTTTATAGCGTAGCCTGTTTTACAGCCTTTAGGCTATAGTCATGTCAGCTGAAATGTTTGACTGTATGAAACATTTTATCTGTTGGGTGTGGTGCAGAAAAAGCCTGTACTTGAAATGGACATGCTGAAAGAGAAGTAATTTCTTTACAGTTGTGTAACAGGCAGCAACTTAACTGTCCATTGATGGTTAGTCTTTATAGTCTGTCCTGATTTTCAGATGTACTCAAAAAAGATTTCAAACGTCCTTGAAGTCATTTCGCTGACTAATTTGCTTATTCTCTGCATAGTATGTCGGTATCTGGCCTGCCATCGCTGCCGTCTCTATCTGGCCCCAGATAACCGTGTGTGTCGGTGCTTTCTGCCTTTGACTTACCCAAAAAACTAACGAGCTCCGCTACCGTCTACTCAACCACATCAGCGCTTCTCGCCATAGCGGCGATGATGTCGACGCGACTTCAGAGACGCGCAATTTCCATTTTGCTGACACAAGTTAAGTCGGTCACCCTAACGAGAGTCTCTTCTGTCTTTTCCTCTTTATAGGACTCCACTGTGACATGCCCCCTGAAAGCACCCCTCCCCAAAACAAAATTGCTGCCAGTAGCCTCCCTCACAACCGCACATAAAGCGATATCCTAAATTAAGATCTGCTCATACATATAGATTTTACTACACTAGAATGAACAGTATGACTACAGCCCCACCCTGTCTCCACAGCCGAGGGTACAGTCATCACTTCTAGAGCACAAACGGCGTGGTAATGACATGTTAACGGAGACAAATACAACCTAAACATGCGGCCTTTCATCCATTTCCACATGCAAATGATTAATGATGAATGCTCTGGTCTTGCTCAAATCACTTCCTCCAACAAAAAGCCATTTGGAGCTGCCCGTCCTGATGGATATTTTTTACATGGCCGTAAAAGTCATTGTTTTTTAAGTGCAAAGGTAAATTTCCCGTGACGCTCTAATGGAAACGTGGCCGGCGACAGTGTTTTCTGTAAAGGAGAAAAGGCCAGCGCTAAAATAAACACTAATGAAGCCTCTGCATTGGTGGCGCAGCTTTGTTCCTTAATGACTGCGGCCCGGCTCCAAGCTCCCAAGCTTCAGGGCTTTCCTACGCGTCAGAGCGGCAAGGGGACTGTGAGGGGTCGCACGGGCCCCCTCCCTCGTCTGCTGAGTGCGCACATCTAAAGTGCGGGCAGTCCGACCGCAGACACCGGCGCGCTGCTCTCACCCCGCCCTGTGGCCGCGACCAGCCGCAATGCCGGCTAATGGAAGCCCTGACCTTTTCTTTGGCAAGACTTCCTGCGTCCGGAGATTTGAGGGGGAAGAAAATAGATGAGACTCAACCTTGTTTCTCAAAACCTTTCATTCACTTCAGCTTGCTTCCCAAATTACAGGGCTTAGTAGCAAGGAATGCGGGGTGCGGGGTGTGGGGAGGGTGACCTGCATTGCACCTGGTTCCTACGTGCCAGCCGAAATATACCCCACCTTCAGCCCATCTTTGTGCGGATAGGGGCTGGGAGTTACAGCTCTCTCTCTCCCTGCACAGAGACTCTCCAAGCCAAAGTTATATTTACAAAACGCCAATCATCTCTTTCTGTCTAGCTCTCCATCCCCCGTCACTCTAATTCTCTCTCTCTCTCCCTTTTCCTGACACATGGGAAATTAATCTTTAACAGACATATTAAAGTAAAAAATGAAAAATATTTACGACGTAAAACTGAATGACACATTACAGAAATATTAAAGTAATCCCTTGCCGCTTTCTTACTATACATGCTCTCTTGCTTTATTGGATTTGTACTAAAATCTGACTTGGGGTCAATTCCATTCCAGTTCTGTCAATTCATAAAATGTAAAATATAATGTAAAATATCACTGCACACCTTTAACGAGAGAGATTGAATTGAGCATGTAGCCTATCGCCTGTGTTGGCTAGCTGCCCAGCTATCAAAATGGCAGTGTTAAAAGTGCCTTGCCTGTGTTGGCTAGCTACCCAGCTATCAAAATGACAGTGCTAAATGATTGATCTGTTGCAAGTACAGCAGAGAACCGGTGTTGGGGAATGACCTTGCTACACTCTTGACCAAGTCTATTCCCACATAGTTAGTTAATGATGGAATTCTGCACTTCTGCCCCCTCCAATGATAAGGGTCTCAAAGCTAAGATGTTCAACGTCATCCATGCCGGAAACCTTATGAAAAAAGCTGTTATCAAATCATTTGCAGTTCAAATGTGCTTTTTTGTTTTTGTAAATACCTTTCTTGTTAAAAGAATCGACTGTGGTGTTTTGCATTTCCAATGTCTTTGTATCACCAATAAACAAATGTGAGGAGCCATGCCGAGCTGAAAAAGGCAGGGACAGTGTTGCAGGTTTGAGACACCGCTTTATCCTTGAGCACAGCACTTGACCCTCAATCACATCGGCAAATGACTAGCAGTAAACATGATTGATGTGTAAAATGGAAGACCTGTCCGGATGATGGTGTCGGCTAAGCAAATCAATATTACAGTATGAAATAAAAAGTGTTTCTATCATTCGAAACAGATCTTTTATCGCCGCAACCGTCTTGCACGCTGCACACATCAGAATATAGGCTATATTCTGAACACAGAACACAAAATAACCCTGAACATTATTCGTTCCATAAACTCAGCGACATGTCCGCACGGTGAAGTGTGTTATGACAAATGAAGCCCCAGAATAATTGGATATTGTGATGAATATTGGATGAATTGTGGGGATTATAAGTGAACTGCCCATGAGGGGAACTCCAGCACTCTCCTACTGTCTACGCACTAAAAACATCCCAGCTGAGAGGTACTGACCTTCTAAATGCTCCCTCTTAATGCAAAGACAATGTGTATGTGTGTATGTGTGCGCGCGCGTGTGTGTGCGTGCGTGATCTGACAAAACCTTTCCCTAGACTGCCCTTTGTACTCATGTAACACACACATATGTACACATACAGGAGAATGAGATCAATGCAGGTGGGATCCACCTGCCCCTTTTTACCCAAGTGCCCAATGTGTCCCTTTGATTAGATTATTTTTTTTAAATGAACATTTGTGTTATTGTTGCTGTCATTAATCTTCAGCCATTCATTTTGGTAATGTATATTCTGTACAAACACTGGCTGTCGTAAACGTTTTTCTAAGTCAGTGTCCCCTTTTCTCACTTTGAGAACCTACTCCTCAAAAGGTCACTGCACAACCCTGACAATACCTATTAGTATTAAAGCATTAATAACAAGTAGATATTAATACTTTATTAAGGATAAGCACCTATTCTGCTGATCACTTATTCATGATATTACATATGCGATGGATGAACTGTGCATTACAGAGGTAGTCAACATTCATGTACTTGAACTAATCGCCTTCCATTACTAAAGATAGAGAATATATTCTTCTGACAGCTCGTTGCTTAGCAATACTGTGACATTGAGAAATCCTGAAGAGAGTGGAGCTGACAAACCCTTGCTACTGTTGTAAGGACAACTACTTATTAACATGCCAGTGCTACATGTGGACCCTGGAGATGTAGAGCCTTCAGCTTCATTGACAGAATTGTGTCTGATTAGAGAAATGAAGCCGTTTCTCATGGGGTGAGAATCGGGACGGCGTTCAGCTCATCAAAGCGTCTCGGAGCGTCCCAGAGCGCAGGGACTGAGGCTCTGTGGAACTGAGCGCGTGCGGCGGAGAGAGGCGGATCGGGCCGGGGCGCCGATCCGTTTCGAGGCTTCCCGCCGTCTCCGGTCCCTCAGGAAGGCGGCGGCCCTCCCCGCGCCCCTCCTCGCGACCCTCGCTTTCGGCTAAAACCCGAGTGTGCCTGGCAGTGGGTTTTGTGCTTTTCAACACACGGGCCTGGTCTCCTTTGAGAGAAGCACCGTCTGCGCTTGAAGTCGTGGCTGACTTCACAACAACAGAGATTAGGCCGCCTCCTCCCCCGCGGGCAAGGTGATAAGCACCGCAATCAGGCATCGGTCAGGTTACCGCGTAAACAGCGGGCGGGAACTCATTTCATCAACAATGGCGGGATCTGGAGAAAGATGACCCGAGGTGCGGCAGGTCATGGGGTCTCAGCCCCTCGGAGCTCTAAGTGAGATCATTACATGTAATTGGTAAGAGATGGAAGGTTGGCACACCTGAATCCTCAGGGGTCAGTCCAGTGGAGCGACTGGTGCCAGGCTGTCGATGGTCTCTCTGGAGCCCGAGGGTGGTGGTATCCTAGCAACCTCCTTTTTGAGCTGGGCGTACCCATTAAACCCAGATAAATTGAGTTGATAAAAGCAGATGAGATGAATAAAAATAAACCTCGCATTTCAACGGCGGTCTGAAATTCCTGAAGATTGCACGTTGCACGTGTGGGCCTGTGTCAGGGTCTAGGGTGCACAGGACAGCTTTTGAAATCAACAATTCAGTTTATTTTTATCATTTCATGTTGCTGATGCAATGATGAAAGTCACGCATCCAGTAAATTAATCTACAAACTTTCTACCAGTTCAATAACTATTTCAGAAATGTTCTTGCATTAAGTGAAAACCAAGCTTTACAGAATTCAGAAAGTATTTTGACCAATCTAGTAATTCTATATCTATGTCTTGAATGCCATGTCAAGAGACAGACTGATTAACTTGTGACCTTCAGAGCTGGTGGTGGGTGGACTGGGGGGGCAAACACATGCCCAATGCTTCTGGACAGCGATAGAAGGAGGTAGTTGGCTAGCAAGGGTAATATTCAACCCTTTATGCATCTACATAGTCATTTGTTGGTATATTCAAATTCTGTAATAAAAATAACCCCCTCCCCCCCATTTTTCCCACCAATTTAACAACTGTGTTCCTTGAGTCATCGCTCACTATGCCCCCGATTCTGATACAACAGCACTGTCACTGAAAGAAATGCAATCCTCTGATGTGTTCGCTGCAAGCCAATGACCATTACCCACTCCAGGCTACGCGAACTGGGAGCCGATATAATCCACTTAAAACACAGTCCAGAAAAGAGTAGAGAGCCCATTGTGTGCTCATGGCTATCAGCTTTACTGAATGAGCCACTTGGGCACCATAATATACTTAGCTGCATCATATCAACCAGAGTGCTCGCACACTCATCTCTATCCCCCCCTACTGGCTGATCCATACTACTGCAGGGCATTATGCAAAAACAATGAGCTCCACGGCAGACTGAGCAGTCAAGCAGGAGAACGCATCATCATTTTAATCACGCCTGTCTGTGACAGGACTGACAGCAAATCAAATCACTTTTTCATCTCTTTTAAATTAAAACCATGAGATTTCCTGCAGGCTTAATTACACATGCGAGACTGAAGAAGCATATTTCACCAGAGGCTGTTTTCATTTCCAGCTGATATATATCACCCATCATTGCTGAAAAGCTTAGCCTTTAGGCATGCAGAGGTCTGCACCTATGCTAAGATATTTGCAAATATCCCCGGTGTCAGCGAATCAAAGATACTCTACGGTAGAAGATATCAGACTTAACATACAGTGTTATAATTCTGCTCGTTCACTGAATTCTCCAGTTTGGAGTTTCTCAAAAAATCCTCCAACCTACTTAATGCTAGTTTGAAAATATGACACATTTTGCAGGTGTTTAAATTCCAAGAAGGGACAAATGAATGGTATTTCTGTACTGTGCAGAGGGGAAAGATGACATGTATGTTCATTTTGTGAGAGGCAGGAGTGAAAAGCATAACTCTGGAGTGGGTGTGTCACAGGTCTCACCTTCTCATAGAAGCGCAACTCGTAGTCCAGGATGATTCCGTTTGGCTGCTCAGGCTGTGGCCATGACAACGTGATGCTTTTCATGGTAGAGCTGACCTGGTGCATGATGGGTACCATGGAGGGAGCTAGGTACAGACAAAGAAGAGAAACAAAAAAAGGAGATTTTTATGCGCCTCACCAAAACTAGCAACATCAAGACATTAAATAGTAACACGGATTGAAAACATCAAATACCATAGAAAGGCAGTCATCCACCCACCCAAAAAATATAAATAGTATATATAAATATAAAATATAATATCCCAGTGTTAAAAGTCTTGAGTGACCTTTCCATATTAAATATGAAATATAAGCATGAGAGACATCCTTGAGGGACACAAAAACAGCCCATGAGCAAGCAGCCAAGTACAGGACACATGCCTGGAGTCACCTTGACAAAGGACTGGCCTGAAACCGTTAGGTTGCCTTTCAGGAGTGTTAATCAAGGCTCTCTATTTCAGCTATCCTATTGTAGGCGACTAAGAGATTAGTGACCTCAGACAGTGACACTTGACATCAGAGATATGTACAATTTTGTGTAAAGTTTTATGTAAATGTGCTTTACCCAAACAACACTTCGCTTGAAGCCAACACAATGCTGCCACAGGCACGTCATAAAACCCGTAGCAACCAGTCACAACACTGTACTACAGTTTATATGACATCTGTCAAAACACTGTGCCATAATGTATGCAGTGATAATTTAGAATCAAAAATAGTCTGCATTCATTATGACACTGTTATAGGAGTTATCTTCAAACGTAATGTTCTGTGATTACTGGTTATAATCAGTGGTGTCAGTGGCTGCAATTCACTGCAGGGGCCCATGTATGTAGGCGGGTACGAGGGGCATGCTCCCCTGGAAGAAATCTTTTGCAAAATGTTTTATTTGAATGCATTTTAAGATGTCCTTTTATCTTGATTTTAAGAATACAATTTACAAATTGAAACCCAAATGTTTAATTAATGGAAAATACACGTACACATTGGGTACACAGTGTATGCATACCCCCAGCTATTTCACAGTGAAAATAAATGCTTTCATACAAACAAGCAGTTTAGACTTTAGACTTTGAGGAACACTGGTCTTTTGCCTGAGCAACCCATTTATTTATTAGCTCTCCATCATAGCCATTCATCTGTAAAGACAAATCACCTGCTTGAACAACATAGTTTCTTTGGTCTCTCGTCATTGTCCAACCCTAATCCTGACCCTAGTACTTTGTCCTAAACTTTATGCGTTGTTTTTACAAGCCTTCCAGAATCTACTGTGGACTGTATTTAAATCAGTCAGTAATACTACAGAGGTAATATTGTATGGTTTCACTTAACTTCGAACACAATCTACTGGGACGTGCAAAACATCTATCCACCATTGTCATAAAGATTTTTATGATATTTCCTGGGGGAAATCAAAGTCGAGCGACGCACAGTAGCCACTTAGGTACACCTACTTGTCGATATAAAGGTCCTGCTCCTCCAAACAGTGAATGGTGTGGCTGTAACTCAATATATAAAGCATGCAGACGTGGTGAAGAGGTTTATTTGATGTTCGACCAAACTTTAGAAATGGGCAAGATGTGTGATCTAAGCAACTTTGACCGTGGTAAGATTGTTGGTGCCAGGCGTAACAGGCCCATCATCTAAGAAACGTCTTCCCTGCTGGGATTTTCACACACTTGAGTTTACAGAGAATGGTGCAATAAAGCAAAAACATCCAGCGAGTGGGAGTTACTGTCTGTGGGTGCAAACATTAATGAGAGAGGTCAGAGGAGCATGGGCAGGGTGAGTGGGGGTTACTGTCTGTGGGTGCAAACATTAATGAGAGAGGTCAGAGGAGAATGGGCAGGGTGAGTGGGGGTTACTGTCTGTGGGTGCAAACATTAATGAGAGAGGTCAGAGGAGAAAGGGCAGGGTGAGTGGGAGTTACTGTCTGTGGGTGCAAACATTAATGAGAGAGGTCAGAGGAGAATGGGCAGGGTGAGTGGGGGTTACTGTCTGTGGGTGCAAACATTAATGAGAGAGGTCAGAGGAGAATGGGCAGGGTGAGTGGGGGTTACTGTCTGTGGGTGCAAACATTAATGAGAGAGGTCAGAGGAGAATGGGCAGGGTGAGTGGGAGTTACTGTCTGTGGGTGCAAACATTAATGAGAGAGGTCAGAGGAGAATGGGCAGGGTGAGTGGGGGTTACTGTCTGTGGGTGCAAACATTAATAAGAGAGGTCAGAGGAGAATGGGCAGGGTGAGTGGGGGATACTGTCTGTGGGTGCAAACATTAATGAGAGAGGTCAGAGGAGAATGGGCAGGGTGAGTGGGAGTTACTGTCTGTGGGTGCAAACATTAATGAGAGAGGTCAGAGGAGAATGGGCAGGGTGAGTGGGGGTTACTGTCTGTGGGTGCAAACATTAATGAGAGAGGTCAGAGGAGAATGGGCAGACTCCTTCAGGCTAACAGAAAAGCACAAAGTACCAGCTGCGTGGATGGGCTTCAGGACCTGCGGCTTCAGATGTGTTCAATCGACTTCAGGAAAAAACATGCCCATAATTGCGTATTATAAGCAGAATTGAACTGTGATGCTCACTAGTTGACAAGACAGAAAGGGGGGGGGGGAACGTTGCAGCTCTCTCTGGCCTGATTTGAAACTTTAACTTGAGTGTGCGTTCACCATCAAATTCACTCCTGGAATGCTGTTCCAGTGTTCCGGCACAATGACCGCACTGCTTAAAATAGGTGTTTATGTGATGCTTACAACAATTTAGTTTTTGCCGTTTGACTTTATATTTTTGCCCTATCGGTGACTGTTTAAACTGGGAGGGTGTCAATGACCTCAACAGCTTCCTGCTCCCCTGCAGGCCAGCATCTCCACACACGGTAAAGCTAAAACAGGGAATTGTACGACGTGATTCGCTGTAAAAGCATTACCTCACCCAGCAGCTTTACAGGTGAACGCTGACTTTGTGTTTGGTTAGCGCTCATTTCCGGCGGCGGAGCGGAGCGTTGGGAGATGACGGAGCAGGTCTAACCTTTCTCTCCCTGCCTCTTTGGCTTGCTCATGCGCTGCCGACCGCCTTTGAGCTGTGTTATCAATTATACGGCCAGGGCTCTCTGTTTCAGTCAGTCAGGGGAGTTTAAATTGCTTTGCCTGCATTTTGTGTGCGAGCGAGAGGCAGCGGAGAACTGGCCAGATGCCTTTCGGCACGGCGCTTTCATACAAGCTAACGCTAACATTTACACGCTAACATTTACCTTTTTTTACAACTGAAACTGACCAAGTGTGTCTGTAAGACTGTAACTTCCAATGCCTTAGGCCTTCCTATTGACAATAGCTTATTTAAATAGAGCTGAAATTCCAGCCAAACACATGCACAAACTCACTGAACTCACACTCATGAGCGTACACACACGCACGCACGCACGCACATCTGCATGGTGTTGTAAGGTCCATTTGCACTCAATGGATCAATGACTGAGCACCCCCTCGCCTTGCGGTCAGAGCATCCGACTCTGCCCCATGTCCACTCTGCTGAAGACCCTGTGCAGATGGGGTGTCAGGTCTGGGAGTGGCTGAGGGCAGCACTGCCCCCTGACACAGGACAGCTGAAGCCACGGCCCTGGACCCTCAGCGGTGACAGTGATTGGTGGAGGCAGGCTTGCACAACCTCGTCATCGACCCGCACCCCCTCCAACCAGCCGAATCTCTGTTCTACTTTTATCTGCCCTTTCTTGATACCGGTTGGCTTAACATTAATCAAAGTCAAGCTGTCCAGCACATTCTGTTTTGTGTTTTGCATTTGTTTTGTTGAGCCCGGCTCTTGGTGCCAGATGATGCTTCCAAGCACTCCTCTCACTCACTTTTTGCAGAGGAAATGTTTTATTCACACAGAACACTTTATATGGGTCACAGAGTAAATTTAGATACAGGGCGTAAAGGAGAATGATGACCAAAAAATGTTCATGGACCACAGTAGTACAAATCATAAACATGGATACTTTATGCTCTATTGTTTATAGCGCTGCCCCCAAATAGTCGACTAAACTATCAGTTAATCAAAAGAACTTCGTCAAACAAAATTTTAATTGGTCGAATCGTCGCAGTGTAAAAAAAAGCGAGAGCGGAACTATTCATTCCGGACGTGCGCCTTGTAACAAACCATTGGTGTCTATTAATTAAAAAAGATCAATTGTATAGAATGTCTGAAAGAAAATCAAAAGTATGCGAGCATTTCCAGCATCTAAAAGATGACCCTAAAAAAGTTTAATTTAAACTCTGCAAGTAACAATTTGCCTATCATTCAGCGCATCGTCTCAAAGACCAGCTTCATTGTCAGCAAAATGCTGAACTCACTTCTCCCGAGCAACGTCACCAAACTTGTGTTCCTCACGCATAATATGAGAAGACTGTGATCGGAGAAAAAACAGCAGTGAGTAGGCCTAATGTGACGAGGTTCGCTGGTCACAAGTCGGCTAAAACACACTTTTACATCTTTCGTTTGGCCTGTTGTTGATATTTCTTTTTTAAGTGTTTCAGTTTGCTGTGCTTTTTATTTATTCATTTAACAAAAAAATTATATATATATATTTTTTTTCCATCTAGTTTTGAAAATCGTGAAGTTGTTAAATTAGCTAGGCTACATTGTTTTTGCTCTTTCGTATCACCGGACAAAAAACTGCTATTTTATTTAATTATTCGCTATTTTTAAGATATGTGGTGTTATAAAAAGTGGAAATAAAAATAACAATGTTAAATGTCTCATTGCTTGTTGTTTCGACACATTCATTGACCGCTTTGTCTATGCCGTTAATAGCCTACAGCGCGGACCATCAGCAAACCGATGCCGTTAATAGGCAGCGCAGGCCAGCAAATCGCAGCCTGTGCTTGTAGCTATAATTGATATTTGATGATAATGCTCATAATGACGGTTTTGTATTTCTCTGTAATATAGTAAACTTACTATAGATCAGATGGAAGTCAAACCATTTTCTGATGCTCAAAAATAAATTTTTTAATAATTAAATTAATATTATAAATGTGCGACGGTTTGAACTGACGACTACATGTGCATGTATTAACATTTGACAACCTTGATGGCAGTGGTTATTCATTTTGGATTAGTCATTTGATTAGTCATTCAAGATGTTCCCACATATTTTAATGTTACTACTATACGAGATTAGTTACACTGCAATACCTTTTCCAGCGGCGGAGAATCTAACGCAACGGGAAATGTGGATCAGAACAAGTCACTCACAAACGGTGAGGACCACAAATAGATTAAACCCCAACAGGGTGGAAAAGAAAAGGAATAATCCTAGAAGCTAAAACAGTCAAATAATAATCAGCCCAGGAAAACAGGGTGAACTCGAAACACGAGTAAAAACACAAAACTAAATCTTCCGAGCTGAATACTAGAGCTAACACGGGAAACTGAAAAAGCAAAACCCCGGACCGGAACGTGGAAAAAATTCGATATACTCTCAAAAGGGGGAAACAGGACGAGAACCACAACGGAAAAGGAAAAAATAACCCACAAACCATGACATTATTCAAGTGTAAGTAGTTTTGGTTCCTGCTAAAATTCACTAGCAAAATCCACGTATCATTATATATATTATTTTTTTCTGCAACAATCATTGCAATAAAGCTGGGCCTGGAATAAATAATACCCAGACATGTCTCATCCTCACCCGAGTAGGTGGTGTCATCCTCATTCTAGCTGCTCTTCTCTCAGTCACTCCTCTACTTCACTGAGGGCTGTAAACCAGGAGCTGCCAGACGATGGGCTGGCAGCTTTTTAAAAGGCTGTGGAACTCAGTTAGAGGTGATCGTGTCCGTGAGAGGATGTGGTGGGGACGTTTTCACACAAAGGACGTGCGAGACATCACTTTAAACTCTCTCCATGAGCGCACGCATACACACGCGTGCACAGACAGCCCCAGCAGAGTGCTGTTAAGCCCCTATCCTTCCGGAATGTTCTCCGTGTGTGAGAACTCCATCCGGCAGAGCTGATAACAAACGGCTCCCCGCCTGAACTTTACCTCACTGACAGTCCGCTGTCTCTCCTGCAGTAATGAGATGTGACCCAATACCCACCAGACACCACGAGAGCAGGATATAAACCCATTCGCATGGGGGCGCTCACTCTGAAGACCGCCATGGCCACAGCACAATCTCGCAGCTCTAATACTCTTAAAGTCAGAGCTAATGAATCACTCTAACAACTTCCCACAATCCACCTCTGCAGTACTGACAACAAAACAGAGAAGCCTGGACTCTCACTTTGAAATCTTTCACAGGACAACATGAGGCTGACTGAGCAATCGCTCATCGGGTGTTGAAGCACGGCATTTAGTGCCAAGTACTCTAGAATCCCGGGAGGGACAATCTTTTCTTGAGCATGGTTCTGTGCCACACCTGAATTTCTCGTGTACGTCTACCTCCTTCAAGTCACAGGTTAAGTGGAGGTTATTAAATCTTTTTTGTGTAAGAGCAACGGTAGGAAGTGGGGTGATGTCAACACGGACTTTCAGTAAAAAGCTGTTCCAGACGCTGTAATTGAGCGTAAATAGCTGCCAGCATATTTTATAATGATGACACAATCCTCGTAAGATAAGGGACCACCTGCCAATATATGAGTGTTTGGCATTGACACGATTTTCAAAATGATCATATTTCAGAAAATACAGCCATAATGCAGTCGTGAAGTTGTGGAATTCCTCTAGAGCAGGGGTGTCAAACTCCGGTCCTGGAGGGCCGCAGTGTCTGCTGGTTTTTGCTGCGTTTCAGCACAAGTGATTAATTTAAGTCACTGATTGGCTAAGACGTCCACACACCTTGTTCTCAATGCTTTAACTGGGTGCTGATTGAAAGGAAACCACAAATACCTGTAGACACTGCGGCCCTCCAGGACTGGAGTTTGACACCCCTGCTCTAGAGGGACAAAGGGACTAAAGTTCCTAAAGTTCTATCAGGACAGCAGTCGTAATGTGTAATCTGTTTAACTATGTCATTTTCAGAACTCTTTCCTCATACAGAATGACTGACTCGTATTACTGCATTGACTCAGTTTTTTTTCCTGCACTGACTGCCTAAATTTCAGCACTGCCCGCAATTACAGCATCGATTCCTTTTCCGGGACTCACTACCTCATTCTCAGTCGTGATTCGGCAGCGACTTTTTTCCCCAATCGTGACCATCTTTCTCAGGACTCATTCTGCCTTTGTCAGCGCTCACGTTTGTTCACAAGGCTGCACAGTAGTAGATAAAAAAGGGTACCGCCGTGGGGTGAGGAGAGTCTCAGATGAAGACAGGGGTCCCTTAGTGTCGCTTACAGCCATCCCTCTTGCCTTTCAAATCTTCCATTTCCCGGAACTTCATAACTTTTTTATGATAAAACAGTCCCAGCAATGGCTTAGAGCACAGTTTGCCAGGTTAACAGCGGGCTTTTCCAAAGAAGAATAATAATCTAAATAGTAATACAATAATAATACTAAATTTTGACAAAAAGGCTCCAGATGGCATACTGGAGAGAGGAGGGATATGAGAGGAGAGGAGGGAAGAGCAGGGTAGCCCACCAGCTGCCACCATTCGCCGTTCTTTTCAAACTCCGGCTCACTGCAGGCTCACAGCACAGGACACCAGTTGGAACATTTCCTCCATTGGTTTTTATAGGGGGTTGGCATTACCGCAAGTTTACTTGGGCATAACCGACTCCAAAGACATTTGGCACAGCTAATGTCACCATAAAGCCTTTTTCCCCCCCGCAGAAAGACATACAAAAAGTTTGCTTCCAGTCTTTCAAAAACGAAGAAACCTTGAACTTTTGGCGCATTCGGTAGTTTGAGCATCCAGTGATCATTTAACCTTTAATCAAACCCTCGAGCCAACAACACATCGATTTCTTCTAAGAGTGAATCAAATGACATACAAATGGCTACAAAATGAGTTTGATCAAATAAAATAACGATTACACTGGGTTAAACAGAGGTAATACATAAGACTAAAAGCCCAAACAAATCATTGCTATTGACACAACCTGGCAAGCACATCCCATAATGAACGCAATGTCCACTAATGGAATATATGCCAATGTGTTCTTGGCAACCTGTGCCAGTCCAGATCCGGTCCAAAGGCCAGTCCAAAATGTTAGGCCTTCACTTTCTGCATGTGTCATACAGTGTAAAATTATATAAAAAATATATATATCATTTTAAAGTTGAGTATTTTATTGTCCTTATATTGTGAAATATATTATATGTATTACATATACAGTCCTACATATCTGCACACATCTGAAGGTGGTACTGATTTACATATCTTAGTGTAAGCTGTATATTCTGTTAAAAAATACACCTTCACTTTTAGATTTTAAACTGTTTTCTTGTGAGGGCAGATGAAATCGCTCTCCCCGTAATAGATAAATGCAAAAGCTACTCTTGCCATGCCTCCCTCCACACTAAAAAGATTTGTGGGCCAGAGTGTGGGCCAGAGGCTCAAGGGATGACGCAAACATCCGCAGAACACCTCATTACAGGCCAAACCATTAACCCGGGATGACGGAACCAACTTCCTGTCTATCAAGCATGACATTCAGCCCTTCATACATCACAGACTAAAAGCCATTAGCCTCAATGATAATTCAATGCGATTAACTCACTATGTAGCCAATCTTCCCCTGCCACTGTCATAAACATCAAGGTGGACGACTATCTAAAATTAGCTTCTGGAAGACAATTCATCCTTTTTGAAATAATTATAATGTGGAAATTCCCTGTTAACATTGTAGGACTATAGGTATTATGTTTCAAATATCTTCAAATTCTACCGTAAACTATATGTAATTTATATTTAATTCCCAAGCAAATAATTGTTGTTTCAACTCAACTGGTAATTGTATTTACGTTTGCTGAAAGTCTCCTGGTGTGCGACAGGCTGTCTACTGAGTTATTTTGCCAGATGAGTATTCTGCGATGTTTGGATGTTTTTCCGATTCACACTTGAGCTCACCACACTGAGTAGAAGTCCAGAGCGAGCGCCAATACCTCCACTATCCCATCTACCTCAGCGGCTTTTTGCCTACACCCTGAGGGAGGACATGACGTGGCTACCCAACCGTTTCATGCTGATCTGAACAATTCTCTTCATATCTAGTAGAAATATAAAAGGTCTGCCATAAACACAAGCCTTCTCAACAGACAGGTAAATATGTGGCACACACTCATATGTCATGGCTATAGAAATATAGCAGCTGAGGAACTAGACAAGTCCTCTCGCAGTTTTGCCTTTGGCCCAATGCTACTCTCAAGACGAGGAAGTCAAAGGTTAGGCGCTCTTGGTGAAAGGAAGGTGATCGTAATATTCTTGTTTGCCACTTTAAATGTAAAAAATGGCACCGCAGTTACTTTATTAATTCACATTTAGGCCTTGTGCTGATCACTTTAAGCTCAAGGTTATGCACACAGTAAAATATTCATTGTTAAATTAATTCTGAGAGAGCACATTTTACTCTGATGGGAGTATATCTGATCCCAACTGGATTCATATAAACTCTGCAAATGAAGAGTCAACAATTTCCAAGCAGAGGTTCAAAAAAATCTTTTTGTCAGAATAGAACGGTAAGTGCACGGTTCTAAATTACGGAAGTACTGGTCTCGGTAGATACAAGAGAAGCCAGAGATTTGGCTTGGATCTCATAAAACAAATGTTTATTAGGATAGCCACATAAAGGATGGCAGAAAGTTCTGGCCACAAATTGCAAATAAGTAACACATATAAAAATAAGCATGTTTTGTTCTGCTGAAGAAACTTTTCCAGTTAAAACCTAAATGCCACACTTTCAAGAACGTTCCCTTCAGACCCAAATCAACAAATAAACAGCTTTTTTGTTCGTTTTTCTTCAAAGGATCTGTGATGTGTAAACATTGAAATAGCCCACGCAGCAATCTAAAAGAGAGCAGAAGCGTTGGACGGGGAAGCAAGTGATCACAGCACGACACACCTTTCAGGTTCTTTCTTTTGATGGAGGAAGCGGAATCTCCGGCACTCTCGGTTTAAAAAAAAAAGAAGAAAATTCCGACTTCATTTAACAGATGGAGAAGAAAAATGCAATTTTCTTATTCACCAGCTTTGAAAATTCAAAACTCTCCGACTTGAAGAGTTCCAAACCCTCTGAACTAAGTTGCGACACAAAAAAAATGTCAACAACATTCTGATTTAGTCTTTAGGCAAGAGCAGAAAAAAATGATTGGCTATTGGTAATGAGTGAGTGGGGCCAACAATATAGACACTGAGAAGAAATTGGATATTAGAAATATTTGGGGTTGGTTAAGGGAGGGAGGGGTTAGGCACTGACCGGCCTGGTTGGTGGTGATGTCGATGGACACGTGCTGGGCGGGGTAGGGGCTTTTGTTGGTCACCCCGTTGACGGCCTGGAGCTCGAAGGTGTAGAGGGTGTGGGCCCACAGGTTGCTGATGAAGACGCGCGTCTCGGTGAGGCCCATCTGCCGCGGTACGAACTCCACGTTGTCGTCGCAGTGGGAGCAGGACCTGCGGTCGGCGCGGCACTTCTTGCAGACGATGTTGTAGACCACGTCGTCCCGGCTGCCCGTCTCCCGAGGCGGGTGCCACTCCAGGATGACGGAGGTCTCGTTCACGATGGAGATGACGTTCCGCGGACCGGAGGGCACGCCTGCACTCACAGCCACAGACAGGACTAGACAGTGAGTCATTTTAACACATAATCAGTGCCTCTACATCATCATTTTAATGTACTTCCAGGTTACTCTTACAGTGCCACCATTTTTTTATTTTTTTATCATACGTTTATTTAGCCAGGTAGGTCAACTGAGAATAGATGAATACCAATGCCTTTTTCCTGTAACCAGGCCATATGCACTTAAGGCTGTCTTCTAGCACAGTAAATACAGGGCTCTTTGCTCTTGTCTGGTCTAAATTCCATGACAGCTGACAGCTAACACCCCCTTAAAATGAGCAATTTCATGAGTTGTGCTGAGAGAAATGGTGTACTGGATCTCAGCTGTACCAAAACACATTTTTGCTAGCCTGATCTTTTGTAAGTTCAGCTGCTGTGAATATATTCTTTGTATAAGTCTGGCTGCTATTATTACACAGAGTAATTTATGGTTCAGCGTTTATGGGCCCGGATATCGTACACAAGTGACGAGAGGACTATCAACGATAGAGAAAAGCGAATAAAAGATTTCCGCAATCTGAGTTTGTTCTAGCCTTATTCCCATACCAAGCATGGTTGTGTTTCTCAAGATTCTAAGCAAGCATTGTTTAAATTTGTTAAAAACAACTTCCTTAAGCCTGTACGCTTCCGGTGGAGTGCTGAACTCAAGGTTTTCAGCTCAGGCTGTGATGAAAAGGTGTTCCGTGAGAGGTGGGCAGCGGTGGCCATGACATTCGGAGACAGCACAATTAATCATTGTTCTGCAGGGGTAAACCAAGTGACACTGCAGAACAGGCACAATGCAGTGAAACACTAGGCCTGTTGGCGTAACAGAAAACGAAAGAAAGAAAGAAAAAAAAAAAAACAAGAGGGAGCGAGTGAGAAACGCGGTGTTGAGCCGAGACCTCGCTCACAACGCACGTGCTAATCGGCCGCTAGCGCAACATCTCCCAGTGCAATGCCTCCTGGGTGCTCACAGCGGTAGACGAAAGCCAAAAAAGACAAACCGCTGGAGGAAAAGTTGAGACAAATGACAAAAATATTATTATTTATTACTGCATAATAAATGTTCTGAAAAAATTTGGCACAAAGCGTCTCTCTGTGTGTAGCGCTTTCTACAATCCACGCCGTGTCATATCATTCTCATACAGAAGGTCAAGGTTAACCCGTTTTAGACATGGATAGTGCCATAACTAATACCTACCAGTGTGTGCCGACACCTTCATATCAGCTGACATACATTTTGATTAGTGCTAATGAATATGCCCCCAGGTTACAGTGCCAACAGTGCCGTTTATGTAGTTCCCAGAAAGTATATACAGAAGGGGAGAGCTCGCAGTCTTCCCCTATTTAGTTCGTGTTTATTTTGCACACACTGCATGTGTTACTTAATCCCACACAGTGGGAAAATTGCTAGTTAGACTTCACTCATAATACATTACATCAGTTGTGGGTCGGCTTTTTCCCAGAATAAGAAATTATACACTTCCAAATGGTCTCCTCCTCTCGCTGAAGATCAAACTCAGATATGGCTGATATGAGCCCCCAATAACCCACTGAAGAGGGAGCCCCCAATAACCCACTGAAGAGGAGCCCCCAATAACCCACTGAAGAGGAGCCCCCAATAACCCACTGAAGAGGAGCCCCCAATAACCCACTGAAGAGGAGCCCCCAATAACCCACTGAAGAGGAGCCCCCAATAACCCACTGAAGAGGAGCCCCCAATAACCCACTGAAGAGGAGCCCCAATAACCCACTGAAGAGGAGCCCCCAATAACCCGCTGAAGAGGAGCCCCCAATAACCCACTGAAGAGGAGCCCCCAATAACCCACTGAAGAGGAGCCCCCAATAACCCACTGAAGAGGAGCCCCCAATAACCCACTGAAGAGGAGCCCCCAATAACCCACTGAAGAGGAGCCCCCAATAACCCACTGAAGAGGAGCCCCCAATAACCCACTGAAGAGGGAGCCATGCTGCTGTGCCCTTGAGCATTTTACAGTACCTCACCCCAATCAGTAAAGGTAAGATAATTATTTAACTGATTAAATTAAAGACTGAGGTGAATCAGTGGGATCCTTATTTGGGAAAGTATGGACACATAGCCACTAAAACTATCCATTTGGTAGATAATGAAGAATTCAAAGACAAAGCAAAAATAGTGAGCAAAACCTACATTGTGTTAAATACTTGTGTTCACCAACTTAATAAAGAGCCCATTGATTTACTTAGAGATTCTTTAACTTGATAAGTTAAAAACTTGTGTTACCTCTTTATATAATTGTTTGCAATGTAGCACAATAAGCACAATGTTAAAATGGGAACAATGTTTATTGTACATGACATGCATAGCTATGTCTGGCATAATGTGGCTGAGAAGGGTAAATCATTTCCTCTGAACACGAAAAGCACCTCATTAAGAAAAATTTAAAGCCTGTTAAAATTCTGGGATCGCAATTGTGGTTGGAATGAAAACCAGCATACACAGGGGGAGCCCAGGACTGACATTGAGAACCACTGCAGTGAAACATCCAGCTGTATGGATAGTAAGATTAAATAGTAGGATTTCTATTCTGTCCCTTGGATAGGATCGCACACAACAAATGGATTCTGTCACCGGGGAGAAAGAAGCCTGGCAAACATTAGCACTGCACAATATAGCAAGATGTTAAGATGTAGTACAACACAGATTAGCACATTTCTGTAGCGCACCCTGCTGAACATATTAGCGCGCAGCACAGGACAGGCCATTATAGTACTGCACTACATAGCATGATATGATAGCATAGCATAGCATGCTACAATATTGTGTAGCACAGCACAGCACAGGACAGGCCATTATAGTACTGCACTGCATAGCATAGCACGCTACAATATTGTGTAGCACAGCACAGTTCTCCTTGATTAATTTGCAGCAGTCAAGAGGACTCTCCCCTGCCTCTGTGCACAGAAATGGGTCAGAGGAGCTGAGATTAAAGAGGTGCAGCACAGTCACACTAACTCCCAGGAACTGAAAGCACACACACACACACACTATCACTGTGTGAGCATATGTTATATATAAAACAAACATTATTTAAGAGGTGAAAGGGTGACAGAAACATGCTGCGACCAGCTTCTCAGGCTGGGGGGGGGGGATCGCTGATGTAACCGCAGCCTGAGAAATCAGATGTGAGTGCCACTTAGCGAGTGATTTGCAGGCTATTACGGGCTGCCCTTGGCTGTTTTAATTTGCGATAGGATTTAATTTGTCGAGCGCATTACCCACTGCCTGTCCTCTGGCATTAATTTAGTTGGAGAAGTCAGTGTTGATTTTGTTTACATATTGCTCGCATTGGTTACGCAGCTACGTACATTATTGATACTGGCGTTCCAAGCAACAAAAAGAAAAAACACACGTGGCAGCGTCAAGAATATCCTCTTTGCTATTGCCGTGGTACCAGGCTAATCTTTTTACTGTCGTCACCTTTATAATGAAGTAGCAGTGGGACCCGAGCTCCAGTGGATTTGAAGTGTGCGAATGGCGCGGGAACAACATAAGCCAGAAGTGAGCTCGGGCGCCAAGCCAAAAAGGCAATACCGCTGCCTCCTCTCCCGACCCACGCGCCGAAATAAACACGACATCACTCACTCTCTCGCCCTTCCAGCTGATCCTCTAATGCCACCTTTTTGTTGCAGCGGTTTATTTCATTATGTGAACCGGTCCGCTGGGTTTTAAATAAGAACCTGCATGCAGGTGTATATCAGTGCGGGAAGTCACGACTGAGAACACAAGGGGTCAAGACCGGGCTTCGTGTCTGATGCTTACTTCCTGGTCTTGTTGAGAGCGTTGCTCACTTGGCGCCAGTGTGGTTGGCTCCAGGTCTTTTAGCTCCCATTTCCAATGTAAGTCAATGGTACCAATTTTTCTTTGTGTAATGTCTCCCCATCTGCCGATTTGTTATTATGTCATTTGGACAATATTGTAATATTTTGTGGACCAATTGGGCACAGTTTGTGTTACTGCCTAGTCACTGCATGTCACTCTAGGGGTGGTGGTCTGTCACACGCTTAGTGATCAACCTGGACTCAGCCCGGACTTCGCGACCATATCAGGGTCCCTCATTTTCCCCTAACTGCATGGACTCTGGCTCCAATTTTTATGCAACATGGCAGCACAAAACTGCACTTCCGCGGCTTTAAAAACAACGCTTTTCACAAGCCCATGGGAAGTCAATGACTGACGTCACAGTCACTTTGTCCGTAATTTTTCTACAGCCGATGCTCAAATGCCGCTCTTTGTCTAAAATGTTTGTCTGCCCATCTCTCCCATCTGGGGGTTGGGGCTGCTGGAACCGTGTTAGGGAACAGGTGCATCAGTGGGAGTGTGTGACACACACAAGAACACGTACCACGCACAAGCGGACAAGGGATGGGCGAACACGCACACACGTGCATGCATACTATAATATACGTGCACGCGCGCACCGCGCGCGCTAGCTAGCGCTCGCGCACACACCTCACAGCTGAAACAGAGGGGCCGGCTGAAACAGAGGGGCCGGGTGAAACAGCCTCACACAGCCAGGCAGGGCTCCCAGGCGGAGCGGTCCAGGGGATTAAGCCGGGAGCGGCAATTACACCACCTTAGGCTGGTTTACAAGCACTTTCTACAGAAACCCGTCCTCCCAGGCGTCCGCTCTGAGGAGGTTTGGACCTTGATCAGAAGTCCAGACAGCACGCCATGCAATTTCAGCAGAAATCTGGAGCCACTGGACCCCCCCGAGGAATGCAACATGCATAACTCCATCCAAATTAACGTGGGCTGTCATACTCAACCATGCTATCTCTGTAGTTTTGTTTAAGTTTAACACTGTATATACGTCAATCCTTTTAATCCATTATTCATTTTTAAAAGAAATTTAAAGACTTGCAGTTTCTCTCAGACTGAACGAAAAAAGTGCTAGGCTATGCATAGCAATTAAGAAAAGAACACTGCAATTAATTTTTAATTTGTTTCCTGGAAATGTGTCTATTTTTTTTTTTTTTTAATCAGCTCCTTTCCCCACACACTCTTCCTCACACACACATATGCCGGACATTAAAGAGTTTTAAAAAGTGTGGGGGGGGGGGGGATTATTAGCAATTTAAGGAGCACCCCAATCCTTTAGGTTCTTGGCCAAGGAGATTTTGCACCCACTCAGCCTCGCTCACCACCTTGTAAGAATGGTAAGAATACATCGAGTGAAAGTGAGTGGAAAGTGTGACTTAAGCCATCCATGAATGAACCCATTTCTCCAACTATCCCTGAATAAATAAATACATGAATAAAACCATGTATATTGTCACTGGGGAAATAAGAAACCCATTAAACACTTGTAACTGTTTCTGGTTAAATTTCATGGATAGCAATCCAACTCCATTGGGCTTTTTCCATTGTCAGTAATGTATTCTGTATCTGCAGGGATGGGAGATCACTTCTGACTTGATTAACCTTATTGTTTTACATAAACAGCAAGATGATACTTCAGTACTGTATGCTGCCAGGACTACAACTGGAATCTTCTACTGCCACTGGAAATACAAAACACGAAACATATGGCTATGTCCCAGATTCAATATAATCACAATGTGCTTTGCCTTTAAGCCTCGGTACTGAAAGCAAGGGCCCATCCCTTCGATATTTGCAACATCTGAGCTTTGTGGTTGCTGAAAAAATGATGAATGTGCAAGAACGAAAATGATTAATCACACTTAAAGGCAGCACAGCACACTATTATAATAGCCTGTACTATCGCCGCTACTGTAGCCTGAGCTGCTGCTACTAGTCCCACGAATATGACTCTCCCTCTCCTCTCTGTTGTTACTACAACAGCTATAAATGCCCCTATGACTTATTATTGTAACTGATTCCAATACTACGATTACCAAAATCAATGAAAAAGAACTGTTTGCAGGAGCGGTGAAATTCTGGATTCTGGAAAGAAAGAAGTTTCCCAGAGCCAAGAATCCCCCCCCCACCCCCCTGAAATCCAAATCCCACAATGAGACCATTGTGTGAACTTCATTCGAGAAACAGCAAGCTGCCGGGGTTCACAGAACCCCCCCTGCTAGCCCCCTAAAAACTGAAATACCACTGACCCCAAGAGAGAGAGGGAGAGAGAGAAAGAATGAGAGAGAGTGTGTGTGTGAGAGAGAGAGAGAAGGCGCTGCCATCCTGCTAATCTTGTTAGGTGAGGAGTATGAAGGTGTGGTTGCAAAGCCTGCCTTGTCTTGGCCCCTGCTGGGCTGATCTGCCCATCAGGCCCCTGGAGCCAAGAAGGATAATGGGGTTCAGAGCCCCACTGCTAGCCCCTGGACCCTGAGGGGCCTAGTCTCTATGACACCACAGAGAGACTAACCTTGTGCTGCGCTGACAGTACACCTCTTAGCATGCAGGCAGGGCGGGGAGCAGCATATGGTTATTTTCTGGAAGACAAGCTAACTGTCAGCAGTGCACTGCTGCAGATAGCAGGGAGGGTATTAACCCCACATAGCACTCTGCTCTGGTGTTGTTGAGCAAAGTAGCTCTGGCACACCGCAGCTGTAGAAATGGACCACATAACGTACAAATGTTTCGGAAGTCTGGTTACACATGGAAGTGCAGATGTAAAAGTGAGGTTTCTCGGTAAGAAAACAAAACAACACCTACTTTTATCAAGATACACTAAAACTGAAATCAAAATTGTCCCCATTCATGAAATAGTCATTGCGCTGTAATATTATTCATGAATGGGGAGTAAAGTTGCCTGTCTTTCCAGGTGACCCACATACTGCGCTCCACTTCCCCGGGCCCACCTGGGAGCCCAGCGAATGTGGAGCAGGGACAGATGGAGAGAACCGAACGGGCCGCCCAACACTCCCAGAAACCCTTGTTGAGGCCCATTTCCTGGCCGATCAGACCTGCCGCCAAACAGCAGGAGAATGTGGTGCTGTTCACGGTTACATTCACCGAAAGGTGATCAGGGTCAGCGCTTGCTATTCCTTGCGTGGATGCAGTGCTCACAATATGAGTATTGTCTACGTAACCAGCAATTTGTCTAGCTTTGATTTTAAAAAATGAGAAGGGAGAGTTTAGTTTATATGATGCTGGCCTGACCTCAATAAGCATTTGTCCTTAACTTTGATGAATATATGCAAATTATAATCTTTTTCCTTCACAAACTTGGTGAGCTAATGTTGTTGATTGCTAAACCAGCCAAGCTGTTTGTGACAGAGAAAATAATTGGCCTGGCTGAATCTTGACCACTATTTGTGTTGCACACCGTTACACTGCCCCAGTGATCTCCAGTGCTGCCCTTTTACAAAAAAAAACACTCTTTGGCCCTAATTAAAATCCAGAAAATCCTACAGAGGTGTATGTTAAACCTACTTTCATACCGATAATGAACGGACATAAACTCTCTTCGCCAGTTTGCCCCTACAGTATAATGACAAAGTGAATTAGGGTAGACTCACTGGTGCAGGGGGCATCTGGCTGGTCCATGTCCCCGCGGTAGTAGCCGTTGCGGCAGACGCAGATTCCGGCAGCCTCCGCGGTGGACCTGCTGTTGATGGGACACTGCAGGCAGAGTCCTGTGCCTTGGTTGGATTTGAAAGTCCCGGGGGGGCAGGCTGTGGGAGACAACAATTAGAAGAGTTAAGTCGACAATGCAGAAGCGGGGCCATTATTTCGTTCACCGAAGGGGAAAGACGGCTCCACATTTCTGAATGCTGGGTTTGGTTCTTGTGTTGCTCTGCGATGAAAAATTCATTTTTAGGCTCACCGATCCACGAGAGACAATGTCCCCTTCTTAGTGTAGCTGCTATGGTCAGAATAGGACTTGAACTCACAATGTTTGCAACCACACGGCACAACTGGAAAACACACACAATTTTATCATGCTGTATAAAACCCAGGTCCCTCATACAGAAAGGTTGAGTGTCTTTAGTGGCCGATCATACTCTGCAAACTTGCTTTACTGCACACTCCTTCTACCCGGCTAGCCGAATAACATTTTATAGCATGTTCAGAGTGTGGAAAATTGTGAAATATGATCTTGTAATTTGGTCAGGTCGCAAACACAACTTTAAAAGATTTTCCAGTGGAAAAATGTCTAAGTGTGATCTGCACCTATTTACAGCATTGCTGAAAAGTTGTGGGGGATGAACAATTACATTCATTTACATTACATTCATTTAGCAAACAATAAATGTTTATAAAACAACAACAGCACTAATTCACCACAATCTCATTCTACCCTACTGTAATGGTGATAAGGTTTTGCGCCAACTTGTCAATGCTCACAGCTATCTCAGCCAACCAATAGAAAACAGCCTCAATGTAACTGGCGTGATGAAAACAGAGACTGAAGGGCCGCTGTCAGGCCAAAATGTGTCCGTGAGCCAAAATGTGTCCGGGCCAGGCATTGGAATGCTTGGAATGTCGTTGCTATGCCAACAGACACGCGAGCATTGTGACGCGATAGCATTGCACTTGCTTTGACCTCAGAATCGCCGGAGATCGTTGGACGGAGATAAATCACTACATCACTCAAATAACCATCACTATCACTCAGATAACCTTTATAATTTCCCTTTGTATAGGCTACTAAGCTTTATATTGTTAATTGTTTATTTTACTGAAACTAACTAGCTAGCAATACTACATAGTAGTTTCCTGGTCAAATGTTGCTTTATAAAAAAACGAGCATCCGTTAATAATGTTAACAACGCCGGATTAAAAAAAAAAACCCATTCGCCTGTTCGCACTGCAAGTTAAACCAGCGAGGTGGAAAGAGTAAGTAGGCCAATCGCGTTGTTGAATAGCCCAATAAAACTAATCTAATGTCACGTCGTACAGTAGGTCTAATTGTTATTTTTTTGTGGGCCTATTGGTAGTTTTTCTGATGACCGATTAATACCGATTATTATTACGTTTCCTAAAAAATTTTTGTTACGTTGAATATTGTTTTCAATAAATGTTATTTGTTAACTTTTATTTAGTGAGTTGTTGTCATGTTTTGTAGGATAAAAGCCGGCGATTCTGAGGTCAAAGCAAGTGCAATGCTATCGCGTCACAATGCTCGCGTGTCTGTTGGCATAGCAACGACATTCCAAGCATTCCAATGCCTGGCCCGGACACATTTTGGCTCACGGACACATTTTGGCCTGACACCACCACCAACATTAGCTCCGAGGTTCCTTTCTCACATGGAGATAATGCTACTATCATCAGGCCTCCAGGAAGTGATGTCACAAATCCTAAATGGACAACAGTCTGCCTCATCAGTATACCACATTCATTTTGGAAATAAGGACAAGTTACTTAAACAAAAGGCCGGCTGACTCGACACAGGGCTGGATTTATGACCAGCTCTTTGTGATATACAGTACGCATTAATGCTTAGCAATCAGCCATCCAGGCTAGTTAACATCCCCGTGCCATTTCAGGACAAGGTCTATAAATTTAGATAGAGCAGTCTCTCACATTTCCAGCCTGCATTTATTTGACCAATAAGAATCATGATGATTCTTATTCATAGAAGACGTAGTCTATATTTTTCCCAGGCTAGAGAGTGATAGGAGAGCAGAGATACAATCTGTTGTTCATGTTCTTCCCAGCAACAAATATTGGAGTAATTTTTCATTCCACCCAAGAATATATATTCCCCTACGCCTATATTCCCATTATCAAATGGAGACTGAGCAACAGGGCATCTAGGATAGTTCAAAAAGAAAATGAAACCACTGGAAAATGTTTGGTTTGGTGCACCGGCTATGTACTTAAAGCATAAATGCACACGCTTGGGACACAGAGATAATCACTATCCTTGAAATCCATTTAAAACACTCTGTCCATCTCAATTTAACGGCGTTGCATAATTGCAACTTAATTCCAACGGCTAATTAGATACATATGCTAAATGATGACTGTGATTTAAACTATGGAACATTTTCCTGAGAACATCCCACAGTGCCTATTGAACATGGTAGTTAGAAGTTCTCTTTGCCTCTTACTCTCTCATTTCAACAGCAGCGATTAAGGTTAAATGCTATCATCACCACGAGGGAACTGAGTTAGTACTGCTTCAGTACGCAAGATCTGCACTGCCACACCCGCTGCGCATAATGCTTTCATTAAAATGGTGAAATCAAGGCCATGGAAAGCCTGATGACATTTGGTGACAATCATGACCCAGGCTGAGATAATGCATGCGCAAATGCGGATCAATCAAAAACAGCAGGTGTTTTAACTCGTTCAATCAGCAGCCGCCATTTAAAAACGCCATTTCTCATTAAATGAGGCCCAAGTGGATAACAAACAATTCCCTTCCCCGTGGTCCGTGCATACTTATCGCAATTAAGTGCACCGGTTTTACCACCTAGCGTACACAAGACCTGGCTCATGGCTGGTGAGTGTGTAATCATGATTATAAAACTTCACTTTGGACCACAGATCAGCGAGGGGCTCCAATCATAGACTGTAAAAAAATACATATAAATGAAAAGTGACTGACGTCATCCATTGACTTTACATGGGCTTGTGAAAAGCGTTTTGAAGCCGCGGAAGTGCAGTTTTTGTGCCGCCATGCTGTACAAATTTGAAGCAAAGACTGCGCAGTAGGGAAAATGGGGGATGCTTATATGGTGATGAAGTCCGGGCTGGGTCCAGGCACAGTGCGATTGACTAGGCAGTAAAACAAACTCCCTGATTGGTCCTCAAAATATTGTCCAAATAAGTTAACAAGCAGGTATTTCTCTCCTGTGGGGAAAAAAAATGATACGGACAGAATGGACAGATAAGAACATCGTATGAGCAAAAAGCAACACCGTTGCCTCCAACAAAGCCAGAAAGGAGCTTTTGCAAAAAAATATATATATAAATGCTCATTGTGTAGGTTAAATTCCTTAGGCTAGTTAATACCTTATTCACCTTACCACTCGTAACAAATAAATCTATACTCTCAGTCAGTACATTGGCATAGTTTATTTCAAATGTGACAACTGTAGCCTACTACTATATTCTAGAGCTCTAAACTTTAAATTTGATACAGCATGTTTAAAATATTGCTGAAGCAATCACATCAACGTTTTTTTTTTTTTTTTAAAGTCTCTCAAGAATTTTTCGGAACGCAGAAAATCTTTTGCGGAACTCACTAATCTCGTCCTGCGAAGACATTCCCTCAGTATCTGCACATATCTCAATGGGATCCTTTGGAATGGAGACGCCTTTTTCCAAAGCCAAGGAGTTGATTGGTCAAAGGGCGGTGCTTTTATATTTTCAATCTGTTATCCTGAACATAACCTGCCCAGGAGCAGGTTAGCCGTGAAGAGTAAATTGCCATGGCAATATACCCCGATTAAAAGTCAGTCGGCTTTGTGATACAGAAAACCCAGGGTTGAAGCTTAATTTAGCTCGCTATCCCCTTAATCTCGCTTCGTAGTATACCCCTCAGGCAGTGACCTTCAAAAATGATGCCCGGTCTTGGCCCCTTGGTTCCAGTCCGTCAGGCCCAGAATGTATACCGCCTCAGTACCCAAACCCCTGACCCCCTCCTCCTACTCACTCAAAACACTAGAGCGGCTGGGACATAAGATTCCCCAAATATATGGTATGGAAATTCTGTAGCGCACCTATTTACAGATGCTGAATGAAACATTTCAAAGCACATTTCAAAACAGGAAGACTGAACGTATGGTATTAATCCTGCTTCAAATGGGACCATTACAGACCAGATCTGAGCGCTCTACCCACAAAATGACCTCCCGTCTAACAGATAGAAACAGTCTCTGAGCCCAACTGGATCCTAGAGGACCAGAGAAAAGTGCCAAAATCACAAGAAACAAGTTTATCCACTGCCATTACTGGCCTGATACACAAGGGCTTTGTGTCTGAGGAAACAACCCTTTGACATCTTTTGGCAGACACACACAGAACATGTGTACAACAGGAGCTCTGTGTGTGTGTGTGTGTGTGTGTATGTGTGCGTGTGCGTGTGTGTGATACACGTGAGGCTTTCGGCAGACCAGACTGCAACATGCTATGACACAGAACCCGTGTAGAATTCCATGCCATATTCTGGTGACAGCAGGAAACCCAGCTGCTGAAAATTCTTCATATCCCAGAATCTGAACAAGTTCTATTCCTATCACACAGTACCTGATAACCGGAGCGAACACAAGGCAATGCTCTGATAAATCACAGTTGCTGTCAGACCTTGGGTTAGATAGATATGTGAAATTCTTTACAACGTAAAATCTAAACACAGATTTTCCTCAGATCCGTGAGGATTTTCAATGAAACACATTACTATGCAACAGATATAATCATATTGTCAGTAATCTGCATGACATTTGCTGGAGTGTACTCGGGTTAAAATACTAAAATAGTATTTTATTTTAGCCAGATCTGGTTACTGGAGGTTATTGTATCAATATGGAATAACAATGCTAATGTTGCCCAGATAGACTCCTTTTTGTCACCATGTGAACCCCCATATAGACTAGGAGATGAATTACAGTACTTTCACAATTCAGCTTACAAAAAACTCTAAGATTAACTACACTTACAAACTTATAAACTAAACTTTTAAACGATACAATCTAGCAAGATAACTCAACACTGCTCTTCCATTGGACTTGCATTGGATTGTAATCCTAAATCTGAAATGGTCTGCTCATGAAATTACTCATAGAGAAAATTAAGATAAAGGAATAAAAAAGAAATACCAAGATTGTAAACCCATTTTCAGTTAAGTCTTCTGTCGAATGTTTTTATCCTTTAGTAGAAGCAACATTTCATACTGTTCAATCCCCAAAACAGCAAAACCCACTGGAAAATGAGATGGTTCATCTCAAGGGGTTTATCCTTGCAACACATTTCAATATTTGGTAGTGGTCCTTTAGAGACCAGTGTTGCTTAAATAAACAACTCTTAGATTTACATTTGAATTCATCTGGGATTTCTCCATATAGTGGGCATGCAGATCATAAATGATCCGGAAGTAAATATCAATTACAGGAGGCACGCCGTGTCAGACATCGAGCTCTCACGTTAACCCTAAACCCTAATTGCATACTTTTAGATCAAAAGGAAATTTGATCATTCTCACGTTTGTGAATTTGGAAAAAGCAACTTCATCTTGTGGCTTAATGAGCACTTTAAACTTATGAAAAGTGCGATTGCACAGGGCGTTTAAATAAAACCATCTTAGGTTATCTTGTCCAGCCGATCATACATTCCCAAATGTAAGAAATTAAAATGTGCTACATGTCCAATGGATATGAGCACTAATTAAAATTAATCTCTGCAGAGGCAGTGGGTGCTTCAGGCTATGTTTATAACAGACAGAGCTGCAATAATGAGCGGGGCCTTGGCACGCCACACCATTCTCAGATGAACAACCAAGGCCTCACGGCCGTAATGTCCGTTCCTGAATAAAATAAGAGGGGACTGAAGCCCTGCGCCTTTACATCACCTACATTTTAGGTTTTAATTAAAGTTTTTATGCAATCGGGGGGTGGTGAGGGGGGGGGGGGCGACAGTTTTGCAACCAGTAGCTGGTTTATTGTGCTGTAAAACACGGCCTGTTTTACGAGTCCTCAAGACTGTTTTTACTTGTGTGTGTGTGTGTGTGTGTGTGTGTGTGTGTGTGTTGGGGGCATTACAGGCCAGCTCTGGGAGACGGCTCCATTACACCAGCGTGCGTCGCGGGCCTATCCGGGACCGAGGAGGGAGCTGCACAGAGAGAAGCCGGGTTTTAACGAGGAAGGGGAGGGGCTCAGAGGAGCAATAGGGCTGGCCAGCAGCTCCATGGCAACGGGGTCCGCCACTTGTAATCTCGTCGATGCCGCGAGCTCACAGTCTGGGGCCCCCGTGCTCTCCCCCTGACAAACCTCGTTAGCTACTCAGCCGCAAGGCTACAGGCAGGAGGACTGGTGTCATAAATAGAAGTAAAGGGCCACTCCCGGGGCGTCGGCCTTGTCCACACAAACATGCATGTGGCCCAGCTGGTCCCCACACCAGGGGAGTGATGGGAAAAACAGTATGTAGGATGAACGCCCAATTAAAAGAAAAATGATCTCTTATGAACATAGAAGCACACACACACACACACACACACACACACACACACACACACGTACGTACGTACACATAAACATCCATGACACATACACAAGAACAATCATACAGGCCTGGCTCTAGCCTTTCTGCAGCCCTCGGTGAGATTGTGGAGATATTAAACGGTGGTGGTGGTGGACAGGTGGAGTGTGTGTGTGCGCGCTTGTGTTGTGGGGGCACAACCCGTGGATGCCCATCGCCCCCTCGGTTTGGTGCCCAACCAGACGGAAGGCGCACTAGGTGACAGCCTTTATCGCCTATGCCTAGAGCTGGCCCTGCACACACCCACCTTGTGCTAAAATCAGGATTGAGCACAAGATTTGACAGCCCACACTGAGGGGGTGGGTGGATATGCACTTGATGGACAGTGAGATTTTCACCAGAAAAAAGGGCTCTCAGCAGCCGCAGTGTTTAGGCATGCGTTTATAAGGTCTGTGTATGTGATGTGCACATGTAACTGAACATACGCGCGTGACTGCGTGTACACACAAGTGTGTAAAAAAAGACTGTGGACAGGGAAACAGCTTGGATTACAGATCTAGCAGGTTTTGGTTGAGCCACTCGTCTACAGCTCAGCTGTGACACAGTTCTCAGGTTTACAGCTATTTAAAAACCATCCCAGGACCTAATTAAATAACCCTGATGTCCATGAATTTAGGTCATAAACAACACCGCCCTCATATACTCAGAATATGCTTGAGGAATAAGAACACGTGTACCATTTGCATGGCACACAGGCACATGCTCAGAAGCTGATGTTTAATGATCTGTGAAGTGTTTGTGGGACTTCGCTCAACCTCACACATTAGTTCTTTATGTACACGGGACAAGAGTGTGGAGTGAACAATTGCCAATACAGAAAGAGGGCCGACGTTTACACGCTGACCAAACGCAATCCATTCTTAAACAGACCACCGCACATTGTCTGCTTGCAAACGCAAGGTTTGGTATAATTGTCTAAAGTTTGACAAAATGAGAACGAGTTCCGTGTTGAGTAGAGGTTTTTTTTAACTCACCGGGGAAAAACGTCAGGTTATCAACAGAAGGGGAAGCAGGTAAGCTGAGGCTAACAGTCTGAGAGCGGATACTTCTGAGGATTCACCTTTAGTCCCATTTAATTCGCTCTTTTGCATTACATGCTTGATGCACCCACATTAAACCTGTTAATGAATGTAGCCGTGCTTGGCTGAACCATGCCTTTAGGAAGCAACAGACACACGCGGCGTGTTCCCGAGCCTCTGTGGCCCACGGTTAATCGCCCGGTGGAGGGATCAGGGCTTTCCGCCTCAGCCCCCAGCACGCTGCCCGTGCTCCGCTTGATCATTCACATTTTTTTCCGAGGCGTCAAACCCCTCCTGCTCCCGAAAACAGACAACGGCACCACCACAAAAGAGAGAGCCGATCCATCTTCCCACGAGGCTACATTTTCAATTGAAAGGAAAATGTTCACGATAATGAATAAAAAAATTTAAAAAAAGAACTGGAGCAACACACAATTTGTCTGAGTGTCCTTGAACACCAATTATGGCGACGAGGAAATGTTCTCGCCGCTATCAAAGTGAAGCGAAACATAGCGTTCCATCTGCGACGCTTTATAGGGTCCCATCTCTTGCCCCTGATCCAACAGATGTTCTCTGCCCAGACTTAAAATCAACAGATAATGAGCGGGGGACCCTGTCAGCAGAATGACCGGATCCTTCCTTCCATTCTGTTTTTATTTCCTCAAAAAGAGACGAGACCGTTTAATCTTTGTACGCTCTGGGAAGTGCGCTCTTTATCTCTCAGGCAATATTAGCTTGTATCACTGCCGTCCAAAGCCTCAGCCAACAGCAGCACACCGCGGCTTTCAAACTGAACACAACTCCCCGCCTGAGATAAGATCGCAATAGCTGTCCGTCTACCTCTGGCGCGGGGGAGGGTCAAAGGTCGAGGGTTTCTCTCTTTTTCTCCCTCTCATACGGTATCCTGCAGTGGTTGTTTTCACTGATGCAAACATGAGGTTGCGGCTTTTTCCTTGATGAATTGTGCTTGCTGCGAAAGGTCGCTCAATAACATTCATTCCAAAATTAAAATTCCCTCTCTCTCCCTCCCTCTCGCAAGAGAAAACTTAGAGCATGTTCAGTGATATAGAGAGCTCCAGCTTATTGGCTGTGAGAACCTTGTTCGGTACAAAAGCAGATACGCAGTGAATTTACTGCCGTGTGCTCTGCGCAGCGTGGTAAATATCACTGCCACAATGCTGGGCACAGAATAGGTGGTGGGTAGGATGTGACAGCCAGCAAATTGAAGTGAAATGAAAGAGAGTGGGGGGGGGATGATGGGCGGAGTGCTAAATCCCAAACCTCAGGACCTCTGCGCCCGACGCCTGAGCGCTCATGAGCAAATACCCTTCACTGACAATATATCACAATACAACAGGAGCTGCCCGTCACTGAGGGCAAGTGCACTTACCCGTGATACCGGCGGCCATTGAAATACACTACATGGCCAAAAGTACATAGACACCAGCTCGTCCAACATCTCATTCCAAAATCATGGTCATTAATATGTAGTTAGTCCCCCCTTGTTTTATTTAACGGCCTCCACTCTCCTGGGAAGGCTTTCCGCTAGATGTTGGAACTTGGTGTGGTGATTTGCTTCCATTCATCCAGGAGAGCATTAGTGAAGTCGGGCACTGGTGTGGGGCTATTAGTGAGCAGTGTGCAGGCCAGTCAAGTTCTCCCACACCGATCTCCACAAACCATTTCTATACGGACCTTGCTTTGTGCATGGGGGCATTGTCGTGCATGGGGGCATTGTCATGCCGAAATGGAAAGGGCCTCCCCCCAAACTGTTGCCACAAAGTTGCACACCCAGATGTCATTGTATGCTGTAGTGTTATGATTTGCCTTCACTGAAACTAAGGGACCTAGCCCAAACCCGGAAAAACAGCCCCAGAAGCAAGGGGTGTCTGGATACTTTTGGCACTGTAATGTAGAAGATACAATTCGAAATACAATTCTAAAAATATGTAGGTTTCTGGCATAAAGACTAAAGACATTATATTTAATTAGGTCTGTACAAAAAATGTGTGTGGGAGACATAGCGCGTAAACATAACTCAAGATGTGCTGTTCTTCCTAACTAATTTATTGGACATGATGGCGAATGATTTTGGTTACAATGAACGTAGGCCTGATTTGTGAGGTAAATCTGTAAGCTCCGTGCATACCGACCTGCTTATTGACCAATCACATGGGAACAGATGGTCACTGTGAAGTAAGCAACCTCTTTCTTTGGCAGCAGTCATTGTATTCATATTTCTGAAGCGAATCCCTCTCAATGAACTGCATCCATCTCACTGCTTCCATTTCAGGCACCACTAAATCTTACATTGTTTCCATTCAGTGGAAAATCTCTGAGATTTTTTTAAAATAATTATTTTTTTTTTTTTAAGTAAAATCGAAACATCACAGGATACGCGCCACAAAAAATAAATCAAACCAAATCAAACCAAAAGCTCACAAAACACCGTGGCAAACTCCAAAACCGCCTTGAGTTTCGCTGGACGAAAAGGGAGGCAAACATACAAAACAACTGAAAATAAAAAAAAAGAGGGTAAAACAGTCCAGGGACACATGATTGAAAACTAAAGGCGGTTGAAAATAAAGGCAGGACCACTAGGCCAGATGCCTTTGTGGGAAAGCAGCTTCCGTTGAGACTCCATTCAGCGGTCATTGTGGCATCGCCTGTTTGTCGTCTCGATGTCGTCTCTGATCTGAATTGTGCAGCCGGACCCTGGGACACAGCTGCCGGGGATCAGTGGGCGTGGCCGGCGAACTTTAGCTCCCCGTCCGTCAACGCTTTGCAATCTTCCGCCTTTCTGGCTCTTGAGAAAGCCTCTTCATTGTCGGACGTTCACTCGGATTCCCCTAAATTTTAGAGAACATTAATCACCCCTCTATTTTAGCCCCTGTCAAAGCTCCAGCTTTGCACTTAACAGGAAGGCCGAAGCATTGTTCAGAGGTGGACCCAAATGAGGAGCAGGAAACTCTGTGAAGTTCCTTTTATCTGTGGTCAGTCAACCTATTACTTCCCCATCATTCCTGTCCAAGCACAACATACAAATGCTCTGGTTGTGCTGGTTTCATTTTAAAACGAAATATTTCAAATGTTGAAAAAGTAGGGTGCTTACATAACTACTAACAAAGAAATAAAGCCGCACATTGAAATAAAGCCGTACATTGCGCTGAACATGAAGGCAAGAGAAGCCCTGGATTGGACAAACAGTACAGTTGCTTGCCCCGTTGATGCATTTCATATATTGTAGCTCCTTGCTTCTTTTCCTCGGCTTGACTACAGCCCCACAATGCCGATGTTAATGAATAACCGAGGACTGTTTCCTGTCCAGCCATTAATCAAAAGCAGCATATCAGCTTCAACAGGATTATATTTATCCAGCCTAGCATGTACCTGTCCTTCAGACTAATGATGCATGGTCAGAAACTAAATAAGTGTCCCTGGATGCAGCCTCACTGGAATATAACAGAAAATGGAAAGATTGCGAAAAAGATACTTCGCCGAGACAGGGCCTGAAGACACCCTAATCATTTAAATTGTAAAAATCCACTAAGCAAATGATCCGAGATCCAAGGTATTCCAAATGGGAGCACAAAAGTAAAAAAATCCGTTATGTGACCAGGAAAAAAGTACGTACTGCAAACGACTGACGTTGCAGCTAATAAGCGTTCGTCAGGGTCCGTGTATTTTTCTCAATTTTTATTTTACACTTTCCATTCAGGAACCCTTTCCGAGAAGCCAGAAAACGCACAATACCCCCCTTCCCCCGGCCCCCACCCATTTTCACGCTTTGCAGTGTAGCTTCCATCAGGCGAATACGCTGTTCCCGTCTTAATGAGATTTTCTTCTTCGCGTCTTTTCTGGGCCAGTTTTGGAGGGAACATGGTCCCCCGCCTATGTTGTTCGCCACTTCGCTTCTTCTGCTCAGCACGCTCCTTCTCCTTTCCCCCTCTGTCATCCGATGACTGTTTTCTCTCATGCCAAATATGAGGCTTTATCTTTCTGGTTCAGGTTGTTTATTAAATGCAGTTTGGGTGAAAAGGTCACTCAATAAAGGTAATTTTAAAAAGTAAATTCTCTCTCATTTTCTCCCCCTCTGCCAGCCCCTCTTCCTACAGTGATAACAAGAGCTGTGGAAGGTGGTAGGTTGTAGGGAGAGGGCATGGGGGGATAGCAAAAGATGGAGGTAGCATATGTGTAGATGGAGACCTGTCTCATTGCTCACTGGCTCTGACAATTTAATGGGAGGGAGAGCAACAGAGGCGGGGGAGGGGGAGTGGTGAATGGATGTCAAACAAATGAGCAAATGACTGCATGTGGGGGTGGTGGGTTCATCCTAACATAGGCACCTTCAACACACTCCTCTTACAGCTCACAGATCTGAGTAAGGAGATGGGTGGGGGGTGGAGGGTAATCTCTCCTTCGCTCCTCGCTCTCAGCCTCACACTTGTATCCAAAAGATACAGCAGGATGTTTGGTCAAACACATGCAGCTGAGACACAGCTAACAGGAAGCAGGAAACAAACATTCACACTCGCCAACATGTGCACACAGTACATATACACAGTATGCATGTATTTGTACTGTGCTTATAAATGCATGTGTGTGTTGGACTAGAAAAACATAGTTGTGGTTACATGTGTATTTTATTTTTGCCATTTTAGGTAAAATCAGCGGTCAAACATGTTTGGCTGCAACTCACTGTGACAGTTAACAACAGGACATGGATTTCTAGGAAAAGCAGGAACTCAATAACATTTGTATAGCGCTTTATACAGAGACAACGACACAGATACTTTACAGATGAAATATGAAACCACACCTGACCCCCCAAACAGCTGTAAAATAAACAACAAAAAAACTACAGGCAACAGAACGCCTGTGCCCAGGCACCGTGTGCAAATGTGCACGTGTAAGTGCGAGCATGCATGTGTGTGTGTGTGTGTGTGTATGTGCATGCATACATGTGTGTGTGGTGTCTGCATATGCGTGTGTGTGTGGTTCTGTGTGGGTGTGTGTTTGTGTGTGCGTGCATGCATGTGTGTGTATGTGTGGACATGCATGCGTGCATGCATGTATGTGCGTGTACATGTGCATGTGTGTGTGTGTGTGTGTGTGCATGCATACATGTGTGTGTGGTGTCTGCATATGCGTGTGTGTGTGCGCGTGTGCGTGTGCGTGTGCGAATGCTGCTAGAGTGCCTGCTGTCTATGCCAGGTCCTGACCACAGAACTATTACTGGCAGCATTGCTGTGGCTGGACCATAGTCCCCCTCTTCTCAATATGAGGGCCCAGCTACAGTCAGCATGGACTGTAACAGTACAAAATCTGGAGCAGATGAGGGGTGTGATAGTAATGAAGAGAAAAAGGCTTTTTATTGTCCTGCGAAAAATTTAATGAAAAAATAAGATATATATATATAAATATCCCTCCCCAATTACAAAAAAATATTTAAGTCATGCGCAGTCTGACATTTCAATTTTTTGTTTTCTAAACATATTTCATAAAGGCCTATGAATCAATACGAGCTTTTCTGAAAGCTGCTCTTCAGCGGTCTCTTATGCCGGCTTTAGCACACAACAAAAGAGTGTGATTCTGTCCTACTCTCAAACCCGCACCTCCTCCAGTCTTTCTCCTGACTGCTTTGTGAGCTGTACAATGGCTGCTCAATTTCAACTTTTTATACAGCGTGCCAGGTCTCCACTAAGGGCCTGTATCTCTGTGCTTTTTGCACAGTGAGGTCTTTAGAAGACCTTTAGTGCGCGCAAAACTAATAAACACAACCAATGATTGGTGCAAAACAAATACCACGACCAATCATTGGTCATGTCATTGGTTTTGTGGGTGCTAAAAGGTTTTGCACACACTAAAGGTCTTAGTAAATAAAGTCCTCACTGTGCAAAAAGCACAGAAATACGTACCTTCAAAATAAATTATTCACAAGTCCTTTATGATTGAAGCGCACAAATTTCATGTACAGCAGAGGCAAATGGTATGTGGAAATCAAATCGCCGTGACCGTATTTCTGACCGTTGAGAAAATCAAAGACTTAGTTACAGTTTTTTCAGTAATTTTGGTGATAAGGGCTACATTAGGCTGTTTGTGGTTAAAAAACCCTATTTTTAACCACAGCTGAACTGTGAATCGAAGGTCAGCACAAATGACTGAATCCAAAGAAGAGTCACGGTACACCGGACAAATAATAATACCCAATACCACATAAAACAAATTAATCTCCAAAGCACATTATGCCAAGAACTTAATCTTTAAGAAATATGAAATGTAAAAATGATTCTTAAATCATAAACAGGTGGTGCTGTAATTAGCCATGGAACAGCGGTAATTTCACTGGAGCATAGCGCCCCAGCGCGCGAGCTCGGCGCAGCGTTCCCAATTCTCCCCTGCCATTCCCAAAAGTGCCTCTGAAACAGACCTGCCTACCAGAGCGGAGCGTGAAGGGAAATAGGGGGGGGTGAGAGGAGCGCTGGGACGGCGGGCGCACTCATCCGAGTAAATTCACCGTGGCCCCCGGTAAGGCTCATCGCCCGTGCGCACGACGGGAAGCCGCCGCTCCGCCTGTGCGTTGTCAACCTCAGGAATCATCAGCACGTCAGCTGCACGTGACCAAGAGTGTCTGCGTCAAGAAAGGGCGTGGCCTTGTCCTGGAGAGATTACACTCATGCACAGTGTAGCTCAGACGGCCAACACAAATCCCCCAGCTTCATATTTACTCAGCAAATTCAGGATAAGTGCTTCGCTCGAGGGAACAACCTGGGATTTTAACCCACAACCTTCTGGTTTCAATCGTACCACACCGAAATATGGAAGGGTATACAGAGGAAATTATTACCGTCTAACGTATCGATCTCTTTTCCTTAGACGCACATTTTCCGCTGCGATAGCCACAAGAAAAACATTACGCAACGACGGACGGAGGTACTTACCTGGGCTTCCCCAGATCTAGAGAGCGGGTCAGAGAGCGGCGGTTATATTAACGACTGTGTGAATGATACAGTGGTGTAGAGATGCACCGGGGCCAGGAAAGAGAGGATATTAAAACCGCTGACCACAGTATACGGGAGCCAGCGGGAATAAAACCAAGAGGAAGAAGCAGACCACCGTGGACCAGCAGATGGAGGGGATCAGGCACTCGTCTGTTGCATTTTCCTCACCTCCTCTACAAAGAGTCAGAGATCAGAGAGCCGGCGCTCGGCGAGAGCCTGACTGAGAACCTCCTCGTCAGAGTCATTAATAACGGGAGATTTAATAAAGCTCTGCGTACGGAGCTTTAAGACTTGGCTATGTTTCAGCAAGTTCAAATTAATTAAGTGCGTGTGGGCAGCTTTGTGGCTGCGTGCGAGTGAAATGTAGGGTTTCACCATTTTAACTAAACCATTAAGCGAACCTGTGCAAAAATAGGATTAATACGCTGAAACATAAAAGGAAAGAGATTTAATAAGTTGCATTTTCTTCACATCAATTTAATTTATTTATTTTTGCCCTCCTCTGCTATCAGAAAATAGGCAAGCTGAAGCAGTGGTTCCTAGAAATGCAAGGACCAATGCACAGCCTTATTAGCATGAGTGGTACCACAGTGTCTCTTTCAAACACAACTACCTGCAGTGTTGGAGTGGGATTAAGGAACTGGCGAGAAGACTTGAATGATTTTTTAATGCAACGGTACAGTGACTTCATTTTAAAAATAATAGTTCCTCTTTATGGGCATTAATCAACTCAGAAGCTCTGCTGTTCTGTCACTATATTGGAATGCAAGTTAACTCCGACAGTGAAAACCAAGCTTTCTGCCAATATCCCATTGTCGCAGTATTATTGCAAAATTAATGTTAAGTGCTGTAGCTACCAATTTTCTTGTAACTCCTGGCCAATGTGGTCATTAAATTTTATGGCCTATTTTGCTTGAAAGCTAACCATTTTACTCAGGAATCAAGACCTAGTAGTGTTTTATGGCGTATGCTAAATGGTTAACTCCTTAATCGTCTTGAAGTACATGAGAATACAGAACTGTACAAAGTCCCAGAAATATTTAATTAAATATAAATATACTTATTAAAAAAAATACATTATGTTTAACATTGTTAACAGCAGAAATAGCTGTTGTTCCAGGATATGTCTATTGCCTTCCAATTCATTATTACCTATTTGATCAAAATAGTTTAATAGATATCATATTATCCAAATATTTAAGACAAAATAATGAAACTAATTAATTTTATTCCAGTAATAACATGGGATCCCTAAATTAATTGCATAATTTCCATTCAAAATCTTTTTTTCATCCCTGTGATCATAATTTTGTTAATTTCATTGAAACGGTGAAAGTTGTTATGTTGGGAGACTCTGTGGAGCCACTCTTCCAGCCCAGGAGCCATATCACAGGCTGCATAGTTGTCTTTTTCCTGGACTCCTGGAAATCATTCAGCACAACCCTGAGCCCTATGAACATGAGACTGGCTTCATAGATAAACTTACATTTTGTTTGAGTAAGTGAATCAGTCCATCGAAGACGCTTGGCAGTTTTATCAAATCAGACCACAGTGTGCATGCTTGTAGATATTGCTCAAAATGAGCTATCTAAACAGTTAGGCTGCAGGCAACACCAACACAAACACACTCAGGCACACTCAAACATACATGCACGCACGCACACAAACATGCACGCACACAAAAACACACACACAAGCACGCACACACAAACACGCGAACACACACAAACTGCATATTAAAAGTAGGTAATGATGTGTTTGGAAGCGATGACTGAACAGTAATCTTTAATGTATTAATCCTGTGGGTCTCTGCAGTAGCTGCCAAAGGCATACATAGCAGGAGGTCTGCGGCCTGATGAATCAGAAAGGCACAAAATCAAGTTCTCCCCAAAACATTTCCCACAGATATATGCACACAAACACCCAGCACTCAGAATGTATGAGCAGTTTGTGCGGCACTTCAGACGTTTTTGCGATTTATTCCCATCTTAAGACTTGTACGTGCGGCTGACGCGTATATAAATGCTCGTCCGGCTTTTGAAAAATATACCTGCATCCAGAAGAGTGGCAGGCAGCCATGTCACGGGTAGACTTATGGCGGCAGACGGGGAATTTGCTGTGGGCTCGCCCTCTGTCTCCGAGGCGCCGCTGCCATTTCGTTCCTGGGCCCCTTTCCAAAATAAATCATATTCCAAAAATACAAACGCACTCCGCCTCGCTCTTTGTATTTCAGTTGCAAAAATCAATAACCATAAATTGATTCCACCTTGAGCACGGGGCAGAAATAATAATCTTGGTTCCATGCCATGGTATCGTATCGATTCGCAAAGCAATTGCTTTCACACTAGATTAAGGTGTTATGGGACATTGCGTGGCACTTACAGCCCGGTGCCACTGCGGGGTAAGGGAAATATCACTCCTAATCACATTAAGGCCTACCGTACCAATGCACCGACACAGCCCCGGATCACCAACCGCTCTCAAATGACAGGGCTCCGTGAGTAATCTCATTTGGCCTTTGGATTTGTAACCGCTGGCAACCGCAGTCGGCTCCGCCGGGCGTCGCGAAGGAAGAAGACGAGTCCCATTGTCTGCGGCTCGACTCCGACAACATGGCTGGTTTAGCGCGCCGGATTAAAAGACGAACGCGGGTTTCTTTGTGGCGCCGGCTGCCGTGCGGCACTGGTGCAGGATTGGATGAGTCTTGGCCGTGCGGAAACAGACGGCGCGGCCTGGCACGGTCAGACACCGGCGGTGCCGGCACACGCAGCTGATCCTTTGTAAGCTGCCATTTAGCAGACCGTATACGGCGAGCAGGTCGCACACTAAACCCCATCAAACACGGTCCCCTTCCCGCGCACCGCACTGTGTTATTGTCCAGACAGCCGGACACACAATCCCACTAATAACCTTTAACCGAGTACATTGCTCAGTCAAATTATGTTAATTCAACTCAAACAGAGCTCATTTTGAACCAAAAGAGATGAAAAGTACGCCGTCAGAGTTGATTTAACTCTGATTTAAGTGTGGAGAGTCCGTGTAATTAGACCAGCACAACACTAACATCTTAAAGGGGACATGGAGCACACAGTAAAGTGGCTCTGGTTCATTAGCTTTTTACCTTAAATTATATATGACCGTGCGTTCAAATGTCAAATTGACCCATATTTGCTGGAAAAAGAAGTTAGTTTGCTTTTTTTCCACTAGGGCGCAGCCATTTTGGACCAACTTCGGTCGTGACGTCACTAGGTTGGGTTGGTCTCGGCTGCTCAATGTACTACTACGGGAAAATAGCTGACTTTCAGTATTGTGAGAAAAAAACTTAACAAAAAATGCACAGATGGTCCTTTTGTATTTCCCCGAGATGCTCAAATGAATATTACCGAACAAAACTTAAATGAAAACTTAATTTCCACAAACTGCTTCTGAGCATATACCTAATGCTGTGGCCTCTGAGGAGCCAGTGCTGCGCCACTGCCTTGCCTTCATATATTAGTTAACAGCCTGCAAATATATACACAATATATATCACAAGCTAACGCTTATTTTCTATAGGCAATATTAGCGAGACACGACTTTAGCTCCCAAACCGTCAGAGGCCACAGCATTAGGTATATGGTCAGAAGCAGTTTGTGGAAATGAAGTTTTAAATCATTTGAGCATCTCGGGGCAATACAAAAAGCATTTTTTGTTTTATTTTTTCCTCACTATACATCGTTGAGCTCACTGAAAGTCAGCTATTTTCCCATAGTAGTAGTCTACATTGAGCAGCCGAGACCAAGCAAGCTAGTGACGTCACGTCACGACCGCAGTTGGTCCAAAATGGCTGCGCCCTAGTGGGAAAAAAAGCTAACTTTAGCAAATGCGGGTCGATTTGAGATTTGAACGCACGGCCATATCTAATTTAAGGTAAAAAGCTAACGAACCAGAGCCACTTTACAGAGTGATTCATGTCCCCCTTAAAGGGAGAGAATGCAAAAGAATAGTGTGTGTGTGGGCCCTGTGGCCAGAGTTCTGGGCGCTCGTTCAGACCGCTGCTGCCCCTGGCCCCAGCCCCCACGGCAACGCTCCTCTACTGAATGGAGATCGCCCCCGAGATCGCACATCGCGCGGGGACAGTGGGGGCAGAGGCAAAATGCCCTTTTCCACACTTGTGGAATCCGCCCACACCCACAGACATCACCTAAACACAGGCAAAATAATGAGGAAAGAACAGGGAAGGAGAATCAGCAATGAGGAGAGGGCTAGAAACATGTTTTTAAACAACCGATTCGCTTTTGCTTTTCCAGTACTTAATATAGTCAGGCTAATAAGATATGTGAGCCGAGCTGAACTGAGAGAGGGAGTTCAGTGAGAAGACGTCTTGGCCCTGTCCCCTTGCTGCCCTTAAAGCAATTACAGAGAACACGTCAGAGGAGAAACAGCCTTCAGTGACCCAAAGAAAGGCCCAAAGCGGACAGAGGCCCTTCTCACGTTCTGTCTCTCTTCAAAGACTCTCCTCGGCCTGCTTTATCCCTCTCGACACGCGGTTAGCCATACTGAGGGGAGGGTGCGGATGTGATGTTTTCAGAGGATGGGCTGAGAAGCAATGTTAATGCCAGCATTGTTATCAGGGAGGGAGAGAGAAAAGAGACAGAGAAGGAAGGAGCCACTAAGAAATGGGGGTTGGGGGCTTATTTGTTTCATCCCCATTTGTACTTGACTGTGGAAAGAGGATCACGGCCATTTTGGAGTCCAGTTTTGGCTATAGATCCCTCCAGGACCTCGATGCTCCCAGCTTCATTGTTATAAAATGGCTTCACAGCATAATAGCAATATATTTCCAAGGTTATGTTGGCAAAATAAAGTGTTAGACAGATTGATTTAATGATTTGAGGCAATAGTAACATATATTTGATGTCACGTGGCGCTGTAATGGCGACATGTAGTCCAGCTGTCTCTCGTGTTCGTGTTTGTTCATTTGAATGTGTTTTGTTGTGTCAGGCTTTTGTCTTAGTTTTTTTCATTCGCTGTGTGTCTGTAGTGGGACGGGGAAGCGGGCTGGAGATTTTTCAGGGCACTCCTGCTGCTCGTTTTGATAATATTGACGGATTGTCTAGTCGATATAATTTTGTTTGTAGTCGTCACCACGGAGACGCATTCGCAACATATATTCCGGAATGTCCGTTGGATCTGCAGACTGCAGCAACACAGTTTACCATCGCTCTTCACCGGAGTTGAAGATTTCAGAACTGATCCGGGAGTGCAGGCAATCTTCAAAAGGCAACCAGGGAAGGAGAACATAATGCGGGGGAGGAGTGAGGAGACGACTGAGAAGATTGACGCAGTTCGGTGCTCCGTTTCGGCGATGTACAGAGACCGCGGCACTGCATGTATGGAGGAGAGTCGTGGAGGCGGAGTTTGTGTGTTGGACTGCTTGGTGACACTGGACATCTCGGGACAGTGGGGGCTATTTTTAATCATGCCTGTATTGCACTTTAATTCACTTAATTCACTTGATTGATGTAATGATTCTGTTGGATGTCTTTGTTTGATATTTTTGTTTGTGTGTTGTGGGTCTGCCCCACTGTCTGTCTTTTTTTGTTGTTGCTGGGGCAGCGACTGAAGTTCCCTAGCGGGAAAATAAAAGATATTCTATTCTATTCTATTTAGCTCTATTCACATTACCTGACTCGAAATGAACTAAGCTATGCATGTGCTTTTATGTAAGCAAACATGTACACACACACACACACACACACACACACACACAAACAAAAGCCCAGGGTGTCTGTCAGTACTCACATAGGGAGCTCGGCTAACTCTACGGGATGCGGCCACTTGCCAGCAACAAAAGATTTGGCTTGGCCTGCAAGGCTCAATAGCGCTGGCGAATCCACGGGGGTTTTCCACAGTGTCAGCTGAAATAGAGGTCAACTCCTTCTGCCATCGTTTTCTTTTTTTACATTTTCTTTGTTTTCTTTTCAGCCCTCAACCACATCGCCGGCCCACTGACACAAATGCTGTTTGCAAAAACAAGTAATCCCTTATTTTCAATATGTGAATGGTCCACGGAGGATCAGACCCTGGGCACGCAAATCGGGAGGAGCGCGGTTCAAATCTAAGACATATCTGTGAACTGGAATGCAGCGTGAAATAACGTCTCTCACTCTGCAAGCAATCATTCAGGTGAAAACCCCAGAGCTCTGGGCTATACAGTTCTATCATCAGAGCAGAAGCAGAACCCATTTGAATCGCCCGTGACCCTTTGTGGAACCACAGCAGCTTAGGCCAGGACGACACTGAAGGAGGGGGCTCCTCCATCGCCGTGACCGTTTAGAACAATCACGTGGCCCTTAGGCCCTGCTCGCCAGTGCTGTCATTGACTTGTTGGTGACCTCTGAGGTCAGAGGTCACTATGTCTGCTGCTAGAGCGGCAGAGCGGTCACCGCGTGGGGACCACATGGGCTGTGACTAGACTGCACTTTAAGTCTGAAGGAATGCTTAGTGTTTTGTGGTTTCTGTAGTTCCTAAAAAATCAATAAGTTAAAAACACAATGGGGATTTTGAAGGACAATACAACTTCATATAATGTATATTGAAATTTATGCCACTTCTTTTTCCGCCAAAATTTATTACCTCACAACCATTAAAGCGGAATACATTTTTGCAGGATATGACTGCGTGACATGACAAACCACATGAGTACCGGCAGATCAATGAGACGCTGCCATTGTTCTCTAGAGCAAAATATCCTTCAGCAAAATAGAACTGTAATCTGTGTAATTTCAGCATCTGCTCAAATGTAAATATAATGTCTATTAGAATTACGTTATTTAATGTTTTATAATTTATATCTGTAACTGTAATATTGCAAGTTAGGAAGTAAATTAATTCAGTGTTACCCCTCTGGACTCATTTCACAAATTCGTTTTTAAATGTGCACTTATACAAAAAATACATATTTAGTAAAAACAGACCAGAGAAGAAAATTGTAGAGCGTAAATTCCCGCCAAACTTAGTGAGCTTCATATGCATGCGGAAGGCGTCCTTGCATTTACAAAGCACTAGAGTGTCTTCTTTCAAAAGAGGACAACATTAAAGAGGAAATAGATGTGGCCTTTGTAAATAGACAGAGAAAGACTTTCAAAGGGCTATGTTCACAGCAGACCCGTTGGGTTACACTGACGTGTTAAAGAGAAGTTGGTAAGCTGAAAGGCTGCGGAAAGTTATTTAGAAACTGCCAAACTTCTGGGGGTTGGATAAAGTGCTGGGGCCTCGCCACCAGAGTCCTTCTGATGTCTTCATGAAGTCGCCCTGCTACACAGATAGGCTCACAAAGGGCCCATGAGAAACCGCCTCGCCTGGAAGGACGTGAGGATTTATTTCTCCTCTGAAAGAAACAGTCTCTCTGCCTTTGTGAGGCCAACAAACAAGCCAGCACCCCAACAAAATGAGTCACTGGGGGAGAGAGAGAGAGGGAGAGAGAAAGAGAGAGGGGGTGGTGAGAATGAGAGGGAGAGAGAGAGGGGGAAGAAACATACAAAAAGAGGATTACTCTTTTTTCCCCCCTCTCTTTCCCTCCCTCCCTTCCTTCCTCCCTCTCTCACTGGCTGCCCCCTGGTCCTAACCATCGTGTTTGAATACTCAAGTAGCATCTTTTCAAGCGGGCGATGTCTACGGGCCGCCCCAGCGGGGGACAGATAATCTGTCGCAGTCAGAGCGCGGTGCTGGTCACGTCGCCCGCCACATAGACGCACGCAGGCTCAGACGGGTCGGTGGAGGAGGGCTGGTCAGGTGGTCTGGCAGGGTGGAGGGGAGGCCTTGTTCTTCCCTCTGTAAGGACTGCTCTTTAAATCCGCTAAAATCCGCTAAAATCCATGTGAAAACGAACTTCGTTCCTGTACGTGCTCATGGAATAATGTGGCAACTGTAGTCAAAGGTCAGATCGTATGGACTACAGATCAGACCATTCCCTGTAGTCAAAGGTCAGATCGTATGGACTACAGATCAGATCGTTCCCATCATTCATAAATACGTGTGGTGCGGGGTATAAAGCGCAGGGCTTGCAACCAGAGGACTTGCGGGTTCCTTTCACAATTGTGATGTCACCATTGAGCCCTTGTGCTTAACCAAATTTACTTCAGAAATGATTTAGCTTTATAAATAGATGAACAGGAAAAACACAACCTATAGAAATTTCTCTGGAGGTTATCTGCCAAGCAAATAATGCAATGCACGGTAAAAATAATCACAGAGTAGGAAATAAGTACACATTGCAACATGATTTGTGTAATTGCATAGAGATTACGGTTAGGTTTGGGTTCAGGGCAGGAAACCATGGCAAGATTTTTCAATATTTATTTTTTTACTGAAACCACGCATGAATGAGTTCTATATTAGCCGCAGTGTAACCGGATAAATAGGCACAGTAGTCACAGAGCAGTTAAAATGTGCTTACTCCGCTTACATAAATGAACTGCCTGGTCGCCATGATTTGTAACTGTTATGATTCTGTAAAAAATAAAAAAGTGAAAGAACTAAGCATAATACACTTCCAGCTCAGCACTGCCCAGACAGTATAAATGTGAGTTTTTTTGATGACAAAGAGCTGAGAACAAGGCCAAGAGTGACTGTTGACAAAAAAATATGCACACTGAAGCAATCCACTTCCTGTGTAATGCACAGAGCCAGATGTACAAACAAACACTGCCGAGATCTCTTTGGGTTTCGAAAAGCGTTCTTTTGCGGAAATATCAAGAGAGTTTAGCCGAATCTCTGCCGATAATCTAAATGAAAAATAACAGGATATTTATTTTATTAGCTCTCCAACTCCAAAGGCACTTGACAGAATTTGGCAGATAACATGTTAGGGACGTGGGATTGTAATCTCTTATCCGAAATTACATCCAGTGTAGGCGGCATCCCCCCATGTGACAGACGTACGGTTGATATCCTAAGCTTAAAGGACTGAGGATGACAAACAAACTCAAGTGAGAATTTTAATTGATTGAGTTTTTTTTTTTTTTCCTACGTGGTAAAACTCTTGTCCTGCTATCCAAATCACATTTTTAAAAACCTTCTTTTAGGTTGTGGAAAGCGCTGTGTCGTCATCACGTTGGAAAAGGTCGGAATAAAGTTTTGCGCAGCCTGGTTAATGTTGAAGAGCGGACAAAACACACTCTGCCCACCGGGGGTGCTAGAGAGCTCGACGGGCGGTCCTCTCACCCTGCCATTCCCGGAGTCTCCTTCCCTTTGTGTTGTGCCAACAGTGGTGACGGCGGGGCAAATTGCAGGAGCCTCGGCCATCTGCTGAAGCCATTGAGGGCTTTGTTTGCCCCTGTCCCCTTTCTCCGAGCCCGCTCTGGCCGTTGTCCCGCTCAGCGCACAATGCCACGGTCGGCTAATTAGAGGCGAAATACCACCAAGCGGGCGGGGTGGGGGTGAATGATGGGGACTCAGGGGTGGTAGTATGGGGGTGCAGGCCGAAGCAATGGGCCTCATTCAGTCTCACTGGTCCGTCAGGCAATAGGAGGAATGTTGCAGCACAGAGGAACAGGAGGAAGAGAGCGAGAGAGAGAAAGTGAGAGAGAGAGACAGAGTCTGTGACTCTTTGTGACAGTGATGAAATGAGTGAGTACTATACACGCCTCATTAGAGACTCCCGGCACCTCATTAAAAAGCAGAGCATCCCTGAATTTGGGGTCAGCTGGGGGGGGGGGGGGGGGGTCGCTGTGTTAGGCCTCCACACCACACCTCACATATTCAGCCTATTGAAGTCCCCTTTCCCCCCTCCTTTGTCTCCGTTTTGCCTCCGCAGCCTTTTAATCTAGGCTGTAATGATGGTTCGAACAAAAGTTACAGGTTTTAATAATTGGGCTTCAAGGTGGCCCCCGTCTGACAGTTGGCTTTTGTTAAAAGCCATATGTGTGCGAGAGACAAGAGTGAATGACAGACAGAGAGAATGTGCATCAGGGTGCTTGTAGAGACAAAATAAACAGCGGGAAAATGAATGGACTTGTCTCAATGAGACGGAGCCAGACAAAGGCCCAGCGCGCCCAGATTTCAATTTTCAACAGTGACCGAACCAAGTCATCGATGATCGCCCTCGGTTGGCTAGGAAACCGAGCGGCGAGAGGCTAGACCTCCTCCAGTGTCGGTGTGCTGGACATAATGAGGAAGAGGAATCTTTCCAATACAACCCAGGCACCTTTTCTTCATCTTTTCAAAACACAGAATCACATCACATACTGAGAGCGATCTACCAGCGGAGCTACAACAATACATGCCAGATAGACTGGGGACGTTTGATTGGTCAGCTTAAGTGAATTGGCCCTCTGATAATGAAGGCCTCATGGGAGCCTTCAATCAGTTATTGAAATTCATCTTCAAAGTCTTAAGAGTTTTAGACTGGGATGGAAGCGTACTGAATGGACACAAATTGTATTCTGCTTGGCAATTTTGTAGCCCGACTAACTTTTATGGGTTTTTGAAAACTTTACACAAAGAAGCCACTACTTATTTTTCTTTAGCCAACAGAAGACAATCATTCTCGTTTTATCACACCGGACTGAAAATTGAAGGAATGATGTAGAAAATGTAAAAAGGTTGCCATTGGTCACCCTACAACCCTATACAAGAAACATCTGTCTGCAACAAGTGACCATGGAGAGCAATCAATGTATTTGGGCTGTAGAGATGTAAACAATGACAGCAGACATACTGGTCATGCCATTTCTCCCGAGCAAGTGCATCCAGGATCATACACAGTCATGTTAAATCAATGAGTTGACATGATTACAAGTGTCCTCTATAAGAGTTTTCTTTTAAAAGTCTATACGAGTTAATTTGATGCTGAACATTGTGTAGAAATGTACCAAGCATACCATTGCATCCTGCTTTTGCTGCATAGCCTAGCCTCACCCAGCCTTTCAGTTGAGATTAATTCAAGCACTGTATAATACTTATAATTGCTATGACATACAATAAGCGCATATTTCCAACACATAAGCAACAGCTAATGAAAAGCAAATAAAAATAATCTGACTAGAACATTAGCGATATTGTTAACGGCTTTATTATTCCTCTCTCTCTCTCTCTCTCTCTCTCTCTCTCTCTCTCTCTCTCTCTCTCTCTCTCTCTCTCTCTCTCTCTCTCTCTCTCTCTCTCTCTCTCTCTCTCTCTCTCTCTCTCTCTCTCTCTCTCTCTCTCTCTCTCTCTCTCTCTCTCTCTCTCTCTCCACCTATGAGATCACCATGTAACATGGCTAAAGATGTCTTTCATACACACATGATAATGAGTGAGGCCTTCGGTCAGCTCCACACACAGATCACAGTGCAGACACACACAGCCCCAGACTGGCGAGACTAAGAGCTCTGCCCTCATTAATGGAAGATGCTTAAGGGCTTTTCAGTAGTTGCTGCTGAATACTACCCAATTCTGTTAATACAACCCATCACAAACTAGTCTGGCTTTGGCACTTGGCAGAATTACTGTACAAAAAGAAAAATTTAAATACATACAGCTCTGGAAAAAATTTAAAACAATCACAGTTTATGGGTATGTGTGTGTAAAAATGTTTGATATTCTTTTATGAACCATTACCCACATGTGATTGCAATTCCAAACAAAATCATTGCGGTAAGACCATTTATTTGCAGAAAATGACAACTGGTCAAAATACAAAAAATACACAGTGTTGTTAATCTTTGAATAATGCAAAACAAACAAGTTTATACCCAGAAATAAATAATAAAACGAGCAAGGGTAGGGTTCAACAATGTACGGTGGAGTAACCCCGATTCTTATTCCAAAATGTTGGTTTTCCCAGAGCTGTATGTCAGTGCTGAAATACATTATGGTCAATCCATGTGCAAGGTGCTTTAAAACCTTACAAGGGGTAAGATACAATGCATTTTATTATTATTAGTAATAATCAAAGTAATTTGGTTTATAGTACAAAGCTTTGCAGTTTGAATGTTCCAGAATCAAGAGGCAAAGGCTCCTCTACGGCTGCAATCAGGTGACCTACTTGCTGCTAGACAATTACTTACTCACCCCCCCCCCCCCCCTTCCCCAAACCTCCAGGCGCTTCAGCACCCCACCCGCCAAGAGTATGCCTGCGGGTTGCTCCCCTGCTGGCTCCCGCGGCCTGACGATGGGTGCCTTATGCAGAAATAATGTGCCAGTGATGAATCAACCCAACAGCCCAGGGTACCGGGCTCAATCAACCCAACAGCCCAGGGTACCGCACTCAATCAACCCAACAGCCCAGGGTACTGCGCTCAATCAACCCAACAGCCCAGGGTACCGCGCTCAATCAACCCAACAGCCCAGGGTACCGCGCTCAATCAACCCAACAGCCCACTGAACACTGAATAAAGGTACCTGAATATCTGTAATATTAATGCCCGCCGGGGCCAAACTCTTGTCTTAGAAATGTCTTGGTTCCCATTTTATGTAAAGAAATAAAAAGAGTGGTGGTTGTAGTGTAGGAGGGGGGTGGTGCAACTGATGCCGAGCCAATCAGAGTCAGAGAGGCAAACACCACTGAGGTCAAAGGGCAGCCTTCAGCTGACACACTGACTAACCAGGTCTGAAGGCACAGTCCGCACTGTCCTGAAGGCCCGACCTCTCTTCCTCTCTCAGTATTCTCTCTGAATTCTGTTCGGATAGAGATTGGCGTCAACCACGTTTCATGTGCTTAGCATAGAAATGGGGCGTAGCACAAAAGCTACAGGCGCAGCAATAAGGCTTTCGGAATAAGCAGTTACCCAATTACAAAGAAATAAAAAAACATATAAAATGCTCCAGAGAGCCTCATAAACCAAGACAATGCAGTTCATATATTTTCAAGTCATTAGAAAATTCAATGAAGAGAATTCTTAATCTCTTTTTTCCTTTCATTTGAGGTATGCCTCCTGTGCTTTCTAATTCAACAACCCGCATACACACACACACATATGCACACACACACACACACATATGCACACACACACACAGCTTCTCTACAACATTAAAGAAAGTAAAAAAACAACTGTAGAAAGCAGTGAAACCAGTGCCATTATCTCTGAACTTCACATGAGAGATTAATTTTCACAGTGTGCCAAGCGGCGCAGTTCTTTTGAGATATAATGACCTGGGGGCGGATTAAATCCTTTTCAGTTGGTGTAAGTTTTAACACTGTCTTCAGTTCCATGAGTTAATGTCAAGGCCTACCTACCCTAATACTCAGGTGTCGCAGCACTGTGATAGAGCCTTTGAAGAACAAGACATTATTTTGCAACTCATAATAGGGAGCATCCGTTCCCATGGGGGGTGCCGTCAATGCGCCCCTTGAGGATGAATTATCCATCTGGATACATTTATAGTATCTTGGTGCACTGGATCAGCTACACAGACAAACTACTTCACAGAATATTGAAGAGCGAGGCCTCGTCCCAACATCCGTATTCTGTGGCTCGGTCTGGACCTCACACCCTGCTCAGGGCCGCCTCGCTCCACCAACGCAACGCAGCGCATCGGGAGGAAGCTGCGATTCTGTTCCCAGTAAATCTGTGCTGCCGAAATGAAGGTGAAAAAATGGCAGCGGTTAAAAAAAGTTTGAAACAGTTTGGACAGATTTACAATGGAGGTCATAAAGCACTTAAAGGATTGCTTGTACAGGAGAAAATACTGTTTAATAAAACGCACCCAACGCCGCAAATCTCCTCCATAGGAAAGTCTGGCGATAATGAGGTACATGTCAACTTCACATTTATGCCTCCACACATGCATCCATCCACAGAAACTCCACCTCCACCCACCTTCCAGACCATGCACGTCTAACTGTCACACACTTAAAATACAGACTGCAGCTCTTGGCAGCTGATTTGAATTACACACGGCACACAGAGACACACAGACACACACACAGAGACAGAGACACAAGCACACACACAGAGAGACAGAGGCGCACACAGGCAAATGCAGAGGATGCTTTGACATTCCTGTACTTGCCAAGTCTCTCTGAGTAACTGTCCACACATGCACGCGCACACGCACGCGCACGCACACACACAGAGACCGCTTTGATGTTCCTGTACTGCGCAAGTCTCTCTGCGTAACTGTCTTGCACAACATGCACAACATCCACATAGTACTATGGCATTTAAAGCAGAAACACAGATACAGAGCAGTATGCAGACAGAGCAGAGCAGAGCAGAGAGAGCGAGAGAGAGAGGGTGGGCGGGGCTAAAAATGAAGGAGATCGCATGCCACGCCAATCAGCCCATCCAAGGGTCCTAGGCCATTCAAAATGACATCTTATTCCCCTGATTAATTATGCATCATGAAAGACGGGCCGATCTGTGACATTCTTATTAAATATCTGACAGACGCAAGCTCGGCACAGGGCACATTTCAGATGTGAAGCACCATTGATTCGGACTCATTCTGTCCCCCTCACATGCGCACACACACACACACACACACACACACACACACACACACACTCAAATTCGCTCATACTCAGACACTCATCAGCCCTCCCATTCCAGCTCCAGCATCTGTCACAGCGTGATGCGTGAGTGACAGGGGTGGATATTGGTGTAGAGGCTGTTTGCTCATGTGGGTCGATATGTTTTAATTCACTTGGGACGGCAGTGCTTGTGTTGGGATGCGGGGGCGGGGGGTGCGAAGAGTGTCACAGCAACTGACAGAGACACTGAAGAGCAGTGCTTCACCTGGTTCACCAACAGCCCACTGCTTAAGAAGTGCTGTGCCACCCATCCACACACAGACACATTGAGCATTGAGTACTCAAGTACACACTTAACACACATTTTGTCCCCTCTTGGCCATTTTTATAAAACTTCACTGGGGTGGTCAACTCATCATTTCAACATGATTTAAGGCATTTGCCAAGAGGGGACTAAGAAAATGTCCCCTCTTGGTTTCTAGGTCCCCTCTTCGTGGATGTGTAATGACACCATATTCCCCACTTGAGATAGGTAGACGAGTGCACACAAGCAGACGCATGCACACAGACAGACAGACGGGCAGACAGACAGGCAGACAGACGTGCACACACACACACACACACACACACACACACACACACACACCCTTCCATTTTAGCCTTTGCTTGGTATTACAAACTTTCCTCATGGGCAGAACTCAGCCAATGTGCTGAACAAGTAGCATATAATTGCAAAGGCTACAATATAATTGATTGGCTTAAAAACAGGTCTTGCCCCACAGACATTCTGAGGTCGTAGGTCCTTGTTTAAGTCTTATAAAAGCTAATAAAAGCAGAGGGTATAAAACAGAATTAAGCTGAAAATGGTTTTAAACTTAAAGCCCTCAGCCTGGGTAACAGAATTTAATTTGTAGTCCTCTTGGGAACCAACAGAGTGGTTACAATATATAACAGAAAGAAAGATAAGACATAACACCGATGTGTGTTTTTGTCCCATTGAGGCCGGGAGTCGCAGTGACTGCCCGCCTCCCATTCCCCAGGCCACAGCTCATAAACCCCATGCTGCCTCGTGCACATATGGACGGGAGACTAATAGAATATGTGGAACTGATTTTCTTGTAAGCTGCATTCACACGACCGGAGCAGGAATGTAATCACGGCAGTTCCGCAAATTCCCCGCAAACGGCCCCCGAACGCGTTCCTTTTCAGTGGGAGCGAGCGCCGGAGTACCCATCACTCGAGAGAGCCAGGGGTGAAGAGCATGCCTTCTTCCGGAACCTATCCACGCCTCCTGCAAGTCCACCAATCATGGATTGCCATTCCACAATCCAAGAACTATGCTGTGCGTGGAGGGTGGGGGGGGGGGGTGTGTACAGAGTTAAGGGTTCAAAACTCGGGTTGAATACTATTATGATGCTCTGTGCATATAAGGAATATCATTCTGAAAGGCACAAATAACGTAGTCATTGGAAAGATTTGCATGTCTATTTATTACCTATACAGCATTGGAGTGACCCCTTTTTAAGCATGGAACATAAGAAGGTGCGCACACAAGCTGACCCAAAATATAATGGAATGCATTTTAAGCGCAATTTCAGTAATTGCAGGTATCGCTGTGGATAGTCACTGTTATGAACCCTTTCCATAAGATTGTTTATCCTGGATCACTGTATGCCTAGCTCCCGAATGATGTCCCAAACCTAACTAAAACTTAAGCACTAAGGCTAGACGCTAAGAGCGTAGGAGACAATCCTTACCTACTGGTGTAAAGTGTAGCAGAGGGAAGTGTGGACAGGGCAGGCAAAACGAGGGGGTAAATAGCCACAATTTAAATGGGGTGACCACCCCCCCCTCCTCCCCTCCCCTCTCTAAGCGTCCACTGAGGGGCCAGCCCAGTTTTCCGGCCTCCTGACTGGTGTCATGCTTTAGCTTTAGTTTATTTTAGTAAGTTGGAGAGAGCAAAAAAAAAAAAAGAAAGATAAACAAACAGAGGCACAAACACAACCCCCGGACTACATCATGTACTGGGTACAACCCCGGACTACATCATGTACCGGGTACATCTCTGTCGTCAATGAGAAGTCACCTTAGCAGCAGGATGACGATCTTAAAATAGCATGAATAGCATATGATTCAGGCTACGGACAGCCAATTACATCATCTTCACGGGGGGTCCAAACAACCTGGCTTCTGCGGATTCTCACTGCGTTTGCATGACTAAAATGTCTGTGATCTTCAATCCTTCCTGTGAACTTCCTTCAGAGACGTGAAGTCAAAACAACAACGTCTGCCTGATTCCTGGGAAAGACAAATGTCTCGGAAAGGACGAGACAAGCATCAGTTTAAAAACAGGCCAAAAAAAACAAAAAAAAAACAATGCCTCCCTATAACCAGGAAGGAAGCCGGGAAAAGAAATATCCTGACCGTTCTTACTTCCCTCTCCCAACAATGTGTCAATGAATCACAGATTTCACCGGGCGTTTGTCTACTAATTAGCTGTGAAAATAAATATGGGGTTTGACTAATGACAGAGGTCGAGGTGAAACCTTTGCAACAAAATAAACATGAATATACCAGAGAGAGAGCGTTGGACAATAACTAACCTGTCCAGTCTCACATACATATTCAACACTTAACTAATCTGCTTGTATGGGTTTCGTGTATTTTGGACAATACATAAATATATAATTTCTTAAAGCAGTCATCATTTGTTCATTGCTTTGAACTAATGGTTGTTGGTACCATATGATTATTACGTTATCAACCCACAGTCTATTCATAATCACTGGTTTTGTGGAGCTGAATGGTTTCAGGCTAACATAGTAAGTTAATTAGTTGTAAATGACCATGGCTAATGTTATTATGATGGCTTTTGTTAAGTATTCTGTTATAAAGGGTGAAATATATCCAGGCTGTCATATTTATTAGAGTAAGTGGGCATCCCTAATCCCTCACCTAATATTAAACTTGCCATTAATGGGTTGGACCAGGGCAGTGTGAGTGGAGGTGAGGATTATTTTATGGGAAAAATGTTCCTTCTGCAGAAAATCATTTAATCATTAATCCAACCGTGATTTACTGTAACTATGGAGAAAAAGACTGGAAAATGCAGTAGAACAACACTAGCAAGTAAACCTGAATGTCTTAATTGTCTTGAGATGAACAATATCATATTGTATATATATTTGTAAATCTACATGATATAATGAGACGCAAGTGTCATTTTAATTTGTGGTTAAAATGATATAGTGGAATGGCTCTGAAAACTGATGTTTCCATCCTTGTATGTATGAACAGGTGGTACCTGAAGTTTGAAAACAGGGTATGCTATTTTACTGCGCTGTATGATAAGAAATCATTTTTATAGGTAAGCTACTTTGGAATGGAATGATACTTTTGTTAAAAAACGCATTGTACCATACGGTATTGCCTCCCGTGTGCCAGATTGAGGTACACAATGTTAAAGACCAGCGTTTTGGGGACATTGCATCGACTGAAAGGCACAGTTTGAAGGGACTTAGGAATTCTTTTGACACAATCTATAAAAGGTCAAGCTTCCTTGAGTGATGGGAAGCGATGAGAAGTTCTCAGAAAGGAATACTGCTTTTTGTGTGTGTGTGTGTGTGTGTGTGTGTGTGTGTGTGTGTGTGTCTTGTATACTGGTGCTGACTGAAGCCTTGTCTCCATGACCATGAACACACACTTCAGCCAACGGCCAGAAAGACAGAGATAGAGGCACAGATACTGTTTGAGATAGAGGGGGAAGGAGAAAAATATACTACCGTATTATTAAAGATAACATTATCCTTGCTCTATACAGATAAACTGGTGCTCTTTTACCCTCCAGACGAAGGGTTGCAATACAGCCTGGTTGTTAGAACAGTACCATCAGAAATAGGCCCTGAGAGCCAATCAGAACAAGGCCTGGATTATAGTACTGCAGAAACAAATCTCAGGTAAGCCATTTCACTCTGATGGTACAACTACACAGCGCAGCCATAGTGTGCATTTCATAAGTTGACCTGAACCGAAGACAAAGGCGCAAATTACTTTTTTACACCATATAAATGGAATTCTGCAAAATTGCAATATCAAAAATATAAGCAAGAAGATATGCTTAGATATTTGTTTACCCCAATCCTGTCTATGCACTGTTTATAATCCCCAAGTAGTTAAGATACAGGGTGGGTATGGACCCATTACAACCCAAGTTTCAAGAACTGAGACAAAACCGCTGCACAAAACATAATGAAAGGTATTAAAAATAAATGAATTTTAGAAAAACATCAAGCAGATCCAAAAAATTCCCCTAATAAAAAAGGAGAGATGGAGACAGAGGGAGAAAGACAAAACCCCCACATTCAGAAAGTAAGAGACGGAGAGACCAAGCCAATGCAATAATACACAGAAACCCAACCCCATCGGGCCAAAAGGGACCTAGTTAGCCCTGCAGCTGCCTGTTTTTGAGCAGGCCGTGCGTTGGCACTGAAGGCCTATTCATGCCAGCCAGGTGGCGGGGGCCATCTGGGACTCGTTTGGAGAAGGGTGGCATGTTCAACCACCTCCCCCATCCCCGTTTGCTCTTTCTCCAGCAGGTTTGGCGCTCCAGACCGAGCTAGCAGCATTCATAGATCTCTATATGACCCCCACCTTCAAGAGCGAGGTCGAGGGATAAACCTGACCGGTCCAACATAACACTACCAACAAAAAAACCTCATTCCAGAGCTGCACACAGGGGCTGTCCATGATCTAAGTCTCTCTTATTATTTCCATTGCTGCATGAAGATCATTGGGGACAATCGGACAATTTCATATATTGGAATAACTATTTTATTTAAAGAGGGTACATTTAAAATACAGGACAAGAAAGTTACATAAGGAAGGGCTGAAAACTAGGCGAGGTGATTTAAATCAAATTTAACTTCTGCGCTGTGCTGTGCATGCATCTCTGTACCAAGGAGCCACTATATTAAAACAAAAAGATAAAACTTTTACATTAATGTCTCTTCAGTCACTTGAATATATGCTGATGTACATTTTCTTTACATATGTTAAAATCACTTAAGCAGAGAGCGAGAGAGTGAGAAAAAGAGGTGGGAAAGAGAAGGATGGAGGGAAAGAGGGGAGAGAGACGGCAGACAGACGGGGAGAGGAGGAGTTGAGAGACCACCAGAGAGACAGCGAGGAGACTGCGGGTTGAGAAATAGAGAAGAGAGAGAAAGGAGGAGAAAGAAAGAGAGCAGGGGAAGCTGGCGGAGTCTGACGGAGAAATATAGCTCCCTGACAGAAATGGAGACCAACAGGACATTAATAAGATTGGTGGAGGCTCTCAGACAAGGCGGGAGCAGGAACTAGCCTCAGAGGAAGTTATTTATGAACAAGTAAGTACAAATAAATACCTAGTGATTCTGAGGCAGTTTCATTATATATCTATTAAAATGTTGTGCATGCTCCTGACCCTATTCAATAGCCATTGGCCTCTGCAGTAAAAAGCACTGCTCTGGTATGCATTTATTAATCAAATAAAGATTCCAGAGGCTATTGTTTTACATCAAGACAGGCCAATATCTAAAGCTGTTGTATCAACAGTGACCAGAACAAACAGGGTCCATCAAGACACATCCATGCGCACATTCAAGGTAAAGAAATATAGTTGGCACACTTAGAATGTGTAAATCCAAATACCATCTTTTAATACTTATTTTGTAATCTCTTATTTAACTGTATTGTTAGATATACAGACAGTGAGTCAAACTCTGGTTCTAACATACCAATTACCTCACATAGCATAAGCCAAGATCGTATTATTAGCTAATTAGCAACACAATGAGTGCTAACCTATTCTCTACATCAAAGGAGGCAGAGTATAAATGTGTCCAGCAGATACAATCGTTGTGACGTTATTGTGAGTGCTGGTTAGGGGGTTCAATATGAGGACAAGGTGGTGTAGTTTGTGTTTTAGCAGATCAACAGCAGGGACATGTGTGCAGTGGGTAAATCCCCTGAAAGTTGTCTGAGCCTCAGTCAAGGACACTCCAGAACGTGCCTGAGAAAAGCTTCATTCTACATCAGGAGGGCTAAAAAAAACAAAAAAAACGATACATCGATCACAGAAAATGGCCGTCAATCGACCTTATCTGCATTCAGCACGCACTTGGGTGAGTTTCCGGAGGGACCTGCCCCCTTGGGACAGTGTGACTTTGTCGATGCGCGTGTGCATGGAAATACTGCGGAGACCGAGGCGAATCTATCGACCATAGCGGGATTTACCCAAACTCTGCACTGTGTGAATTTACGGGATCACGGCACACTGAGAACTGTACGCCCGACTATCAAACCGCACAGGCGTGTATTCAAGCTGAACAAACATAGGGTATTTTGGTAAACCCTATTTCAGTACAACAGACTCTTAGGCAAGAACACGAGCACTGCATTGAGCAGTCTGCGGTAATCCCTTGGGTGCGACTGAACTTGAATTCAGAAGAATAAACTCTAATTGAATGCCGTATACCTTGCTAATGCATTACAGACAGACACCCTGTGCTATTCATAGTGAGAACACTGCTGAATGGGTAAAATATGCAGAGATGGAAAAAAGCTTTAGCCTATGAAATGAAAGGTAAGACAAAGGAGGCAGAAGCGACCTGTGCAATCTGCTGACTCTGATCCACCAGCAGAACCCTGCACCGCAGCCATGAATAAACTCCGCTTCCCAGGGTATCAGCAAGGTGTGGGGCGGGGAGAGGGGGTGGGGGGGGGGACATGGTGCGTGGGGGGCAGAGAACGATTGGACGTCCTGTCAGCCCTCAGGCGGAAGAGAAAGACGTGAGCTCTCACCTCGGCACACGTTGGCGTTGTCCGGCTCGAACCCGGACTTGCAGGTGCAGCTCCCGATGGGGACCATCCACTCTCCATCCCCGTTGCAGTACAGCTTGATGGGCACGTCCACCTCCTCCGAGTTGGCGATGCACATCCCGCGGGCGATGACTAGCGAGGTGCTCTCGGCGCCCGTCATGGTCTCGGGGAAGATGGCGAAGTTCTGCACGATGCTGGGGCACTTCTTGTAGAAGACGCGGACGGAGAGCAGCGACATGCAGGCCCCGTAGTCCTGGAAGGCCAGGTAGAAGCCGTTCTTGGACAGGGGCCCGAAGCTCCGCACCTCCGTGTTCACCTTCATGAGCCGCCCGCCAAAGTCCACCTGCGAGAAGCTCTCGTCGGCCGCGATGGTGTCCACCTTCAGGTAGGGCGCCTCCATCCAGAAGGTGGTGCCCTTGGTGGCGATGACAAAGTCGGTCTCGTAGTAGTACAGGTTGAAGGTCTCCTTGCAGGAGCCCGGGACGTTCGGGATGCTGCCGCAGTCGCGGACGGTGAAGCGCATCTCCACGTAGATGCGCTGGGCGCCGCGCCGGTCGATGAACGTGGTCAGGAGCCAGTTGTTCTGGCTGGACTCAAACACGTTACACACCTGGTAGGTCCGGATGGTGTTGAGGTTCTCGTCGTATCCGCTCACTTCCTCCCACTGAAACACACGGCGAGAACAAAGACAAGCAGAGGGTTAGAGGCAGCCTCCTTTGCTCTTATACTTACCACAGTAAGTTTTGTGTATTCTCTGACCTGATATTTGCACAGCATGGCACTGTCAGACAGTCACTAAACATTACTGGACCTGCCACCTTGGAAGCCACCCAACTGCTCTTATAAAAAAAATCTAATACAATTAGCTGGTATGCCTTACAAAAGGCTAACATGTTAGCAGTATAATACACCATAGATAAAGGTAACTAGTCAGAAACTTAATTGGACTGCACTGGATAAGGTAACTAGCCAGAAACTTCATATGATTGCACTGCTTGTTGGAGAAGCGTTAGCCAGCAGTAATGTGTTATGCACTTTATGTGTCCGTCATTTACGCTGACAGCGGTAGGTAGAGTAGAAGTTATGTGATCACCCCCGTCTGCCTACCGGGCTGTGAGCAGGATGAATGAAAGCCTATTTTCAGGGATTCGAACAACACTTGAATGAATGTAAAGACCGCCTGTGAAGCACATTTTAAAGGTACCATTTATCGCACACAATGTGCACATCACCGAGTACAACCCTCATTTTTTTCCCCCCATTCTATTTTTCAGAATAGTACTTAGACTGGTTCTGGGAAGAATCATTTTGTGCCAATGTCCATAATATCCCGTGAACATATCCGTTTTTTCACAGGGAACTTTTGTGCTTGTATAAATTCCATGGAGCATTCTGTACAGTATAACAGTAGATATGTGCTTTGTTCTATTTTTCGATTTCCAAACGATCGATCAGACCATTAACCCGTACAATAACCCCGGCTGATACCACACTACACATACACATGTTCTGTGCAAATGCTAACGCTCTAAAGCAAAAACAACCACTTCACCTCAAAAAAAGGAAATTCCATCAGCTATGCCCAGCCAGAAGCCACTTAAACCCAAACCTGGTACACAACCCAAATCTGTCGTGGAAAAGCGTGTCTCTGCACCGCCTCAGCCTATTATGAAATGCGGCGTCTAACACACTGAGGATTATGCGGTATTGGATTAGAATTAGAGGTGAAAGGACTGATGTATGCCAGCCAGACAGACACAGCCTAATCAGGACCATGAAGCTCCTTCACACTTTGTGGGAGATGTACAGTACAGCAGATACATCTTAAATATAACCAACGCTTCATGCCATTCATTCGGGCAGACCTCTTTTCTGTTATGCCAGCAACTTTAAAATGTCACACAGACCCCTCTGTGGCTTTCAAAACAATGAAAAAATGGGACTGAGATATAAATACTGTCCAGTGTAGAAATAATACTGCAGAGAAGCCGGGGTAAAGCAAAGTTCATTTGCTAAAGCTTTGCTAAAGCTTAACTTGAATAATAAAGCAGGACTTCCTAACAGCAGGGCAGAGCAAGAGGTCACCACTCACCCACCCCATGCATGGCTTCTCATGGCCATGCTATGTAGAGACACCTGCAAGCCCATGATAATCTCAAATTAAAGGGGCAGGTCACACAAAAAATTAAATTAAGATACGTTTCTATGTACCCAGAGTGCTATCTATCCATCCAGATAGTTTTGCTTTCACTAGTTTTATAGATATCCGCTGCAGTTCACCTTGCTATCACCCTGACACAACTGTAAAGGTTTCAGTAGCGGAGAACCAATCGCGACGGTAAGGGGGATCAGAACAAGTCACCCACAAAAGTGAAGACCACAAAAAGAGCTAAAGCCGCTAATGGGTAGAAAATAAAAAATAATAAAATACTAAAAACAGCCAAATAATAATCAACCCAGGAAAACAGGGCGAACTCGAGTGAGAGAACAAAACAAAGTCTCCCGAGCTCCAATACTAGAGCTGATACGGGGAAACAATGGAAAAGAAACACCTTTGGCACGTAACACTAAAACGGACGGTAAAAAGGTGAAATGAAAATAAACAAAACAATAAAAGAGACTGTCTCAGGGAGAACAGCACGGAGTAAGTAGAACAGTATAGCCTAACCGAAGAATGATCCTCTACGTAAAAACAAACGTAACAAAGCAAGTCCCCCGTAAACATAAAGCAAGGCTTTAATATTACGAGGTCACTTATACCTGGCTCAATGAAAGTCGAATGACAAAGAAGCACCGGGAAGCGGTGGTAGTAGCACAGGTGAAACGAATAATAAGCAGGGTGAAGCAAAATCCCGGAAAGGAACGTGGAAAAAAATCTGATAGATTCCCAACCGGAGAGAAAGGGAGTGCCGTGTCAAAATATTGTGTTGCTGTTGAATTTTTAAAGTTGTAAGTGTAAAATGTAAGTTTTTTGCACTTTGACAGATATTGGACCCGTTGAGGTCTGTTGTATCAGGGTGACATCATGGTGAGGTGCAGCAGATATCTATAAAACTAGCAAGCTCATCTGGATGGAGAGATAGCACTCTAGGTACTATATAGAAACATATCTTAATAACATTTTTGGATGAACTGCTCCTTTAAAATAGGTCTAAATCTAAAAATATATAATTCAATTTTAAATTATATATCATGAAAGTAATCCCAGCGTTAGGTAAGACTGTCATTACTGGAAATTATATTTTATTGTTGACCAGCCAAAAAGATGATTTCAATTAAAATTACAAAATTGTAGAATTGCAGTCATCTTTAACATTACTGTTGGAATATCTCATCTCAAAAAGTAGAAAGTAGAAAATATTTCACTAACACATTTTAATTTATTTTTAGTACCGGCACTCGGGATAGGTTACTGAGGAGAGCGTGGTGACATTTGAAGTTGTGTATGACCAGTTTTGGGGGAGGAATTGATTGTTAAACTGGCCGTGGACCTGGCCTGGACATTTTAAAAACTGGACTGGATGTAACTACTATGGAAAATCCATTGGACTTTGTGTTTGTTTGCCCTGGGAAATTGTTACATTTTTCAATTTAGCCGCACATGTGATGCTTGGAAAAAATGTTTGCATAGAGCCCTGCTAGCAGGAGCCAGTGAAACCTTATCAGGCACTATGCTTATACTAACAAAAGCAGTTCACTTCTGGGTTCCCGTTGCTTTCAGCTTTCTACTTAGCAACCACCGGCTGATCTCCTCTGCTCTTCTTGTGTTTTTCTTTTTTAATTTACTGTATGTATCATGCCATGTACCCTACTCTTGACAAGCGTAATACATAACTAAGATGATTGTGTACACATTCATTGCTCCTATGTTCAAGGTGATCCTCTCTGTATTTTTTGTGTGGTACATACTACTGATGAAGAAACTTTAATATATAACATGATGAGCTGTAAAAAAAATTGGTAAAATTGTAGTCTGACAGGTACAGGAGAGGGAGAGAACAGAATGAATGGCAATGTGTGTTGATGTGATTAATGAGAGTACAGCAATCTCAGGCTCAAATTAAACCCTATTCTTTTCCGCGTTGACCGTCCTCTCCTCCGGAATGACCATTCATCAAAATTAGAAGGACCCGTCTTTCTCAGGACGAAGCAGCCGTTAATACGCGTCGTCAGGAGGCTGCTCGCCGTCCGTCTGCGCGAGTCTGAGGGATTCCTCCTTTCCCAGCAGAGCCGCCGTGTTGTGTCCCGTGTGGAACGTCTCAAATTCTATACAGACTGCAGAGACTCCAAGCTCCAAAAAATCGATGGATGTTGTTTAGAGTCGAGGATCGTATCTAGTGGTCAGTAGGAATGCGATGTACTGTAACGTGATATGCAAATGCAGGAAAACACATAAATACAGTGCCCACCAGAATTATAGGCAACCCTGGAAAATATTAGCAAAAAAAGGCTATTAAATGTCTTTTTGCATGTCCCTGCATGTCATTTATCAGCATGAGCTTACACTCAAAATATGAGAAACATAATCTAAAATTATTCAAAGAAAGAAAGATTTATCAAAAAAATTAATATTCTCTCAAAGAAATGTCACAATTAATGGCAATGCTAGAAACACAGAGTAAAATTGGCAGTGTTAAATAAACTGTTACTGTTAATAAGAGTTTGGTGCACTCTGTAAGAGTTGACACTGAACATTTTTCTGTATAGTTAGAAACATACTGAAGTATAAACCTGGGGTATAAAAATGAATTGACACACAGGCCAAAACTCCTTAGTGATCCATCAACATGGAGAAGATCAGAGAACATACAAATGAGAGAAAAGTTTGTTGACCTTTATAAATCAGGCCATGGCTAAAGAAAGTGTAAGTGTATTTTGCCCCCACAAACAGTGGGGAGGATGGTTCGAGAAGCAAAACTTTCTCCAAAGATTACAGTTTGAAAATTTCAGAAGTTGGTTGCATTCTGGGGTCACTAAGGGCCAGAGTTGAGATAAGCACGCACAAATGGAACTTACTCCCGGAATTCCGCGTGGCTTAAAATTACGGTCAAAGAAAATCCGTAATATGCTTATAACCACGCTATTTATGGCTATTAAGATATGTATTGAGCATAAGATATGTATTGAGGATGAGGAATAAATTCCATTGCAATCTCATAAAATTTCAGTCTATCTATATCTCTTTATTCCTGTATGCTAAAAAAAAAAAAAGGTTGGAGTCGAAATGGGTCCATGGTGACGTAGACGTGAAACTTCATCCAATACATACTTTTTGAATTTGGAATAGTTAATTAGCTAAAGTGTTTATTTTTCCCTGCTCTCCTTATCCCTCTCCCAATCTTTCACCTTTTTATCCATCCCTCCATGGTGCTAGCTAGTAACCTTAGTTAGCTCCTTGCACAGCTCAGCATGGAAACAAACGAATCACTCACGCATCGTTTTTACTTGGTGCACTCGTTCATTCGTCAGATAATAATAGAAAATAATAGAGAGTTAAGATTTAGCCAAATAAAGCCTTGGAAATGGTTTTGTCGTATTGTTCAGTGGCTGGTTACAGTAACAAAAATAGACGAGAACCATTATCCACCGAAGTACTTAGTTGCCATGCGCATAATTTTTGTTAGATTAGCAACCAAAATGAATGAATGGGCCTATAAATTTTAAAAACTCGATAAAACTTACTATTATTTAATGGTTTGTGTGGAACATGCATTTGGTGAAACGTCCCCTTGAAATTTAGTTTCCTTTAAATAGACTAACATTAGATCAAACGGATTAGCATTTAAGTTAACTAATTGCGAGCTTGCGTGTGATATTTATCTCTTGATAGCAGCCGCACTGTATTTTACTTTGAATTGACTGCATCAATTCCTCGCTGGGTTCAAACCTATGGTTCAAACGGCAGAACTGTATAAGAACAGTTCTGTGGTTCAAACATGTAGGGCTGGAGATGTCGATGGCACTCGAGTTGAGGGCGTGAATTTAGACCACACCCCTACAATCCTGAGTCCTTTCAAGACTGAGTTTATTAGCTGACTGTGAGATGTATATTAATATACCTATTCACATTTTCTTGAAAAAATATGCGCATGACTTAAGTTGGCCATCTCTGAATCTGGCCCCAAGTCTCAAAAAGTACAATTAGATGCCACCTCAATACTAACAAGCTATTTAGAAGGTTTGCCAGAAGAAAGCTTCTGCTGTCATACCACAAATGTAAGCACCTGGAGTTTGCTAAATGTTACCAAAATTTAGAATTAAACAAGGTGCTATGGTCATAGGGAACCTTGTTTGGATATATGGGATCATGGCCTTCATTAGACCAAAGTCTGGATGCCTCTGCCAGAAGGCTAAACGTGGGTCATGGTTAGATCTTCCAGCAGAACAATGATCAAAAGCATACCTCAAAATCTACGCAAAAATGGTTCACTGATCACAGAATCAAGGCCATCCCAGTCACTTGACCTGAACCCCATAGAAAACCTGCGGGGTGAGCTGAAGATTAGATCCCACAAACAATGACCAATGAGGATCCGGAGATATTTTGTATGGATCGTCAATAGCGAATCTTTCAAAAATCCTAATTAGGGCTATTATAGGTTAATTATGTGTCTTATTTGGTCTTGTAGGACCCTTAAGATCTTTTTGTAGGATTCTGTAGGAGCCTTATAGATCCTTTTAGGATATTATATGATCCTATAGGGTTATATCATTTTATTTTATTTTTTAAAGATCCTGTCGGCTGCTGTTACCAGGAAGCAAGCTTCTACACAAGACATCTCTCCCATGGGCTGTTTTCGCCCTCATACGCTGCTATCAAATAAAATAAATAATTCATGCTGGATCACTGCCCCATGCTTATTTTATAACACATATATAACTGCATACAGCACATCCACTCTTGTTCTATTGCAGCTGCGAGGCAACGGTATGCATTATGCATCCGCATTGTAAATAAATGTCATTCGGCAGGATCAGGCGGGAGAAAGGCCTAACACTTGGTCCCACGTGTTTACAGTTCAACCCCAGAAAAGACGAGAGGTCAGTGATTTCCCTCTTCTCTTTTTCTGACTGCTGAGCTCAGCTGCTGTAGCCTGCGTGTGTTTAAAAAAGAAATGTCGGCATCACCAGTGCCTCTTACTGCTGTGCCACCAGCAACCTGTGATGACTGCTGTTGAAGTGTTTGTACTCTTCCAATGCACCTCATTTCGCTCTGTTTCTGAGAGACAATGGTTGGATCAAATTAGAATGCGTGGTTATGAAAAAAGCTTTAAAAACAGAGTTAAAAAATGCGAACAGCACACAGTATGGTTCCTCTGGGCTACAACTTGGCGAAGCAGCCCTAGAAATGACTGACTTAGTGTATCCCCAAAGTGACAACAGAAGAAACCTTTCACCAGTCGAGGCCAAAAAAGGTCAGCATAGTCACAGCCAGAGATGATCTGGAGCGTCTGCACTATTTAAACCGTCGCCTCGGTGAGGCGACTGAAAACTGTTAATGATAGTTAGCGTGCATGCGCGGCTGACTGAGAGAAAGACTGTACATGCGTCGCGCCGTAATGTCCTGTCCGCTCAAGAGCTGCCGTAAGCCCTCTCATCTCCCCCCTCATCCGTCATATTGATCCCCCCCCCGTATTATTTTCACAAGCAGCGCTTTAATGAGACAGCCGGTCTAAATGGCGAATGGGAATCAACAGGATCCCTGGTGATGGTTCTAATGAGGTTACGAGAGGGATAAAAGATTCGGCAGGGGAAGGCAATCACTTCTGACAAAGAGCCTATCCAATTAAAAACCCTTCCCATTTTTTGAAAGGAGGGGCGGACGGCGTCCGTGATCTCTGGCGAGATGCGCTCCTTTCGCCCGGTTCTTACTCGCCGTGGTGCGTATTGATTGAAGGCAGCCTGGCCTTGTGACTGACAAAGATCTGCTTTCAACAGGCCCACATGACGCAAGTCTTCTGCACAGAGAGCTCTTGAGAATGTGCAGACCTGAGGAGGAGCCCTTGCGGTAGCCCTGAGAGAGCTCTCTGCAGACACTGGAAGAGCGATACTACCCAGAGCGCCTCAATGCCTGACCGCGCAGACCTGCGCAGCACACGCTGACAATGCCGGTCTACAGAGAGAGCATCTGACTGCGCGGGGCTGGGTAATAGACACTGTCGTGCCAGTCTGCAGAGGGAGGGAGAGCCCACATACCCGCTTGCGCAAACCAAGGAAGCACGGACCTGCCATCTCAGGCTTCAGTTCTGTTTATTTCATTACATTTATATTTGCGGAAACACTTTCTTATTGCTCAAACTAAAAGCACAGCGTTCTCTTTACAGGGTTCATGGCTTCCTACGGAAACGGACAATAATGACACCATTACCTCGATGCTACAAGGTGAGCGCGTGGTGACATTTTTTCCCCCAATGGCGCTCGAAGCCCCCGGTGTCGGAGCCACCGTGCTCCGCGGCTTTCCAATGAGGAAGTAAGCCGGCGTTATCGCCAGCCGTTTCATTTACATTCAAAAGGAAGCCGCACCCGCAGTAAAATAAAATGGAATCCTGGAAGTGATGGCCGTGGCACTTCTCAGGCATTTTTATGAAAAGTTTCCCGCAGTACGGGTGAATTATTCTAAATGTGTGTGGGGGTTTGGTTAAGAGCTCTGAGTTACACATTCAATTAATCAGAATTACAGTCGAGGAACCAAGAAAATTGCTGGGCTACAGGTTTCTTTCCATCTGTGAGTTTGGTATAGAATAGGGCCTGGGGAAGTAATTAATCATTGAGCCAGTGTTTTCTGCACACTACATATATTTAAACTATGCCAGCAAAAAACCTTTGATTTACCCACAATGTACAGAGTTGCCTTTGTACTAAAAAATAGCTTTGACTAGCGGGGAAATTGACTGCATGCAGCCGATATGCATGAAGAAGAGGAGAATATAAACACAATAAACCATTACAGACAAAGCAGATTAAAATGGGGTTTGTGTATCTGTGACAGAAGTCAAATGGACATTCTTCAGCACAGTAAAACACTTCATCAACAATGTTCGTTCAATCCAGTATACGTACTAAATAATGCATAAAACTGTTTTTCAAACAATTATCAAGCAATTTATACATTTACTGTATATTTTTTGAATATTTTTCATTTTACCGTCAATTTGTCTTAGTAGTCCTGCCCCACTGATGGAAGATCTTCCATCACTTTCGGAGAGTGCTGACTAGCACACGTTATGCATGCTCTACTATGCAACGTCCTAGCTAAACTTGACACCAGACAGCCCCACTTGGATTCTATACTTTTTATTTATTTTGTGTTTAATATTTATTTTATACAATATTTAAATAATGCTAAAGGCATTTCATAATTCCAGAGCAGTGATCACATGCAAGCCCCTCAGAAAAATTACCAAAATCCCTCAATGACACTAAAAAGCTCAAAAAACCTAATGCATCAATGAAGAGCAATAGTCAGACTATACCATGGATATTCAAATCTGGACCTCGAATCCAAATCCGGCCCTGGTTTTCTTTCTCCCAGGTAATTAACTCAACAATTAGTGCTACTGATTGGCCAGACTGTTAACACCTGACTCCCAGGTAAAGGGAGGGTGGAAAATCAGCAGTTCTCTGACCTCGAGGACTGTGATTTGAATACCAGGGGACTATACTATACATTTAATAATAAAAAACCACAATGGAAATGAAAAAAGTGAGCATGCTGTTGATTCTAAAATAAATTCCCGGCGTTCAGTCGAAGTGCTCCTCCGCAGTTATATGCAAGGCAGCCGGGCAACACAGGGCAGGGAGGCTAGCATTCAGTCCTAGCGAGAGGCTTCCAGTGGCTCTTTGGAGGCTAGCATTCAGTCCTAGCGAGAGGCTTCCAGTGGCTCTTTGGAGGCTAGCATTCAGTCCTAGCGAGAGGCTTCCAATGGCTCTTTGGAGCGGCCAGAGAGCCCCACAAAGGGAGCAGTCACAAGAAAAACAAAAAGCGCCTGACATTAGCACTTTGCTAGGTCCCCGTGAGCCAAGAATCAATGTATTAAAGATGAACAACAGCCAGTGACTCAGACAGGCAGACAGTACATCTGCCTCGGCCATTACAAAAGCAACAAGGAGCAGGGGGCTGAGCCTGGGGGAGAGATGAGAACGCAGGATGAACAATCGGCAGGAGAGAAAATAGGTTACCCCTCGTCAGCGGGGTTGAAATTAGGGCAGATACATGCGCCCGCTCCCTACCGTGCTCAGAGGTAATTGGAGTTCTGGTTGCGCAAGGTTGCAGTTATAAGGGTGCCATTTCTAGATCCGTCCTCCGTCTCCACGGAGAAAGAAGACAATCTCTGCAGGTGACCGCAAAGGGGGACGAAAAAATAGGCGGTGCCCTTGAGGTGTTTTTTTGTCAGTGTAGTCACGACACGCTCTCGAGCGAGCGCGAGAGACGAGTGCGCAGACGTGCATTTGCCATTTCCTCAGGGGAGCGAAGTTCACGTCGTCTCTCAGATTGCTTCATTTGGACTTCGGCTCGGGGGGTCCGGAGCAAACCTCTATCTCTGATTCATTACCCAGGGGGGGTCTGCCTGAAAAACCGCACCCATTACAGCACCATTACACTCTTTAAATAATACAGAACATGATGTTCTTTGACAGCGCTTCATTTTAAACACTACTGTGTGTCCCCTTAACAGTACTGCTGGTACCAAGTTGTGCGTCGCCACTTTTAAGAGCACAACACATGAATATTAAATCAGAAATGTATATTATGATAATTATTGTTAGTGTATTTTTAAATTAAACATGCATGCAGAATGGGTCTACAAAAAGAGCAAATGATCAATAAGCACATGTGTATGGTCTCTGTGGCGAAGTGAGTCGTACCGCTCGCGTGAATAAAACAGTCCAGCCCAAGCTTGGGTAAGGAGAACGGGGTTTTTATTTTCTGCCTTTCTCCACAACACAACCACAGTAATACCTCCATATCTTAGTCATTTTCTCCCCTCAACTCCCAGAAGGCTCCTTTTTATAGGTTCTCAGGCTCACTGTTGAACAATCAAGGCAATTGGTTAATTGATACAAACAATACCACAATCAATCGTCACCAATTGCCTGATTGCCAACAGCTGTGGTATTCCATATGATTGTGGTATTCCATAAACCACCTGAGTTCACACTCTCTCTTGCCGGCCTCGCCTAAAACCACGCCCCCCTACCACGGTCTCTTTTTGACATAGTTTGTAAATATAGTTTTTTGTTGAATCACCATCCTGCAGAGGTGTAAAGTCCAGGGGTCCGAAAGTAAAAGTCCTGCCTTGTTTTTCTTCCACCCAAGAACTCAGCCAGCTGATTTCACTAATTAGCTCTACCACCTGGCTGAAGAACTGTGCTAATTAGCAAATCCAGGTGACTGGAAGAAAATACTGGGAAGGACCTTTATTTTCTGAACCTGGATTTGACACTTCTGCCTTCCTGCCAACTTTTGCCCTTGGTTTTACTTTTACCCTGGCAGCATAACAAGGGAGCAGTACATTGTTGCAAAAACATGTCATTAAAGGGAGCCTGAAAACCGTGATGGCATTGGGCGCTCAGCCCCTTCCCTTAAATACTGCATCACAAAATTCAGGGGAGACCCCTGAGTGCTCAGTTCACTGCTGAACTTTTAATATTAATAATTGAAGACTGTCTGGTGGACAGATGGCTAGAGGAATGAAGCGTCTGACATTATTCCCTCACTTCCAGGTTGATGGAGACAAACAGGCTGTCAGGCCATCAGCTGTGCTTTGTGAGTGGGAAGGTCCATTAGTTTGTCCTTCTTAAACTGTATAAACCAGGCCACCGCAGGGCCGCGCCCTTTCTCAGCACACCGCCTCAGGCGCTACCGCCACGTCCACACCCAGCCTCTGTGGGCCAGCCGGAACCCGCTCAACGAAGGGTCGCATCACACAAGTGTCTTTGTTACACTCTGTCCAACTGCACGCCAGACCCCTCATTAACCCTGAGAAACCTCCATTCGGAATCCCCCTAACACTGACATCCCCCCCCACACCCACCCCACCCCCTCTTTGTCACACCTCCTTCTCCATACCCCCAGGATCATGAGAGGGAGTTATCCTCGTCTCCAGCCCCCTTTCACACTCTCAAAAACACTTCACCGATACCCAGCCACACTTTTTTCCCCACACAATCAACTGCTACTTCTCTCTCCCTCTCTCTGGTTCCTGTCACTCTTAACTGCTCCCCCGCCACCGCCCTCGCCTTCCAACCACCCCCCAGGCCCTTCTCCTAAGGATTTAGTCTGGGCAATTACCACTCCTGACTGGGGTCAGAGGTCAGACAGCCTGCTGGGAGCCCATATTTAATTCATCATCAGTGAGCAGCTCACTAGCCAGTCTGAGAGTGTGTGTGTGTTAGATGGACCGCTGCATATATGTATATACGCATGCGTGTACTCATATAGCCTATTATTTTCAGTGTTCATTTACATTTCAATGATACATTACTGCCTATAGTTCTTACCCCATCCAAGGGGCAAACATGAACTATTCCCTATTTAATTAACCTCTATTTCATTCCTCATGAGAATCTCAGTGTGTGCCAGTGTGAGGGTTGTGTGTTAGAGGGGCTACAGTTTAATTTCCACTGTAACCACTGTTGTACACCGTTTTGTTTTACATTTCATTAATACATCACTGTGTATAGATCTTATGCTATACAGGAGGGAAATATTAAATGATCCAGGCTTCATTCTTCCTTCTACCTGGCTCCCTAAGGCCTTGCTGTATTCAGTGAATCTGTGTCATGTGATCAAAATTAGCATGTCAGGAGTGGTTTTGTTTATATTGCGTGACATAGATACTGACTAGTACCAATGCTTCTTATCTTATCTTACCAATACCAATACCAATAGTAATATAAAAACTAATACTTACAATACCATGTTACAAATCAAGATTAAAGCTACAAATGAAAACATCCCCAGTTTGGATGTGGGTGGTAAACTGAGCCGTGCAACTTCAACGCACATTTTGTTTAAATCCTCTAGCAGCCGTGTCTGTTGGGAGGTTAAAGCACATTAATAAAATTCCTGTAGAACCGGGCCACAGTGCAAACCACTGCACTTGTCTCCATATCTAATATCTACAACACAAATACCAACTTTCTATCCTTCAGATTATTCAAATACATATAGTCCTATATCCAAGGTTTTTTTTTTTTTTTTTAAATGTGACTATTATTTAAAAATATATAAATTCAACTGCTGAACATCAGAAAGTATGGAGACAGGAAATTTGTTAGAATGATCTGGATGTCTTTGTTGTGTAGATTCAGGATTTATTTGTTATATTTCTTATAGCTGTTGATAGCATTCCAGGTTTACCGATTCCATGAATGACCAACTGACTTCTCCATTGTGCTAGATGTGTCGGCAGCTGAAATTAGGTGTAAACAACCCAAATGTCTGCAGATTCGGTTGAAGATAATGATGTCCCTTTTCTGCAAGGCTTTCTCAAGTAAGTAGGTAATTTTTATATCTCTATTTAACATGCTTTTTCATAACAGCAGGTACCGCAAATAACAAAGTGATTCAGTTTCAGCCATAAATACTCTGAACACAGCATTAGCCAGAATCTGGATGTTTCTGTCCATCTTGAGTTCATTTCCCTTCTACAGGGCTGCCCATATCACACACCCCTATTACTACATATCAAAGCAGCCCATTACATACAGTTAGACGTCAGTCTGGCTGTTTCCAGTCACGGCTCCTATCACATTGTAAAACATATAAAACGGGAACTTGCAATTTATTGTAGCCTACTGCATATCCAGGCCAGGGCACCTTACAATGTACCTTAAGGACACTCATTCTCAAGAGAAAGCTAACCCAGGGAGAAAGTTTAGTTGGACATTTAAAGTATTTACTCTCGTCAGGGCCATGCACCTGGGGCAAGCTTGGTTCATCCAACCAAACACTAACAATGTGAAATACTTCCCTACAGACCACAGAAAATATATCTCTTATGAGGGAAAGAAAAGAGAAGAAAATCATATTCCGAGAATGAGAATAACCCGCTTGTGAATATCTGGCAATCAATAACAGCAATGCCACATTTTTTTGCTCTGAACATTATAACACTTCTCTTCAGCTTGTGTGTGAACAAAATGAAAAAACAGCGCCCAAGGCTGGCGCTCATGACAAGTGTCCGGTTCATTGATCCTTTCTTCAACCCCACCGCAACCCACGCCATCTCACCTGAAGCTCTCACAGAAATGGCAGCGGCTTATTTCACATAACAATGAGGCAGCCTACGAAAAGCTCGGACTTAGACTGCAATACCACAATGCTGTACTAATGTAGCCTACAAAAGGTACAATTACACCATTAAATTAAATGGTTTTTAGCCAAATTGGCTCCATTAAGTCACTATAAAAGTAAATAGAGAGAAAATAACTGTCATAATGGTTCACGGCTGAATTTGTATGTGCATGGATTTGCGTGTGTGTGTGTGTGTGTGTGTGGGCATGTGAGCATGTGTGTGTGTGTGTGTGTGTGTGTGTATGTGTGTATGTGTGTGTGTATGTGTGTGTGTGTGTGTGTGTGTGTGTGTGTGTGTGTGTGTGTGTGTGTGTGTGTGTGTGTGTGTGTGTGTGTGTGTGTGTATGTGCTTGTGTATGTGCTTGCTTGCGTGCGTGCGCACAGAAGTACCGGTGCCACACGTATCGATCCTTTCGTCCGACATCGCAGAAGAGGGATTTGTCTACGCACAAGTGTTTACATATTTATAACCGATCAAACTATTTAGTTTCCCCAAATTCCTCCTATTTCTATGGCTACTGTTCTTTTTCTGCACTGCCGGGAAATGGCACAGAGACAAAGCAACAGGCCGTACTTACCCCAGACGCTGGGTACGCCGTCCAGCCCAATTCAGCTGTGGCAGTGCGGGTGTCCATCACCGTTTCTATACAGGTCAAAGAGAAGAACACAGTCACGTATTGCACCTTCAATCACAGCTTGTCAATGGCTTCCATTTAAAGTAATATTACCTTGAGAAACCAAAACGTTACGTTAAATGCTGTCCACCTGCAAGCCGATGGTAAATCTGACTGAATTGAAGTGAACAAAAACAGATTTGCCTGAGAACAACTTGATTCTACTGTGAAAACGCCACAGCGTTTGGAGCAGGATTTACATTACTTCCCTTCTCTGAGTCACGATCAGATTACTGATCAATTATGCGGATCGATATTTGAATGTTTGCTAATAAATACAAAAAAATCCATAATTTAATTGCCAATATGTAACAAAAATTATTTTTTTTTGTTTGTTTTTTCATAGGTTTTTTTCAAGGTGACAAATGTGCCTCTCAATCCAAGAATATGTCACTTCAATATTCATGAATTCAAGCCAAACAAATAACATAAATAGAATAAAATAAAATAACATCAGTCATTTATGTTGCTCATTTTCACGCCCGAGAGTGGAAGTGAATGCAGATCGCAGATGTGTTTTCACTTTTCATTTAAGAAGAAATAGCTCGAGTTTAATGAAGTATTTGAGATTTGTAGATTAAATCTTCAGCAATACAGGATATTTCACAAACAAATAAATAGAAATGCATTATACTACTCAGTACTGTGGATCAGTGGTTGTACTGGCATTCATTGTTGCAATGATTAAGGTGTTCAATCCAAACATCACCGCTACGCTATTTCACAAGAGGCTGATTAATGACGATTTCCATAGCATTTCACCTCCAATAGCCTACATGCCCGGCGGAGTAGGCGGCCGTCAGAGTGATTCCGGCATTGTGAATTTGCTAGCTTATGGTATGCATTTTGTATTCACATCCCACATTGCACGTAACAATAATTTTCATTAAAATATACCTTACTCGACATCACTGTAAATGAGGGCAACCTCAGTGTCCATCGAGTTTAAATAAAGGTTATTGATTGATATAAAAAAGCATTAACAAACTGAGTAGAACATGGAAAACTGGTTCACAGGGAGTGGGGGCGAGAGGTTATTTCCATTGGAGAGGATCACTGCAATATAAGGCAAATATTGTCAAATGACAGATAATGGCCAATAAGAACTGAGCGGCAGTACCCTACAGCACAGGTAGCAGGGCCATATATATTTCTGATGTTTGCACTTGCTCAGGGGTTTTCAACCTTTTCTGATCCAGGGACCCCCACCCAGGCTCAAAGGCATCTGGGGGACCCCCATAATAAGTTAAAAAGGGGTTATCTTAAAAAAAAAATAATAATAATAAAGTTTTATAATTTGAAACATATCCTCAAACCTAAAGTTACTGCATATGAAGTCAGGCCAGGGACTCCCTACAGAACCTTCAAGGACCCACTGTTGAAAACCCAGGCTCTAGCTGAACCACCACCTACATAACTGGATTCCTTTTTAGGGTTAATGAACTAGGAAAATGAATAATCAAAAACTGACGTCAAGACGGAAGAGAAACCAGAAACAGCTCTGCCATTTCAGGCGCAGGGCTGTAAAAAGTTATCGAAACTCATGCAAGTGGATCTTTGAAACTTATATATTTAGTGTCCAATAGTAGCCCTCACATTTCAGGCCACTTCCCTGTGGAACAGCTTTCCTACCAGGGCATGATATTTACTGTTTCACACACTGGCCAGAGTGACTTGTGGATTTTAAAAATCACCAGCCATTTTCAACAGTTTACCAGTCACATTCACTTTTACAATAGAACACAACCTGGTTGGTTACCTGCCAAAGTGGCTGCTAGAGTAGAAAATCTTACCAACCACAATAAAAATTTTACCACCATTTGGCTGGAGGCGGATTTTAATTTCAGACCCCGTTACCCACACATAGTGTTTACGTGTTTGTCATCAGGCTTTGCCCAGACAAATCCAGCCATCTCTTTCCCTTTTTACACCTGAACAATATCACTGGTGCCTCAAATTGATCATGCCTGGTTGTATCAGAGTAGACGTGTTCGGAGACTTGTGTGTAGGCCTAATTATGCTGCACAAAACCTACGGTGCCATGTAACGAATGAGACCACATAACACAAAGAGAGAGCAGCCAAGCGGCAAACATGAGTCACGTGATCAGATATCGTTGTGCCACTGACATTCAACACCTAAACCCTCGTTTTAATTATGTCCTTTTGTGTGTCTAGACGTGATGTTAGTAATGAAGTTCATCATTGCAATTAAGATGAGTGGCCTTCATGGGGCAAACATATTACTTCACCACTGTGCTGTCATTCTTAAGAAAAAAGCTGAAATATTTCATATGGCCAGAGCTGCATTTGATGGGAAATGCCCTCATAAAATCTAGCAGACTCGCCATCAGTTCCTCAAAACTAGCACTGGCCCGTATTTAGCCACTGAACTAGCACTGGCCCGTATTTAACCCCTTAACTAGCACTGACCCGTATTTAACCCCTTAACTAGCACTGGCCCGTATTTAACCCCTTAACTAGCACTGGCCCGTATTTAACCCCTTAACTAGCACTGGCCCATATTTAACCCCTTAACTAGCACTGGCCCGTATTTAACCCCTTAACTAGCACTGACCCGTATTTAACCCCTTAACTAGCACTGGCCCGTATTTAACCCCTTAACTAGCACTGGCCCGTATTTAACCCCTTAACTAGCACTGGCCCATATTTAACCCCTTAACTAGCACTGGCCCGTATTTAACCCCTTAACTAGCACTGGCCCGTATTTAACCCCTTAACTAGCACTGGCACGTATTTAACCCCTTAACTAGCACTGACCCGTATTTAACCCCTTAACTAGCACTGGCCCATATTTAACCCCTTAACTAGCACTGGTCCGTATTTAACCCCTTAACTAGCACTGGCCCGTATTTAACCCCTTAACTAGCACTGGCCTGTATTTAACCCCTTAACTAGCAATGGCCCATATTTAACCCCTTAACTAGCACTGGCCCGTATTTAACCCCTTAACTAGCACTGGCCCGTATTTAACCCCTTAACTAGCACTGGCACGTATTTAACCCCTTAACTAGCACTGGCCCGTATTTAACCCCTTAACTAGCACTGGCCTGTATTTAACCCCTTAACTAGCACTGGCCCGTATTTAACCCCTTAACTAGCACTGGCCCATATTTAACCCCTTAACTAGCACTGGCCCGTATTTAACCCCTTAACTAGCACTGGCCCGTATTTAACCCCTTAACTAGCACTGGCACGTATTTAACCCCTTAACTAGCACTGACCCGTATTTAACCCCTTAACTAGCACTGGCCCGTATTTAACCCCTTAACTAGCACTGGCCCGTATTTAACCCCTTAACTAGCACTGGCACGTATTTAACCCCTTAACTAGCACTGGCCCGTATTTAACCCCTTAACTAGCACTGGCCCGTATTTAACCCCTTAACTAGCACTGGCACGTATTTAACCCCTTAACTAGCACTGACCCGTATTTAACCCCTTAACTAGCACTGGCCCGTATTTAACCCCTTAACTAGCACTGGCCGGTATTTAACCCCTTAACTACCACTGGCCCGTATTTAACCCCTTAACTAGCACTGGCCCGTATTTAACCCCTTAACTAGCACTGGCCTGTATTTAACCCCTTAACTAGCAATGGCCCATATTTAACCCCTTAACTAGCACTGGCCTGTATTTGGGTGGTTTAGTTAATTTGCATTCATTGGGTCTTTTCTTATGGTGACATTTTTAAATAATCTGGTGAGACTGTTTTAAAGTGTTAAACCTCACAATTCGATCCCTACAAACTATTTTACGATTCCAATGTTATAGTGACAACGTTTCTTTATTTTATAACATGACATAAAATGGGCTCAAAACAACGACTCCATCCATTCTACGTGTTCCACGGAAATCCACAGACGACACGAATAACGGTAAAGTCTGTGTCATTATCCCAGCAAAAGAATTTATATATTTTAAGCGTGAAAAAAATACAAGTACACTTCCACTGTGCTTGATATTCTGTTACTTTGTTTCAGTAATACTTAGAGTAATTCTGACTGTTGCAAAACAAACTCAAGGGTTACCTTACAGAAGAGACCAGGATTATGACTGTAGTCAAAGGCATTCAAGAACAGAAACCATTTTATTTTCAGGTTTGTGTTCCAAAAAGGTGGTGCAAAAGAATGGGTTAAATGAGACATTTCTCTCACATTTCTAGTCACAAAGCAAAACTTCCCCAATATTAATCCCCAGTTCCCACACCCACCCACACACACACAAACACACAAAATGACTCACGTTAAAACCTGACAGGCCTGTAATAACAGACTATCCTCCTGCGTCCATCAGCTTTCCTCATACCCTAAGTTTATAATAACTTTTTTTTAAATGATTGCTTTCACTGCTCTCTCTGTCTGTTTTCCAAACTGTATCATATTCATATTCATGAGGTAATGTTTCAGGTAAAAGTCTCGGAGGGCGAGGGAAAGGGCACCTCGGTGCGAGTCTCTCCGTTCCCGCTCTGACACCACTGAAATGATCACCACGGCAGAGCCTCACAGGAATTGGTGTGGACAGTTTGATTAATATTTGCAGGCTTGGCATATTGGGGGAGGAAAGCAGATATTGTTCTAAGGATGAAAGGGGTGAACTTCACATCCAAAATTAATGCTTTCCAAACGGCTCTCTTGATGCCCTGGCGGCTGCAGGGAGACTTCGACAATATTGTTTGCTAAATGGAAATCGTATTCGAACAGTGCAACTCCAACATTAAATCTCAGCGCTTGGACCAGAATCTCACTACAATCTATACAATACCAGTCTCTCAGGCTCTGAGGTTGTTTCCATTGTTCCAGGTCTGGGATAACAGAACACTATAGGCCCATTTTGATGCAGATTCAAGTCCAAATACAGGCTGACTACAGCAGATTGTTTCCACGGTTCCATTTACAGCACAGCCTACAATCAGCCTAATGTACACTGCTCAAAAAAATTAAGGGAACACTTAATCAACACAGTATAACACCAAGTCAATTAAACTTCTGGGATATTGATCTGTCCAGTTAGGAAGCGTAAACAATTGTGAATCAATTTCACCTGCTTTGGTGCCAATGAAAGTGACAACAGATGGACAGGAGAGGCAACAGCAAGACACCCCCCAAAAAGTAAATGGTTTTGCAGGTGGTGGCCACAGACCATTTCTCTCTTCTTATCCTTCCTGACTGATTTTTCTCTAGTTTTGCATTTTGCTAGTGGCCTTGTCACTACTGGTAGCATGAGGCAGTACCTGCAGCCCATTCAGGTTGCACAGGTAGTCCAGCTCCTCCAGGATGGCACATCCATACATGCCGTCGCAAGAAGGTTTGCTGTGTCTCCCAGCACAGTCTCAAGAGCATGGAGGAGATACCGGGAGACGGGCCAATACACGAGGGGAGCTAGACAGGGCCGTAGAAGGGCAACAACCCAGTGGCAGGACCGGTATCTGCTCCTTTGTATGAAGAGGAACAGGAGGAGCACTGCCAGAGCCCTACAAAATGACCTCCAGCGGGCTACTCGTGTGCATGTTTCTGACCAAACTGTCAGAAACAGACTCCATGAGGGTGGCATGAGGGCCCGGCGTCCTGTAGTGGGACCTGTGCTCACAGCCCAGCACCGTGCAGCTCGATTGGCATTTGCCAGAGAACACCAGAATTGGCAGGTTCGCCATTGGCGCCCCGTTCTCTTCACAGATGAGAGCAGGTTCACACTGAGCACGTCTGGAGACGCTGTGGCGAATGTTATGCTGCCTGCAACATCATCCAGCATGACCGGTTTGGTTTAACTGACTTGGTGTTATACTGTGATGATTAAGTGTTCCCTTAATTTTTTTGAGCAGTGTATAAACTTATAGATATAGTATAGATACAGTTAAATGCAAAAGTACTTGGAAAGTTGCGTCAAACTGGTTGTTTTTCTTTGCTATCACCCACTCAAAGGGAACACTGAGCAATGGCTGGCAAATATCACAGAGAGGGTAAAATGTGGACAAAGCCTTCACGTTCCTATAGCAACAGTGTCAGGATACCCTCCCGCCCCCACACCCCACCCCACTTTAACAGAGCACCCTTTACCTACCCACCAAACGCCCACCCCCACAAGCTACTCCAAGCACCAGCCTCATAGCTGCACCAGAGAACCAATTAAATGGGGGAAAAAGTGAATCTCGCTCTGAATGGATCAATATTTAATGGTAGGCCATTTCAGTGAAGAGGACTGCATTAAACATTGATGGATCCCAGACCCCCGGGATCAATATTTCTCCTCTTCACACAATTACGCACCGGTGACCGGAGGCGCACCGTGTCACGTCGACACACCTGGACATGGTGACTGCGGGTGTGCGGCTTCACCGGGACATATAAAAAACAAAACAAAGAGAAGCCCGAGAAGCCATATCCTTACCTCCCCTCACCCCAAAGGGTCGCTTTGACGCTGAAGCTCAAGAACATGTGATCAGTAGAGAATTGTGGATTTCTCACATTGTTCGAAGTTTCCTTTGGCTCAATGAAATGTGCAGTAAAAAAATCTGACGAATCCCACGTTTGATAGTACTAATAAGTTTGGACAGCCGTCCATGAAAACAGCTAACAGCACAATATATGCGTCGTATAGATCTGGGCTGCTGATAATAGCTTTCTTTTTCATCACACCACTACAGTGCTTATTCAAAAGGAATATCCTCTGTGATTTGATTTTCCACAGCCATCACTTGAAGCTCCAGCTTTCAAATTATCATAAGATGATTTTTCTATCCATGGAGGGAGGGGAGGGGGAGGCGGAGGGGGCAGAGGCCAAGAGGAAGAGAGAGAGAGAGAAAAAGTGAACGAAAGAGAAATCGGAGGGATTTGAGTGTGCGCTGAGCAATTACTGTGGAGTGATGAGGTCCTAACAAGGGTCCTAAGTCTTGCATTTTAATATGATCTCAAATCACGGGAGGAGGAAAAAATAAAAAAACATATTAATTCAACATCAGATGAGGGAATACACAAACATGCAGGATAAACAAATGTATGATTTTAGAGCACGTGTAGAGAGGTATCTGCGCAACTGAAAAGTACCTGAGGAGCAGCTCTCACTCCTGGAATTCTGGGAAATATATCACGTAAGCCATGGTACCTATTTGCACACCTCGGTTGGCCTTAGCCAAGTGATGATGGTCAAAGATATCATGAAGATGAGGCAATCTTGCTCAGGGATACTGTCATTCCTGAGAGAATACACATGGGAGGCAATCTTGCAACAAAAACCGTAAACATGCACCGAGCCACTGTGACCACAAGGCAACCCTACTCATAGGGACCATGAACACAAGCCGACCACACTGAGTCGCTCTGAACACAAGCCGACCACACTCTGAGTCGCTCTGAACACAAGCCGACCACATTCATGCTTGGAGAAGTTCTGAACACAAGGCACTACTGCTTCACTCAGGAAAGGAGGGTATTCTTCAGCTCATCATAATATATAATCGTGACTCCACTGGTCATTTGGAGACTTGCAGTACTGTGTACAGATGTGCAGTCCTTCAATGCAATGTCTGATGTTACCAGAAGAGCTACTTCACTGCTGTCTTACCTAATATCAAACAAAGCTCTTCTCAGAGTGTTTGTGTGTCTAAAGTAGGCATGGAGGTAAAAACAAAACAGAGAAGAAAGAAGCTGGCTGGAGATAGAGTGGACGGTGCAGTTCTCACCGCTCTGGTTGAGGGCCAGCTCAAGCATGTGCTTCCTCCGTGAGCAACCAGCTCCATCTTCCCTCTATGAAGGAGACTTCAGAAGTTCAGAAGTGGATTTTCTTTGGTCAGAGTCATCAAAATAAAACACAAAACAAACTAAACTTGATCAGCCAACACCAGGCCAACAGAAACTCTTCAAGGCGGTCAACCCCAAACAATGTTAGCTAACAAGCAGCATTTGAGGCCTGTAGCAACCAGAGCACCCAATGTGCACTCGCCATGTCAGGTACATTGTACACTGTATGCAACTACTTGTACTTGAAGCGTACTGGCAGTTTTGAATTCTTCCAGGGAGGAGATGAGTGGAGGAAAGGAGGTGAGGGGGTGAAGAATATTGGGACGCCCCCCAAGTCCCTACCACAAAAAAAAATAAAACTGGGCAGGTCACTCAAAAATGGCCCTTCTTATACCTTCTCCCCAGTCACCTGACTGCTCACAAAATGGCCTCTTCTCAGTCACCTGACTGCCCACAAAATGGCCTCTTCGCATGACTTCAAAATGGGAGATTGCACCATCTCACCACCTAGCAATTTGGTCATATTTTAGGCCACCACGTTGAATTTGTGTGAGATTTTTCAAAATACTCAAAATTGTCTTATGAAAGTACTTCTGAACTTAAGAAAGATTTTACATCTGTTTCTCAAAGTTTAAGGTACATTCCTGTCATTCAAATATTGGATAAAAAAAAAAAAGCCTAAATCTGGTTTGGTGTAAAAAAATAATAATAAAAAAAATGGACATAAAGCTCTTCTTTAAAATGTATCAGAGATTGCTTCTTCATTTTCTGCTATTTGGCTACTAGAAGCAAATCAATATCCACTGTAGCATTTTGAAATTGCTTTAAAATCTACTGTTTTCTAGTTCCAGCCATGAAAATCAATGATTTTGTGCAGACCTTTAGGCAGTGTGATCTAACATGTGGTCATAGGTCACATGCTGTTAAATCCATTAACTTACGGTGCTTAACCCCCTTAATCGCTGCTTGCAGCTATACTTCTATCTGGTATTGTTTAAAGCGACTAAGCTTGTATGAATGCCACACAAATGACCCGATTCATATTTTTCCCTTATATTAATTAAACAAGACTGTGAAGTTGTTTTGCTAATGCATGGTTCCACGTACAAATGATCTCCAGCCGTTTGTCCTTTCATTGTTGGATTTTTTTCCCGCATTCTTTTTGCACATTTGCAAGGCTTTCCCCCCTTGTTATAGGGCCTTTAAGTTGTGTAAAAAAACACATTGGATATAGTGGGTTTGTGTCAGATTGTCATTTTCATTACTGTGAAAATGTCAGGCGCAACAAACTTACTCTTGCATACCTTATGGAGTAGGATAGCACGCCTGCAAACAGGGCTGGCTTTACATCTAAAACACTCATCAGAGAATTTTAAAAAACCCATCAAAATAACCTGCTTATTTGAAAATTAATCTTTGGTGGAAATTGATTCTGAAATGTGCTCTTTTGGGGAAACGGGACAAAAGCTATTCTGAGACAGCGGCAGATGATTCAGGGGCCCCCCGCCAGGGAAATCAAGGGGTGTGAACATGTGAGTCAAGCACCTTGGTGAGACGCACAGCAAGAGGGAAAAAACCCTGCGATGGTTACGGTTGGCCAACTGAGATATGCCAACACCCACAGCCCCCATTCCCAGAGGCGGATTATATGACAGATGCCTCAAGAAGCCAGTCCGTCTGGGGGCGTGTTAAAAGGGGGTTAGAGGTGTGGGGAGAAAAGGAATGCAGAGAGAGAGGGATGGAGAGTCAGTGAGAGAGGGAAATAAAGAGAAAGACAGAGCAATGGAATAAGGAAGAATGGAAAATGGAGCATCCCAAATGCTGTTATACTTGATATGAGGATGGCAATGTAGCATAATGGTTAGGGTAGTGAAATAGGTTTACAACGCCAAGGTTGCAGCTTTGATTCCCAGAAGGCACAATGCCATTATACCTTGAGCAAGGTACTCGCTTCAGGAAATATCCGGCTGTCCGAATTCATTATATGCAAAGAATGTAAGCAGTGTAAGTCGACCTGAATAAGCAACCGCGTCTCCTCAAATGTCAAATGTAAATGTTATACCACCAGCAGGGTGTGCACTGCTAGCAGAGGTAATGGCTACCCCAAGTTGACTTGTGAAGGGGCAGCAAAGCCTTCTTCTTCCCATACTTGTACTGACTGGATGCTTATCCACAATACATATTTCTGGAAATAATGTAGCGAACCTAGCCGCAGAAGACACATATGAACAAATATAATAGAAAATAGAAATAGAATAGAAAATATACGAGTATGAACAAATCAAATCCTGAAACAATGTCCAAAGGGTTTTGCGATGCAGTAGCCTGGGTTTAATCAATGTTTGGCCATAACTTTGACACGCTAATAATTCAAAATATTGTATTCTTTCTTCACAAGCACACGTTGGTGGGCTCATTTAGGGGATTTCTGGACTCGCTGTCTGCGTGGGGAAAAAACGAGCACTTCACATGCATACAAGTCTTTGTGTTATTGTTTCATTTTCTAAAAGCACCTAGTGATGCCCGATATGTACGTATTGTAGATTCCATTAATTGATTTATGTTGATGACAATACTGCATGTAACAATCATCCCATTAATAAAATGTGGGGCATCGACGACCCCGTTCCTGGATGGTTGCAGGATCTGCTGAATCCTTGTGTTCACCCGAGATAGTAGGCGAACATAATCTAAACCACTAGATTCTGAATTTCTTTCTTATTTAAGAAACAATTATGAGGAGCAGTGCAGGTTGCTTTCTCTTGCCTCCCCGCCAGTATCAGCTGTATGAAAATGAACGAATGTCAGTCCGAGACGCGGAGACTGTCAGGCAGCAAAACGGCTTCATTGTAGGAGACGGAACTGTACAGGGGTGAGGTCACTGGGCTAGTCACATGGTGTAAAGCTCTACATCTCAACCAGAGGGGGCGAAGGTCCACGGAGGACCTTGCGGCTGACATCCACAGAGAGAAGCGCACCCTCCGGTCACTGGAACTGAATGATCTGCTGGAACAGTAGATTCCTTCACATTTCTTGGGGCATCTATTTTTAGTGCTTTAAAGTGGCAGGCAAATGCTGCAGAAATTTGGAAAGAAACTAAAAGCACATAAAGGTTGTACTTTCAGGGGCAGTGGAAGACATTTGGTACAACATAAAAGGCAATGTCCCAGTTCCTTCAAGAATGTTCACACGTTCTCCTTTTACTGTGAGGTATGGAAATGTCACATGGCACAAAGGAAGCAATTTAGAGGGAACTGCTCGAAAGGTGGCCGGAATTGTTGCCTGCAATTTAACCTACCTCCTAGCTTTTTATACTTCGTTCACATCAAAGGCAAAGCCATTAAAATTATTCCGACCAGTAACACCCACCAAAATATTAAGCACCATCTCTCAGTCAAACACACCAAATACCATGAAATCAAAGACATTTCAAAAACTAGCCTGATGCTCCCACTCGATTAGCACTGTGTCCCTGTAGAATACTAGACTGTTTTTCTAATTTACATAGACTGCACAGAAACATTGTATAGTAAAGTACGGTACTGCATCATATCACACTGAATTGTATTTGTATGTAAGCCTGAACTGGACTGTTACTGTATGTATAGTAAGATGAGTATTTTTATGGTGATGTGAGGAACCAACGAGACAAATTCTGTTGAAATAAAACTTTAGGCTCTGATCATTATATCAATAATCAATAATAACAACCACACAATTCTTCATCTTCTTCTTGTTATGGTTATTATTATTATTATTATTATTATAATAACCAGAAAGTGCCAGCAACCATACTACATTAGAGTCTGCCTTTCACTCTCATTACAAAAGCAACCCAGCTCCCAATTAGTCTGCACTTCCTACTTACTCCACAAATGTCTCACTTTACTGGCCTGGAAAGATCAGCATGTTTCCAAAGTTCCTTTTAATGAAGCCAGTATTAATATTCATTGTCCAGAAAGTCTGGTCCTTAACCTGGCAGCTCCCACAATCTCAGTAAAACGACGGGGCTCTGAAGACTCCCGCACTCCATCCACCCACCCGTCACACAGGTACTTTTAGCCTGTTTTGTTTTGTGTTTTACCCTAAAAACCACATTCTAATGAGGCATGGTGAGGAATTGTTGAGAATAAGCTAGTTAAAAGTGTGAGAAAAAAAATTATGCAACCGTTTTTTTTATTTTTATGATTTGCCTTTTGTGAAGACTGGACTGAAGCACATTCCCCAATGGCGGATTACTGTGAAGGAGACAGACATCCTGTCAATCACTGATTATGTGCACCACTGCTACAAGAATGTCTCGCCCTCTGTCTGAGCTGGCCACTACTTAGCAATTAGGATATTGCACATGATATATACCAACAATTCAGTCAATCAATCAAAGATAAATTATTTTTTAAATCTAGCTAGAAAAATACATAGGATCTCCACCATGACCACACCCATAAAATATGCATAGACACTGTAGAATAACTGAAGAGTATAAAAGAGCTTTGATTCTTTAGGAGAGTAGGGAGGGACATGCTATCCCCCCCTGGATTTGCTCAGAATGTACCAGCTGTGGATGTGAATGTTTGAGAGCGCTGGGAATTCATTAGTCCAACAGCGTTCCTTCATTTACTGTGAGCTCAGAGGGAGCAATCAGACCGCTCTGTTGTCCCAGCACATACCTACACTCACACACACACTCTCTCTCTCCTCCCCACACATACACACACACACACACATACACACACACACACACGCACCCTCACATACCTACACATACACACTTAAAAAACCCACACATACACACACTCACATACCTACACACGCGCACACTCCCCCTCCACACACACACCCTCACACACACACTCAAACAAACCCACACATACACACACACACAGCCTCGCGTAACTACACACACACACTCACTCAAAAAACCCACACATACACACACTCACATATCTACACACGCATACACACTCCCCCTCCACACACACACCCTCACGTAACTACACTCTCACACACACACACACTCAAACAAACCCACACATACACATACTCACATACCTACACATGTGCACACTCTCCCCCTCCACACACACACCCTCACGTAACTACACACTCACACACTCAAACAAACCCACACATACATACACACACATCCTCACGTAACTACACTCACACACACACACACACTCAAACAAACCCACACATACACACACACACACATCCTCACATAACTACACTCACACACACGCACACTCACTCAAACAAACAAACAAACCCAGACATACACAACCTCACATACCTACACTCACGCACACACTCTCACTCATAAAAACCCATACATGCACACTCTCACATACCTACCGACACACACACTTATAATAAACATGTATGTACATATTACACACGCAGCCTCTACACACTCTCACATATTGAGGTTGAGTGGATGATTTATACATTAAATAAGAGCTCTTAGAAAGGTATAATGAGCAGATTAACCCCATACTTAGAGTAAAATCGAATTCTGTTTACAACAGTTATTACAATGCAAAACTGGTCTGAAGTCCTAATGCACAGGTGACGTGCCTCTTCTACCATCAGAGATACAAAGCAAAAACTGATCCTTACCAGGCTCAGTGGCCACAGCTAAACACCTGAAAAATGGCTTCCCAAAAAGCAAAGGCTACGCAGTCACTGTGGTCACGCTGAGAGAGATGCACTTTCTCCAACACATTAAAGGAAAAATATTCATAATATTCACAATATTCCTCCTACACTCCAAAAAATTAATGAACATCAAACATCTGTTTTGCTCACAGAGATACAGGGACCATCACTGACTACTGCCCAATATGTTACAGATTACCATATTCTGAAGGACACTAATTGTTATATTACTAATTATGCAAATTACTTGCTATGAAAACGGTACAATGCTGGCTAGACATGTCTATAAATCACGTCTGATCTTATCTAAAGAAAAACGGAGAGAAGAATCTTGTCAACATATCCTTTTATGTTACTTGACTTTTCTTACCGTTGTTTTACTTTGGCTTTCATTTATTTAAATATTGTATACTGTGTGTACAGTCTTTATCACGTAAATTATGAACTCCGCATTTTCTTTTTTCATTTGTGTCGTATCATATTCCGGTCTCCCGTGTATGTACAGCAAATGCTTTGGCAATACCAATCTATGTCGTGACAATAAAGCAAATTGGAAATGAAATTGAAAACTGGAGAGGGAAAGAGAAAAGAGGCTTTTACATCTTCCACCCTTCAGCCTGTGTTTGTGGCGGACTGGGCAGAGCTGTGAGAGCATTACTGAGGCACAGACACAAGCACCACTTACTTACCTAACCTGCACTAACAGCGCTAATTTTGCAATTATTCAGACGGAAGAAAATGAGCATCACCTCTGTCCCTAGATATATGCGAGTACTCATTTTGCTGCAACACTTCTCTGTGTCACCCCTGGGCAGTAACAGTAATGAATTACTGTCCGTGCCCTGAATCTCTCCTTCCAAGTTCTCAGCAACATTTTTGCCCATTCTTCTTGCAGACATGCACAATTCCTGATGTACATTTTTACCAACCGTCAGACCGGTGAATCCAATCTGCTCACCTCTCCTCCAGGCTATCACACCAGGGGAGTATACTGCGAAGCAGGATTACTGAGTTAGCTGGATAACTGCACTGAGTAAAACCTGGAACAGATCCTTTTTTACTTCAGTCCATGTTGCAGATTTGGGAGGGTTTTATCCAGCTAACTCAGTAATCCTGCTTCGTGGTATACTCCCCCGGGCTCCTTCCAGCTCCTCGACTTCCAGCTGTGCCGATGTTGCCTTCAAAGCCTTCACACAGGCCCATATCAAGCCTCTTCTTAGGGAACCTTTTCTTATAAAACAGTGCTGTATGTGGTAGAACATCTGTATACTAGTTTTGTTCCAGTGAAGTCCCAAGACTTTTTTGACCAAATTAGTCAACCAGCCACAATAGTTTACACAGACATTTCCTAAAATGGTCTCTATAGTAAATACATTTCCTGGGTATAGAGCACAAATCCAGCCTTCATCTGGGATTTAGTGCTTGTAAAAATGTTAAAATGTCAAACTGTGCAAATTATACAGCTAATGAAGTCACTATTACACGTGACCCTGGAGTCTAATGCTCTGGTCGGCAGTAGTTAAGAGTCCAGCCATCCTAATATGTGATCAGCAGTACACAGAAATCAGGAAACAGACAGGGCGTGACAGTGCGTTCGCTCGAACATTACATTTCTTCCAAATATAAACTGATCATTTAATTATTTCAAATGAGGCCGGAGGAAAACAATGTCAATGCGTCTCACAGTCATACTTAGCTCTGCAGGACAATGTCATTAATGTTCTATGGAGAGGGCAAATTATTTGGAGGTAGAATGGATTGGGATCTTGGGACGGGTGTTTCAGTCAAACAAAGCTCAAAAGGTACGACAACTAAAGTTTCAGTGCAAATTTCTATGTGAATTCCTCATTTCATTATCATCTTATTAGCCTTGTAAGTCCAGCAGAGAAGACCAGGTAAGCAAGAGAAGACCAGGTAAGTGTTGCATAACGCATAACCCATTGAGAGAGAGACAAAGAGGGGGAAGAATGGCGAGAGACGAGAGAGAGATAGAGCGGCAGAGAAGCTGAGACAGGAAGACAGGTGTAAAAAAAAAAAAAAGGTAAGGAGTGGGAGAGAGTGAGAGATACCGTAAAATGGAAAGAGCTGGAGGGTGCTTATCTGAGGCACGCATGCAACTGCGAAGGGATCTCCAGTGCCTACATTTCTACAGCTAATCCTATCCAATCATGCAGTACCAGAGCCTAATCCAGAAAGCTTCATCCTGCCTACAGGGCATCTTTTTGCGGCCCAAAAGACAAAAGTAAAGTGGAAGCCTGCCGACAGAAAAAACAACGGAAATAGCAAAAACATAATTAAAAATCGATCAAGATCAGGCCAGTGAAAGCTGTTATATCCCCCTCCCCCGCAATTCCCTCCCCCTAATCACCTCCCACCCCCTTCCCCCCCAATCCCCTCCCCGCCTTCTCCGTTCACAGGCACCATTAATCAAATCAGTAAGAAAATCACCTTCCCAGAAGGCACCTGGTTATCCCTCCCTCCACTGTGCCTCCATCAAGACCCCCCCCCCTTCAGAACCCACATACTTATTTCCCTGTTTCTTTTTCCCAGGGACATCATCCCCATTAGGATCTGGTGTACATCATGCTAGTGACAGACTGCACACGTCTCCCTCACAGATATCGATGCTTGAGATGTACTGGCTGGTCACCTAAGGGTCAACATGTCCGCTTCTTCATTTCACTCTCGGGCAGGGGGAAAAAAGCTATGTCTGAACTGGGGGTTCAAGTCTCGGGCCAAACACTGTTATCAGACTCCTGACCTCAATCACTCCATCTGAAAGTCAGGCTGTAAATTGGAGTAAGATGGCTGAAGTACGACTAGAAGTTCTAAGTCACAGTGGCAGGTTTGCTTAGTAAAAAACAAAAGCTGAAGCTCACGTCATGTGACAGAAGAGCTAATCCCAGCGCAGCGTTGGCATCCCAGCATCGCCTCTGCCGAGCAACAGAACAACCAATGGAATACAGCCAGGACGGAATGCAGCCTTCTGTGCTCAAATAGGAATCAATCGAACCAGTATTACTGATCCATGTTGCACTGGGGTCAAGAGATGCATTGGAGATGCTTAAACTGTAAAGATGAAAGTCTAAGCTGAGACTATGACTGGTGGGGCCTTCTATCGATTGACACAGTAGTGGAGTGCAATTCTATTGGGTGCATACACTAACATTCTACTACTCTAACCTTGCAATAGAGCATGGCATTGTGAAATGCCACAGGGCTAAAAATGGAGTTGTACCCATATAAAAAAATTGTCCAACAGTTATTGGAGCATCATTTTCCAAAAAGGACACATGAAAGTGAAAATATTAATCTCTTTTCTTTTTCAGCAGTGAACCATTGCTGCAGCTCCTTATGCCCCCAATGGCCACGCTAATTAAACGCCGGCGTCTATAACATTAATCTTAAATTATTGCTTTTATCCGTTTTTGATTCAAGGTGCAGCGCAATAACCCTTATACCTTTGTAAATCTTACACTCATTGTTCAAAAATATGTTATTGGTTCACAAATATGTTTTAGCACTCACAAACAAATCTTTCCCGAATAGACAAATCTGTAATTGGTTCACAAATAACTGTAACTGATTGATTTTCAAAATATATACGTCCTGTATGTTTACTGAGTGAGACTCCCATAGGATCGGGGGATTCAGACATTTTGGTACGAGGACGCTCTTTATTTCAAGCTTTGAACCATGTCGGTAGGCTACTGTATACAGTTTTGGAGATAATGGGGTTTATTTAACACAATGAAAAACAGGTGGAAATGAATGGTTACAAAAAGCCCTGGGTTTTAAAGGGTTACTAACTGTGGATCTGGTCAAGTTAATATCCAATAACATTCAATTATCGCTATGGATTTCATGTGCCGGCAGTCTGCAGAATCGCAAACGGCACTCGACAGAAAACGCTTCACCATTTAACAGTCCGGCTCAGGTGTTTGAGATTCAATCAGAAAACCGAAGGCTTCCCCAGGAGGTCCTGCATATCAGAACCGACTGCTTCCTTGCAAATGGAAATGTGACAAAACAGTTTAAAAATCACAGCTCCCCCACAAGGATGTGTAATTAACAATTTCAGCGGCCGCACATGGACAAGACCCATTAAAGGTAATACCCAGCATGCACCTCTGTTCCCAGTGCCCCTGCCCCAGGCGCATGATCACACCACCATCACCACCACCGCGGCAGCAGGAAGGGGTGTGAAAAAGAAGTGCAGCGGGCTCTACACACCCCCCCCCCCCACCCCCCTCCCCCCGAGGAACACGAGTGGGGCCAGAACCTCTCCACACGCTGTCTCCTTGTAACCAAGGGAGCTCATTAGCCACTGCCACCTCCCTCGCTCCCCCTGTACACTGCCCCCCCCCCTTTCCAGCCAAAAGCAAATAATTTCCCTACCCCCCTCCTCCCCAAGAAAATTACTAGTCTCCTCCCATAGAAAAATGATGCCTTATATCGCTACTACACTACAAGTGCAGACCCCTTCCCCACTTGAACACTCAGCATGTAGACTTGCCCTTCTTGTTACACACACACTGGTCACAAGCGCCTCCCTCATTCAGAAAAAAAGCTAGTTTCTCAAAGATCCATCTTGATCTGCAAATGCGCATTTTGCATTGGCCATTTTGTCGAGCCAAAGCTTGAATCAACAGCAGTAGGGCTGAAAAATATGCCACCCCCCCTGCTGCCGTGTCCACCAGCCGAGCCAAACTCCTCCGACCCAGATTTCTACTCGCCTAACAGACGCAGCCTGCAGCTGTATACTCTGCACAACGTCCAAACGCCAACTAACTCCTGCGTGCGCGTATATTCTCCACAGAAAACCGCCCCACAGCCTCCACCGAAAGGCTTATCGTTCCATTAATCTGTTTGTCAGAGCACATACTCAACATCGCTATACATGCGCTACATCGGGGCTTTTCGACGCAAGCACTAAGGACGCGGAGGACGTCTGATGGCGTACGAGATCGATCTGATGAACCAGCTGAAGCCATGTTCAGGATTGTAAAGAAGGCCCAACAGTATCTGTACATCACCAAAGGCTACACGCAGGCGGCAGAGCGAACCGTGCCCACCCCCGAAGGAGCACAAGCTTCACTGACACACACCCCAAGGTGAGAGCAAGGAGGAGCGTCAGCCAAAAACACTAAAATAAACTGAAAAAGCAGAACATTTCTGGGGAGCACTTTTGGCTGGGAGCGGGATTCAGAGCACGCTGGTCTTCTGAGATTACTAGACAGAGGAGAAAAGCGAGCTCAGGTTTCCTGCGCCCGCATCGCCCAACAGCCCACAAACTAAACAAAATTTCTATTTGTGCAGCCCGTACATGGCAATGTCATCTACAGCTATAGTTTGATCGGTCTAATGTTCTTGCTCTGTTACCATGGGGACTTTGACCTTTTTGTGTATTTTGAACTTATCTACCAGGGGTTCAAGAGAATATAAAATTGTTTCATAGATACATTTTTTTATTTGTTTATTATTATTTAATATTCAATAATTATTTAATATTCATAATATTCAATATTCAATGAGGCTACCATTATATTAGATGATCAGACGGACAACCGACATTGATATGTGTTTAATGTATTAAGTGTGAGTGAATACTGATGTTTTCCTATCAGTTTTTCAGTCACAGAATGAAATTGAGTTGCCAATGCAAATCCCAATTACCAATACACTACATGGACAAAAGTATCTCCATTTGCTGCTATAACAGCCTCCACTCTCCTGGGAAGGCTTTCCACTAGATGCTGGAACATTACTGCGTGGATTTGTTTCCATTCAGTCAGGAGAGCATTAGTGAGTTGGGGCACTAATGTGGGGCTATTAGGCCTGGCTCGCAGTCGGCTTTCCAATTGATCCCAATGGTGTTTGATGGGGTTGAGGTCAGGGCTCTGTGCAGGCCAGTCAAGTTCTTCCATACCGATCTCGACAAACCATTTCTGTATGGACCTCTATTTATGCATGGGGGCATTGCCATTCTGCAACAGGAAAGGGCCTTCCCCAAAATGTTGCCACAAATGTGAAAACCCAGAATGGTCTAGAATGTCATTGTATGCTGTAGTAAAAATTTGCCTTCACTGGAGCCTAACCTGAACCATGAGAAACAGCCCCAGACCAAGGGGTGTCCACCTACTTTTGGCCATATAGTGTACTTACCTGAACCCCCCCCCCCATTTCAATGCAACTGTGTCATTCATAAATATGTGTGGTTGTGTGAGAGAGGGAATTTGTTTCCATAACTACACCATATTGTAGTGAATACAACCGCCCACCCCAAACACACACACACACACGCATGTATACACACTAGCACAAACAGGACAGCATTCTCAAAGACAGCATTGATAGAAATGTTGGGTGTTTTAGCATGTAAGGAGCTGCATCTATAACTAGGTTTCCGATTCAAATCCCAAGTTGCACATTGCTGTACCGCAGAGTAACCTAATAAACCGATTTTCTAGAGCAAATGCATTGCGCTGTAAAAATGGCAAATGTGCACAAACGTAAGCCCCGATATGAGCATCTGCTAAGCAAATAAATAACACAATGTGCTGCGAGCAAGCCTGACAACTTCACAGCACAACGCATCATTAAAGGAAAGAGGAAGCATAACATCTGTATTTTAGTTCGCCGGTTAAATTTGGGATTTCTCTGCTCCAGTGCATGCTGGGATTGACACTATTTTTCTCCCCTGAGAGGCCCTGCGGGAGATGTGAGCTTTGCGCAATAAATGCAGCGAGCTTTGTTCCTGTTTACTGTCTGGCATTGTCATTTTAATAATGCCATACCTACTGTCAGGCTCTCATTGTGGTAATGATGCAACCAGCACATAGCGTGAGGTAAGATACATGCCTTTCCCACACAAACCTTTTCACACTCAAACTCACAGCAATTGACAGGATGAGTCTAAAGCAGAGGCAGTGATTGGATCAGAGTAGAAAGAGAAACTCCACCCATCTAGATTGGATAGTAAAACAGTGTTAATATGCTGATGCTATGCTAGCAGCATTCCTGCAACCTTTTACTGGCATTCCTAATTTCCAGAAAACATTCAACCCCCCCCCCCCATTGTTACTATACATGCTGGATTTCATGGACCCCTATGTGGCACATATGCAGATAAATTGGTATTAGCCTGAGTGATATGTAGAAACAATGGTGCTTGGTCTGTGTGTCTGTGTGTCTGTGTGTATATATGTGTGTATATGTGTATACAACCACCCCTGCCTTAGGCTATTATTCTGTTCTCTCTTTTGGACTGTACCATGAATGGCCTGAGTATGTAACCCACATGTGCCTGTGTACTTGTGTGCATGCATGGATGTGTGCATACAAGGGTAAGTGTACTTGTGTGGATGCATGCATGTGTGCATACAAGGGTAAGTGTACTTGTGTGGATGCATGCATGTGTGCATACAAGGGTAAGTGTACTTGTGTGGATGCATGCATGTGCACGTACTTGCAGAGATTTAAGTGAAAATTTAAATAACAAGAGGGAATGGCCACCAAATACTCTCATTCCAGGGCCAAGCAGAAGATAACAGCCTCCCCAACCAACTGGGATTCAGAGGCATGCATCCAGGCAGCACACTCCCTCTGGCCAAGATTTAACCACATAATGTCCTTGGCTTGTCCTAGCTCTGGGAACCAATATGTATATGTGTACATGCATGCGTGCGTGTATGTGTGTGTGCGTGTATGCGTGTGTCTGTACGTGTGTGTGTGTGTGTGTGGGTGATCATGACTTGTTTTTTGATGAGCGCAGTGACAGATATTACAATGACAGATGCGTACGCCTCACAGCTCTCGAGACTCTCATTGAGCAGCAGATTCCTCCAATCGCACGCTTCCATACCTCCTCCTTAACCGCACAAATTCACCCCTCTATTACAACAACAAACAACGCACAAAGCGCAAGGTGGCCTCCGTAATGCAGCGGGTCACGACGGGAGATGTTAAGGCACAGGATTCGCCGTTTTCTGTCCGACTTTAACAAGCCCATTATGCGCAGCTTTGCTGGCCAACAAAAGTATGAACATCCCACACTTCACACACAAGCATGCGTTGACCCATTTTCAAAAATGATTCAGCGCCGTTGTGCTTAAACTGTTCTTCCCACACCTGAGAAATGACTGCCATCACAGCTCTGTGTTCCCAACCCCCTCCGGCTACGCCAGGGGCATCCCACATCACAGCTAATGTCTTAATGTCACCGGATTTAGCTTAGAGCTCGTAACTCAATATTATTTGCCTACGGGTGATCATTCCTTCGAAGAAACAAGCAAGAGCCTTGGCAATTCCGTGCTGGAGAGACGCCGTGGGTTCACGGAGTCGGCGTGAGCGAATCTAGCCGAGACCACAAAAGCCACGGCATTCTCCTGCATCTGTATCTGACACAGAAACCGGTCCGGTGATGAGTCCTGGTCGGCATTGGCAACCTCTCAGTTCTGTTTCAGAGCAACATCAGCAGCTCTAGAACTCACCACGCATGCTTAGCAGTAAGAAGTATTGTGTTTGTGCACAGCACTAATGAGTGAGTGTAATCTAATGTAAGTGCGTTGCGCATGTACATCTGTATGTGTGCGTGTATGCATATATCAACATAATTATGAAAGTGTGTCGTATGTAAATGCGTGTGTGTACTCATTATATATCAATCATTTTTTTAAAGAACCAAAATGAGTGCCATGTTTATTCTTCATTTTCCGGCTCTGTCTGGCACATCACTTCTGTACTTTCGGGAATCTGATTGTTGGGCGACAACGGCTCCATTAAATGAGCTTCGGTGAAAATTTTCTTCGGGCTGTTAATCACCGGAAAAGGTTCCTATCTAATAATGTCCATTAAAAGTGTGCAGCCACGTCTTATCGCGCCTCAGCACCAGCCTCCTTAGAGCACAGGACACAAGCGGGGAGAGGGAGAGCGCCGGCTATGCCATGGCAGCTGTCACTGCCCATGAATAATTATAGGTCTGGCAACTCAAACAGAATACTTCAGTTCATAGACATATTTTCGTTCAAAAGCATAAGGTCCAAAGTTATTCATCAGTGCAGATCAATTGAATCATTTAAGCCTGCGACAGCCAACTCGGGTTTTTGTACGTGTCGTGCTTCAAGAATTCCTGAAAACACAGGCAGAAAATAAAGGCTAAATTACGGGTAAACTATTTTACATGAGCATGCATGCGAAACCGACCCGCAGATACTTAAAATTTGCTCCGAATCAAGAACTACGGCAACAATCACGCGTCCAGCATTAGGCTACACTAATTGACAACAGCAATTTTCATCATGCAGCAAATTTAGAAATCTCATCATTTCGCCCATTTCAGAGAACAGCACGCAGCACTGTGTTCGGATCCAGAGCCAGGCAGAAAGACTTAATGTTTAATCCGTTATTAGTGGGGGAGTAAAGGGCAAATCATTCCCCAGGTAATTCAGGCACTTACACTTAATGTAATTGGACTGCAATTTTATCCAATCACAAATAAATCCCTTTGAAGGTGTGGATTAAAACATATGCTGCTGGATATGTATTTTTACAATGAAATTCTATCAAATAAGTATATATCGTGGTATTAAATATAAATAACAGCAAAATGGACACGCACGCTTTATATTCTCAGATTCTTCTTTTGCATTTCTTTGTAATACCAAGGTGTTATTCATGCTGAGTGACTGAGAAACATCTAAAGCCATGCTGCTGTGCGCTCTCAGTGCATTGAGCTGACTTTAAAAAGCTAGGCGGTTTCCACTGCCCTGCCCAAACTACATCCATAAGCAGATTGCAGCACGTGTTCAACGCAGTCTAAAATTAGAGTGCAGTCCACTTCTGTTTCAAACATTGGCCTATATTCATTTTTTTAATTTGCTGCTGAGAGTTAAGAATGCACTGAACACAATACAAAAAACAGGCCCTGATTGGCAATTCCAGTCTAATCGGCAGGTACACCTGTCATGACTCTTTGAGAGTTTGGAACATCCATGACGCTGGCAATAGAACAAAATAGAATTTCACCTACAATTGCTGCTTGCCAAGATGACTGAATAAATCTTGGCACTCTTCTGGAAAAGTTTAGATGCTTTTTCTTTGATAAGTTAAGTTACAGAAATTACTTTTATCTACACACCTTTTGTAACTTAAAGCCTGAAACAACAGCTTAGTGCGCTTCTACTTAAGGTGAGTGTGAAGGCACGCGCATGCGCGCCCACTGAGCATGCACAGTGGGGAGAACTCACAGGCTCCTTTCAGCAGTCACTGGCCTGGATTCAATCAACATTTGTCCTCAACTTTCACTACCAGTTAAATGCAAGCGTAACCATTTTCCTGTACATTGCAGTAATCACAAAAATGAACCCACCAAGTTTTAAGAAAAATGGAAGCTTGCATTTAACTGTAATAACCGATTCCGGTCTCATAGCTAAATGTAAGCTACACCTAGGAGGTCAGCCAGTGCCCTCTAATGGAAACTAGGCCACCGTGAATGATATTGTGAAACTAAATAAGGGAAAGTCCACCCCAGACCTATCTAAAAACATGTAAAAATTCACTCGACGCCTGTTAAATCAACACTAAAGCTTTGAAATTTGAGAGCAGTTCGTAAATTGCTCATTTTCGACCATTAACAAGAATGGCCCAAATTATTTTCCCAAGGTTTAAAAGAGCCAATGACTGAATTACCAAGGATAGACCAATAATGGAAGAACCTTATCTCTGCCCTCCATGCCAAGAAAGGCACTGACTAAAGATAAACAGGACTGTATTATTCACCAAGTTACAATCATTACATTTGAACATGCCGTTTAATATCACTTGTCCTGTATCTAAAATGTATAACGGTATAACATAGCTTCCTTCCAATTTGCACACTATGGAAATGCCGCCGAGTTACTGATTTATCATATGAAACGTGCTTTGACGTATAGTACAAAAATATATATTCCTCTTGTTTCTCATTTGACTTCACAATGGACAACAGGGTGGCGTAACTTCTGTCCAATATCCACTGAACCCAATGCCAAGCCACAATTGTAATTCATACCCATTACTACCACCCACCAACAACCTGTCGCCATCCGAGCCCAACACAACCCCCACACACACACGCACACGCTCACGCACACGCACACGCCCATATGCTCACTCAGACACTGTCCATTCTTCATTCCAGGAGCAATGGTCTCTTTATACATTTTCCCCAGTGCTGCTATATCCGTTAGCTCTGGACATAATTACAGTAGCCATTGGGTCAAGGCTAGCCCTCTAGGGGTCTGCTCCATCTGCACACAGATCTTTATGGAAGAAAAACAGAACACGGGGCTTGAAGGAGGACCTTTTCTTGCAGTTAATTGCCACATGCTCTATAATTGGCCTGGATGGTATTGCAAGATGGATTACAGCCGTGGCACTTAGACGGCAATCCATGCGGCGCTGACCCCGCGCTGACTCTGTACCTTCACCCCACGAATAAAGGAGACGGCAAGCAGACTGCGGCAGAAATAAAGTTTTATACATAAACTCAAAACTCAAAAAAAGGATAGAACTGTAGTACTGTTATAACAGTAAAACTTTTTTTAAAAATTTAAAAAATTTCAAATTCCTTTACACATCAGCCTACGCTTTGAACAAAAAGAATTACTCCCTGTGATAATAATACAGAAATCATAAGACCGGTAAGTCACTGCCTTTCCGTGGCAGATAAAAGATGAAAGGAAGGATGAACTACCCCAGTGCTGGCGGGCATATAATAGAGGGGTTCTCTCTTTCACTCTCTCTCTCACCCCCCTGTCAAAAATAAGCCCTTCCAGAGTCAATACGGCCACATCTGTAATGAGCTTCGGCAACATGATAGCATCGCTCATTCTCAGTCACAATTACGAACCCCGTGCGTGCGCGTGTGCGATGCTATCTTTGGGCTGAAATACAGTACAGATGTAGCCATATTGACTCTAGAAGGGCTTATGTTTTGACTGCGTGTGCGTGCGTGCGTGCGCGCGCACGCTTGTGTCTGTGCAGGCCCATTCACAAATGCCTGTACGTGCATGCACAAGTACACTTTCAATTACCTAAATAGAAAAAGAATTGCTCGTCTGGAGAGAACGGGGACCCAGATGGTGGCCAGTGAGGGGGGTCCGGGCGCTGGCGAGGTGACTTCAGCGATCGCAGGTGTTTTCGACACGTCCTGCCTGCCGCCATCACCCCCCAACCCCCCCCCCCCCCCCACAATTTCTGGTGAGTGCATTCCTGGCACGAGCTGACCAGCCACTCAAAACCATAGGCTTTGCATAGGCTGCGGGGATGTGCTGTATGCAAACTGAACGATTTCCCCTCACGTCAAACAAAGGGCCCTCAAGTGTGCCTGTTTAAAGCCTTGCATACATAAAAACAGCACTCCCATCACTGACAGCGATCTCCTGGGAACAGGTCCGGAGCCACTACTGCTAAGGTTAAGCTATTACATTATATAACCAAGCCTATGTGCCCTAAAAATACCAAATCATTTAGTAAAGCCACACATCACAAGATGAGAAGAGCATCTTATAGTATCTACACAAAGCATGATGCCATGCCCTTCAATGTGGAAGGAATATGAATGGAAGATTATGGAAAGGAGAAATCTCTTCACAATCTTAGAAAAATTCAAAATTTACGTACATGCACAACGTATGAAATAAACCAAATTAAAAATCCTACTTTGAATGTCTTTGAGAAGAACAAAATCTTTGGCTAATCTTCTGAAAGTAGCCGTCTCTGAAAGAACCTGGGTGGATGGAGGCAGAAGCAGACCTGACTGAGTCATGTGACATAAGGCATGCTGGGACCATCACACGCAGCACCACAAAGGCAAGCCTTCTGAGCAGGGCGCTTACGCCCAGCGATCCCCGTTCGCTATGGCTCGCGTCCGTCAGGCTGACAGACGGATAACGCAGCCCCATCGTAAACTCATCTCCGCACCGAATAGCACAGAGAGGTCGGAGCCGGTATAGAGCGCCATGCTCCTTTCGGATAGGGGATTTTTCCTCTCAGACTTCTGAGAAAGACTTCCCATGCTAATCGAGTCTGATGAGCTTGTGCCAGTCTGTCAGAGTGTAACATAAATCCTCTTGTTTTCTATTTTTTCGTAATTTTTTATCCAGTAACTATTGAAAGCCTTTGGAACAACACTGCAGCTTTGTAGATTCTGGACCGATAATGGTTTTTTTTCCCCCCGTCAGACTGGCTTCCAAAAACAACTTGAAATAAGTCAAAACAGCTTCATTTTACATGCTTTATTTAATAATCATTTCAAGGTTGAAATTAATCCATCAGACGCTCTCCCGGGGCCGGCAATGCAGATGTTGTTTTCTCAAAGTTCTTATCTTACAAAAGTCCCTTCGGGGAAAAAAAGGCACGACGGAGTGGATCTGAGAACGGGCCCAGAAAAAAGCAGGTCCCCCGCAGCCCAAACGTAATGAAATAAAACAAAAAAAAACAGGTTTGTTTCAGACGGTCACCTCTGCCCTTTACAATGTTCAATTATAAACCGCCACCGTAATTCCTCACCGCCAATGAAATGTTCTGTCACCGCGGGGACGGCGTTGGAGACCTGTTATTGGACGATTAACCTTTGGATACGCAGAATTCTATTCAGAGGACTGCTTTGGCAGAAATGTCCCACCCGGGCCGGGGGGGCCTGACGGATCGGTGTCTGCCGTTAGAGCGAGCTTAGCGCTCTGGGGACCTGAAGAGAGGAGGTCTGTTTTTATCTCGGCAACCTGTAATAGACCAAAATGACAAGAGTAGGGGACAAATATAATGACCCCCACAATTCCCAGGTCGCCTTACTTCGGGGGGTGCGAATGGAAGAAAAAAAATGAAAAAAAATAAGTGAACGGATAAACAAAAAGTAGGGAAAGAGCTGTCGCTTTCCTCAGGCCTGCGACTCCCGTCTTTGTTCTTCGGAGCTTTTCGGCTGAAAGACACGACGCGACGTCCTCCATTACCCTCCCAGGACATTAATAACATGAACGATCGTATTTATGTACGTCACAGCAGGACAGACGAGGGTGAGCGATATCACGGCACGGCCTACGACACACGGCTCGGGCCCGCACCCAGCAGAAACCAGCCTACACGCGGAAAAGCCCCTCTCCCTATAACGGATTGCCGGGGTCGCCGACGAACGTGTAACTCATACTTTTTTTCAGCGTGATACACTTCAGGTGAAACCAAGGGTGAATTCCGCTGGAATATAAAAATAGGAACCGAAAAGAAAAGATTAGAGACTCCCAACGGCACTGTTTACATCAAACATAAAGGTTCAAGACAGGCATAATAATTTTATATATCTGCGGTGGGCTTTTATTTATAGCAGGCTCGCTTTGGGCAGTTTCTCTGAAATTACACAGTGACCTGGGTAGGACATATGGATCTGAGGTTTTGGGCCAGTGATACAGCATCCTGAAGACTGTAGCGTGTGTCAGCAGGTAGTACTGACGCTCTCAATCCACAGGTCATTAACGTTCTACTGTAGGTCAGGAGTAGTGCTGTGGGTCAGTGGTGCTGTTGGTCACTAATGCTGTAAGCAGCAATGTGAGTCATAAGTATTGTGCGTCAGCGGTTGGACGCCGTTGGATTGTGGTCCTATAGATCAATTTTTGGCTCAATAATACTGGTTCAGTATTGCTGTGCGTCCATTGCGCGGTTGAGCTGTTGGTCAGCGACGTTTCGGCTCAGCAGTGATGTATTTCTGTTGTGGTGCAGCTCCTCCTCTCCAAATTGAGTTCTGCACAATCAAATGTGTACAAACACGACTTTGCAGATGCACTAAGCCATGAAATATGTGCGCTCTTCTAAAAATCAATATGGGCTTATTGGTGGCTTAAAGCAGTGGCATTCCATTACAGCGATCGTACCTCTCCAAAATGACTGCCGAGTGACAACTTTTAAGTTGCACGGAACTAATGGAAAAATAAATTGGGGAAATGTCAGACCTCATGTAGCATCGTGTCACAGCAGGACCCAGTAGACACGCGTACACTGTGAATCGCGCGAGAGCTATTACCAGTTATTTAGCGGAAATAAACTGGCCTTTATACTTTACACCATTTCTTAAACTGACTATCCTGTATCCATTGTACAAGGGGGTGTTCATTTCCTGAAACTTGAGTGGCGGCTGAGATTAGGAACGTTCTGGTGTCACCGCCTCGGCTGCAGTGTGCAGAAGGCATTTTAAAAGGCTTACAATAGCAGCGGGAGAGGGCTCCTTTTGGGTCCTATTGTGCGAGTGAAATAACTGTGAATCGATACAGCGGCAACTAGAGAAGAGGAAAGAGCATTTCAGATGTTCTGTATGGAAATGCTGACCATCTCAAGGGACCCATTGTTCCAGTTTAGACTGTAGACTGTATGCAAGCTGGACATGTACTTGGCTACTGAAAATCTCTCTCTCACAATCTCTCTATCCTTCTCTCTCTTCTCTCTCTTCTCTCTCATGCACGATACAGTGTATTTTCTTTCTGCAAGCAGCCAAGTCTGAGCTGGCTACAATATAACCCTTGTTAACAAGTGCATGCTGTTAAACTGCTCAGACACAAGACAAGGTGCTTGTTCAGCAATAGCCTCTCTCCACCATGATAAAAACGATTTAAAAGCCCGATACGTGAACCTCAACACTTCTCAATGAGAAGTCGTATAAGCGTGTCAAGTCTAAGCGCGACAAGTTTATGATGCAGCAGATCTGATCAGCTTGTAAAAGTGCTCGCTTGTATGCCAGTCTGACAAAAACACTGAGGAAAAATTATTTAGCCCCACTGCACTGCAGATGAATCCGACTGTCCTGTCCTGTGCATGTCTGATGGGGACATAAGGCCTCATATTCTGGGGGACAAAGTGAGTCTGACACTAGGTGTGAAACTCAATCTTACTGTCACAAAGAAGCCATAGCAAGTGTGTATCACCGGACACAATCTTATCGGAAGACTCATGTCCGAAGCAAACGGCGTTCATGTAAGACGAGTCACCCGACATGAAAAACTAATGACTTTCTAATGATCTGGGGGGTATTCCACAAAACAGGGTTACTGAGTTGGCTGGATAACTGCACTGAAGTAAAAAGAGCTGATTTACTCAGTGCGGTTATCCAGCTAACTCAGTAACCCTGTTTTGTGGAACACCCCCTTGGTAATGATCTAACAGCTCAGGAGTCACAAGTAATCACAGTAATATAACAGTCACCTGACTCAGGAGTCAAACCCAGCAATATGACACTGGCACCTGACTCAGGAGTCAATTACAAGAATCGGAAATCTGAATTTGATTCACAATAATCTGAATCACGGGTCTGCAAACAACAGCAGTATATGTATTCATTTGAGCCTGTGAAGCTAGCTGAATGTGTGTTTTTGACGAAACTCAGACTACTATGCTACATCTTTTCTTTCATGATACTTACCATAGATACCATACCATATCATGATACCATATCATAGACCATACCCCCCACCAAATATGACAAGCAAACCTACTATAACTAATTTAATTTAATTTAATGCATTCTTACAGACTAAAAATCCATTCGGGAACACACTTCCCCCACTGGATTTGGGGAAATGGAGAAACCAAATAACATGTATCCCTCTCAGGGAGTTACGCTGTCTGTGCAGTGACACCAGCTCTCCCAGGGAATTAGTTTACAACTTTCACGTGATCTAGCTCCATCGCTGCGGGAACGAGCTGCCATGCTGGCTGCACAGAAGCCCTCAAGCAGACATTTTTAATGCTGTTTTGAGAGAAAACAAAACATTTTATTTATTTATTTTTTTAAATCATGAAAATCTGAAACAATACGAGCAGCTAGCATAAAAAACAGCCCTGCTTTCTGGTGTCGGTAAAATTGTAAAGGGCGAGGTGGCAGTCGAAAGCATCTCTTTAACTGCAAAAAGACAGCTCTGGCGGAAACACGATCCTTTCTTCCCCAGTTTTCCCAGAATCCTCAACTCTCTTGCCCCACAGATTCTTCCTCAATACTCCCTCTCGTATGATGCAAGTCAGACACTTGGAATGAACCGTTTTGGCTCTTAACTGTCAAACTGAACGATCAGATTGTAAATATTAACGGCATGACTTCCCAGACAAATATGCAATGCAGATAAACGGTGTGGCTCATGCTCCAAGTTGTCACGTGTCTGTCAACTCTTCACAGACCTTGCCAATCATATGAACCTGTGGCAGACAGTGAGCTGGTAACAGGGGCCTGAAATCTTACCTGTAAACCGATCATTACTCTCACCAGGTTTACATTTACTTGCCTTGATCAACAATCAAGTAATTAACAAGATGAGTAATAAATCCCAGTAGCACACCTGCAGGGCGCTTTACCTGCCCGTTTATTGCTTTTTCTTACTGCTCGACAAAGGACTCACAAACGTTCACAAGCGCATCAGCATCCTCTGGTTCAATAAACTATTTGGAACCCCAAGGGAGTTGTAGACCAAAACCACTTTTTTTAAATGTTTTGATGAATTCCAATAGGTTTCTCAACTCCTTCCCAATTTTATTTTGTGATAGCAAAACAACATCACAAAACGTACGGAACACTGAAGATGAAGCTAGCAGCTTTGTTTATTAGCTTTTATTGTGCCTTGCACTTAATGCAGGAGTAACACAGAGTTAATGGCAGTGTTTGCTCCTAAGTGTATTCTTTAGATGATTACATTTGACATTGGTTTTATTTAAGTTCTCTAATGTGACAAGATGAAAGAAAATACTACAATATAAGGCAATTAGGAGAAAGCTGGGATGAAATTGATTATTCATATACTTGACAATACTTGTTAATTCAATTAAGTAAATGAATACCAGTTATTTTAAAAGGTATGATTTGTACACTGTCTGCTTCCAACTCGCTAGGCACTACTGACCTTGATGTCATTCAACACTCGAGCCATTCCAGATATTTCAATTACATGGATAAACGCTGCCACATTTGCAATGTCAAAATCTTGATTGAGCAATCCTTTTTTTTTTAGCATGGAGGGTATCACTGGGGATGTGATCACACAAAAACATTGTGTGCGCTTTTCCCCTGCGGCTGTGTGTTGTAGCTTTATGAACAGTCAGCCGTGTAATATCCACCCCATTATCACTAAAAGCTGCAGCCTCCCAGATACAATTAGAAAATCTCCAGACTCCCCCTGACCCAGTCATATTACCACCAATATGCTCGAGATGGAGAAACGCTTTCTTTTCAATAATCTCCTCTCCATCAACATGTCACGCCTTCTACGCGTTTCATTTACGCATATGTTTATAAATACACTATACATATTATATACTGTACTAGTTTACAGTGAGAGAGAAAAACACAAAAAATTAAGTCGCCGAGTTAACAAAGGCGAAAAAGCACGTAAATCTAACGCCGAGTAGCTACAGACTGTATAACTTTAGCAATTTTCCGGTCACAGACACATTTTTGAGATCTGCGGCAAAAACCCCAGGTCGGAGGCAAATCGGTGCTCGCGCCCGTCCCCGACGATTGTTAAGTTTGAACGGTTCAGATGTGCTCTGATCGCGATTTTTAGCCGTCCCAGACGCCCCAACATGTTCGGCACACAATCTTTTAGTCTGAGCAATGAACGACAAGTAGTAATAATGGCAAAGAGCAATAGCCAATGAGAGCAGCTCCCTGAACATAGTCCTGTCGTACATACATGCATTTGTATGGGAAGGGGAGAGCACAATGTAGCCTAACCATACTAATATTGTTTCTACAAGAATAAAATAATTGTCATGTCATACAAAAATGGTTGCTAGACATTTGTAAAAAAAAAATAAAAAAAATAAACAAAACACACGTTTGAACACGCACACACGTGTTTTTGTGAGACAATGGATTTCCAAGATCAGACACCTTGTCGGGAATCCCTCCAGGTGAAAGATTTTGTAATTTGTGAACCTCTTCTGTGCTTGATCGTCTAGGCCTAGTGTGCGTACCACTATACGCCGACAATACAACGGATCACAAGAAAGAAAGTTGTGCAATGTGAGCCGTACAGCGATTTTAGGATTTTGAAAGGTGTGTAGTCTGCACTTGGGCATAAGTGAGCACACCCTGGCACTTACTCCACCTATATTATGACAGTGTTTCTCAACAAACGCTTCTTTTTTTCCATTATGCTAGCTGTACTGTATAGTTTCATTCCAGACAGAATGTATGGTGTGGTGCAATGCAGGGGATTCAGTTGTCTTCTCAGACAGCCTGTAATACACGCAGGTGCTCGTGGTGCATAAAGCTCTGTTCTTAATCCTTGTCCCACCCCGCAGCCCGTAGCATTTACGAGCGCGGCCTACTCCCCACGATGCGTCAGCCCAGCCCGGCCCAGCCCAGCAGTCCCAGATTTAATGCACTCCCCCAAAACACAGGACTGCGATCAATAAACAATTATTCCGTTTCCTCGCACTCTCTCTCTCGCCGGAACTGCTAACGCTCAGTTTATCACGCCGTCGATAAACACATGATGTTTTGTTTTCATTATCAGCTCTGCGCGTATCCGGCTCGTCCCTATCCAAATGCGTAGGCCCAGACGAACACTGCAACGCACTCCGAGCAAAAGCCGAACCAGCCTCGCAATTATTGCTTTTCACCTCACCTTCAATATATGGGGTTCATTTCCATTTTGAATCGCTACTTTGAAAAAGCCACGTTCATCTTAGATAACATACTGAAATATGTTCTGGTAGATACATAAGAGAAGGGCTCCACTTTGTTTCACGTCGATCGATATTATTGTATTTTTGCTATTGTGAAAGTATCTCCTTTCATGGCAGACAGGTAGAATCCCCAGGAAAACATGAACAGTCAGTAATATGGATATGCTCAAGTTTACTTCTTTCCTAAACAGTTCAGTTCAACAAAGACTCCATCACTGTAAAATAATTGGCTAACAAACAAACAATTTGCAAAGCCTATTTATCCATGGGGCCATTTTAGCAAAACGAAATCTGCTCTCTCCAGGGTGTAAAAACCAAAATATAATCTCCATGTGAAAAGTACTGTAGGCTAATGGGTGAAGACCATTTTAAAAATCACACCTTTCTTGCAGCTGTAGCAGCCCTTGAGAAAGTCTGGGGTTGTTCAGAAGAGAAGGTTTTCTCTTTTGACATTCAGGTAAAATGTCTTGGTTTCCTGATTAGAACACACTACCAAAATCCCTGAAGGCTAAAGGGTCAAATCTCGTTGGGAGAAATAAATTGTTAAATGCTGCATACAATAGTTTTATGTTTCACAATCATATATTCAGACATCCATCCAACCAACGATATAGTGACAGAATGTGACCGTAAAGTAAATGTACCACATACACAAACCCACCCTCCCACATACACACACACACACACACATGCACACACACACACACACACACACAGTAATGTACAGAAACTGCACAGCTCTCACATCATCTCTAGACCATAATGAGACAGTTCTGGACTGTAATTTACCAAACATAATTATGGACTACAAGTAGCGAAACAAACACAAATAACATTGAGAGGTAGGATTTTCAAACAGAAAGGCGTTTTTAGCAAATCCAGCTAAACAAAACAGGTCAGGACACACGGGTGGCCCTACTGCGCTAGTTCCCTTTCCACAGTCCACGCCGCTAACCCCACAATGCTAGTTATCTTCTGCAATGACCTGGATATTTATCTTTTTCTCTGAATTGGCACCGCCCAATTGTACAAGCCGGTCTCATCACTGTCAGCTTACAAATGTAATTGGCCTTCCCTGCAGCAAGCTCCAAACGTTCAAATATCTTACTTCTCCCCTTTTGTCCTTGAGCTCTAGACATGGCTTGCCCTTAAACACTCCAGGACACATCGAGTGTCAACAGAAACAAACACATTGGAGGGCCTCTCTATCTGGCTTTCCTCTGCTACTTTCTGGAAAAGGAAAACAGATGACGCTTGAGAGATTGTTAGTGGACATCGTTTTTTTTTCTTGTGGTAATCTTCCGATTTTTTGGTTCAGAGGGCTCTCTTTGGAGAGCCCACAAAGCAACCGATTCTGCCCGCAGGCCCACCTGAAGGTGTTTACTGCTAAGTGTCTTCAAGCGCATGGCACAGCTATGTCTTTGCACTTCGACTAATTCCATTCCCCAGCAACTGCTGTATGGAGTTGCCATCTCAGAGTCTGCCAAGTACTATACTTAAAACCCAGTGGACCCTGGGCCTCACTCTACAGCCAGATATTAAATTCCAGAACCCAAACATCTTCCTGTATCACTGAACCCCAACAACAACTTTACAGATTTACATTTTAGTGATTTAACAGACACATTTAACCAAGACCGAATTACACAGTATATTCATTTTACATAGGAATTGCATGTAAAAAGAAAGCCGTGTAAGTCACGTGATTACACTGCCATCGTACCACTGAGCAATGTACGTAACCTGAATTGTTTCAGTAAATATCCAGCTGTATAAATTGATGGTATGATGCAGTACAATCCATTTATACAGCTGAACATTCAGTGAAGTAGTTCAGGCTACATACTTTGCTCAGTGGTACAATGGCAGGGTAATCACACAAAATGCTAATTAACCTACTGCCTTAGAGTTGCAAGCCAAGTACCCGAACCACTATGCTACACTGCCGTCCTGCCAACAGAAACATTATCTATAGTTTCTAAGCCTAACACTAACCCGTCTTCTCTCCACGCTCCAAATCGAGAAACGATGCAAATTTCAAAAGATATGCAAAGAGCTAAAGCAAACACGACAACAGAAACGTGCTGCAAAAGAAGAAACATACCTCAAAATGCCAACGCAAATGTAAAACGGAAAGGTGCTCCAAGTGTTTTGAAATGTGCATTGTTTCTTCATTTGGATTGTGTTTGCCTGTACGTTCGTGCTTTCGCTGCTTTCGTTCGTCCTATTTGCATCGTTTCTGAACTTGCAGCACGCTTCCTTTTTAGATTTAGTTGCCATTTCGCAGTGTTTCTCCCCTGCTGCACATTTCCGTTGTTGCGTTTACTTTTTGTGTGAGTTTTGAAATCGGCATCGTTACCTGATTTGGAGCGTCCTGATTTCCCTGCTCAGAAGCACGTCCTTGTGGGCCACCGTAAATCAGAGCCTCGAGAGAAATGTGTTCTGCTGCCGGGCCGTTGGCCTCGGCTTAACCACCGACGGAGGATTTTTTCTTCTCCGCTGCACAAGGCTACTACATGAAAATGAAAATGGGATGCTCCTGACGGAAACCGCCCCTAAATAAAATACCACGGATATCTCATAGAGCCAGCTTAGCGCCAAAAAACAACTATTATTTCAGTTCTTTTTATTTTATCTACCAACTGTATCTTAAAGAATTATACACATATTCATGAACACAAGATAAAAATTGTGACAACATCCATTTAAATGAACACTTAGAAGAGTACCTTCAAGCCTGAAGCCTGAAAAATATCACTCATACGGTGATTATGATCACAGTATGCTTCGCAGCAGCATGGCTGAGAAATACAAAGCTAGCACTTTTTTGGTCAGCCTGCACATCTTCGCTTCAGAAAAGAAAAAACACGAAATCAGAATTCTGTCTGTCACCAGGCTGCGCTGGGGGAAGGGGGGGGGGGGGGTTGGAGCGGAGGTGATATTAGCAGGATGGCTTAGCTCGCCTCAGCGAACACACTTGACTTCCCTTCTAGTCCCTTCCCGTCCACGCTCAGCCATTTTCCTCCGTCACTATTACCCCACCCCGATGCCGTCAGCTGCCAGACCTGGCACCGAGAGCTCAATAAACCCCACCTCTCGCCCGCTTCTCCATCCCTCCTCCCTACTATGCCATCAGGGAAAGCAGGCTACACCATCTGGGGACACAGCTGCGACAGTTAGCCTATAGGATGATGCAGGCTAAGCGCATGACCTGCGCTGACCCTCTACTACAGGAGCTGACAGGACCAGTGTCAGCTCCAGAGATACAAAACAGTGCAGCGGTAATGTAATTTTTCACCACACGTTGAATATCTTTTTGGCCATTCACACCGCGAATGCACTACGCATGATAATATGGTGCAGAAGAACAGCTACAAGGCATAAGCAACAGAGTTACGTGGCATAGAACACTTGACTGCTTGTACCATGCTTTCCAAATCGGACCCTCGAGCCCAGTAGTGCTGTTTTTTAGTCTTCGTCACTAATCAGGTCCTGATTTAGACCTGAGAAACCAGGTGAGTGGAATGTCTGGCCAATCAATTCATTTAAAAAGTCTGTGAAAAAAGAAAAAATCATTAGTACTACTGTCCAGGAGGACCAGATTTCAGTCTCCCTGGTTAACACTTCAGTGAAGTCTTGTGGTAGTAGGTTACAGAGAGCATATTCCATACTCAAAATCACAGCATATTGTGACCACCCTGTGGACACTAACTATCCAATATGACATGGCAGGGCGGAGTAGCATGGGGTGGCAGGAATGCTGTAGGTCACAAAAAAAATACAGCACACTGCAGCTGCACTAAAAGGTTCCAAGAAAAGCTTCAGAGAACTGGGAGAGGGAGAAGCTCTCCGTGACCTATTTTTAGCGTCTCCCAGCGTCAATAAACCAGAGATTGTTTTCATTGTGCCTTCACGAGTCAAAATATATTTCTAATCCCTTTGTCATTCCTTGCACAATCTTTTAACTTTCTTTCTTTGTTTCTTTCAATATGTGTGTGTGTGGGGGGGTACATGCCACGTAGCGTGTCTGCCATCGAACACAGCATAGGTCTTTTGTCGCCACAGCAACGGGATGCAGTAGTGGTGTAACGGATCGTAGTTGATCCGTGATCCGTACGGATCGCCCCCCACGGTTCGGCACGCATGTGAACCGCGGATTAATTGCAAAATTTAACCATCATAGTGAATTACAGTTTTACTGCCGCTAGTACTTTTTAAAGTAATAATTCCCTAAATCTCGATGCAGAGTTGCAGTGAAAAGACAGATGCGTGCTGTGTTTTACTCTGAAGCGCATTGGACCTATCGCTAAGCCCCGCCCCTCTTCGCAGGGGGAGACAGTTTGAGAGCCAGCTCACCCACTGTAATGTAATTTTCACGGATTTAACACATTAAATACTCGTTCATTTTTGGAACCAGAGCTACGAAATCTCTTCCAAATCCGTCAACAAGGCCTGCCGTATGCACTGTAAAAATGTGTGCATGACTATTTTTAAAAAAACGGAGTTTTATGATTACAACTTAGCTCTGGTCCATAGCGTTAGAAGGAGCGTCTCCTTAACGCTATGTTACTTTCCAGTCTGTGCTTCGCCTCGTCAAACAATATGTAATGGAGCCCGGGGTATTTAATTTTGTTATTCATATGGATAAGGCAAGGCTAGTGATGTTAACACCACTGTTCTAATTATTAATTATAACGTTATATATATGGCTAACTAGCCTTGTTGGTACAAGCCTGACCGTCTTGATCCAAGGCTATGGCTAATGTTAACCAAGCCAGACTCACCTAAAGTATAATATTAACGTCAACGTTTACACAGGCTATTTTTTCATTCACTACCATGTTTAAAGGAAGAAGGTATCATGCCTCATATTGCACTTTGATTTAACAATTGAGTATTGAATATTTTATATATTTTAAGATTTTACTTAAACATTGGACATCTTGAATGTTGTTTTCATTTAAGACCATGGGCAAAAGTTCCTTGCTTTAAGTGTTTCACAGAATAAATGGAAAGCAAAGATATACTTGTCTCCCTTTTTTTTTTTTGCTGATCCGAAAAATGATCCGATCCGTGACTCAAAACCGTGATACGATCCGAACCGTGAGTTTTGTGATCCGTTGCACCCCTAGGATGCAGGTGTTCCAACGCGTAGAAGTGGTCTTCATTCGTTACCATTTCACATTAGAACGAACTTGAGCGAGCCTCTCTTCCACAGCGAGCTGGGGAAAGCTCGGCCCAGGCGACCTCTGCTAGCGCCCGCCTGACAGGCCGCTCACCGGATGCTTGGAAGAGTCTTTTTTGGACGGTTCAACTGTCGCTCATGTTTTTCTGTCATTCCCAGGCCGCTGGGGTTGGACTCCGGCGGTATGGTGCTACACCTCGGGGCCCCGGCCTCGCTCCACACAAGAAACAGGCTGCCGCTCTGCAAATGGCTCCAGATAATGGAGTGATTTATTAAAAATGAGCCCCTCACACCAGAACCTAATTAATTCCCTCCGTCTGTGTCTCTCATCGAGGGGAGCCGGCGGGACACAGGTTCACACAGAGTTTGAAAGGCGGCTTCTTGTGTGTGTCTGTGTGGGTGTGTGTGTGTGTATGCGTAGATCAGAGCAGAACCACAATCAAACAATCTCCTGAGGGAAGCACTATTTTCTGTTTAATTAGCTTGTTTGCATTAGCCTGCAGAATATAGCCAAAAAACTGCAAAAAAAAAGAAGAAAAGAGAAGTGTGTGGTTTATGAGAATAATTTGGGCACTAGTAAGAGGTAATCATTGAGCCATTTTCAAGCGCTGTTTTTTTAGTAGAATCTACGCAACCATTGAAACAAATTAAATCATGGACACAGGCCATCAGATTTTTGGTGGGGCTATCTGTGTGAAGAATTTAAATAATTATGCTTCGACGAACTGTGCAAAAAGACAAGTGCCACTCCAAACATGCCCTCACTGGCCTGCACACACACACACACATACGTGCAAATGCACACTCGCGCACACACATGCACACATAAACACACACAGCTGCACTCCTGACCCATGCAAGAGGGAGGATCGGGTTGTAATAGCTTTTCGGCGAAAACGCCACCTCTCCATTGACTCTCCCTCACAAAGTCAGTGCCCTCTTTAGAACTGACACCTCTCTGTCTACCTTCAGCGCAAACAGTCTGCCCTCAATTTCTGTTGACAGCTCGTTTTCGGACGGGGGGTTGAAATTGCTTTCGGGCATGAGGGCTCCCCAGCTTCTCGCGGCCGCGTGTCTAACGCGGCTGAGGACCAGACGGAGAGGCCAGCCCTCGGTTGGGCCGAGAGGAGCAAATTGCTTCAGCTTCCGTGGGTAATTGAACTGATCTTCAGAGTACTACCTGAGGGCTGATGAGCACGAGGAGTGAGTCCTTTCGTGATTGAAAAAAAAAGGGTGGGGGGGGGGGGGATGAATAAGAAAACAGGATGTTCCTGTTTCAAGCTCCGCTAATTAAAGGAGCTCTTGGAGGGACGCTGATGGCAGATTCCCTGCAATATAAGTACGGGAGGGACTGTTTCCCCGTATTTCTCTCTCTCTCACTCTGTTTTTGCATGTGAAGAACAGTACGCATAAAGCAGACGATCCCCCGCCTCCCTCCCTCCCTCGCTCCCTCCTGGATCTCGCCCACTATCAGACAGGAGGCCAAATGTTGATTCTTTTCAGACACGCCTCAACAGAATCCCCGCTGGCTCCCCAGAATCTATAGCACCTCTTCTACTTCTGGGTTTGCACTTGGCGTACATGACACACAGCAAAGGAAAACACGTCGGTGGTTCAATGAGCTCCACTCAATGGGACCCAAGCCAAGCAGCTTGTTATATTGGCTCTGATCATTTCCTCCCAGCAAAATATGGACCTGGAGGAAAAAAGGGAGGGTAGGAAGTAAAAAAAAAAGTTCAGATAGTTAGAACAGATCGAAGTTAGAACGGTTTTCACTGTGACTCAAAGCCCTGGTCTTCACCAGTCTTCACCAGTTTTTTGAGCCCTTGGCCTTTTTCTCCCCTTGTTCCTGCTAGTCTGTATGACAGCCATTCCTGAATTGGCGAGAACTTTTTCCATCTCCTTCCATCTCCACTGTTACTTGACCAGATCTTTCTCTGTCTGCGCACACTGGGCATAATTCACAACAAGTGCTCCCGCTGTTTCCCACATCACCCTGCTACAACATGACTGGCATCAAATGCCTACCCAGGTGTACAGGGAGAGAGAGAGAGAGAAAGTTCATTAATTCCTGTTTCTGTCAAAGTCCTGATATCAGGAAACTGCTTTCATCCATGAGTGGGGCTGCATGCTCTATCAAAAGGCAAAGTGAAATCAGAACACAGAAAAGAACAGTATATCTGTCCCGGGAGATTATTGGGCAAATGTCTGAGGGAACTAAAGTTGAGTAGTTGAGTGCCATTCCATTTCACAGACAGCTACTGTCCTACATTTCTATTCATAAACTCCAAAAAAATAAATGAGGCCCCCAAGTGGCACAGTTTCTATGAGTGCAGACTGGGCCCTATCAGTGCAGGTCAATCCTCTGTCTCGACTATGATTCTGACCCAGAGTCGCAGCGGCGCGGTACAACCGTCTCACCAGGCGCAGGCTGAATTTAAGTAGGCAGGGATTTTCCAGAGAACAGCTACATCACCCAGTGAGAAAAAGCCAGAATCTAGACGTCTAGCGAGACGTTTCGCCATGAACATGTCAATTTAGCTCAATTCAGCCTGAATTTTGCTCAGGTTTTACCCGGATATAGCCTGGCCACATTCTAACCGGTTATAAAGCTTTTTTCACTTTTCTTCACCAAATTTAGCCGGTTTTTCACCTGAACATGAGATGGAGTTTCACAGATTTCTCATAGACTTTTCAACACAAATATATTCACTGGGCAGTTACTCCCAGCAGCCTTGCAAGTGGCCACAGGTTAAGCTGTCATCAATGAGAGATACACCTCACTTGCAATTGGAGTTGGCCCTTTCCTGTGCTATTGTGTGACCTGTAGGATGCCTAGCAGTAACCCGAGTGGCACACGCAGCGATTCTCAATTGAAGAGATTACAATTCATCTCAATTGAGGAGATTACAATTTAAATGAAAAATGAATACATTTTAAATAGAGGGAACTGGATGTCGACTAAGGGTTGGAAACAGGTAGACTTCACGCACTCCAATGCGCCTTTTTGAACAAGATCCAGCTTTAGGCAGCGCTGGAGGCTGCGGAAAGACACGCAGCACCTGAAAGGCTTCCCTTCTCCAGGTTCCTCGCAAACCTCAGGCCACTTCTGACCCGCGGAATAAGCAATACTGCTGTATTTCCCCTTTTGAATTTGAGATTCATGTATTTCTTAACTAATGAACATAGATCAGACAAGCTAGCATGACATTTATGGGCACAGTGGTAGTGTGCGCGATAGCAGCACAGCATTTAATCAATCATTGGCTCTGTTAGCAAAGACCTGCCTCAGAACTTGCCGGCCCTAAGAAGAGGAACCCAGTAAATTATGATTTTTTTTGTTCCCTAACCAGATATAAAAGCACTGTGCTTTTCCCGTGCAAAAAAAAATAATACTGGCACGGGGTCCGTTTCCATGATGTCCCACATGCGCGGGAATGCCGCCCGCCATTCCAGAGGCCAGGGCAAGGCAGGGAAACGCACACGGTTTCTATTATTCGACCCTGAACAGTGCTTCACGATGCCATTATACCGCCCAGGGCCTGGAATACAGGAGGAAGCTCTAATTCAAGAAACATTCACTGTCGGCAGACGTCTGCTGCCGTTACGCAAACGAGGGCACCTGCGATGCATTACCACAAACGGCCCGCCCTCCTTCGACCTCCTCCGGGACCGGAGAGACAGAACACAAAGCTTTGCTCAGCTCATTAATAACTCAGCCTTGGTGGAGCCGACAGGAGATTGCCAAGACCCGGTTAAACCTTTGCTGGAATTACACAACCTCTCGGTCTCGGTGGAATATACGCCCGTTTACAGAGACGTGAAAAAACAAGGAAGAAGAAAAAAAAAGCAGCATGCTGGGTGGTTTCGTTTGGTTTGTCATGCAAATGCTTTCCTGTTGATGCAATTACGACACATCCAAGGGCAGGTCGCTGCAAGTCAGCTGACGAATCTGACAAACCTGCTTCACAAATCTCATTTGTATATTACATTTAAATGTCAGCGCAAATGACTTGTCGTGGGGGCCATACGACTCCTACAGCCCCGTATACCTAGCAGCTTTTGAGATACACAAACAATAAAAGAAATACAGAAAGAAACGTGTCATATTTAGTTCACTTTGCAACCACTGGACACTGTGCAGACTGATTCCCTCAAAAGAGGCATTGTGTAGAATTCAGGTGATACAGCCTACTACCTTTCCATGAAGTAATCAAGCATGTCTTGCTTTAGGTGTCAGATGTTTTTAGGCATCTTAGCCCATTCGCAAGAAGCCCTTTGATCGAGAAAAAAAAAATAAAGAGCTGTTACATGTGTCCTCAGCCTGGAGAGGCAATCAAATCCTGACACTGATACTCTGGTCTCATGGCACTCAACGTAGCAATAGTGATTCGCTATATACCCAATGGCTCCTTGGTTTAACTGGAAAAATGGTTTCACTCGTTGATGGAGACTGAAATTGTGAGAGTCAGTGCTTACTGGCGATGACTCTAATGGTCACCAATTCTGCGGTCACAGGGTGGATTGTAATAATTCAGCTTCATGATGTTTTATATTTCAATCAGCTTGTATAGTCTCTGTGACCTAGACCAGGTGATGTCTCTGCCCTGCACCCAGACTGACTACAGGCCAGGCTGTGGAGGTATGCCCTAACAACAGCCTAACCCCCACCTCTCTCACCCTCCCAGTAGAATTAACCCAAATCCCACATCAACTGGAAGCCATCAGCCAATTGGGGGAATTAGAAGATTAACATAATTAAGGTATTCACTTACAGCAACAAAAAAAAGGACTAGCAATTAGCTGGCAAAAATGCATGCCTGAATAGCAAATGATTCTCCTGTTATTACTGGTAAATTGCGGGGGCAATTTCTTCTGCAGCTTTAGTTTCACCTGTCCCATTTTCCTATAGGGGCAGAGTGAAGAGATAGGGGCCTTTTGTTCGATTTGTTATTTCATGAGAGGACTCTTGACGATTGATGGATCACGTTTCATACTGGCTGTTTTGAAATGAGGTCAATTTCCTCAGCTGACCCCCATTCAATAAAAAAAAAATTGCCCTCGTCTTTTCTCTGCCAGATATTTTTACTTCCACCATGACAGGAATATTTCCCAAAGTAATGCATCTAATCTCTTTTAGGAGCCATATGCCAAAGAATGGCCTCCTAGAATGGCTGGCGCACTGCCGAATCTTTAATTGCAAACCTACTCTTCCACAAATTGTTTTCCATTACTTGTCTTTTAATGTGCTGATGTCAACAGCAGAGGGGAAATGGCAGAACACCCCAAAAAATCATTAAAAGTTAGCGGTCCTACCTACATTAACTATCTGATGTCGGCGGAGGGATAATAGCTAGCCTAGCCCAGTGCAGGGAGCCGTCAATCACAGCTATGGAGGTCAAGAGACAGACTCAACAGAGCCCTTAGCTAAAGAGGTCTGATTGAGTCTTTTAATATTCTGAAGGAGGGTCAGGAGAGTCAAACCAAGCCACTCCCTGACACTCGAAACTGTGATCAAACCCAAAGCGAGATTTTCCTGGAGAAGCAAAAATGGAACCAGATGAAAGAAGGACAGTCAACAGGACTCAAGATATGGGAGCGCACTCAAATGTATGGAAGCACACTCATAATGAATCTGGAACAGAGACAACGCTAGTCAGAAAGGGCAAAGGGTGACCACATGATTTATTAAAAGCAATTTGATGTCAGTAGTTGTTCAGCCATTTTATATTTGAACCTTTACGGTTTCATGCAGACTTTTGAGCTTGTGTCTGGCTTACCCATCTACCTAAATATACAGTATGTAGGGCTACAATTAAATAAATATAAGGTTTTTTTATGTTCAGAATGTAACGAAAATAACATTTTCATCAGCAGAAATCAAAACACCACATTTAAATGACTACAGGCTGCTTTGGAATGTAGTGAGATAATGTAGATATTAATTTATTGAGCATGTCAGACAGCAGAAAGCCACTAAAAATGAATAAAAATGATTTAAGTCATAATGTGTTCAAGATTTCAAAAATGCCTTTCAAAAAGAATGCCTAAGTGAAACCCTCATTATAGAAGCTAGAGTAGACTTGAATAACAGCAGTACAAGCACAATAAGGAACAGGACGAGACGCACTTAACTCCTCGTAATGGGTGGTTATTCTCCTCTTTCCAAATAAAAACTGTTTTCACATAAACATTACATTAATGTTAGTGTGCTCCTAGTTCAACAGCTTTAAAATAAATAAATAAATAAAAACATGCACATCTGATGGATGTCTTTCTCTACCACAAAACACGCCAACATGGCCGTTCTGCAGAGGTGGAAAGTCCAGGTTCATAAAATAAAAGTACTCCACAGTATTTTGTTTGAATCACCTGGACTTGCCAGGAGGTAGAACTAATTAGTGAAATCAGCTGGCTCAGTTCATGAGTGGAAGAAAAACATGGCAGGACTTTTACTTTCTGCCCCCAAGACTTTCCACCTCTGCCATTCTAACTGGCATTGCAAAACTGCTGCAGCAAATTTGCCACACCGCTCCATGGGCTTGCAATGTGCCGAGGAGAATTTTCCAGTTATGTTTTCAAATTATAATTTTTTTTTTTTTTTTTAATTTTTTTGATCTGTCTGTGACCCCTTTTTTAATGCCCAAATCTGGACTGGAGAGCTACAAGTTATCTAGATAAATTCTAAGATCATATCTCCAAAAGCTCTTCCTTTGACCAAATTCCAAACCAAATGCAGGCTATGGCTAGTGTATCAGACATAAATAATAATGTTGGTAGATTCTAGGGCAACTGGAGCTTAACATTTATAACACATCATTTATGTGTTCATGTAGAATGCCAAAAAGGTTAGGCTACTACTTGAACATTAAACTCAGGGACCACGTTTCATTGGGCATACATGGATCTGTTGGATTTTTCCAATCAAACTTTTCGGTTAATTTGTTGGCGAATAACACATGGTACCCTTTTAAATCAAACCCTGTCTCACTTGCAAAAGAACATAATTCACACACTGAGCAGCTTTGTGCATTGTGGGATATCTGATCTTGTCGCTAGGGGCAATGATGGTTTTGTAGTGGCAACAATGGCTCAACAACACTCCCACGCTGCCTCGCACAGTCCAGTCCTGTCTTGTAAGCCGTCGGTGAGAAACACACGCCACCACGCCAACCCCATTCAGCCTGGGAATCGCTTCTCTTCCACATGCCAACTCGGCTTAAGAGCTTGCTTCTTAACACCCCCTCATCCCACGGTCTTCGTTTTAAACCTAGCAGCACTATATGGAACAGAACTGTGCGGAAATATCTAAAGAATATTAATAGAAACCTGTGGAAGGAGACACAGAAATCCCTTTACTTTGAGACATTTCTAATACAAGAGAGTGTACCTGACAGACAGAAGGCAGCAAAATCCTTGAAAACTGAGTGGCAGATACCCCAAGCCTGCCTTCAAGGGCCTTCAATATTCTCCATACATAAGAGGGTGCCCCCATAATGTTAAATTAATAAACCATTCAAGGACGGTGTAAAATATTTCCTGCCAAGGGCTACAGTGCTTCATGAAATGTTATGGAACCAGTATATCAACATGCGCCTCACAGCTGGTTAGCAGTGCCTCAAAATATGGCGGCCGGTTGCATTAAAATTCAGGCGTCAGCCCTCAAATCAAGCAAGCAATCGCTGAGCCAGTAGTATGCTCTCAATACATGTAATCCCCGCCCCACCACGCACCCATTCCTGAAACTACATTGAACCGACTGCTCAAATAGTGCGTTGCATGGTCCATTAAACAGTGGAAATGATGTGTGGATAAACTGCATGAATAATGGGGAGACACATTCATTTCACTGGCGAAAAACAAAGCATGTCATCCAAATCAAACACTTGCAAAAGTCAAATCCTCTGTCGAGCCACAAATCTATCCCCTTCTCAACATCTCTGGGGGAGGGGGGGGGGGTGCTCCTTGCGGCTGTAATCTCAGAAGAAAACACACATGCTTCATCAGCCAGAAAATGTATACGGCCGCATTGATAGATTAATATGAGGTGTAACAGCTTTACCACGTCTCTTCTCAGTCTTCAGAAAGACATAACCAGTGTTATGAACAACCAATTGAAATAATGGGTTTGTGAATCAGTGTGGTTGCAGTTAACTGAAATGCTGTCTTTGAAAATTGAGGCTCTGTGCACGGTCCTGGAAACAGCCGGAACAGAACAATACCTGATCCGCGGCCCACCTTTATTAACTCTACACTACCAGCATTTATATCTTTAACAAAGCTCAGCCACCTTTCTCTCTTCCCATACTCATACAACACAAAGCACTGACTAACACTAGAGTAGCACCAACCACACCACGTGACCACATAGCCACCTGATCAACACCTTTTGCTCTCAAACTACACATGCATTTAATTGTTCAAGCCCCTCTCAGATATGGGTGTGAACAACAAACCCCTACAACCAGGAGCATGGCACTGATTCAATTTCTGTAAGGTTTTTTTAGGGAGAGAGGCAGATTGTAACACATGGCAGGACTGAGGCGAGATGGGGATTCAGGATAAGAGAGCTAGACTGCGAGGCCTAGTTAATATCTGTACTGCAAGTGCCAACAAACAGAGCCCTACGAAGCTTTAATTAATTTTGCAAATACATTCATTGTTGTTGCTTTGCATGCATTGCCGTTGCTGTGTTTAATACGTGTACAGTTTAATGTGCAAAACATACAGCCAATTTACCATTTTCTTTCAATGCAGAATATACTGATAGCAATAATAATAATAATATTTTTAAAAGCTGACGCAGATGACTGTGGGACTGGCAGGCAGTATTGAGTTTGAGGTGTGAGGAAAGTGTTATAGCAGCAAACCCAGTGGTTGCTTACAGGGTAATGATCCCTGTCACCATGGCTGAGAAAACATGTATTACATTTCAGCCTTACAGTTTGTGTAATAAAGCTACAAGGACACTGAGTGTAGCGTACTGCTTCTGAGTCCCCTCTCAGTATGGTGCCAAGCTGTTATGCTGAAAACCCAGCTATACGAAAGGCCTGCGTAATGCTATGCTAACGTGCTAATGCTAACTGAGAACGTGATGTCATTGCTTTTCTGGCCACCGGGGGCAGCTCACCTTAGCCCAGTTATTCCTCTGAGCCCGGGCCGGTCAGTTCTGGGGTGCCATTACGGGAGCCCTCAATGTTCCCCATATCGCTCCTCTTGCAGCTTAAAATCAATAGTTAATTACCTCAAAAAAACGTTCTCCTCGCCCAAGGCTCCCGGAACTGGAGACTGCAGCACAATGCAGACATTCAGCAAGGCTCAACACAAGGTCATTACAACTTGCCTTCATCACCGACCTGTCTGCATCACACCTCCCTGATTTCATTATTAAACCTAGGAGACCTGCTACAAAAATAGGAGAGTATCGGGAAACAGCTTTTATGAGTAAAGTATGAAGCATCAAATCAAAATTGAAGCTTAATCATCTAACAACATTTTTAAAGACAATAAATCCTAACTGTGTCGTCACCTTTAGTCCACCAGCAATTGGTCTTGCACACCTGCTTGTGTATCAGAAAGAAAATGTCGTTTAAGAATCACCTTGTAACGGCTTTTTAATCTACGCTGAAGGTATTCTTCAGCCCACAAACTGAAAAACTGTGTTTATGCATTCAAGCAAGTGGATTAAAAACAGACACCACTGACGCATGTCACTGCCAAGATGTCATAACAGTTCAACAGGTCACTTTTGCTCTCCTGCTAGCAGTCACTGCCACTTCAAGGTCATATCCACACAGGTTAATGCTTATTTTCATACTAAGCAGCATTGCCATTGGTTTTCTAAACCTGCTTCTACCCAGGCTGACAACAACAGTTGTGGCTCCTGGTTGTAACCGTATGCCATATTAATAAGAGAAACAGGCGCTCACAACCCTATTTAGGCCCTGTGTGAATGGGGCTTTAGAGCCTCACAAACAGTAGAAAGGAAACTGGAGCGATGATTCAGAGCAACTCAAAACTACCTTTTATAAAATTCCTTGGCTATCAATCCACTTATGCTTGCCTGTGACTATCTACACCAAGCACCAATCAGGGAGCAAATAATAGCAGTGCCTACAACATATATCTCAGTTCAGCTACATGATTTTTCCTATAGGGTGGTTGAAAGACACATGCTTGACATAGCAACCCCCCCCCCAACAAAAAAACCTAGCTATTATGTGGAGTCCAAAATCAGATTTCAGTGTCAGAGTAATTAAATAAGCGTTTTGTCCGATTTCTCCCTCTCTCTCTCCGTGGCTGAACTCCATGCCTTCGTGTCCTCTATGTAAATACAGCAGACGATTCATATTTCAGCACTGAAGAGAGGGAAAACTCTGGGACTGCATACTATTTAAACGAGAAAAAAAGAGCAAGAGAGAAAAAAATACAACCAATTACTCTTCGGCTAAAGGTTCGGAGGACAACGGGGTCTGCTGCAGCTTCCTAGTTTTAATCAAAATGTCTTTCCTTTGAAAAAAGAAAGAAAGGGGGGGAAAAACCCCTATGCGGAATTGTGGTCAGAGCAGAGCAGAGCAGGCTCTGGGAACAATAGGGCCTTGTTGGAAGAAAAGGGGGCCAGACTTCAGACCCTGCAAGACCCTGGAGCAGAACTCCATAATTGATGCGTTCTGCAACCTCGTTGGCTCTGAAAGTACTGAGCGGGTTCTGTTTTTCCCCACAGGCTGGCTTTCTCGCCTTTCCCTGGCGCACAGACACCCAAAAACACCAAAAGGACAGTGAGTCAGGCATCCTTCTGCCCAATATCAAAGGGCTTTCTCTGTCTGTCAGCACTGCCTGTCTGCCTTCACCGCAAGTGCAATGAAGCCAGATTCCCACACACCATAATTCCCATAGACAAACTATTTTGCGTTTATTTTTCACAAGTTCACTGTTATGATTAATGTAACGCGGAGGTTAATTACTTCTAACTGACGGTTTCAGCAGCTTGCATACAGGGCACATCTCGTGATTTGTTTTTGAGAAAATTAAAACCAAAGAAAGCGCAAAGTGTGAAATTCATTAAAGTGGTTCAATTCTGATTTAATCTCTTTTTTCTTGAATGTTCCTTGCTCTCTGAGTACCAGTGGATTATCATCAACCGCTCTTCCCTGGATTTTGTTCCCACAACACACAACATGGCAACATGTCTCGCCCCATCCACCCCCCTCGATCAACACCACTTTCTTCTCTGGTTCCCATCAAGCATTGGTAAAGGGGCCCCTCCTCAGTTCCTGTGTTCCCCCCGAACTCTCGAGCTGGGAAATAATGAGCTGATGTTGGTTCACGTTGCAAAGAAGGAAAAGTAACAGTGCAGGCCCCCGGATCTGAAGTCTGCTCGCTCATTACCGCCGGATCTCGGCCAGCGACAGGCCGCGGCGGCAAGCAGCGGCAGCGGCAGCCGCTCTCCACCTCGCCAGACTGATTAATCACACCCCGGCCGAGAGCAGCCTCTCCAGCTCTACTCTGATTGTGAACCGCCCCCGAACACCGCCCGCTCATACACCGGCTTGTGATGTCTGAAATCTTAAGCCCTGGGGCGAGCTCTCTCCTGTTTGAAATAGGTTAACGCAGAGAGTTTTTCTCTCTTGTCTTTCCATGCCTCATCTATTCACAATCGTGATTCATCAGACTGGCAGATTTGCCTATCTGGGACAATTTACATCAGTGGTCCCCAACCCTGTTCCTGGAGATCTACCGTCCTGTAGGTTTTCATTTCAAACCTATTTTGGCACGTCTGATTCTACTAATTAGCAGCTTGACGAGATCTCTAGCTATTGAATGAGGTGTGCTTTGTTAGGGTTGGAGTGAAAACCTACAGGGCGGTAGATCTCCAGGAACAGGGTTGGGGAACACTGATTGACATACTGTGGAGTTACACAGCTAAACACGTTCCGAGGCAATTTGGGTTAAAAAAACACAGTTTGGGGGTACAATTGTAATGCCCAGCATAGGTTAGAACCTGAAATTCTATGCATAGAAAGTCAGTGCCTTGCCGATTACACCACAGCCACCCTAATCAGCAGTGGCAGTTCAGTGCAATGGTTTGAGACCTTGACTCACAAGTTCAATTTGCCACTTAAACCCTTGAGAAAAGTGCTTAAATATTCAGCTGTAGAAATTCAGCTGCATATAGTATAAGTGTGTCTATAATATAAGAGTGTCCGCTAATTACACCAAAAACACGCAAATGGACGATCCGCCTCTCCAAAGTACCATACACAGAAAAACACAGGCAACGAAACAAGGGCTTCATTCAAAGAGCCCAGAGCTCTGCTGCGGATTAAAGGTTTATGTGTGACAAGCCCACTACTACATGTCCATTGCACAGGAAAGGGGGGAAGGGCAGTGATGTCATGGTAAGAGTCCAGAAAAGAACATCAATCCTCCACAAGACTGAGATCGAACCCTTCCATTTGCTTTTGAGACAGGGTGTGCCTTTTACATGCATTTCCCAACTGCGAGTGAAACGCTTAAAACACAGTTATGACACGTTACACATTTCCCTTTTTGCCAAAGGTAAAATAAACTCTTTGAGGTTTAAAATCCTTAACGGAATACGTTCATGACAGCTATCCATATGCTCACTCACATTTATGCATTATGTATGCATTCAATGCCAAGCGTATTTTTGCAAAAAAGTGTCAATAATGTACCAAGTACCAATATTTCCATGCACCTCCATACATAGCTGGCATGATGAATTGTGCTTTGCTGATATATTTCAAGATCTACTGAGCATATACTCCACAGTCCTGCATTTTTCATCTTGTACTAATATGCCACTGTACCACTGAGGTGGTTCCACCTGACCACATGGCAAAGTAGCAGTGCAGACAGTCACAACTCCAAATTGTTGGAATGCTCACCGTGAGTAGCATAATGTTCCAATTGCCAATGAATACTGTATGCAGTTGGAGCCATATTTGGTCTCTTTCTCAAAAAGCATATGGCCCAAAAAATATGCACACGCCCTCATGAAACCAGGATAAAACCAAGATTCCACAAGCTCAAATCCACTTGTTAAACAATTACTTTACCCCCAGCAACCTGTATTTCCAATAAAATGGAGCGCTTCAAAGTGGACGTGTCAATTTTTCCCTCTTGCTATGTCTAAAATGATATGAGAAAACTTTATTTTCTCAGTTACTTGGCAACTGTGACAGAAATCTTTACATCAGAAGTCTACCACCAACCTCAACCTCAATTAACCTTTGAGATAGCATGCTCAGAGTTGGCTTATGGGTGCTACACACTACTTTTTTTTTTTGCCTAACCCAATTAGCGAGAAATCCTACCAGGCCTGCTTTGAGGACTTGCAATTCAATGTACTGCAAATTAATTTAACAGTTTTGAAACGAGGTTTCCAACTCCTTTTCACTCAACAGTCCTAATTTCTACAATCAGTGTTGTAGTGTTTTTTTCTTCAGCGGTTACCGACTCACTGTCTTGTACAAATTGTGTTAGGAAAAACCCCCTTTCTCTGGAGAGAGACGGGGGGGTGTTAATGTGTGGAGAACGTCTTCAGTCGCTTACGGCACGTGGAAGTTGTCTATCGTGCCTCGTAGTGCAATGAACAATGTTTTTAATACCTTCACAACAGCCTGTCCTCGGGGGCAACGGCTTGATTGGATCAAATAAACAAAACTGATTGAACCCCTCCAGGGCCACAGCTGGGCACTGCATACATGACCTCTGTCTGAACATGCGAGCCCTATATCCTCTGATGGGCTTAAAAATACAGACAAATAAATCAAAGTGGTCAGGCAGAAAGAAGAGGAATTTACATGTAATTAAGGTCCTTGTGTTCTCTGTGTCCCTGGATCATTATTCAGCAGGGCAATTATAACTTCCAGCACTTGCAGCAACGTGGCTTATTGTCTATTCACCCCAGAACCAATCAAAAACAGATTGGTCCACTCATTTAGATGCCTGCAATAGACACATGAATTAAAAAACAGGGAGCTTTGAACAGGAACGCAGTGTTAAACTGAGCCTCCTGTAACAGCGAACTCTGCATATCAAATTGCCTATGGCTTAACGTTTGGGGTTTAGTGCACATTAATCAAAGTGTGAAAGAACGACGTTTAGAGAGAGTAAGATTCGGATAGAGGGAAGAGTAGAGGAAAAGACAGAGAAATAGAGGAGATGGAGAAGGAGTGAGGAAGAAGGAGAAAAGGTGGCAGACATACACAGAGAAAAAGAGAGAAAATATGTCTATATGTGTTCATCAATGTATGTGAATATCAGTAGGTGTGGTGTATGTGCCTATCAGTGTGTATGTTACATGCATGCCTGTGTATTTATATGCAGCAGGGTTGTGACGATCCTAGACTGCAGTTTCCTTTTTTTTTTAAACTCTCGCAGTCAAAGTCCGTTTTAATTAGTTAACTGCCTAATTCATTATGAAAAATGTAAGACAGTAAACACACGTATCTGGGGGAATGTGCTACCATATGTATAGTTCCAAACTTTACATATGCTAATTCCTAAAACACGTGACCTGAACAGGGACATTTCCAATGGCTGCAGCTATTCACGCTTTTCCCCCTAGTGGTGAACTGGTGAAGCATTAGTCCTGTCCAGTTTCAAAGAGTGAGTAAAGCATGCTACTACCTGCTTCCTCCATTTCACACAAAAAACTGTTTCATATGACACGGACCAGCTGTCTAACACAGGTAATTCCTACAAAAATACACAATAAATCATCAAGAAAATTGTACTGAGTACAACCACACCCTCTCCCCCATACAGGACACACAGTTCAAACACAGGTTCACAGCAGGGCCGTTTATAGACTGTTTTGATTGGGGGGGCATGCAGAGATGTTGGTGGGACACAAGGGGGGAACGAAGTAGCTGGGGGTCTGGTGGTCCTCCCCCAGAAAAATTTGAGCCTTTTAAAACTCATTTTCTGCATTTCTGCACAACCTCACACAGGGCATTTTCTAAAATAAAATGTTCAATTTATGAACATTTTGAAGATTTTTTTTTTTCAAAACCTAGATGAGATTCGAGATGCTTTCATATTAAGCTAAAGTATAGGCTAATCAGTATATTAGTGGATAAGATAATTTTATTACATTTTAAACACACCTCCATCCCCCTCATCTTACATGAGGACAGCTCTATGCCCAATAATACCAAATCCTTATCTAATCTTATATGGAAACAAGTATATTAAATATGAGTTATATTTCTTCATAAGTTCAGTCTCTTTGTGCTATTTTCTATTTACATGTGAAACTACGTTACTGTAACTGGCTCATCATTTTCATTTATATTTTAGCCATACTCCTCCTCTTTTTTATGCCTGAGACGCCGGGGGGCTTGAATCTATTAACGGCTGCCGTTTCGCCGTGAGAGTGATAGAGAACTTAAGAGCAGTAGGCTAGCTAACACACACACGGGCGCGCGCACACACGTGCAGCCAGCTAATGCAATGCTGCAGATGTTTCGCAGAATCGCAGCTATAACAACGAGGGTAGATGCAACATGTAATCAATCTATTTCAAATCAAATCTCCCAGATGGAGACTCTCGCCACTATCATCAACTCACTGAGTAAGCTAGGCTATAGCGATGCGTAACAGTCAGTTACTTATCAAGAAGAGACAGCATAGATGGATCAAAGAAACTGACCTCTCTCTCGCTGCCTCTCGAATGTTTTATATGATCAAACCAAGCAATCAGATATTAGAGAAATATATTATTTCGATGTAACATTTTTATGACTGGCCGAATCGTCTGTAGCTCTAATTGCTTTAAAAAAAACTTAATATTGTCGGATTGTATTTTTTCTGGATTTGGCTTTGGGCGGGCAGGCGGATAATTTTTTTGGGGGGGGGGGGGGCAGGCGGGGAATTTTGGGGGGTGGGGGCAGGCGGAGAATGTGAAGTGATCCGGGGAGATACCTGGTCGAATCATGAAGTTATTGCACAGGACAGAAAAGCGCCAAAATCACGTCCCCTATCAATATATTGAAATAACGTCATCGGTAGACTGCACGTTAAATGTTCATTTAAGGGTTAAGATGCATTCGAAGGTGTCTAAATTACTACTAATTACTACTACTCGATTAGAAAAAATTGTCTGTCAGAGTTTGGGACAGTTTCATTTGGCTACCACGCACACAAAAAAACAGCATCGTTCCGCAGTTACTCAATTTTGGAGTTTTGTAGAGGAACCTGAAAGAAGCCTATACTGCACATATTTTGAGTTGATCATTCAAAAACAGAAGGAAATATTTGTCTGAATCTATCTCTAAATCAGTACTACCAAACCAATGATACCATGGGCTTATCAAGCACAATCAAATATGCCACGACTAATAGAGTGCCCCTATGCACATTTCCACACAGTGTCAAAATGTATTTCGCGAATGACCTAATATTAAATATGTACGACTGCTGGGGGCCGCTGCGCACGAAGATTACCTTATGGCAGAAAGGCTGTCGAGCATAATATTTAATATTTGAACACTGAACAGTAGCTATATTGCGATATCGCGAGACACTAGCTAATACGTGGAAGTGCGAATAAAGACATAAGAACATGTTTATTTAAACATCATTGCCTAGACAGTTTGAACAAAATATGGAATTACCCTGTAAAATAAGCAGAGCATTTTTATAATGCTGCATTGAGTAGGCTACCTACATATTGCACGAATTAAAATGTAGCCACCTCGTATCTGCCAAGGAAGGGAACCCACAACCCATGTGAATGTGGCCTCTGTACGGAAAATGAAGAAAGGAAACCACCTGCCAACACAGCTAACCAGACACCAGACACTGCTGTTTCCCCAAAAATGCCTTGAGAGACGAGGTATGGAGACCCTTGCCCTCCTTCCAAGAGTTTCTTTAGGCCATAGACAGTGATTCTCTTTTATGATTCTGATACTCAGTTACAGGTCAGAGCACTGCTTATGCACGTCTGTGTGCATTACGCACTTATAAGACTGTTGACAGCAGTATGTAATCCGTTGCCAAACTCTTGAGTTTTGGCAAGACACGAGCCAACCTTATCAACTCGTAAACACAATTAAGTGTTTTATATATATCCACAGTAGCTTAATGCAAATCACAGTTGAGAAAATTTCCGTTTTCTTTCTTTATAATGTTGGCTGCATGCCGTGATAACGAATTGTAGCTACGACTGGGGAAATTGGCTTTACAATTATACCATTTTCTATTGCCTTTTCAATCAGGCTCGAGTAGCCCACGAAAATGTATAATGTAAGCATAAAAACAACCTCCTGTTTCCCTGAGTGCACATTAAAATCATTTAAGGCTATTTCGGAATCTGCGAGATTCTGCTTTTCACCTTTTCAGGCCTATTGCATACAGGCTATTCAATAGTCTATCACATTATCACATAGTACATTTTGTATAGAAGGCTTTGTGGAAATATGGAGGTTTTAAGCTATGATAATTTCAAAGCATATTAATGTAAGCAGCTATGGTCAGGCTAAATTAAAATGGTCCTTGTGTACACAAGTTTAAGTATCCTAGCATATTTCCAGACCCTCCTTTCAAGCAAGTTTAGTGGATCAGAGTGACCGAACATTTCTGATGAACAAATATTTGCATTTGAAAAGACCACACGTGATTGGTGATGCAGCGGACTGGATTCTACGATAAACGAAAGCTCCATCAATTCAATAAAGATAAGATCAGAATTTATAGTTTCTCCGAGATGGTCACTGAGCACTGACACCCAAATGCAAGTACGAAATAGGGCTACATGTTTTTTGTTTTTTTCTAGAAACATTTGTTGAATATATGCCTGCTGCTAGTCATCAGAGAAGACAGTGGCTATCGCTGTCCTGACGCCTTCACTGACAGAGAAAATAAGCGGACGGTCCGCGCGCCACTGACTTCGGTTGCTATATCGCGTTGAACTGACTGCAATTGAACGAAAAGTGGGAATAGACATAGCCTACCACGTAGGCTACAGGTATAGCAATAGTTATACTGCAATGACGCACAAACGTCTGTGCCACAGTAAAAAGTGGGTAAAAAGTAAAAAGCTTTCTAGCCTACATCCCTTATGCCCATTTACTCCTGCATGTAAGATCTGCAAAACACTATGCATTTACAAGTATGCTATCTCAATTATGACGATATTTAACAGAAATAGGAGGCGTCAATGACGAGTAGGCGACAACAGGATAACGTGCTTTATGTTGCAGCCTGGGATTCGATATGCTGGTATGAAATAGGCTACACAGCTTCTAGCTATACCCGTTAAGGGGGGTAGCCTTGTCGGGTGCAAATACTCTGAATTCATAGACCTAATAAAAACGCTTTCTATGTTTTTACAAAGGCCTACTGTTGCTTCACTTTAACTGTAACAAAACGCGTTTGTCTATTCTTAAACAGATCAATTCGCTTCAGAAAATTTTGAGCAACAGGTACGAAAACTGTGCACCGCATCCGCGTGCATTGACAGGCTATTATGGGTGGTTACCGTAGCCTACATCGATGTTAATTACTTAATTAGGAATCAAATTTACGGCCTTCCCCTGGCGTATGGTGCATTTAATGATATGTCCCTGTTTACTGTTGGACTTGTTACAATTAAATCACCATCTGAAACGAATAGAATTTCCTCAATGTGATCGGCGGCGTTTGTTTAAAATAAGAATATCATGTCCTGAATAAAATATTAGCTAACAATAACTGCATGTTGCTGCCATTCCATCGAGCATGTCGACATTAAGACGCAAATGTGGAAATAATGAACAGACTATGGAAGACACGATCAAAGTCGCTCTTGATGAGATATTTATTTATTAGCCAATTTATTAACTATGAAATATGTAAAAGTTGCATCGCCACCATGGCAGGACTAAACATCTATGCTTTACATTTTTTGTACCTGCGAAATTTAGTGGGTCATTAGAAGAAACACTCTCATTTTGTAAAACATTGTTAGCTACATTGTAACAGCAACAACTGACTTATGCATCATCTAGTGTAAAGGCGGGTTCTCTGGGCGTTACTCCGGACGGCCAACACAATTCCATGCAGGTTAGAACTGAACACTTGCACAAAAACGCTAACCATTTTCGTTCAGTGCCTTTAGAAACTGGTGTATAACCACTGATGCTAAATCGTCGCTACAAAATTAATCGATATTCGTCCGATCAGTGGTGATCTATTTTGCCACTCAAATGCTGAAAGGGGGAAACCTAAACGGAGAAAGGGGCATCGGTCGTCATTCTGACCAACACTTCAATTTCAACCCGTGTTTCTGGGCTGCACAACACTGCATTGCAGTTTCAGAGGATCAATTCGAGCACCACCGCAACCGATACAAACCAGAAATAGTTTCTGGAGAGTGAGAGGTAAAAGTCATGTGAGTTACATTGACCTTATTTTTTTTAAAGAATACATCAGAAACGGAGGTGAAAGCGTGCAAAACGCATCCACGTGCTTGGTTCCTTTGCAACAAAGTAGCCAACTCCATCAGTTTTGCGTCACGGAAATCAGAAATATTGCTAAACATGGCATTCCCCTGGAAAACGATGTGTTGACATTGCATCCTACAGAGCAGCCAGAAAGCTAGACAGTAAAGTCCAATTTACCTTCAACCGCTGAGACCGTGGTGATTAGACATAAAATCGCAAGCAAATCCACTGTCATGGCAAATGTATTCTCCTCAATGTATCCCTCTATGAATACCAGAAGGCTCGCGCACACAATCCTTCAGTTGTCACAAAACGGTATTCCAGCAGCGAATATTTTGAGTCACATTTCAAGTCGGGGTAGCTATGTAGTATGTGTGAGGCAGGCTTCGGACGCTGAAAGCTTGGTGGGGGGGCGAGTGGGTGGACAAGGGGTTCCGAGAGACCCCCCTCATACTCCTTCGCAAGTTGCGACCAATCACAGACAGAAAGCAGCAAATCCTAAACCAATCGCAAATGAGCTGCCCCTCCCATGAGCATTGTTATTCCAAACAAAAAACTTTTCGTTGGCCTATTTGAACGACTGACTGCTCGTGGGGAAATGAAACAGCACCGACAAGTGGTCATTTGTTGACATAGCAGGTAGAGATTCTGTTGCGCAAGGTGTTTTTTTTTAATTCGGTGATGTAAAACTGATTAATAGCAAGCGACGCTGATTAATAGCTTCAGTGGGAGGTGTGATTGCATCATCAAGAGGAAAACCGTTGGATACCCATGCTCGAGATGCACAAAAAATCAGGTCATCCAAAATTTGCTTTCACGGCAAATTAGTCTCTTACATAAAACTTGGGTGATTACAGAACATAATGTGATGCAAAGCATAAAAACACGGGGAACTGTTACTTCTTTAAGGCTATTATGCAAATATTATGTAGAGCATTTGGTGAAACGTTATCAACCTTAGAATTATTGAAAATAAATAAAAAAATATGTTTATATTCTATTGTTCTCCCAACCTCACTGCATTAGGAAAATGATCCTAAGTTAATTAAGCACCTGTCATATTCTCAGGAATTCAGTGGAATGTGAAAAGCTTTAATCATGACATGTCTTTGTGGACTCGCCATTTGCAAGCTTGACTGTCTGTGAAGCATTTATGAGCCGAATGCTCAGAAAATCCCCTCCCCCAATTCTCACACGTGCGTGCACACACGTATGTGCGCACACACAACCCATCCCACCCATCAAGGCTAAATTGAGCTTCTCACTGGGCATGGTCATTGCAGATACATTGCCATTCCGCTAACTGTGCATAAGAATATTGCAATAATGAAAATAGGCCATTCAGCCCATCTTGCTCATCTGCCCATTTTTTAAATTAAGAATAAAAATGATTATTCCAATGATTTTATTGAGGCATATCTCTCTTCTGAAAAAATATTTGACAAGACTTCCTCGTTAAATAAAGTTAAATTACCAATTAGTTAATAATATTGCTTGTAATACATACAAATACAAGCATTGCACTTCACAAACATTAAAAATAAAACAAAACAGTAATCAATGCAGCATTAAAATCACTGAAAATGAAAAATAAATAATATATCTGGCTTTATCTTTGAATGACGCCTGTACACACCTATACCCAATGAGTGCCTAATGGATGCAGGGACTCTGCATTTGAAATTTACTTTAACCTCTTTATAATCCCGGGGACGTTACATTAACGTTTCATAACGGTTGTGTGTCCCCCCCTCCCTCACCCCTCCCACCCTTCACCCATCCAAGCGCTCCATTGTGAGAGCCTGCTCCAACAGATGGCTGACACAAAGACCACCTCCTATGGGACGTGGCGCTGACACGGGCCTTGCTGAGTGAGCCTGATATTTGCTTATCAATAAAGCTGCTCCTACACCTGTTTCTATTCAATTGTTCCCTATGCTCCGGTGAAGCCCTTCTCTGGACGGCTAGAGCCAGATAACGTTAGCCAGGAAAGATCACTGTCTCGCCCAAACGCACCTCGCTCCCTCTATTCCTCCACACCCTTCCCCCTCTAACACCATATATCCCTCTATTTGCCATTTTCACCTTTTCTCTGTCTCCTTCTTCCCCATTATTCATTCTCTCTCACATGCTTCCCTCTCTCCGTCCCTCCAACACTCTGCATTGGTCTGCCGTTGCAGTACTGACAGCACCATCTTTAAACATTGTGAGAACATTATGCACTATGCACAAATTCAAGTTCACTCGGAAGCAAAACAGAACCGTAGCCAATTTCTATATTTTTACACCTCCTTAGACACGGAAAGTGAATTCTCCCTCCTGATAGCTCGGGGTGAATACCAGTATAGCGGAGAAGTGCTATTCGTCATTTTTAACGACTTGGTCCAGATCATTATTGCCACTCTCATTTCTCTACCCCTCCCCTTCCCTAAGCTTCACATTCCCCCGCTCTTATCTGTCATCACAGTCTCGGGTAATAACAGAGATCTCTCTGACCCTCAGCCTTATTTTGGAGAAGGACTGCATCCCAGTACAATCAGTCCGTGATTACCGTCCTCACCCCTGGGAGCCAGAGGTTAGAGGGGTTTTTTATTCCAAAGCAGCGCAGCGAGTGTCCTGCACTCACAGTCAAACCACAGCCTCCTAATGATGTGCTGTGCAGGAGTGCCGGTACTGGACACTGTGGATATGTCAGTTAGCGCTGTGCATTTGTTGAGACTGCAGGAACCCGCAGACCTTTTCACATAATCAAATAATGGAGGCAGAAAAATATTAGCGTAGAATGCGAAGCAAATTCGAAGAAAGAAATTGATTGTAGTTAAGATGTTGGAGGACAGAATTAATGCTTTTTTTATACTGAGTTTGTATTGTGTAGCCCCATAGTTGGAGAGGGAAGGGTTAACCAGTTCTTTAGGATAGACACCACGGATCAGGATGAAACTGCATCCCAACCATTTCCAGAGGCACTGCATGAAGGCCATTTTAGCATGCTCGTAAGTAAGGGGAATGGTACATACGGGGCCCTCCACAATTATTGGCACCCCTGGTAAAGATGAGTAAAAAAGGTTATAAAAAATTCACCGTTTTGTGAATTAGCGCAATCTCACACTGAAAAAATGATAAAAATCCAATCTTTAATTGAAGTAAATTTATTCTGAGAAAAAAAAAATCCCTCATCAAGAAATTATTATTTTTAACAAAACCATGTGTGCCACAATTATTGGCACCCCTGCATTTAATACTTAGTACAACCTCCCTTTGCCAATAAAACAGCACTGAGTCTTATCCTGTAACATCTAATAAGGTTGGAGAATATGGAGCAAGGAATCTGAGACCATTCCTCTTTTCAGAATCTCTCTAGATCATCCAGAGTCCTAGGCCCTCTCTTGTGCACTCTCCTCTTCAGCTCAGCCCACAGGTTTTCAATGGGATTTAGGTCAGGGGACTGAGATGGCCATAGCAAAAACTTGATTTTGTGTTCAGTTAACCATTTTTGTGTTGATTTGGACGTATGTTTTGGATCATTGTCCTGCTGGAAGATCCAACGACGACCCAGTTTTAGTTTTCTGGCAGAGGCAGGCGCTTACATTTGTGGTGAAATGACTTCTGAAATGATTTCTGGCATTCCTTCCAAATAATTTATTGGCATGGAGGTGACGTCTAATGGTAGTTTTGGAGACTTGATGACCCCAAGATGCTACTTTATTCTGTAATTTTCCAACAGTGATCCTTGGGAATTTGTTTGCCTCTCCTACCGTCCTCCTCCCTGTGTGTGGGAGCAAAATAAACTTGGGTCTTCTTCCAGGCAAGTTTGTAACAGTTCCAGTTTCTTATTTCTCAGATACCAAAAGGTGAATTTTGTATAGCCCTTTTTACTCATCTTTACCAGGGGTGCCAATAATTGTGGAGGGTACTGTATAGAGGCCCTATTTTTAATCGTAGAACTGAATGGTGGCAAAAAACAAATAAATAAAGCAACAAATATGAAAAGAGAATAAATAGAAAAGAGAATGTACCTTTACCGATTAAACAACTTTTTGATTGTTTTGCCTGATCAAAAAGCACAAACATTTAAATAAATGTCACTGTCACCCATTAGAAGATGATTGCTTTGAACCTGATGTTTGACTTCTTTAATGTGGGTATAAGTTAAAGACCAACATTTCATCTCTTTATCTAAATAGTTTTGTATAATATTCACAGATGAAATGAGAACACATTGCAAAATAATTTAGCCCCCACAGTAAAATTACTCACTGTTATAAGATTGTACTAAGAACCATCAAGAGAATGTCAGGTTAGCCTAGAGTTCATCAGAAAATCCACAAATCTTTACCTAAGTAAGTATCTTAACTGATTCAGCTAGATCATTGTGGGGAAACCTGATTGCCACAGGAAGATGCATACTTTCAATGAAAAAGCTGCTAAAAATGGAACAAGGGAGAAATTAGCATTAGTACTGAAACAAGATTTCATTGGCGGTGTGGTAATCGAATACAAAAGAAAGAACGCTGCTCTACATTCCAATCTGCAACTGCACATTTGTCGAAGATTATGCATAAATTTTTTTCCCACGTACAAGAAGATATATGGAAGAGAAGTGGCAGGTAGCCTAGCTTTGTTGCCTCCCTAACTGACCTCCTAAAACTTTGAGCTGTCCTTACCTCACACCCTGCCTTTCATTCGTTACATTATAGAAGAGATGAGTGGAAAAAAACAGAGTGTTAATGTGGACAAAATGGCGGCCAAAGACACGACACTGAGGGGGAGCTGAAGCACAGACCTCTAATGGACGCGTGTTCAGCGTAGGCCTCCGTAGGCCCATCGCAGCGATAGCAGCTGGTGGCTATCAAACCAGGTGTGGAATATGTGCCAGCGGGGGTTAAGCACTTGGAAAATTAGGACTCTGCCAGTGGGAAAATTAAACATTTAAGTGAAAGGTGCCAAACCCATACTTATATTTTCCAGGTTCAAAGGTGGAGACTGGAGAGAATTTAAAGAGAGTTAATTTTCTTGATTTTCAAATTCACTTTCTGGGTATGATTTAATTGAATGTATGTTTTACATTGGCACAGTTTGTGTGTATAATGAAGAATATCTTAGAGGCAGAAGTTTCTCAAAGCCTGCTGGTTGGGGCATTTGAGGGTTTGTGGTTTAAAACAAGCAAATTCTCTTCAAGTCATTCAAAAACATCTTGTATAGGGACATTATACCCGCAGAGGTAATATGTGTGTATATTACAAATTTTTTTTTTTTAAATGTACACTTAATCTTCTTTTCAGTTGGAACATTGACTTGGAACTGTCATGGTTATTGGCAGCCTCTGCTGTTTCTGCGGTCGTCATTTTGACTAATTACTCATTTTTTTATTGACGGGGGTGGGGCGATCTATCGGATTTTTTCCCTCCGTTTCGGTGTTTGGATATCGCCCGGCTATTATTTCTCGCACCTGTTTTGAGTTTCCTGCCGGTTATAAATCAACTGTTGACAAACGAAGTTGGTAAACGAAGTTGGTAAACAGAAATAAAATAAACGCAGGAAGTCCGGTTATAATTTATGGAAGCATATCCGTGCCAAAATTTAAAAGAAAAAGCAAATCGGCGATTGCATTTCGTTTACAGTCGATGCGCGCAATTGAAATGAAAATGCAAAAGGACACTTTGCGTTTTCATTTGCAAGTTAATGTTGGCACTTTATCTGACAATTTGCAAATGTTAATGCAAATCAATTTCACATTAAATTTTTCTCGCCTTCTACGACACAAACATCAACCTTGGAAATTTTACCTGTAGTCTCGGCTTTTGTAATAATCTATATTTAGCCTAGTTATAAAGCAACATAGCTTATAGATTAAAACAAATGGACATTTACACGATTTTAAAAAAAAATTATTTTTATTTTATTATAACTTTACACCATATAGGCTACCCTACAACACAATCCACCGTCTTTGGTAGGTAGTAGGTAGGCTATTCGCACAGTCTCTGGAGTGTTTCAGATCTCAATGCTGTAAGGTGAGGTGGTTAGCCTCTATGACACTGATTTTACTGTTTTAGCCTAGCCTACAAGAAACATTTTAATTTGTTCAATTTAAATAGGCTCGTGGTTATAGAGAGAACGTAAAAATAGTTTTTTTTTAGAGGGTGTGCGCAGTGAGGTAAAAATAAATAATAATCCAAGTCAGTATTGGCACAGTGCCATTATGCTCAGTTTTTTAAGAACATAAGGTACAGAATAATTTCATTTAAATAGGTCTACCGCTCAGAAAAAATTAGAGACATAAGCACTTATTTTATTGATAGCCTATTTTACTTTAGTGACATGGACAAGCAATAGCCCAATGTTGGTTTATCACACCGCCCTGTCAAAGGCCAACCGGTGAAAAAAACATCTATTGCCTCGTAAGGCAAGTCCTCCCTGCTGTTAAGTTCATTAACAACGGGCTGGTTAGGCTCATCGTAACGTTTAGGCTACCTCGTTTACTTTCTAGTTTTTAGCACTTAGCCTATAATCCCCAAACACAGAAAACTAGGAAATGTCGCTATCTAGCCTAGTAACTGCCTGGCGACCGAAATCACAAACAACCACTGAAGTTGAACCATAAATTCAGTCAGTGGTTTGAACAGTCTCCTATAACGCCCCTTTCTTTGAGGCCCCGCCTTGATGGGCATGCTTTGACAGTTTGCATGTTCAGTTCTGAGCTGTGGCAGGGTTTTTGCGTGAACACGCGGACATGATAATGTAAACGGATGCAATACCATTGCATTTGAATTATGTCACTCTTGTGCCGTAAAAGCATGAAAACGGTACGTAAAATGGCAAATTGAATTATCATTTCATTTTTGTCATGGATCATGCGATTACAATAAGAAACTGATAATGCAAATGTGATTTATCATTTTCATTTAAATTATGGCAGGGTTGTGTCGTAGAGGGCGAGCAAAGTTAAATGTGAAATGGATTTGCTTTAACATTTTCAAATTGTCAGATAAAGTGCATACATTAACTTAAAAATGAAAACGCAAAAAGGCCTTTTGTGCAGAAATGTAAACTAAATGCAATCGCCGATTTGCATTTTTATTAGAATTTTGGCGCGGATATGCTTCCATAATAATTAGGATTAGATTGGTTTATTAATGGTTTATTAATTTCTGTTACATTTTGTGTTCAGCTCTTTTTCTACAAGAGTTTAGGTAATAGGTTTGATTTTCTATGTCTTTCCTTCACCCGTTTACCTGGGTTTTTCTTTTGGTTTCTCAACCTCCTGTTACGCCTAATTAATTAGTGCGTGGGGTTCTTTTGTTATTTATTCTCGTTGTTTATCGAGATACGCCTCCGTTTTCTGAGGCTGTTTTGATGTGCCTTGTGCTTGGGAAGTTTTGCTCTCATTTTTTTGTTTACCCCTTCCTGGTGCAGTTTATTCCGCTTTTGTGGCATATCTTTCGAGATACACTTTTAGAATCCTTATCGGCCGCGTTTGGTTCTCCAAGCCTTACACCAACCCTCACTGGACCATGCAATAAGATACCACTGTGCTCAAGGAAATGGTGGCACGACTTCCCATATCAACATCACTACATAGGTGATATGTTTTTTTTTAAGTTGCCCAGCCCACATGGGCTGACAAGCCACCTTAACTCATACAGTACATTACATTACATTACAGTCATTTAGCAGACGCTTTTATCCAAAGCGACGTACAGTAAGTGCATATAGAAAGGTCATCAAAGTAACTGCAGAACAGATAAGAAAGCACATTCTTCCCATACAGTACAAACCCATGCTTCTCAGGTAGGACACAGACAAAAGGATTATCACAATTCTTCATATCCATTCTTACAAAAGAACCCAGGATTATTAATAATAATAGGTATAATTCATGAGGTCTATACATAAAGGACAGTCTGTACTCTTTTCCAGGCACTAGCTATAAATATTGTGAAGAGGAAAACTTCCTGTTGAAAAAGCTATTTTACCAGCCCAAATGGAGTGAAAAGCTGGCACTGTTTGAGCACTGAGAAAGAAAAAGTACCAGCACAACATAATAATGAATATTCAAAATAGCGAATAAACACTATAAAAATAGCGTACGCTTATGCACAGCACAACAAACTTAAGATCGCTGTCAAATATGCTGTGGAGTCACTTAAAGCATTCTCGCTTTAGATCACAAACCCCCAAATGGCCCCATACCAGTCATTGTAAAGCCGGCTGGTGACTTCTGTAAGCATCTAAAATGTATTTCATTGCACACAAAAACTATCTGGGCCGATCAAAATCATACACAAAAACTATCTGGGGGTCATACACAAAAAATGTCTGGGTCAATCATAATCATACAATCTGGGTCAATCAAAATCATACACAAAAACGGTCTGGGTCAATTAAAATCATACACAAAAACTATGTGGGCCTATAAAAATCATACACAAAAACTGTCTGGGTCACTCAAAATTATATACAAAAACTGTTTTGGTCAATCAAAATCATACACAAAAAACTGAAAGAATATGAAAAACCCCAGAAAGTGAACTATTCCTGTAGGGCCCAATCTCAGATTGCAAGCGTTTGTTTTCCTTTAAGGGAATTTTAGTGGCTGTGGCTTTTTGCAGTTTAAGAATAAAACCTGGACAGAAATATGTACCAACATGGAGAGTGCCAAAGGAGTAAAAAAAACAATGAGACTGAGACACAGCCAGGATCACAAGGAGCCAAGTTCAATTCAGCAGCCAAGAAAGAAATGCCATTGTGTAAAGTAACAAAAGTAATCTGCAATACACTATCATCGGGTAAATAGCACTGCATATTCAAACACAAAACGGTAAAAATGGATCCTATTCAAACAGTGAATTTGCATTGCGGTGGGGTTGCATTACAGCTTATGCTACACATTATGGCGATGTATAGTTTTTAATGGATGTTTTTTGTTTTGTGATCCAGCAAAACTAGCCATTGTGTGTTTTAGAGGGAAATGAGGGCAAGTAGAGATGGCAGGGATGACAGTATGTAGAACAGAGTGTTTTGAATCATGAATAAGTGATTCGGCCATTTTCATCTTCTTTGCATTGAGGATTATTTTTTTCAGGATGCTGTGGTAAACTTCATAAATCTCCCACAAACTGCAGATGAGCTTTTGTTGTAATGAATGGGTTGGAAGCGCATACTTGTAATGGAAGCAAAGGCATTGATCGCTCTAACCCATATTATAGGACCGGCAACAAACGTGAAGGGAATCCCACAGGACCAGTTACAACATATTACAGTACCATGAATCCTTCACCGCTGATATGCTCTTGTCAAGTACACAGCACAAACAATAAACTGTCTCTTCCCAGTTACCCTTCCCTACCCCTTACTGTATATAATCTAAATATTAGGAGGGGAAAATTAGTCATACATAATTCATAATAGATACACTTATTATGTTTGCAAAAGGTTCATTACTGGTACATGCGTCTGTTTTGTATGCATACATTAATATGTACTGCATGCGCTTTTTTTTATGGTTCTGGCTGTTTGAAACAGGCAGATATCCCCCATTATATGGAAAAGCAAAATGTCACAAAGGGAACTTGTGAGGATCCACCTACACGCAGGGGATAAAAAAAGCTTTGTGCAAAACCTACAAATTAGCGGAGACATTCGGTCTCAAACAGACAGCTGCCAGATTAAGAAGTGTGTGCCTTTTGTGTGTGCGTTCCTGTTTGTGTGTGTGAGATCTAAGTGCAGGTGTGTGGGATTGCGTGAGTGTGTGCATGGGGGCTGCTACCAGGTTATTTAAATGCAGGTCACACTGCATGTCTCTCCGGTGAAGCGGTGGAAATAAAAGGGTAAACACAGAAAGCTTTTTATGACACACTGTCATTAACACCACTCTCCCTGCAATGTGCCCAGCAGCCCAGGGGTACAGCCAAGCCAATTGGATACAAAATGCAACCGAGGTTTTATTAAGTATGCTCAGGTCTAGCATCAGCAATGACCTTTCACCTGGGAACGAGGGGATAAAGGTCAGCGTTCATACGTGAAAGCTGACAGGGGCAGTTCGCTTCTCCTTTCACGCTGAATGCTTTCTGGAGAACTGCAGTTCAATTCAAATCAATACCTTTGAATATTTTAATTAGTAAATCGTGTTTTTTTTTATTTAAATTTAAATGCAACAGGAGCCCTCCTTGACCACAACAACACAGTAGTCCCGACCGCATCCATTCGGGCATCTTTGCATCGAAAAGAAAAAGGTTGTCAATGCGACGGGTGATTGAAAATGCCGGTTGGAAGACAGAGAGATGACATTCCGCATACACACAGCATGCGCAAAATGACCTGTTTGATAAAAGCATGTTTGTTTGAGCAGCAGCTGGGAGCCCCCAGGCTGTGTGAGGGCTAGTGGGATTGTGGGGTTTGTAGTGTGGGAGATAGTCACTGGACCAAAATGCACTGGGTAAATGCACTAAAAGACTGTGTGAACTGCAGCTGCAGTGCTCCTGGCACAGGTGCGAGTTGAATGACACAATTGGTGATTCCAAACTGGGCATGAAATTATCGGGGGTGCCGCGTCTTTTCCTGATGCTCAATACACAAGTACACCTAATGGATCCTCTCCTCCCTTCTCCTTCAAATAAGCTTAAATATCAGAAATGCAAAAAAAACAACCCTTCAGCACCCCCTAGAGGAGAAATGGGGGAGGAACACTATATAATATTCCACCGGCAGTCCTGACAACGGAAAATAGCACAGTATTCTGTGAATTTACTCGGCGCGGCGACCAAATGAAATAATAACACACAGAAATGTGATGGAAAGGAAGATTGGCAGAAAGCTATGAGGCTGACCTTCAGAGATTAACTGTGACATTTTAGATGATTGTCTGTGAATGCATGCGCACAAGCACCGCATCAATAAACATGGCCGCCGGCAATCACATAATCGGTTTGTAATAGGCCGCCTGACAATATGCAAAGGTCTTCAGAATATAAATAAAGCAATGAATGTCAAAGCCTTTGGGATTTGGACATCTGTTCAGACACAATCTGGGGAACGATACAGCCTGGAGTCCGGGAGTGGGGTGTGGGAGGTTTTTGGGTGCGAGAGCACAGGGCACGCATGTGTCTGTGTGTGTGTGCGCATGTATGTGTGCGGCGTGCGTATTTGTGTATCTGTATGTCTGTGTGTGCGTGTGTGCGTGCGTGCGTGTCTGTGTGTGTGTGTGCGTGTATCTGTGTGTGTCTGTGTATGTGTGCGGCGTGCGTATTTGTGTATCTGTGTGTGTGTGTGCATGCGTGCGTGTCTGTGTGTGCGTGTGTGTGTGCGTGTATCTGTGTGTGTGTGCGCATGTATGTGTGCGGCGTGCGTATTTGTGTATCTGTATGTCTGTGTGCGCGTGTGTGTGTGCGTGCGTGCGTTCAGCGTAGCCCGATGCTTCAACATCACGCAGCGGACGAGCAACAGCTGAGCAGCAGCTGCAGAGCATTAGAACAGCAAATACCCCACGAGTGAGCGCAAAGTGAGAAACCAGCCAGATGGGGAAATCACTCTCTATTTGCTGTGCTTAATTGAAATAGCATGGGTTTAATGAGAAATAGGTGCATAGATTTGAATATAAATATGTTATACTCTCTCACACACTATATACTGTATATATAGAAAGAAGGATGGATAAATAGATCATACCAGTATTCACACACACACACACACACACACACCACAGTTACCAGACTGGGGGATTTACCGCTAAAAATGTAGGGGTATGGGGATTTAACAAAATTCAAAATTGTACAGTAAAAATGTATGGGAGTCAATGACAGATGGGGGATTTGAAAAGGAGGTATGGGGGATAAATTGTGTGAATATGGCATGAGAGTCAATTGAAGATGGGGGGTTTCAAGGATTTTTTAGGGGGAATAAATTCTGGTATCTGGCAATATTGACACACACAAACACACACACACACACAACTGTAACATTATGACACAAAGTGACAGCAGAATTAGTGAAATGTGAAAAAGCCTCTTGGTACCATTTTGCCTGTCAGTCTGTGATAATGGAGCAGGCTGCATCGGACAGCCAGGCTGTATTTTCCTGCTGGACTGGAAGAGGACTGCCAATTACACTGTCTGCCTCTGATGACAGTGTGTACTCCACTCCAACAACATCATCACATTTGAGTTCTACCAAGCTGTCACATGGACCACCAGTAAAGGATTCTCCAGACCTGACATAGAGGCAAACTGGAACTGTACCTCACATTGATACCATAATACATTATTATTATATAACATTATTATTGTTGCTAGTATTATTACTATTAATATTACTACTACTACTACTACTAAGAAGAAGAAGAATTAACCTGTTTAATAAACATCCTATACTAGGGTGAGTTACAATTACAGATTAAATTAAATGGATATGAAATCAACATTGTCGAGCACATTTTCCAAAATTCAAATATTACTAATAGGCAAGGAATTTAGTAACATTCATAATAAAAAACAGAAATGTTTCCTAAAGAACTGTTTCTCATGTAACAAGCTTGCATAACAAACTGCAATTCCCCAGTTCTACGGCACTTAGATTTGACTTCATTTTCCTGAATTGGTACCAGAAAATTGGAGGCCCAATAACAGGCTAGAATTACATTGATTTTCTTGTCCTATTCACTTTTCCAGCAATGCATCGATGTGCTCATGGTCTGATTGTTACTGTTCAGAGATTACTGTGCAGAACCACAAAGAGATGTACGTCATGCCAACACTCAAAGGTTACTTTTACTGCCACAATATGTCTGTCGATATTCTGCGATGGATGACCTCTGAAATATGACAGCACTGTAGACTAACAAACTAAGCAAAAAAAAATGAAAGAAACATCTTAAGGCATCTAAATTTTGACTGCCAATTGGTGACATAAAGTCAATCTACAGCAGCAATTGAAAAATCCAACCCTTGCAGGTACAGTGGTCTAAGTAAGCTACAACAATCAATTGTAGACACATTTTTAAACTGTCAACTTCCAGACAGTAATTTCTCAATCACTGACTTTATGCTCACGTGCTCACACGCTCGTCAAAACCCCAGATATGCTTTTTAAAACATCTGTCTACTGTGGATACATGTTTGTACCTGTAAAAACAAATACAACAATGAATACCTTCTGCTTTTTGTCTCGATTGAGCAAATTACATTTTTCACATTTTAATCTATTCCACATAGGACATAGAACCCATTAAAAATGTACATTTGACATTATTTGCAATGACCTTTAAGTGATCTCCCCTTATGAATATAGTTTAATGCATTGTATAACTGATGACTGTGCAAGAAATATAATGCAGATGTAGCATAAGAATAAGTGTTAACCCCTTCTCTAGAACCACCTTTTTTGAACACAAGCCCGAAAATAAAAGGGTTACTGTTCTCGGACCTCTTTGACTACAGGCATAATCCTGGTCTCTTCAGTAAGGTAAACCCCAAAGAGTTTTTTTTCCAGCAGTCAGAATTACTGAAACAGAGTAACAGAAGCTCAAACAACTGTGGAAGTGGAGGTTTTTTCTCGCTTAAAGGTTCCCGGGATAAAAGTATCGACTTCACAGTGATTTGTGTCATCCAGAACACTTTCCAGAATGCATAGAATGTATGGAATCATCGTTTTGATAGAGCCTTTCTTGTGTAGGAACCGTTGTCGCTATAACGTTGGAATTGTAAAATTGTTTATAGAGATAGAATCTTAGTTTTATCACTTTAGAACAGTTCATTTTTTTAGCAGATTGATTGACAATTTCACCCTAAAAAAAAAAACACTTCCCGCCCGCAAAAAATGTTAATATGTTCAGTTTTTAAATGTTTCGTTTTTTCCATCCAGCAAACTAAGGTCCCATGATAAGCGAGGAGCCTTGTTCAGTACAGCGTTTGTTGATTTGATTCAGTGTTACCTGTTTTTTTCTATTCCTGGGTAATTTATGATTGGACTCATTCAGCACATATATTGTACGTGCATCTCCAGGTTGCAGGAATTAATTATAACCACATTGGTTATAGTTATATAACCACAAGTATTATTAAACAATATAAACATTGGGTAACACTTTATTTTGAGTGTCCTATGTTGACACTCAACTTGATATCAACTGAATGTTGAGATACAGCAAACAGTCAGTTTATACTTTGTTGAGTGTCAATAGAGTGTTTCTTGAAAAGATTGTTGAGCGTCAATACAGTGTTTCTTGACACTCACTTGTTTGTGGAGTTTGTGGACAATCACCTGCCATGCAATTGACTTTAAATTAACACTGAACTGATATTCAATTGATATCAAGTTGAGTGTCAACATGGGACACTCAAAATAAAGTGTTACCAAACAGGGTTTGAGTTGCAAGCACAGACTCACAGATTTCTCCATCCAGATCTTCGGGATTGATTTCTTGGAATAAGTCAAGCCTGCCAATAAAATACATTTATTTATTTAGCTTCTAATGGCATGCTGCCAGCACCATTTCTAATGATTGATCAATTATGTATTTAGCTTGAGTTCTCACCCTGGGTGACTTACAGAGCAAGTTTGGTCTGGTGGAGTGTCAGTGAACAGGAAGTGTCAAGTGGAACTGAGAGGCCAAATAGCCTAAAGATAAAAGACATCAGATGGATTCAGAATTGACTCCGAGTGTTATGAAGTCTATTTAGGTGTAATATATACAGGAGGGAGTCTTTTTGTGTGGTTTATTTCATCTAGCCAAATTCTGATTCACACCATTTACTTAGAAACTATCTCCCATAGTAATAATGACATTCAGATTCAACCCCTCTACGTTTTACAAAAAATAGAAAAATTAGATTTGAAATGTCAGTACATTGTGCACTGAACATATTGCCTCATTAGCCTGGCTGGCACAGTGATGCTTACTGGAGTTTGCATCGGGATGTAAAAGTTTGAATCAGTCACCTCTCTTTTAATTACGAAGCATCTAACTAATCACAAGCACATCCTTTTCTCATATTGTTTTATACTGTAATCTTTCGGCTTTGGAAAAACCTTCTTTGAAAGAGACAGTTGCAGTTTCCCAGCAACTGTACTTTTTCCCCCAGGCCCAAGGCTGCAAGTCACAGCATATTAGATTTTTTCCTTTTCTTCTATGGCAAGGTAGACATGTTGCAAGCACCTTATTTCCCCACATTATCGCAGTCAGGGGAAGAGAAGGGGATGACATGCAGATCTGCAAGTCTGAAGAAATGCTGAAGTCTTTTTCTCCTGCTTTAAAGTGCAAGAAAATGGTTGAAAGGTTTCTCATTTTAATTCAATTATAATTTTTTATATAAAAGGTTTTCTGAGGTTTAGGTTAATTTCATTTGCACCTGCTAGTCATGGCATTCACCAGCAGGTGGCAGCCACAGCATGCGTTTTTTCAAGGAATCCATCCGGACACCTGCCTTTAGAAAGTCGGACTTGGGCTACTGTGTCCTGTCTCCTGCGTACAGTGCACTGGCAGAAGTGTGCCGCTTAATGTGCACTGTTTAGCAGTCCGCGAAAAATATCCACCATACTATTTTTCAACCGCACTGTGGAAGTGTCGTAAGCAGGTCATAAGACGTCCCACGAGTGTTGCCATGTCCGTGGTTTTACAGCTATATTGGAATACTTTCAAAGTGCAGTCACCGTCATGGGTAAAAATGAAAGCACGCACTTATTTAAAAAAGTGAAAACATGAAAATATACGTTGGTTTTGGTTAAAAAAAGGTCGCCATTTGGCTGGAAAGTCTTACAAGATCTGGCAACCCTGTGCCCCACCCTGGTGCTGCCATGTCACTTGTTGTGTTTGTCAGCGAAGCTGCACCTAACTTTTTTAAAACAAAGCTTTTCATGACCGAAATGTTTGTGTACTTCTTGAAAAGTGTGCTCCCGAATGTATTCAGCGAAACCCCGGACGTAAGTGTGTCATCCAGGTGTTTGAAGTATACTGCAATTAGAAAAAGTTTTGCATACTCTACGACTTTCTCGCTCTATCTACTCACCAAGGCTACTCAACAGTGTGGAAGAGTGCTGATTTGGACACGACCCCGGTAATTGTTGTGAGGTAGTAGCAAATGATGATTTCCTCTCAGGAACGGACTAAAGAGAGACTCTGAAAAGGACTGATGCTGGTCTTCACCCAATGGTGTGTGTGTGTGTGTGTGTGTGTGTGTGTGTGCGCATACGTGTGTGTGTGTGTGTGTGTGTGTGTGCGTGCGCGTACGTGGGTTTGTGTACGTGTGCAATGTGTGTCTGAGGTGATGACTTGATTCCTGAAATGTCTTCTTGATGTAGGGAGTGGTATACAGGCTATGATATAATTGGGGGGGGGGACTTTAGTTCCTGGGACATGTGGGTATCAGAAATAGGGTAAACGTGTGTATACATGTGAAATAGTGTGGTAGCAGGGGCGGAAACCAGGCACACGCTTGAATGTTGTAATGGCAGCTCAGCAATGGACAATAATATATGCAGCCAGGAGATGGAAGCATTGCCTTTCTGTCACGTCAAAGAATCGAACACTGAGATGGAAAATCTTTATTCCCCTCATGTAACATTCATTACAGAAGGCAGTGTTTAGCCAGAGAATAAGTTGGTTTCTGATAGTTTTGAGGTAGGCTAGTGGCTAGGGCACAAGCACTGTGATCTGTTTACTAGCCTTATTACATTATCCATTTGCTTATTTGTCGTGTTCATCCGCGCCTCTCGCATTCTGCCGATTGTTTGCCAGGCATCTCTGTAGCCATTGCAGTTTTAATGAACAAGACTCGATGAAGCAATTCCACCGCATTAATATTTAAAGGCAAGCTTGATAATGATCTAGTCATATCCTGCTCTTTAATGAGGATGCAGAGAATCCCTCCCAATATCTAAGTATAACATTGAGCCTGAAGTAGGGAAAGTTAAACCTGCCTTTTTGACATGCCAGTAACTTATTTGGCAAACATGCAATTGGACGGTTGTTCAGAATTGTAAGATCACTATTGAGAGACATCCATAATCACAGAGACATTAAAAACACAGAGCTTAAAGAGAATAGGGGTAATGGGTGGAGAGCACTCCCCCGTGACTGACTGGCTACTAATAATCTGTGCATGATGCTTTTGCTGGGGTGACCACATTCTGGTCTTCATAAAAAGGGAACAGGGATGGGTGGGCATTATGAAAATAATATTAGGTCATGTGTTTATGTGTATACGGTCCATGGAATGAGCAAACCTAATCCAATATTTTAGAAAATATGCACCAATATTTACAACATTATTGAGAAGAGGTTTTCAATTTATTAAATTATTATTGAAAATGTATGGCAGGTTATAGCATTATCGGTGGTGTGCATTGTCTTAAAAGTGAGAAACATTCATTATTAAGCAATTTATGTCAAATTTGGCTCCACTAAACATTGACAGAAGTTGTATCACTCAACGTTGTCATTTACATGATTCGTATCGGGATTCATTCTATCAATATTGAAATAGATGATGATGTAAAATGGGGTACAGCTGAAATGTGTGTTCACTAATTATCTCAGATTACTTCCTTCATCCAGGCCAACTTTCACAGATGACCATAAACCACTCGGGATCACAATCAGGAATCATTAAATTGCAGTGTAACACATGGACGATGTGATGCAATGTGTCTAGACAGCAGACATGCTTCAGACTAAATTCACAAATACATAATGTAGAATAGATCATATTTAAGAATTGTTCTCTCATGTATGTTAGGACTCCATCATCCAACCTCTATGTCAAGCCACGTGTCAAACAATCACTCAATTAATTGTGGCAATGATTCAACCACAATTTAATCAGGTGCAAGAAAATAACCATCAATGTTTATGTTCGTTGAGACACAGCGCCTGTCTGATTATTACCACAGTTCAGAAAGAATTTACAATGTACTACAAAAACACAAAAATTGTATTGGATCACTGGATGTTTCTATACATTTTATAGTTAATGGAATGTTCATCGCATTCTAATGGTCACACCCTAGACAACTCCAACTCAGTAACATATCAGATCTGATTAGTGCACGCCTCGTTTTGATCCATACTAGCATAAATCTTCGCTGGCAACACACCTTTTCCTGCCGACTGATTGGAGTTGAGATTGTCAGTGGAATCAGTCATTCTAGATCAGTGTTTGCAGCTCAATTTCAGACAAAAATCCTCACAATTAGGTTGGAATTTACATAATATTGTTATAATGTACAACAATAATAAACTTCCCTATTTAATAACGCATAGCTAATGAAGAACACAACTAATGAATAAACAACGAAAAAACACCAATGTGTGTTAATAATAAGCACGGAAAAAACTTGTGCGACCTTATATGCATCCTGCTGTTTCTGCTCTGCTGATGTAGTTCAATGCACTTCGTTTCAGTGAATTCTGAGGCTATAGAATCCCATGCCAAGCAAGGTTCCAATCATGAATAAATTAAAGGCCTTGCAAGAGGCGAAAACAATCCGTTTCAGCTTTTATGTTCGAAAAAATAAAAATTCTGGCGTAAAAGAATGGGACATGTCTAGGCTCTCGGCCAATACCAGGAGTTGTATTCCTGTCACAAAGAGCAGCAGTGTAAAGATCCCGAACAGATTGCTGTTCCCGCGGAAGGGTACTCGTGGCAATTGGATAAGCTACAATGAGATGCAAGACTGCTGAAGTGAATTGACGTGTGGTTTAGATAAGGCACCAAGGACGGCGGGACAAGAACGAGTTAGGCGGACCTTGCCCTCTTCGCATTCCACCGTGAGCAAATGAATTAAGAATTTTCATTCCAGTCTATTTAATATTTAGAACGTTTAACACATAATTATCAATCAAGCAACCTTTATTTCATGCTTGGAGAAGATCATTGAGGGTGGGCCCTCATTTGCAATGATACCGAGATTACACCACAGAGAAAAAGCTAAACAAAATAAAACTAATAAAAATTGGCGGAAAAAAAAAGCAGAAATCAGTTAAAACAGTTGCAAACAGATATGGGAAGGTTTTTATATAAAATAACGTGGCCATTTTAGATGGTGCTCATGGTCCACACTCATGGTTGCTGAAACTAAGGTGCAAAAACCACAAGTCAGGAGTTTGATTAATACATATCGTTTCCCGCACAGAATAAAAAAAACACTTGTATGGCCTAAAGGTAGGCAAGGTAAGCAAATGAATCCAAAGTCCTGTCATTAGGACGCGTCTCTGAAATAACAACTCGTTCATGACGCTCATTCCGTCCACGCTGTACCCAAAGGTCAGGAGACGCAATCATCAATCTCCTAAATTAGAACGTCGAAGCCGCCATGCGGCAGTCATCGCTTTGACATTTAGATTACCATTTTGTTGTGACGTGGTGCGTTTCTTCAATACGGGCTGCCGTACGCTATTTTAAAATCGGAGAGTGGAAGGGCCGATCTATACTTTGAGGATCGATGACAAAGAGGATGGATGCGGTCCCGTGTCGGATTCGCTCAAAATGAAAGGCGTGCATCTCCAAAACAGCTACAGCTAATCAACAAATCACTTTTGCCCCGCAAAAAAAGCCCCGGGTTCACTGGCACAGTATCGCTCATAGAAAATTCTAGAAAGATCGATGAGTATCCTGCAATGGAAACATTGTGCCTTTTCGGAGACATAGCTGGACCTAATGGAAATCCATTTGAATTGTGTGTGTGGGCGAGGGAGAGCGTACTGTAACCGCAGCGTACTGTAACTCAGCCTGGGGCACGGGGCTTTGTTTACCCATTGGTGCGGTTGTTTAAAAATAAGTCCAGTCGATTGGCCAGTTCAGGGTCCGCAGTCGGAGGTGGGCCGTTGCCTGTGACGTCGTCAATACGATCACTTTTGTTCAGGCCATAGGCATGCGGTCATGTTGTTCCATACATGTTTAGGTTATTACACTATTGAAGGCAGATCTGAAAATTGAATTGACAAAAAACTTAAAAGCAGTCAAAGAAGAATCGACATCCCCAGAGGTCAGACTACACGGTACGGTGTAAAACAACGTACAGGAAAACGTACACAAAATTTTATTAAAGTATGAAATGTACAAGATTGAAATCAAAATGAGAAGAAAAGCTAAATGTAAAACTCACATTGTATTGCCTGAACTGACACTGGTCCAATGAGAATAAGCCGCTCAGACACCACAGAAATGGTTTCCCTATTCTTCTCTTCTCTCTGAACATACTGCAGGAATGCAGTGTGGACACACTCAACATAAATACACATCACATGCCTAAAAAAACACATTTTACAATGAAGTTGTGGCAATGTGGCCCTCTAAAACTAAAGTGCAGTAGCACATGAACGCTGCCATTTTGTATACCTTGAGGGAGCACAGACACAGGCTTGTGTGGTACAATGTCACAGTGCGCACTATACAGACGACACGGATTCTGACGCGGAGAGAAGTTAGCCCACAGTTACGGCTTTACTGAGAAATAGATTTATTTACATCACACAATTAGAAACATACTGATGGTTTTTGTCTGTCTTTTGAAAATCCATTCTGTGTCGTGCCGTGAACGAAACACCCTTCTCTGCAAATCACTGTTTTGTTAATGAAAAGGACTTCTGGTGTGGAGCAGGAAGGAGAGGAAGAGAGAGAGGGAAAAGTGGGATGACAGAGGGAGAGACCAGTCTACTGAGCATGTCTGTTTTGTCCCATTCCTCAGTGGCTCAAATTTGCAGCAAAACAATCCTCATTAGCAAAAACATATACTATGAACCAGCAGCCAGACATTCATTGGTGGGGAGGGTGGTGGGGAGGGTGGGCACTGAACATGTGTGTTCTGACATATCTGACATATGAGAATAAGTATAATGTTTCCAATGGGCTTAAACCAGACAACTGAAATCTGGACTAAGTTGTCAGATGGAAACCGCTCCTTTAATACAAACGAAACAAACTCCCTGATGTTGTATCCCTGTGTACACACGCTATCTCTATGAGAGGCCTCAGGCCTTCATCTAGCAGTGACTGAGTTCAAGGCTACACCGTTTTTTTTTTTTATTGTAAAAGTGCATACATGTTATGCTGACAATGTCCACCAATCACGTCACAGAGAGTTTTTGTGGGTATTTCTCTTTACAAGGAAAGAATGTGGAGGGGGGGCTTTAGTGTTTTGTGTGAGTTTGTGAATGAGCGGCCCTTGATGAATGTGATTTATATTGAGGTTCAGAGAGAAGAGGCAGAGACAGCCACTGGAATTAATCTCCATCTCTTCAATCACTATCAGGGCCAGGCAGCGGCTTTTGTCCACCAAGGCCGTCGACGATAGTAAAACCATGGAATGGTTACACGGACATCTTCAAAATCTTATCACGTACTCTATATTAATCGACACAAACTCCAGGTACAAACAACAGCAACTGATACACGTTTCAATCAAATTTCCATCGCTTCTACTGCTGATCTTCGCAGCCATGAAAGTGAAATTAACATTTTTTTAAAAAGAGAAAAATATATATATTTCAATGAAACCAGCCACATTCATGGGTTGACAGTCTCAGTCCAAGGGCCCCTGATTCATATCTATTATTAATTATCAGTTTTAATTAATTTGCTTTAAAACTGTCCAACTCCATCAGCGTCCAGGAACCAAATCCTCATCTATTGTGACGGGGAGCAGGTGACTCCCGCGTATTGTACATTTCCATCCGTGTCCGCCATCCGAGCTCTCATCAATCAGCGCTCGTGACAGTCCCCAGTACTGGTCTCCATCATTCCCTTTTCTTCTAACCATCCATCCATCCGTCCATCCGTGAAGGCCAACCGCACTATAAGCAAAGGCGTTTATAAGGAAGAACACAACCTTGATAAAGGAGGAGAGAGAGCTGGGTAGGGGGGTGGTGGTGGAGTGGCAGTAGGGGGCGCTGTGGGCAAGTCCAATGGTATTAGTGCAGGTTATGACCTAATCTCTTGTCCTCATAGCATGAGTAAGCTTACAGGTGCTTTGGGCAAACGAACACAGAGGGTTCCCCCACAGGGGTTAAGCCACCGCATCGCGCTCGGGACAGAGCCGTCATTCACCTACAGATGAGCATTCATACGTACAAGCACCCCGCTGCCACCCCTAATTTTGTCTGTCCCAACCACCATGTGTCACCATGGTAACAATAATAACACCCAATTATTTTACACCCCACACCCCATCCCCATTATCACATACTTTGTCCCTTTTACAGCAGCCTTTTCCTTTTTTAAAAACCTTCACATATATATGTCATTATTCCTCCAGTATCCTGTCTGAGTTATGACTGGCACACATATTTCTGTGAAGCTAAGGTGTGGTGCTCTAGCCATGTCACCACAATGTCAAAAGCGGTGTTGGGTCTAAGACATATGCACCGTGAAAATAGGCCGAGAGGCTTCTGCACAATTCTGTTCATTAAAAGTGGATATATGGTGCGGCACTGGCTAATCTTGGGAAGAAACACAGGAAAGATAGAAATGCACTCTCATTTTTATCCCTCACTGTCTAAACATATATTAGTTTCAAAAACAATAAAAGCCCCAAAAACAAACAGGTGCTAAAGCTACACACATAACCTTCCCACTTTCAGAACCACTGCTACTAGAATGTTATGTGCTAAGTACAGCCGTTCTTCGAGTATGCCCTAGTTTATCCATCTCTAGTGGGGAGAGTTGAGGAGATACTTTTGGGTTTTCAAAACCCCTTGCCTATTGTTCACATCCTTACCAACACACAGAGAGAGTGAGTGAGAGAGTGAGAGAGAGAGAGAGAGAGAGCATTGAGAAAGAGTGAGAAAGCATTGAGAAAGAGAGTGAGAGAGAGAAAGTCAGAGCACTGAGGAAAAAGTGAGAGAGAGCATTGAGAGAGAGAGAGAGCAAGAGAGAGAGAGCATTGAGAAAGAGTGATAGCCAGAGAGAAAGAGACAGAGCGAGAGAGAGAAAGAGAGCGAGAGACATTAGACATGCAGCACTGCCTCTACCAAAGATAAGTCTCTCCGTGTAGAGTTCACTGCACCCAGCTCTTACCCAGTGAGTACTGATCTATAGAAGCACAGTCTCATCTTTATTTTGCACTCTTTCTTTATCGTTTTTTGTCCTAATATAGCTTTTATGGGTTTTGTTGTAGCCAAGAAGGTCATTATAATAGTCTTCAAAATCCATCAACTGTCATCCGTTCCAAGCGTAAGAATTTGCACACCGGACCACAAAATCAATTGGTCAATAATTTACCCAGCCTTCCTAATGTTACTAATTTATTATTTTTGTTATAATAAATAAATACCCAATTTAAAAGAGTAGAAAAAAACATAAGTTTGGCTCAGTGCTACTGCAAAGCCAGCCCCCTCTGTTCAGACACAACATTCAAATATATATACGTATATCTGTAGGTTTTCTTTTGACATTTCTTAGGTACAGAATTTCCAGAGAACCCAAACACCAGAGACAAGAAGATGCGTAAAACCAGCTCTAATCGTGCCATATATTAGAAAATAATAGCAAAGAAACAGAAACAAGGAGTAATCATTATTCCGTTTTTTCTTCTCCAGGATGAAAGACAGTTCATTCATTCATTCATGAATTTCTTTTTTTGTTTTTGGCAAAGTTACTAGCCCGACCCTTTTCTCCCTCCCTCCCCTACGGCAGCCCCTGTCCCAGACGCAGTCCCGATTGGTTCCAGCGCCTGTAGATTACCGCCTTAACAGGAGCGTGGCCAATGAGAGCAGGAGAAGGGCACTGCAGGGGCGGATCTGGCTGCCTGTGCCTTTCACCTTGTTTTCGGAAGGGTAGGCGTACAGTTTGGGCCGGTCTGTGTTGGGGATGATGACGCGGGGCCCCCGGGGACACATTTCGTCCGCGCACATTCCACTTCCTGACCCGCTGACATCGTCACCTGGAGGGGAAAAGACAGCCGATGATTCATTGCTCCAGAAGCCGTGCGGAAAGAGTGGCTGTCCCTTCACCGGGAGGCTGCATGTTCAACGAAACGATTTAACAAAAAACTCAAATCTATCGTCTCCCTGACTGACAAACAGTGACGCAGGGGTGGATTCGACCAGCATCCCTACACTGGGCTGAAGTCCTGTCTAAAGAAGCATCTGTAATCTTAGGTTGTTAAATTACAATTTCCATAAACTCTGACCCTGTTAGCCCTCAATCTAGCCTCGACGGCAGTTAAATACAGATGGGTGAAGACGCTAACTATTAGTCAATGCATGTCGTTAATTGGCACTGCTATAAAATACCTCAAGGGGGTGCTCATGTTCTCAGGCAAGACATTAAATCCCAGACGTAAATATGTGATTGTAATCTCGGCCTTAATTGGTCCCGGCTTTAATAATAAGTATTCTCTGCCCTCCAGAGACAATAGACTATCTCCCAGAGATGAGACCGAGATGAAAAGGATTTCAGAGAACACACAGAAGTAAGACTTCTGTTCCCTTTCTGGTATTTATTATTAAACCAGCATTATCCAGGAGAAACCTCATCTCCCTTCAACTCCCATAAATGTCAATAGTAGTTACTTTAATACCTGACTTTTGAAGTTCTGTGTACATGACAGTAAATGTCTTTGACTTAAGACTTACACCGTATATTTCTTCACTAGTTTTATTTAACTGAACAATTCATACGTTAAAAAGTAAGTTATTCCATTCTAGGGGGTGCTGTGTCACTCACTGGTGTCCTGGAAGTCGACGTCGTTGCCGTTGAAGGCGTTCCTCAGGCGATTGGTCATGATCTTGAGCTGCATGATCTGCTGGCGGATGGTCATGTCCGGCTTGGTGATGTCAATCTCCACCTCAGGGTTGTTGATCTGACTGGCCAGGCCATCCCCCATTACCTCAGGAAGATAACTGTCAAAGACCATAGAGAGTCAGGCGTTAGCACCCTGCTCGTCTATACAAACAGGCAAGTACAAGACCAGAGTTCCCTTTAGCAGAAACATCCTGTACATAAAGTTCATGTGTTGGTGTGATTTTATGGAAATGTATAGGCGCCTAGTTTCTGTTTGTAGCTCACACAGCGTTCTTCACAAGAACAACTGAATTTCTGTCCTTCTCTGCAGCTCCATGTGTAACATCCCATTGTATTCTACCTGCAAGTACAATACCACTTCCACCTCCCAGGCCGGCCTACTTAGGACAAAAGTGAACCTTTGCAACCATCAGGTTATTTAAGTATATATTTGCTTGGCAGAGGCATTCATCTGTATCTTATATATGACAGATTAACTGTTCGCGTTGGTGGATACTGCCCACGGCAAATTGAGTTTAGCGCCTTGCTTAAGGATACAACAGTAAAAAGAAACACACCAGGGATTTAAACCTGCAACTTTCTGGATTACGGGTTATCTTTGTAGAGATGAGGCAAACAGTAGCACAGATGGGAGGAGAATACGGTAGAGTCGGACACATTCATTATAAAGAATGTAGGACTATAAGTAACAGGTGGAAGAATAAGGGAAGCCAAATAAGTGTAAATGAAAGAATAAGAATTGCAAAAGAAGATAAAGTAAATTATCGTAAGTGACTGAAAACAGAAGAACGTAATATTTGCAACTTTGGAATCATCAATTTTGCAGCTTTAATGCACACTGTAACCTGGTCAGTCTTACCTGGCCCTTGTCATGCCATTCCAGCACTTGTCCTCATTGGCCGGTCCGGCCACCACCCTGTCGCTGCAGAGGGTCCCGGGCAGCTGCACCCAGTACTGCTCTGCGCCCTTCAGCTTGGCTGTCACATTAAGAACCTGCAGAGAATACACGCTCACGCTGTTACATCGTGGCACTGTGGCGAAGCACATCGGCTTGCAGGCCCACTCTGTCCTTCAGGGCAAACGCTGGCCAGCACATCGCATCTTCACGCCAACGGATTCTGGACACTCCCCTAATTGGTATTCAATTTTTCAATGTCGGTTTCTCTTTTGATAGCGCCAGCCCTGAGGAACGGCCTTACAATGAAGTCTTTTTTTGTGGTTCTAGTCTATCACAGAGAGATGTCAGATTCCGGCCCTGTAGGGCTGCACTGTGTGCTGGGATTTGGTCTGTTATAGCACTGATGTGCTGCATTTAAACCATCGATCGGGTGAAGAGTCCAAATACTTTGTTTCCAAGGCCTAAATCGTTTACTGATCGAAAAGAAACAAAACAGAACAAAACACACCAGGATTTGAGTTTGACGCCCTTGGTTTATCACAGATAAGTAGGAAAAGGAATCTTTCCCATCAGACTTAAACCGGGGTTAAATGTAGCACTGTCAGAGGAAGCAGTTTATTTGTGAACAGCACACGGACTTAGAGCGAGATTATGGATGGACAATTCTAGGGTACGAAATGAACTTTTCCACCCACCCAGAGGGGCTTGTGGATTCTAAAAAATCACCAGTCATTTTCAACATTTTAACAGCCACATTACCTTTTGCAATATAACACAACCTGATTGGTTACCCGCCAAAGTGGCCGCTAGAGTACAAATTTTGCCAGCCACAATCAAAGATTTCACCAGCATTTGGCTGGTGGCTGGTGGCTGGTGTTAATTTGGCACTCTGGACACTGTATTTGCTGTATTGAGGCAAGAGGAGAGAGGGGGGAGAGAGAGAGAGGGGGGGGGAGAGAGAAAAAAGAGGGGGAGAAGGAGAGAGAGAAAAAGAGGGGGAGGAGGAGAGAGAGAGGGGGCGAGAGAGAAAAAGAGGGGGAGGAGGAGAGAGAGAGGGGGTGAGAGAGAAAAAGAGGGGGAGGAGGAGAGAGGGGGCGAGAGAGAAAAAGAGGGGGAGGAGGAGAGAGGGGGCGAGAGAGAAAAAGAGGGGGAGGAGGAGAGAGAGAGGGGGCGAGAGAGAAAAAGAGGGGGAGGATGAGAGAGGGGATGACACTGACCAGCTTTTCCAGCCTGGCTCCAGAGGTGGAGGTGGTGGTGATGGTGGCCTTGTCCTCGATGATTTTCCCCCTCTTCCTGATCTCACTGTCAGTCGCTGAGCTGTGAGTTCCGGCCATCCTGGGATTCCCACAGGCCTGGAACACCTGGAGAGATGAAAGATGATGTCATGTCAGACACACCTGCAGACCGTCACACGCACCAGGAAACCGAGACACACCTAAAGACTAACAGGCACTCCTAGAGATGAAGTCACACCAAGAGACTAACCATCGCTCCTAGAGACGAACAGCTGGATTCTATAATGGGTGTTATACAGTCAAATTGGAGTTGGCTGAGTCAGTGAGATTGCAATGCAAACAACAGAAAACCCACGGACTGTAAGATAAATAACGTTTGGTGATCCATTAGATCCATCCACCCTGATAGCCCAATAATGGGTCTTCGTCAAACAGCAATTCCACCTCACAGAATAAATTATTTTACTCCCCGGTGTGATGGTTCACAACTGTGTTTTCCCAGCAGTCTCAGTAATTGCACACGCTCGGTAAACAGGGTAATGTTGCGTGATTGTACGTTTGAACCTGGCCTGTTAGCAAACCGAGCCTTAAGACTGTTGGAAAATCTGGTCTCTTAGCAAATTCAGTTCGACAGCAGAGAAACGTACAACTGCCCCGAATGGTGGTCAGCGAAGGCCTTGTGGGGACTGTCATTGATCTCTGCATGGCCAATCAGTTTAAGCGTAGGGGGTGGGCAACGGAGAAGTCTTTGTTATGTGGCCTTTTTCTTAGCAGCGTTTCTAGCTTTCATTTCATAAAAATGTTTCACTGCTGCTGAAGCCTTTTAAAATGATGCAATAAAGCTCCAGTCCTACACAATAAAACTCAAGTGCTTTGTGGGCTGAAGGACATTCCGTTATTGCTGCATGAAGTATGTAAACCGTAAAAATGAGTCTTTAGAGCTTTTTACGCAATGAGCAAATCTTTTTACGTTGGATAATGATGCTTTCAGAGAACTAACGGACGGATATATTGTGCGCGCACACACACACATACACACACACACACAATAGTTAGGTTTCTGGCGACGATCATGAGCATCTCTAACATGGATGGGATGAGAGGTGAAAGGGGCGGAGTCTGGTGGGCGGAGCGTGACGGTGCGGGGCTGGGCATTGGTTGAGCTGACCTTGCTTGTGAAGACCTCGGCATTCTCCTGCATAGTCATAATGGCTTCCGAAATACGCAAGGGAAGAGAGGCCATGACCATGTCCACGCTGGCGGGCCCTTTAAAGCGCTCGGCGACCTGCAACATGGCGTCTAGGGTGGGGAGCGGAGGGGCGAGAGGGAGGGAGACGGAGACAGAGAAAGAGAGAACAAGTTTTTAGAGGTATTCTTCACAAGAAAGCGACACTGTACCTTTCAATTTAGTCAACATGTATTACCAGATACCATCTTTGTGCTGCTGAGCATGAAATGCATTTTGACAATACACTTAGGATACATGAAATATTAAAAACAGTTCCTGCATTTCAAAATCGTATATTCTGTTATTTAGGGACACTCAAGGCATAACATAATACCACGGGTGCGTGTCGCCTTCTTTTATTTCGATTGTATGTTTGGCTGCGTCTGCCTACGAGCGCATAGTGCATACGTGTGTGCGTACACGTGTGTGTACGCACGTATGTGAGACAGGCCTGCGCTCCTCTTGCTGTACACCAGTGCGCTCGCGCGGTGCATCGGACTTCACTCACCGACCAGGTTCCTCCACTCTGTGTGCAGGTCGGCCTGGTTGGCCAGGCAACCCTTCATCACGTTCCTGCAGTAGTTTGCGCAGGGCTTGGTGGAGCCCATTCCGCGGCAGTGCGGGCAGTAGGTCAGCTTCATGACGGCCCGCATGCACTCGGGGCTGAGGGGAACCTGAGACAGAGACACCACAGATAATATGTACAGACAGTCATTCAAGTACGGCGGTAGTAGCGGCGTTGGTGATGGAGGTGTATGAAGAATAAGGAAGACCCAAAGCAGGCCACTCCTAAACCACACTGTAAGCATGACCACAGAAAATGCTGGGATGTTCTTGCTAACGAAGGCCGCTTCTGTCACATATCCTAAATCTGTGGACAATAAGGGGTCTATGAACCGCAGTGTGTCTCACAAATTTAATTTAAGAGATAAATCAGTTGAAATGATCCAAAACAAGAAAATGACAAGGCTACGTGTGTATTTTTTTAGAGTCCCCCATTCTAAGCTCATGAGCCAACACTGGAGTATTAAAACTCTCTCGATCAGGACCACGGACAGCGAACAGCAGTACCTGTGTGAGACATGAGAGAACTGAGCTTTTCCACAGGAACGCATCAGAGGCAGCATGGAGGGCAGGCTTATCCCAGCACTATGACGACCCCTTTCTCACCTGCATAAGTGCCTTATTCCGTTTATCTGAATGAATCCTGCAGTCTCACTCCAGGGGAGAAGTTTAATGCAAGATAATCTAACGTTGAAAATCTGAGAGGCTGTTCAGTTTTAGTGTTACTGATAAACACTGATTCATTTTTTTATAATAGATTGTGGTAAAAAAATAATAATTTGATTTTATAATCATATTTTGGTATTCTGCTACAGATTAATTCAGTGTTTTTTCCATTATTGCGGCTGATAATATATTCTGTATTCTTTACTGTAAATTATCCATAACTCACGTAAAATAAAATAAACCCATTATTTGCACATCTAGAAAATTTCAGTTACTTTCATTTAATGGGCGTATCTAACTATGGAATTTATATCTCGAAAAACAGTGAAAATGAATCCTTGGGAACATCTTCAGCTGGGTACACAAACACACACCAAGTCAATGGGTCTTAAAAGCCAGCTGTAAATACACGTACGTCCAACAGAACACATTCCCAGGTTTTTATTTCCATGTACGTCCAACAGAACACATTCCCAGGGTTTTATTTCCTTGTCCAAGCACGGCGAGTGCCTTTTAAAGGTGCTCTGAGTCACATGTTCAGATTGATGGGCTGGCTGTGCGCGGCCGGTTGTCAGGGTACCGCCATGGCGATAAGCTTGGTGGATTGCTAGACGGGCCCTGTGGTCTCCACGCCAACGTCCCGCGGACGACCTCGCATTAGCCGCCCGCCGGGTGCCAAGTGTACAGATGCCACCTTCATCTCAGATCTCTTCGGACGCCAATTAAAAAAGCATGAAGCTTTACCTCAGAATGGACTCCAATAAATGTGCTATCAGAGCCAAGCAGGTCCTCCAATCCCCCTGGCTTGGGAACAAGCGTGACTTTTCCTCCCCCCACCTTTTTTCGGTGGATCCACAAAACCCGCTTCGCACATGTGCGCCAACTTACTCGCACACAGGCTTGAAATAATCAAGCGGTGGACATGCTCAACAAAGACAAGCCCTATAGTCTTAATTTATGGGGGGGAAACCAGATCCTTCCACTAGGACTGTGCAAGGAAGGCTCATAACTGGCACCAGTGTTGCCGTGGGAGAGGCTGTTTTAGGCAGCAGGGTATCGTCCACCTCACAGTTCCACACTGACTCCTCTGGCCTCTCAGGGGCCTGCCATCGGTGACCACGGCAGATGCGCAGCCCTCTAGCGCAGTAACGGCACAGCTCAGCACAAGGGCTACAGTGCACCTTTCCGGAATGGACAGAGCAGGGTTTCCAGCATTATGACTGCGCACTCCAAACCGGGAATGAATGGTACACACTACCAGTACACTAGAGGATGTCTCATAGGTAAATATTATCATACGACGATATATGCAGTGGAGCATGAATCACTCTGATGCAGAATTTGAGGTCACGGAAATGGCAATGGTGGCCACTTCCATTTGCAAGTGACCCTTGAACAGGGGAGAAGGAGAAGGAGACTGATCATTGTGAATTAATAATGCAAAAATCACATCATGGATTTACATTTTGATGACATCTCATATAATTTTGGGGAAAAACCCCAAACACTCAAAAATGCTAAACTAAATTGCGTAATTGTGGCTGAGCTATTTCTGGAGGCCCTTCCAGTGGAAAGCAAACACCATCTGTGTTTATAGAATATGCAACCAAAAAAAAAAAAAACAGTAAAAACAAACTCAGAATCCCTGGTTTCCCGCGAGCCTGTTGGTTTTACCCCACAGACGCACTCCCTATCTCGCAACAGCTGCCCGTTTTCCCAGCCTGATGTGGGCCTACAGGGTGGAGAGATCTTAATGGACAAAGATCTCCCCACATCAAAGTGAGTGGAGCCTCTATGACTCATTGTATCCCATCAGGCCTAGCGGCGAGGCCTGGAACAACTCAGTTCTATAGTGAGGAGACAATCCTCTCAGTAAAATGCCCCTTCGCCTAGCATAGTGGCGGAACCACCGGCCAAAGTTTGGATGTGGGTGTACCATGCTAAGAGCCTATCAGAATGGAGGGGGACGGGGCGGGGGCGTGGTTATCAGCGCCGCTGTCACTCTAGCAGCAAACAGATCATGGCACTCCAGAGAAGGCCGTCAGTTAGCCTTGGACAATGAGGGGACATTTTAGACAGATTTAGAGTGCCACTCCCCTGTGGAATAACAGATTTACAACAGAGGATGGGCGGGGCTTCTATGCAATGAGCTAAGAGAGGCTTGAAGGAAATGAGGACAAATAATACTTTAGTTTATTTCCTTATCCAGGGAATCTTACATGACTCATATTGTGTATAGAATTAGTCATTTACACAGCTGGATATTTACTGAAGTAATGCAGCAAGCAGGGCTGCTTTCCTTTAGCAGCATGCAACGCATTGCTTGTTTATACTCAATACTTAATTGCTCCCTTTGGGAAGTTTTGTTTGCAGCATCAAGGACACACAATACTCAAAAATATGGCACATAATATACAGAAAACAGTTCTGTGGGCCAGCCTGCCGGTCCTTTAATCTGGAAGAAAAGCTCAATAAAATGAACTACAAGTTCACTGAACTAAAATGAGAAGGAATGGTAGCTGCAGTAATTTGGGGATTCCAGCTCATTAAGCACTAGTCTCTAGCACCTTCCAGTTTCTCTCCTTGAGACCGTTTTGGACGCTGGGGCCAAATTGTCAGACGGGCTCTTTAAAGAGGATAGGCACTGCCCTTGTGTTCCATTTGCAGCCGCTACTTCAGTCATTATAATGACGCTGAATTTACACTTATTTAGGCTGATTACAGCAACAGGAAGGGCAGGCACGGCGCTCCAGGACAACAGACCTTTTGTAGTTAGGATTCGCTGCAGCGGCTCTGACTGTTTGAGATTCCCTCCGAATACTCGCCGCATTCTCAAGTGGCGCGGCCAACAAAGCGAGCCAATGTTCCTTCTAAATTAAGACCAACAATACGATCTGCAACAGCGAGCGTACTGTAGCGAGGCCAGCTGTATTAGCGCAAACAGCCGTTAACCGTTGGATGCGTTTCTCTCTTTCTCCCTGCAAGTTAAAGCGGCCGTAAATGGAAGCAGGCGGCCTGAAGTGGAGCGTGCTGTTTTCCCGCAGGGAGGCACAGGACAAAGGTCTAAAACTGGAGGCTGATTTTACAGGCCGAATAGAAACGATGTAGCGCGTGACGGCTCGTAGATGCTGCCTGTTTGAAAGTGCCACATAAAGAGGTCTCTCCGGGAGTGAAACCAAGCAGGCCGTTTACATTGATCTGGGATGCGCACATGCAATCCTCTTACTGGGCCACAAATAATGATTGTGGGGGATATCTACATCCCAGAAGCAAGATTACCTCACGTATTTTAATATATGCTGACTAAAGAAAAAAGCAACTGTTATCCATTTCCCTCTCGGGCTTGTACTGCATGTCTCTGCTGGACCTTTGTGTTAGTGTGTGTGTGTGTGTGTGTGTGTGTGTGTGTCTGTGTGTGTGTGCGTGCGTGCATGTTTGTGTGTATGTGTGTTTGCGTCTGTGTGTGCGTGTATGTGTGTATGTCAGTTTGAATAGTAGGTCCTTTCTCCTGTGTAAGTGCTTGCACTTCTGTTTTTACCACGTTTTTCATTTAGAACGGTGAACATCGCTCTTGTCATTTCATGATCGGTTCTCCCTTCATCTCGTCTCTCCCTGTGATAGTGTGCAGATGATATGAGGAGGTCGGTTGGGGTTTGGGAAGACTCCACAGCCCTGCCTCTCTTCTCTCAGATGCCTCAGCTCCAAACCTCCAGCCTGGAAGGAGGAAGTATGTGGCGCGTGGCCTACTTATAACAGCTCTCCCCCCGAGAAAGGAACGTTCCGGATAGTTAAATGATACTGGAGCAGTCAGAGGGAACCAGCAGTCATCGCTAAGAGATCTCTGTCTCCCTCTCTTCTTCTTTTCCTCTATGTTGTTATCTCCCTCCCTCTCTCTCTCCCCCCTTTCCCTTATTATACATCTACCTTTTACTCACTCCCTTTCTCCACCTTTCTATTTGGTTTCCTTCTCTCACTCTCCCCATCTTTACCGTCTTTATCTCCCTCGCTTCTCATCTCCCTCTCGGCCAGATTCTGTTTTTATACCCAGAAGGTCCCCTCAGCTTGTCCAAGTGAAAAGGACTGTGTTTATTTCTGTTACATCTACTGTAATCAAACCATTGGCCGGGATGCATCAGGCACCGAGTGATTCACAGCAGTGGGCGAATCAGTATTTAAACAGAGGGACTGAGGTTCCTAAGCAGTTTATTCCAAAGGGAATTCAAAGTAAGAGGGGAAATTCAGATCACACAGTGCACCCGGCCTGGAAAAGGCCCGTCTCCACGACTTATAAACCTCCTTTACAAGCATCGTAAGATGCTGCACAATCTTTTAAACCATAAAGAAAGCACTTTATTTTTAGCATTAATCAGTGAAAATTTCCCCCATTTTGTTCTCAAAATGTATCTTTCACTTCAATTACCACCAAACGTGTGCTGATGTTCTGACAGGAAAAGTGACTGTTCGCGTGAACGTGTCACTTAACGACGAAGCGCATTGCGGTTAGACTGATACAGGCCCTAACACCAACGCTAAAAAGGGCGCTTAGGTTTGTTACGGCCCTACAGAGCTGTCGGCCTTTATTTGTTTGGCCCTGGCTGCAGATTGCACTCCACGCCACAACGAGAGGGGCACATTTCCACATTGTGAGGTAAACAGTCTTAGTCAACTTGCCCATTAACGACCTATAAATAGGGCTGCTCGGCGATTTACAAAGCAATCAATTCCAGATTCAATTACCACGTAAGCGGGAACATGAAAATAACTCGCTCTTTTTTTCCGTGCCAACGGAAAACAGCAAAGAACAAACGAGAAAACGCCACCTGACCTGCAACTGATCCCGGCGACAAGCATGGATAACATGAGGATTTATAATGAGCAAACCCTGATAACGAAGACGGTTGTGTTGCTGGGAGTTTATTGGACGGGCGGGAATAGACGTTTAAAGCGAATGTTTCGATGCATATGTTGAGGAAGGTTTTATGCGAGCGGCGTGCGAGTCCGTATGTGTAAGTGGGACAGCTGCGCTGTGAATTATTATGCAGCTGGGATAGCCGTAGAGGGCTCGGGGGATCTGTTTGGAGCCGATGTTAATGAGATGGATATACCAGACTATTTTCTAATACAAACAGCAAGAGAAACATGGAAGTGATATTGAAATAAGAAAGCAGTGCTCATCACGGAACACTTCAAAATGGCTGCATTCTATCTCTGCAAGAACTAACAGGTTTTGTATCCACCCTACTTTCATGTCCAAACAACATCAATAAGGAAAAATGTTTACAATTACATATCACTACTCGCAATATCCAAAGTATGAATTCTGTAAAGTTTGAATACAAAATACCTTTATTCTATTTTCACCATGATGTCACAACACCATAAATGCATTCAATTTAAATATCCTGATTTTCTCAAATTTTCTAACTAGTCATATTTTTTTTTAAATGGATGACTGTCAGAATCACATTATAGACTAATTAGTATTTTGACAATGATTTCCATATATGTTTATGGAAATATTTAGAGAAACTCTGATGACGAATGGACTGCAGCTTTAGGTAGGTAGCTTTGCTAAGAACAATCCATTTACCTAAAAAGGAATTTGTAAATCCCAATCACTATTTCAACCAAAAACATCAATGTTGGAGACAGAAAATAACAATATTACTGAATTGATAGTCAAACCAAACTGAGCGTATTAGCTTGGTCTGCCCTGATTCCAATGGTTGTTCCATAAAGTTGTTCACACATAAATGTAAAGGGAGATTATAGATTGTATACATAATGGAGTAGCTTTAACTGGAACACTTTTACAGGATGTTTCTTTTTTACAGTTCAATTAGTGTTAAACGGGTACATAAAATGTTCAGACGACTTGTGCCCCTTTAGTTTTCATTCAGTTTAAATGTACTAATTTATTGCTCTATTGTACTCTAACATCCAAAAAGGCTTTTGAATACTTAAACAGACTATAGAATAACCAAAAAATACATGTATCCCATTTTCCAAGGAAACACTACTGCATAGTACTATAATATTTAAAAATAAACTTTTGGTAATATGGCATATTTCAGGCTATAAAACTGTACTTTCAAACCCAGAAACGGTCTGCAATCTCCACAAACAGTTGCTCGAGGCTAAATAGATCAATATGATATCAACATAATCCTATCCCAAAATTCAAAAAATTCATGAAAGATTCTTCGGTCATAATACTTCCATCTAGAACCCATTAACTTTAAAACCAGCAACCAACCCCTCTGAATAACAACACCTAATACACTAACACTTTCCCCAAGTGAGGTATGCTCCCATTCAATCCTGTCCACATGGTGTTCCTGGAAATGCATTTTCTTCCAGTGACCCTAACCTCTCTCTCACTAAAGGACAATAATATCCCATTGGTTGGGCCAAATGCAGATGTTTTTTTTCTCAATATACACAAGTATATTTCCCTGTATATAAATATATAAAAGTCAGGTGAGCAATTACTCATGCCTTCAAGGAAACAATGCCAGGCGAAGAGCTAGGACATTCGGGCCGGAAACTGACTTGCGCGTGGCTGACATAAAGCTACAATATCAGTGTGAGGACAAGCCCCCCTGCCCGCTGAATCAGGAGCTCGGTCCCGCCCCACACTTTCATCTAGCGAAAGAATTGTGAAATTGGCCAACCTTGACCTTACCAAGAAGGTCGTCCGCACACACACAAGCAGTCCGCCTCCATCCTCCGAAAAAAACTACTGTTCGCGGCGGGGGAGTCGCCTGTAGTCGCGGCATGACAAAGTGCCCCTCTGTTAATATGTAGAACGCGTTCGGATAAAGGGTGGTCCGCGGTCGATGAAGAGGGAGGAAGCCGTGTGTAGCGGCAGTGTAGTATAATGGTTAAGGAACTGGACTTGTAACTGAAAGGTTGCAGGTTCGATTCCCAGGTAGGACACTGCCGTTGTACCCTTGAGCAAGGTACTTAACCTGCATTGCTTCAGTATATATCCAGCTGTATGAATGGATAAATGTAATAAGAAGTATGTAAGTCGCTCTGGATAAGAGCGTCTGCTAAATGCCTATAATGTAATGAAAAAAAAAGCCGGACCGGGAGAAGATGAAAGGCCTCGGACCACCTATCCCATGTTTGTAAATGCTTAAAGTCTTGCAATCACAGTCGAGTATTCATCTGAACCGTGTAGCTACATATCAAGACTAGGGCAGGAAATTAAACTCGCCTGCTCGCCGTTGGCGAGTGTTTTTTTTTTTTTCTTATCTCAGATGAGTCTGATATGAGGATAACGAGCCCACAAGATGAGTGAGACTTCCTGAGCAGAGAATAGACACTTAAGGAGGTATTTAACTAAATGTGTTCCAGCTCAGTTTATCATCTACAGTATATATTGATGGCAAGCACTCCTTAAAAAAATGTGATTAAAGAGGGATTGGGCTAATGTGTCCCTGCTATGTTTGTGCTTGGCACGGGTAGTTAATTGGCACCTGAGCACACCAATATCTTGCCACAATGCAGGCAGTAGATACAAAATCCTGTTAGAAGAGTAGTAGCCAACTATATCCTAATTTCAGCATCGGATTGGAGGTTTTTGGCCATGCTCACCGCACGCAGTGGGTTTGGCATGGGGGAGAAGGACGCTTATGGGGTTATTTTGTGGCTTTTGTTAAGGTCAATGAAATCAGCAAGACCAACCCATTGGGGTCAAAACCACAGTTTCTAAACTTGAACCTGATCAAAGATGAGTGGTTTCAATTGAAGAGGGTAGTCCTCAGACCCAAGGAAGTTGAAAGATTCTGTATGGAGGAATGGTCCAAGACCCCCCCCCCCCCCACCCAAATATGACCACTATTCTCATAAAACACTACAGAAGACCACTCGTGTTATGATTGCAAAAGAAGGTCGCACAAAGTGTTCAAAACTTGGGTTCCAATAATTGAAAAAAATGTAAATAAAATTTAACTTTTTTTGATCCTCTTTATCAAGGGTGCCAAACATTCTGTACCTGACTGCACATATATGCATATGAACCTTACTTTAAGGGAGTAGGAAGACTATATTATTATATTGCAAAACATTATTCAAGCAGATGTCCATATGACGCTTCATAACCTCTTATCAGACCAGCAGTAACCAGTCCCTTCTGTCAGCGAATCAGAGACGTTCTGTGGAAAAGCTGCCATAATTACAGACAGATTTTCAGCCACTCTTCCTCAATTTAACGAACACACATTTCAGCTCGCCTCAGAGCACAAGCTGTGAAACATGTGGAGCGGGAAGGGAGGGGAAATTAGCGGGAGGGGAGTCGCATCAGCGTGTTTCTTTAATGTGCTGCATCCCGGGCGTGCTGGCAGCCAGCGGACAAGTGTACAGGGGTGGTGGGGGGGAGGGGGTTAGGGAGGAGGCTGATGGCCTGAGATGGCAGAGACAGCTTTGGCTCTGCATACCTTCCCCGGTATCTGCCACTGTCTCGGCATGCCGTGTCAGGGAAGATCGATGGTCCCATGGTAATTGATTTGGAGGCCCCGCGCCCGGCTGCCGGCGTTCTGTGTCCCCGCTCTCACGGCGGTCTGCGGGACGGGCGCGGTCATCCCTCACAGCACAGTGACACTAACTGCCATCCCTGTGCAAAACCGCCCCAGTTCAAGGGCCACCGCTGTTTACTCGACCGCTTGCTTCCGGCAGAAAAGATAGTGTGCTGTAGTGTGTTAGTCAGCGCGTAAAAGTCTGTACCTGTCCCTATGTGCGTGTGTGTGTGTCTGTGCGTGTGTGTGTGTGTGTGTCAAGGTACATATGTGGTTTCCATCTGAATGATTAGTTCTCTGACTCAAATAAATTGCTGTACATTTGCACTACATTCATATTTAATCCATACATAAATATGTATAATGGGGGAAAAACTTACCAAAGCATGTGAAAGGTACCCCCAAAAAAGTTGCCAATGGAGGTTATTAACCTTGGAGGTTATTTTAATATTCATAACTCATTGGTCACCCGGCAGAGAAAACAAAGTATAAATGTAGGACACTGGAACAATAGAAGTGGCAGAGAGGTCAGGAACACTAATGCATATGCTGTAGGCGCTCATTACTAAGGGAATAAAACACAAACGAGACAATGTATTTGTGTCAGAGGTGCAATACGTTCTAAGACGGATGTTCTCACTGAAAAACAAAGACCTTTTCATCGAGCGAACATTCGAGTGTGGTCGTGCGTGCGTGCGTGCGTGCGTGCGTGTGTGTGTGCGGGCGATTTTGTAGATAATCGATTCTGGAAAGTGAGCGAAAAACTGTACTTTCTCCTCACTCACTCTCCCCCTCCTCCCTGAACCCTGTAGATGACTTCACCGCTTTCTTTGATGATAATGCTGCTTACATCCGCAGCTCCTTCGAGAAGGTATCTCCATAGATATAGAACCATAGATGTGACAGATGTCATCGTTAGTGGCACAATTTTTGAGACCATAACCAGGTAAGATGGTGGCCAGTAAGCATGGTTTTATATCTATGACCCGATTATGACATCACAGTGGGTTAGTAAGTACATGACATGTTGCCATAGGTTCCTATTATAGCTATACCCAGGTAAGATGGCTGCCAAATTGTTCCATTTCAAAATTCCAAATTACTATTACATTACATGATATGTCACATCTAGGTTCTATATCTATGGGTATCTCCTCAAACACCTCAATGAGACCTCTCCTCAGGCGTCACTCCTTCTCCCTCTTACTCTCCTCTCACCTCACTCAACTCCTGCTATCCCACCGTCCAACGACATCCTCCAATTCATCTCCACCCTGGTGAACTCATCCCTATCCACTGGACTGAATGTGTCCACGCAGTCTACAAACAGGCTTGCGTCATACCCCTACTCAAGAACCCGACTCTTGATGCCTCTGTCATCCAGAGCTACTGCGCTGTCTCTCTTGAAATCTTCAGCTCTCCTTTTCTCACTTATAATGACTTCCTAGTCCCTCGCCAGTCTAGCTTCAGGGCTGGCCGCTCAACAGACGGCCCTCCTCGCAGTCAGGTAGGAACTCTACTCTGCAAAGGCAACTTCTGTCTCTTCCACACTAATCCTCCTCAGGCTCTCCGCTGCATTTGACACAGGTGAGGACCCCCTTCTGCTGTCTTCCCTGAGTACCTCGGAGGTCTGAGTTCTGTTAGTAGAATGAGGGGGCATAGATGGAAATTAGCAAAAGGTAAATTCCGCACAGACATCAGGAAGTTTTTCTTCACAGAGAGTATTCAAATAGTGTGTCGAATAGCTTGCCAGGTCATGTACTACAGAAAGAAACTCTGGGTGTTTTCAAGACCAAGCTTACTACGGTGCTAGATAATATGTAGTTTGTAGGTAAACGGTGAGCACTAGGTGCCCTTTAGTGGTAGGAAAATGGCGAGCATTGTTGGACTGAATGGTCTGTTCTCGTCATTAAGTTATGTTACGTTATGTTATTTTGTTATGATCTGTGGCACAGTTCTCAACTGGGTTGCTTCCTACCGCAACGGTGAAGAAAAAACAAACCTGTATTTAGTAGCAAGTAAAAGTTATGGGAAATGTTGACTGAACCAAGGCCACAAAGACAGATAGCAGTAGACCAACAGGCGAGGAACCATACCAGGGACACCTTGCGCACAACCTCCCCGCTGACCACCAGGCCCTGCACGAAGGAGCGGGCGGCGACGAAGGCATGCGTGACTTTGAGCTTGAGGTCGCGGGGCGTGTCCCCGAAGGGCCGCAGCGTCTCCGTCTGCTTGGAGGCGCACTCCAGGTACTCGTCCCCGATGGTGTACTGCGGGTTGGAGGCTTTAAACAGGCGCTCCAGCAGCCGCGCCCAGAACTCGTTGAGCGCCTCCTCCAGGTTGACGCTGGAGCCGCGGTAGTAGCGCCGCAGTTCGCCGTACAGGTCGTGGAAGACGCGACCGTTCTGGGTGTAGAGCGAGCCGTAGGTGACCCGGAAGGACTCTTGCAGGGAGTTCTCTGAATGGTTCATCAAGTCCAAAAAGTGACCTACGATGACAAAAAAGGTGGAATTTCAACTCTACCCTCTACTTCAAACCACATTCATCCATATTGGTGGCATTGGACTGAGGAGTGTTTATGAAAATTTCTACAAATTTTTCTTATAAGGATAATTATTTTTTAACAAGAAACTTATGTAAAATGAAAGAAGTCACATTCATTTTGGAAACCTTTTGCAATATTTTTTAAGGAAAATTAGAAATTGAGAAAAGCATTTACTAAAATTGTTGTGTATAAAAGATAAAAGATTGAAGTGAATGTGGCGTAGGCACAGTAGAGACCACCCGTACTGCATTTCTTTAATCACAGCTCCCGCTGAAAAGTGGGAGTCATTTTCTCCTCTCTGAGTTGATGCCACACTTAATTTCAGTCATCATTACATTTGAGGCTTTGGGTGCAAACAGGAAAAGACTGTGAAAAGAATGATCTTCTTATTTTTAATCCCAATAGTGACAACAGTATTACTGCACAAGAAATGAGTCGGTCTGTATAATAATTCCCTGTTACCCAAAGTAATTTACCAGTGAAAAATGTTCTGTTCTGCGCCGAGGCTTCGATCACACCTATGAAATATACTGAAGAGCCTCATTTGTTCTCTACGCCGCAGTGTTTCAAACTGGAAAAACATACAAAAGCATTCATATGAAAATAAAAAGATATGAAAAAACAAGGCGCATGCTGACGTCTACGCTGTCAGAAAGCATTTTAACCTCCTAGTCATGGATCAGTGCAGCTCTAATCTCTGTCAACGTGGGAGCTTGGCTTGTTTTCAAGACATCTTGTCTTTCCATAAATGACACCCATATGGCTGGATCAGGAGTTCTGGATCACTGGATCCACCCTCTTATCCCCCCCTGAGCAAACACACACAAACACACACACACACACAGCCCTGAGGAAATGAGTATGGAACGAGTTACATAACACGGAAATATCATAAGCTTCCCGTGACCCAGCTGCAAAGAATTATTCCTGGATAAATCCTGGATAGCCTTACCCGATATCCATCACAGATCAAGCACCTTCTGGTTCTTACTTAAAATCACAACACTACACTTACATGGAGTTAAGACATGGAGCAAATCGATGAGACACTGTAGCCATACGAGAGCCACTGAGCTCAAATGGTCACTGAGCCTACAGAGTGCCACTCTGACGGTATGAATTGGGTATTTCCAGTGCTCACTGGAACTACTCGTATTTCACATTGTCTTGATGGTGACGTGGTGCACATAGAGTCTCAACCTTTGACTGCCAACCAACAGCCAATCAGCTCCATTTGTCATTAATTATGCACACCGAGGTGAGGTTTATCTGTCACCATGGTGTACAAGAAGAGTAGAAATCAAAGCGATGTTCCCTTTTTTGCAAATACAATATCAGGGCTCTCGTTTCACAGGGAGATGATACTGAACAGAAGCTTGGCCCACTTGAGCTTGTGAGTTGCTTCACACTCATTTATAGTCAGGGTTTTATCCAGCAGCTTGCCTCGCTAATCACTCATTACATCACAGCATTTGCTTAATGGCTGTCCCTCTGTCTGTTACGTGCACAGGTTCGGGAGAGCTGTGACCTTCCATTAGAGCAGCCTGACACTTTCAGATTATCTGCATAGAGAAACTGCAGATGCAAAAACACAGCACAGTTTTTCAAAATGGCCACTAAAATGGAGTATCAGTCAACAAATCAAAATCCATTTAACATGAAGCATTTTTACAAACACATTTTCGCAAAGAACTGAATGGGGTATGCTTTCCAGAGGAAATTGAAAAGCCATTACCCTTAGCTAATTTGGCAACCTGAAGAAAGGGCAGTGGTGCAATGCTCAGGGCAAAAGAAAAAACACAGAAAGACAGAAAATGTAGAACAGAAACATACATTTCCGTATCAATTTGGGTGTAAACCTACAAGCTAGGCTACAGATACCAGTGGGCCAACCTACAAGTGGAAAAGCTATAATGTCCCTGTATTATGAAGAAAGAATGTTTGCCGGAACATCACAGCTTTCAGATAGTCTTTCCCTCACAGCCAAGTCCTGTAAGAGCCCTATCTACTGTGTCATGTTTACTGTATACCGTTTATTATGTGATATGCAGTATGAAAAAAAAGATCCTCCATACTATTATCAGCGAAAACCCAGAAATGAGTATATCACCCAGGGATATTAAGTACACTACAGTCAGAGAACATTTTGCTTACTTAACAACTTTCTCATCCAGTGTACACCACAAGCATACTCAATAGTATGGAATGGCATAGATTCGGACACAGCCTGAGAGTACTCAGTGAGAGTCTCCATGCTTACAGTAGGGGTGTCAAAACTCCTGGAAGGCCACAGTGCTGCAGGTTTTTATGGCTTACTTTCAATCACCAGCCGGTTTAGGCCTTGGAAACAAGGCGTGTGGACTCCAACCAATCAGTGACTTGCATTAATCACTGAAGATACCTGCAGACACTGCGGCCCCTGAAGGCTGGATTCTGACACCCGTGACTAAGAGGAGCAGGTGCAGGGTCCATGTGAGCGGGTCACCGCACAGCACTGGGACCGGTGTGCGCCCCTCCTGATCCGGGAAGATGAATCTGCAGAATGAATACTCTGTGTTCTTTGGGGGAATACACATAAAAGTTTATTGTGACAATAAACCAGATATAAACGCAGATACCGGTTTCAGTGGTGCGTAAAAGTGTATACTGGGAGCTTTTACAGGCAAATTGGCATTGTCTGTGTCTAACCAAAATGCCCCTATTCAAGAATTTGCATGAATAAAAGAGATGCATAAAACACGCTCAGATTTGGCTCTCTGCTATGTCAGGTCTTAGGCAAGCAATGTCAAGTGCAATGAGGGAATTGATGATACAGTTGGAGTGGTGCAAATATTCAATTTCAGGCTACTACCAGAGGCAAAACCGGAGTGTTCTTGGGTATCCTTTGCTAAGACAAAGATGGAGCCCACTACTTTTGCGATGTCTCAATGTCATCACAGCACACCTGAAACTACGTAGTTGTGTCAAACGTGCAGAAGTACAGTCCATTCAGACCTGTGATTAAAACCCCACAGCCAAAAAAAGATCAATCCCAATCACAGTAGGGAAAAATTAAGGGAAAAATCTATTTTTAGTTTACAGGCGGTAATATATCTGTGAGTGAAGTGGGCTTGTTATGGTCGGTTCTCTGCTGATCCCAGAGAGGACGGCACATTTACACAGGCATAGGCATACAGATACACACACATAGTCAAACACACACATTCCCACGGTCACGTGTATATAAGAAAAAATCCTACACAACCTGCAGCCATATTCTATTCCCATCGTCAATATAGCTCGATCTTTGCTGCAGCAACTGCTGCACGGTACTTCATTCAGCAATGCAACAGCAGTGGTCCACTTGGGATTTGAACCCGCAACCTTCTAATTCAGTCTGACGCTCTCACTGATCAACCAATACTGAATGAAGATCAAACACGATGGAGCAACTGTGGCCAGAATGCTCTGCAGGGCGACTGACAGCACGGCTTTAAAATCCCCATTGGGCATTCTTGATAAGGTCTACTGTTGGTATACACTCAAAGTTGTATTACACCGCTCCACTACTCCAGGATGCAGGAGGCAGACATAGAACATAATGTGCTTCTACAGCGCTGCTGTTGAAACTGCAGAGAAAACATTTCAGTCCACACTCAGAAATGTGAAAACCACAATAATTCTTATTACTTTTCTGATCTGCCTGATCAACAATGTTAATGGAGGAAATGAGAATTCTGTAACCCTCACACGCACACGCACACGCGTTCGCGGATAAGCCTGATGACTTTTTCCGATGGGGAGAGAATGAATGATTTCACTCGTAATTACATTGAGTAACAGGACCGGGCCGGTGTAAAAGTATTAAATCAGAATGGCTTTAACAACAACGTCGAAATCAGTAAAAGCGTTTTAAATGTACTCTACAACTGCTGTCGACTGTGACTCTGATTCAAAATACTAAATAACTCCCCTTCAATAAGAGCTCTGCTTCAGTGCCCTACTTTGCCTGTTCAGTAACCTGCCCTCTGCTCTTTAACCCCATGAGCGATTACTCTGTGTGACACTCCAAGTGTGGAGGCTGTGTCTTCTCAGCATGTTCACAGCAGACAAGATCATTACCCAGCATACAACAGTCCCGGTGGAGAGAGGGAAACATCCAAAGAATACTTCATCAGGCTGCACACAAGTACAGAGGCAGATTGCAAGACATACAGATGGACAGAACCAAAGGAAGGGACAGAGCCACAGACAGAAAGAGATACACAAGAACTGTACTTACATTATTTAATGTGGCACTGAACTATCTTTGGACCCCTGTCTAAAAAAAAGTGGAGTGTATTAGATGCTGAACTTTACTGAGGCATCTGTGTAAACCCCAGTAATCTAGGGAAGATTTTCAGTCCAGCTTGTTAAAACTATTCCAACATTTTACCTCAGAAGTTTTGACATTCCTATCAAGACAGGAGTGGTAAATGTCTGGCGAGCACTTACAAGTGTGACTGTGACTTAATGTTGTGACTTTAGTTTTGATACCGCTTAAACAGCCGTAAACAGGCTACACCATTGTAAGTGCAAAGTAATAATGTCTACATGCACAGTAAGCAAACTGTACCTGCTGTAGTTTCAGTGTAATTAAAGACGTATTATACCCCCTAATATGAAGTGGAAGCAGGTATTATGCAGTATTCTCAACAGTCAAATACAGTGTCTCAAATGAAGGTAAAATTAGTTTTACTCAAAATTATCTCCATACTGAACATGTTTACAACCTAATCACAATGAAAAATAGACCCTTCCACAAAACAAAATATAGCTCTGCCGCAGCAGCACTGCCAAACCTTGGCTCTGGATTTCAAAGGAGAAATAGCATATGATGAACATGCATTATGCAAGCACTTTTCCCCCTCACTTTTCTGAAAGAAATGCAATCATTTTCTGTGACTTCTGTGAATATTTATTATCCATTCATCCACTGCCGTTTATCATGTTTATGGAGAACTCTGCTTGGCACTTGGAGGGTAATCATTGACCCTGCCAGCATTGAATGTCCCGCCCCGACGCCGCGCTACTTTGTAAGTCACTCCGGATAAGAGCGTTTGCTAAATACCAAATTGCCGTTGAAGAAATTGGTATTTAAGTATGGCAAATGAGCGAATGTTATGAACACAGTCACATTATTGACGTGTGACAAGCGTTTTAACGATGGGCTAATGCACGGTTTCTGTTTAAATGTCATACAGAGGTCGTCGCTAATTAATGGCGCTGGAAAACTCTCAGCGTCCTGGGCACTCGTCATCACAGCCTATCCCAGTGTTACATCAGCCCCATGATCCTCTACTGTCATTGGAGCATAAATATGTTACATCAGCCCCATGATCCTCTACTGTCATTGGAGCATAAATATGTTACATCAGCCCCATGATCCTCTACTGCCATTGGAACATAAATATGTTACATCAGCCCCATGATCCTCTACTGTCATTGGAGCATAAATATGTTACATCAGCCCCATGATCTTCTACTATCATCGGAGCATAAATATTTGAGATATGTACATTTCTTCCCGTGCGGAAGGGAGCGGGGTTCTCTCTTTGTGCAGCACGATTTGTCCTGCGTTCCATGCAGGACCGGGGTCACGTTCTAGTTTGCTCAGCAGCACGCCGGCATAGGTCACCAGGTTTACTGCTATGTACTTAGAGTCGTGATGTATCGCAATGCCCAGACTCTCACCTCCAACCAAACAGATCTCAGAACGACTACAGCGCACTCTGATTTCTTTATCTATTCCTTTCTGTGGCGTGACCACTGGGTCAATGTTACAAATGTAGCACAAGAAGGGCTCTTGACACTCTTGGCTGGTTGATGCTGTCCCAATAACCTGATTGCAGGATGACTGGTGAATCTATGCCAAGAAGGTGGTAGGATCAGCCCTGTGTCCATCCATTTATTATCTAACCCACTCATTCCGCGGTGGGTTGGAGCCTATCCCAGCATGCATTGGTGGAGAAGCAGGACCACCATCCCAGAGCACACACACCATTCACTCACATACTCATGCCGCAATTTAGAGTCTCCAAGAGCCTAAGGGCCGAAAGATAACTTACGCAAATACGCGAACGTGGGCGCTTCAAGTTACGCAAAGTCGATTTTGTTCTAAAATGCGTCACCTGAAATTCTTGCAGCGAGGGACGCTATAGCAGGCAACATAACTTTCTTGTTCAATCTGTGCTTTCCTCTGGTTTGTCTTTCACAAATGTCATGGCAAAAAAAAGCTGTTTGCTTAGCCCAAAGCGTCCACGTTCGCGTATTTGCGTGAGGTATGTTTCGGCCCTAACCTGCATATCTTTGGACTGTGGGAGGAAACCCAGTACCCGGAGAAAACCCACGCGGACAAGGGGCAAACAGAAAGTCCCCTGAACCCAGGACCTTCTCGCTGTGAGGCAACAGTGCTATCTATCCACTGCACCACTGTGCCACCCCAGCCCTTCGTATCCACCCCAAAACAGATTAATTTGTGCATGCACGGAAAATACTCAATTACTCACTCGCTCCTGTGTGTGCATGAATCTCAATTAAGATCGAGCAAGTACTGAATTCAATTGAACCGAGTCTCAATTAATTCGGCAGGGCTCGGTTTTCCTTTGCCCTTAAGAGACCTTCACGGGACGTAATGTTTTAGCTGGAGCGAGGAGACAACGCCTGTTTGACACGGCCATACAGAGTGCTTCACACTGAGAGAGTAGAGAGAGAAGAGGAGGAAGAAAACAGATCTCTCTCTCTCTCTCTCTCTCTCTCTCTCTCTCTCGCCCCCTACCCTGCAGGCCCATCACTCTCTCTGACAGATGTGGAGACGTAATGACATGAATGGCCTTGTAACAGGATGGAGAGAGTGAGGGAGAAAGACAGAAGCAGAGGAAAGATCAAGACAAGAGGGAACAGGGATAAGTAGTAGAAGAAGAGAGAAAGGTACTGAAAGAATGGCAGTGACACACGCTAAAAGAGCCAGGGAGGTAAGAGAGCCAGGGAAGACGGCTTAGAAAAGTATTCGTAGATTTGGACGCAAATGGAACTGATGGTAGTAACAAAATGCTCAGGGGTCCCTGAAGGTCAGACGGAGCCCAATCGCTGCTGCTCTCCCGCCCGGTTCTGCAGACGTGGGCGTCCGCGTGTTATCAGCTCGTCTCCGTGGGAACGCGGCCTTGATAGACAGCAGCAGATGGCCCTTTTGTCTTTTCATTTCCATTGCTTCGCTCCCCGTCCTCCTTCGGCTTCTGTTGCACGGGGCGCGGAGTCTTTGCACAACCCGCTACAAATCCCACCCAGACAGGTAATAAAGGGATCGCACAAAGGTTTTTTTCTAATTTAGCAAGTATCAACTGTCCAGCCAGGAACAGGGAAGGTTTATGCACACAGTTAGAGATAGAATCTCACAGTAACTTATTCTGACATTGGTAACATTCCACACTCACACAAACCCCTGGCTGCAGTGGCAGTGCGGCCATTGGCCAGACTGGCTCGCACTGGCGAAAAGGGCCTCAGTGGCTATTGTTGAACCACATCTGCCAACCAGTGAAGTACCAAAACACACACAATACATTGTTTGTGGGGACTTGTGTTGTACAGAGCTCAGAGCACCTGAGTATTACTGGTTTGAACCCCAGTGGAAAGTACAGCAGAAAAACTGGGCAACTAAAGATAGCTTTAGTACTTCAATAAAGAAATGCGCATCTGGTCTATAGAATGTGTAATGTGTAAGCTGACAGGGTTTAAAACAAGTGGATAAATCTGTCAAATAGCATGGAAATTGTCCTTTTAGACATCAGCGTTTGCAGACCATTTAACATTAAAAAAATGATAATAATAAAATCAGAATCCACCAGTAATGAATACAGTAGCATTGAGGTAAATGAGCTAGGAAAGGCAAAGTCTTTGAAGTGCACATTTGTCACAGGAAACTGTCCATCCATCAGAACGCTTAGCAGACCTCCGCTTCGTCAGAAGACCCACTCAAATCCTTAAGAAACATTTAGATGCCATTAAAATCCCTGTATATTAAAAAGGCAGACGTATCGGACGACAACGAGGGATGATTCATCGCTCGTCACTCCTCCTCTAATGTCCCACTCTCCCTCTCTCCCTCTCGCTGTCATCAAAAGCCAAAGCACACTCTGAGTAATGCCACGGGCGTAATTACACTGGTGTTGAAATTCAGCCTCATTTGCATGTGTGCCAAAACGGCCGCATAATGGCACAGATGTCCTTGTTGCTAATGACATAATCAGAGGTGACCCCTCGTCAGGTGCTCCGTCTCTAATGAAACACACACATCCTCGCATTTGAATTTTTTCCCGTGCAAATCTGCGCTCTCTATATCTATATCTGTTCCCATATGCTTCCACTTTGCACATCTCTGAAGAGCTCTGTGTGGCATTCCCTTAAAAGGACAATTTGTACAAACAAACAAAATCTATGTTTTGGCGGCAGGGAGTGTTACGCATCTGCGCCAATGACCAATTTAGGTAATGGGGTTACTTTGCCTTCCTTTTTCACCCAAATAAACGAGCGAGTCTTTGAAAAAGATTCCTCTGCACTTCTCTCGGCTGCCTTTAGGAAGAAAAAGATATGAACTAAACTGAACAGCGGCATTTAATGACAAACCCAACCATCTGAAAATGGAGTGCTCCGTCAGCCAGCAGCGGTGATCAAATCCAATTAAATTCAGTGACAAGTGATTCGCATCGCCTCAGACACAGACTTAGGTGCGCAGCACATCTGATATTTCTGTACGGCTGGCAGAGGAGATACCGCAGCATGATACGCAACAGTTCATGGACAGAAACACAAATTCACACACGTGAACACACACACACACACATACACACACACAAACACAAACGTGTAGGGCGACAGTGTAGCATGTTGGTTTGGGAACTGGAATTGTGGGACATCCCAAGGTTGCAGGTTTAACTCCCAGGTGGGGCACTGCTGTTGTACCCTTGAGCGAGGCACTTGAATTGCTTCGGCTGTGTAAAAGTATTGCATGCCATGCCAAAGAATGTAAGCTGCATAACACACTCTGAGTAAGTGCCTGCTAAATGTGTAAAAATGTAAATGTACGTACATGCGACCACACATGCAGTATGAACACTTACGCTGTTCGTGCACTCACACCACACACACACAAACACACACACACACACACACAGAACGGTGACTTGGCACATGCATGCTGTGCAGTATATGCCTGAGGGAATCCAGATGCGCGACTCAACACAGTAAACCTGGCTGCCACCTGTCTGACAAACAACACCTTATGGCTGGGACACCTGACTGTGAGCCGGCTCCACCCAGCACACACTACACATATACATACACACTACACATACACACTACGCATACACATATACACAAACACCCTACGCCATCCAGCATACACACTACACATACACACATATACACATACACCCTACGCCATCCAGCGTACACACTACACATATACAAATACACACATACACCCCACGCCATCCAGCATACACACTACGCACACACACTACTCCTTCTAGCATACAGTACACATACACATATGCACTGCTTCATCCAGCATACACACAACACATACACACTACTCCCTCTAGCATACAGTACACATACACATATGCACTGCTTCATCCAGCATACACACAACACATACACACTACTCCCTCTAGCATACAGTACACATACACATATGCACTGCTTCATCCAGCATACACACAACACATACACACTACTCCCTCTAGCATACAGTACACATACACATACGCACTGCTTCATCCAGCATGCACACTACTCCCTCTAGCATACAGTACACATACACATATGCACTGCTTCATCCAGCATACACACAACACATACACACTACTCCCTCTAGCATGCAGTACACATACACATACGCACTGCTTCATCCAGCATGCACACTACTCCCTCTAGCATACAGTACACATACACATACGCACTGCTTCATCCAGCATACACACTACTCCCTCTAGCATACAGTACACATACACATATGCACTGCTTCATCCAGCATACACACTACTCCCTCTAGCATGCAGTACACATACACATATGCACTGCTGCATACACACTACTCCCTCTAGCATACAGTACACATACACATACGCACTGCTTCATCCAGCATACACACAACACATACACACCGCACAGACTTTTGAACCAAAATCTGTGTCTTTCAACTGGAACACATTTATTTCAGTCTAATAGGGACCAAATGTTCTCCATTAAATTTAAATGTACTCTCAGTATATTTTGATATCACAGAGTTGATATTATATATAAGGTTATGTTGAGTATGTTCTCGCCACGAGTGTCACACAAGCACTCACGCGTGTGCGCGCACACGCACGCACGCACGCTTAAATGTACCCACTTTGTGCTGCCGCCAGGGAGCGAGTTTAAAATAGCCGAGCGAGGGAAGAGCCTGGCACAGGGCAGTGCGGCACAGTGGGAAGGATTCTGCTCTTGTAACTAAAGGTTTGCGGGTAGAAATCCCAGCGTACTGCCGACACACCCTCGAGCAAAGTACTTAACCTGAATTCTATTAAAGTGTAGCATGCGAACGCCAAAGCTGTGTAAGTCACCCTGAATGAAGGGCGTCAGGTAAGCAAATAAATGATTTAATGTAAATATAAATAATGAATAGAGAGCGAAGTTCGCAGGAGAGATTGTCTGCAGTCTCTCATATTTTCCCCAACAGTTCCGCTGACGTATTTAAATATTGATAGATAACCGCTTGTCTGTTTTGCGGCATCAATCAGACATCTTACGAGCGCTGCCAATCAACACGGCGCGACACTTGACGCACAGCTGGTGGGATCTACTAAAATAAGCTCCAAAAATACCTGTCAAGATAACAAGATGACTCTCTGGAGAGAGACGCGTGCAGTCTTCCACGGGAGGTAGATTTCAGGAGATTTTGTTCACAGTGTGATGTGAAAAACGGGAATATCTAAAGAACGCCTTGGAAAAAAGAAAATATACCGGATGCCACTCAGTAGACCAAACCCAGTATAACTCGAGCCATCCTGGGGGAGATGTTTATTTAAGGATCCGGATTTTCGCAGGATCCTGTGAGAAGGTTAGACTGTCTGCCGCAATTAGGCAATCTGCCGAATTCTGTAACTGACCTGTAAAGAGTCAGAAAGAGAGGCTCCTAGAGCCAGCACTCCAACACCAGCCACAGATACACAGAGTTATGCACAACAGTGGTTGTTAGACACAGGGACAGGGTCTTAGACGTAGGGGCAGGGTCTTAGAGACAGGGACAGGGTCTTAGAGACAGGGACAGGGTCTTAGAGACAGGGACAGGGTCTTAGACACAGGGGCAGGGCCTTAGAGACAGGGGCAGGGTCTTAGAGACAGGGGCAGGGTCTTAGAGACAGGGGGCAGGGCCTTAGACACAGGGGCAGGGTCTTAGAGACAGGGGAAGGGCTTTAGAGACAGGGACAGGGCCTTAGAGACGAGATCACACTGAAACCTGCCTGTTAACTTTTGACCAACAGGCCCCACCGGATTAGTCTGATTGGCAGAAATCAAAGTGACCAGACAGGGAGATTCCGCCTAGCAGGTTGCTCTCCAGTCTGGCACTCCCATCACTGATGTAGACCGTGTGCCTTGGCGTATGGGGCGTAGTTTGACATTTTCTTCCGTCCCATGAATCACAAAGCCACATCCGTCACCCGAGTTAAAAAAAGCCCCACCCTCTACATCTTCTTTTCCTCGATGATAAATTTGATTCTCCATTCACTGCAAAGCACACGGAGGGAAAAAACAGGGCTCTTTGAGATCACAAAAAACAACACAGGCCTTTTCCCATGGCAACCCCTGTCCTATATAGCTCATCATAAGTTATAAGGGTTATATATTTTTTTCTTCAAGTTTTATATTTTTTAATATTTTCCAATGGTGTATGTTTTCATATACGGTACAGTCATTGCATATCGTGTCTGGAAAGGGACCCCCAACAGTACCTTTAAGGACCCCCTGTTGAAAACCCAGGCCATATAGGGTTTATGCTGCTCCTAGAACAGAGCAACAGGCTGGAATTTTTACACCGCCTCACAGGGTTTATCCTGCATTTGAGCCCAGCTCACACCAGGACACATCACTGTTAGCATCTGCTGTCCAGACTGCCAGTTTCCCTCAACATCAACAGCATATCCCTGACACGGCCTAGAAGCCTAAGGTGTTCAAGTCCATCTCACTCAATCTTTCTCTGTCCCTCTCTCACTTTCTCGGTCTCTCTTGCTCTCTCACTCCATCTCTCTTTGAGACTAATCTGATATTTCCCACAGTGCGGTTAGGGACTGGGAAGGATGACAGTTTGTAGTGTGATAGCTCTTCCCAAATAATGGCACAGGCCCGCTCTGTGACCTGGGTTATAACACTTATAAAATTAAAATAAATTGCTATAGAACGAGACCTGACTTGATAACATAACTTCACACAGTCATTGTAAAATATATTACAACATAAATGACCAGATACATTTTTCACGTACAGTACTAATTGTACATTCAAATCATTGCTTTTCTGAAATGTAGAAAAAACATTGCTGAATGAATCTTTCAGACGGAAAATCTGATACATTCTAATATAATACATTCTCTGGATAAGCAACAGTGTTGCTAAAATGCCAAAATATAATGTAATGTAATGAAAGCCTCAGGTTGTTCAAGACCAGGCTCGACATTGCTAAATACTCTAATCACTGAACGGCTTATTCCCAACAAACATTCCTATATTAGTACACAATTACGTTCTTACAAACACGACAGGTTTGCTAGGGTGAAAAAGGGTCAGCGTAGCTCTGACCTCGGCAAACCTTTAACGCACGGATCAAAAGGGGTAAGCACTGACAAAAGCCTCTTTGCTGTGGCGAGGGGGCTCATTTTGGGTTCTTGGTATTCTGTGTCAGCTGCCTGGGTTTGTTTGCCTGGCTGGAGCAATGCGCGAACACTCCCAATGACCTTGAAGATTAAGTCATTGTTCTGCGCTTTATTGCGCTATGAAGACGGACTGGACATAGCGACCGTTCCTGGAATTTACGAACGAGCGGCTCGCCCCCTTTGCTTTTGTGCGGTTTGGCAGCATCGGATGAAATGAACCCCCTCCTGGCCGGACGCTGGCATCCCGGGCAGCGGCGGGGACCTTCCAGGCACAGGGAAGTGCCAGCACGTTTATTACTATCACAGAGCTGTTTATCACCGCAAGGACAGAGAGCCAGGCTGATCAATGGATCACAGAGCAGGCAGACGGACAGATTGTAGGCACCCGGAGCAAGGGGGACCAAACGCATCACAGACACACAGATCAGACAGCCAAAAGACATCAAAGAAACCCAGAAAAATCCTATCAAAGATGGACAGAGCAGACAGATGCACATCACGGACACACAAACGAGCAGAGAAATCGATAAAAAGACTGGTATCAGAATTTTGACAGAAAAACCGATAATTAACAGGGAATCTGCAGTCAAACGCGTGAATAGCTAGGAAAGTAAGAGGGAGTGAGAACCACAAATAAAATGGCTCTACATCACATCTTTCCATTACAGTCCCACAGCACTAATGTACCAACATCCATTTAATAACTGCAGGCGGCAATTAAACTTTAATATGTACATTACCGCTCCAATTATCACAGCTGCTGATTGCTAAGATCTGGGGGCTGTCTCACTATCACTCTCCTGTGGGAAAAAAAGGTATCAGTGACCACAAATAAAAACAAATGAAAGATATGACTGAAATAGTAACCATTATGTTCACTAGCCTCCTCAGGCATAAGGCCATTCATCCAATGTACACGCCCGAGCAAACCCTGTACTGTGTGAGTTTGTGAGTGTGTGTGTGTGTGTGTGTGTCTTTGTGAGTGTGTGTGTGTGTGTGTGTGTATGTATGTGTATGTGTGTGTGTGTGTGTGTGTGTATGTATGTGTGTGCGTGCCTTTTTGAGTGTGTGTGTGTGTGTGTATGTATGTATGTGTGTGTGTGTGTATGTGTGTGCGTGCCTTTTGAGTGACTGTGAAAAGTCATGTGTGTATGCGTGTGCAAGTACTGGCATCTATGTGCGAGAGTGTGTGTGTGTGTGTGTGTGTGTGTGCACTCATGTTCTGTGTGCGTGAGTATGTGTGTGTGGGGCGGGAGGGTCATGTTGGCATGTTGTCTGTTGTCCTCATCACATTCCCCACAGTCTGCATTCTTCAAACATCTCCAACATCGTTTACATCCAGGTCTCCAAATGGAGCCCTGTGGTACCAGAGCGGAATCCAAAGAGGGGTCTGCTAGGGAGCCATTTTACTATGTCTACAAGGGCCTGAATCCGTTTCAGCCTTTTCTGTTGTTAACGGCATTGTTAAAACCGCCACGCCCCACGGGGCAATCATCATTAGAATGCTTGTAATTTAATCTGCCCCCGCTCTGAGCGCCTCAGCGTTATTTTAACCGTGGGTTTTTCTGAGATGAAGCCGAATTGCAAGGTGTTAACATCCGTAGGCCATCTTGGCAACGTAAATGGTAAATGGTAAATGTACTGCACTTATATAGCGCCTTTATCCAAAGCGCTTTACAATGGCCTCTCTCACCACCACACACACACACAACACACACACCAACGCGGGCGGCTGCCATGCAAGTGCTGCTAGCCTGCTTGGGGGGGGGGGGGGGGGGGGTGTCTTGCCCCCAAGGACACTCAACATGAGGAGGGGGGGAGAGGGGGATCGGAACCACCCTGCTGCGAGCGGACGGACGACGCTCCCTCTCTCCTCCACCAGCCCCCCCCCCCCCCCACCCCCCATGCAGTGCATACAATGTGGAGGTACTGTAGATGGTCTCTCAACACAGTAAAAGCTTCAGTGGTAAATTTTGCTCTAAACTCCGTCAGTGTAATCCACCCAACCATTATGTAACCCGGTCAGGGTCGCTGGGGGCTGAAGTCTATCCCAGCATGCATTGGGCAAGAGGCAGGAATGCCAGGAGCCAATCCATCGCAGGGCACACACACCCTTTACTCACACAATCATACCTATGGGCAATTTAGAGTCTCTAATTAGCCTAACCTGCATGTATTCGGACTGTGGAAGGAAGCCGGAAATTAAGAACCTGGGGGAAACCCACATGGACATGGGGAGAACAGGCAAACTCCACACGGAAAGGCCCCTGGCCTGGATTCAAACCCCTTAGTCCTTCTTGTTGTGAAGCGACAGTGCTATCCACTGCACTACCGTGCTGCTCGCCCATCAGTGTAACATGTACTCTATAGGAGTTGAGTTTATACTGAGCATTTTCTGTGTAACCATTATTGCGCTTTGCCCTTAAATTACACTAATGCTTTTGAGCCACTTTTTAGCATTTTCTAATCATACACACAATGTCAACTCATGAGAACATGCAAGAATAAAATTATTAAAATATCACTCGCTTATGTTCATCAAATACCCTGTTAAAGACAAAGTTCCCTGAAGTCGGATTTAATACCTCCCTGAGTTTTTTTGTCGAGAGTATTTAGGGAGCTGACAAAATAGCGCCCTTGCTTTATCGATGACAGGAACATGACTGATGCAGTGTGGGGCTGTTTAAAGAGGAGATGAAACCGGGAGTAAAACAACTGATAATGAGAAGGGCTGTTGGTTTGAAGGATGGAGAGAAATGCATATTACTCTCTGCACGCAAGATAAAGAGCCATTCAGCATTGCTGCCTGGCAACAAACACTTCATTCTGACACAGACAGGTATGGATGTGTGTACGCACCCCCCAGTGCAATTTGTGAAACTGCTGAATTTGCTCCGCCGATTTAAAAACCTTTTTCCAACAGGACAGAGTTATAATTCAAAATTTTAATTGCACAAACCAACAAAACAAATTGCTATGAACGAGAAAGACTGAAAATAAAAATCTCGTTAGAAAAGAGAACTGTCAAATTAAGAGACAAGGAAGAAATGGAAAGTTTCGCAGAGCGTGCGTGCGCACAGGCTCGTCACTCCCCGTCTTTCAATCCGAGAGCGTTAAGAAAGAAGAGAGATGCCCGGGCATCGAGTAACAGGGCGGAAACAGAACTGCTGTTGCAAGCAGTTTATATTACAGTGTCAGAACATGACGTTTACGGAGTGTGACGGTGCAGACAAATGAATGCAGCTATATTAGTGAGAATAAGTACCTTACCATCAACAAAGCCAGACCTCTGTTAGTGATCATGATAACAGCCACACACACACACGCACACGCACGCACACACGCACACACACACACACACACAGGAACTCCCATGTGTCCATATGCACATATTGACACACTGTAAGTGTGGCAAAGAGGGCACTCTCAAAAATAAACTGTTTATTTGATAAATTTCCCAAATGTACCCTGAAAGTACAATAATGTTCTATTTTGGTACTTTACTTTCAAGCAATAAAGGTACAAATGAATTATGTATTGCTGGCTATAGGGTACAATTTAATGTGCCTTATATGGGTACCACCCCAGTGACAAGCGTTTGTACCTTTTTTATGAGCAAAGCCTTTACTCTAAAGGTTAACTTCCCAGATGGAATACTGTCACTGTACCCTTGAAATAAGTTCTCAATCTGAACTGAGACCTGATACAGCAGCAGAAAAGCAATATGCCTAAAAATATGACTTATGTGGGTTTCCATATATAGCAGTATCTGCTAAATGAAGAAATGATGTATTACATTGAGGTGGGGTTTTCAGAGCCAGCCCCTCTGGGTGTAATATTTTTGGGTGATTCCCCGGCACTGGAGGAGCACTCACCTTCAAAGCTCTTGTACTGACTGCTGAGGGAGATCTGCAGCGAACGGCCCGCCTCCTTGACCAGCCCCTCCACCTCCCGGCGGCCCAGGCTAGCCAGCTCGTCCTCCATCTCGCTGGTGCAGCAGGTGTATCCCTGGGGGCAGATCCGCAGGTGCTCGCCTGGGGAGGGGAGACGCGGAACCCAGGTGAGCGTAAAGATGGATGACCTTGCCCCGTAACCATGGCACCCACACAGACGGCCTATGAGGAGGGCGGAATCTTTCTGGAGGCGCGGCTTCCATCATCCTGTCCTCTAGGAACGACCAGCGCCTACGAGAGCTGCAGCTGGGGAGCACAGACTCAGAGCCAAAGATTCTATGAGCAACAAAATCTGCCAATGAGAAAACTCTAACATTAAAAAAATGACTGACATTTGGTAATTTGGTCAAAATTATGTGTTCTGGTAGGTTAGACTTAGACTGCCTCCATTTGTTTGTTAAGTTCAAGAGGAAGTGGTAGGCGACCCCGGTCCTGGTGTGCCAGAGACGGTCCTGGTTTTTGCTCCAATAACTACATAACTGGATAAATTTGTATCAATCAGGTTTAGTGAATGCAGGTGACCATGTGCTGGAGGAACTCAGCATTTCACCATACTGAATATTCAGGCTCAGACGTTTAATCATCCATTCAACTCTTTTGATCAAGCTCACATGGAACAAAAACCAGAAACGTCTCCAGCATTCCAGGACCAGGGTTGCCTACTCCTGATATAACTGAAGGAGGGGCAGGGGCCTAAATATAGACAGTGCGGTTGCGCTGGGAGGGCATAGAGAGAGCGGGCCCTGCGACAATGTGTTGGGCGGAGAACGGGCAATTGAGATTACCACCTCGGAAGTACACCTGTGTTTAAAGAAGAACTCACTTTAAATCATGACGGTGCCATTTGCTATAAATTCCCTCGAAATGTTTTTTTTTCAGTCATGTTTTTTTGTTTTTTTTTTGTAAAATAGTCTGTAGCAATCTATAACAAAATTATATGCTTATTCTACATAAACTATAAAAACTATAATCTATAAAAAACTATTAAATTAAATGAATAATTTAATATTTTCTTTGGTATTTTTGTCATATACAGATATGCACCGATGGGTAATGTGTATGTTGTTGTCCAATGTCAAGTCTCTATTTGATCATGTGACGAGACGATACGATATAGCTAGTTTAAGCGCAAAATCTGAACGTCAAGACTGACAAGCTGAGCACATCTGCAAGCCGAGCGAGCAGTCATCATGCCTTTCAGACATAAAAGTGGCAGTAAGAAAAGACAAGAGAGAAAAGAACAAGAGGAGAAGGTAGCAAGGCTCCCTAAATTAGATTCCTTTTTTATAAACAGTCGCCAGCCCATGGACGACCCCCCTCCTAGCAGCAATACAGCAGTTCGGCTGGCATCAGCATCGCTGCCCTCAGTGGTGTGGCAACAACCATGCAGCAGGTAACAATAGCAAGTAGATATATCGTTCGTCCTAAATAATCGTAACGTTAGGCTATTGTTAGATATAAAATTCAAGTTATACATACATTATAGTAGGCTTACTAGGCTACAAGTTGGGTAAATTATGGTCGCTACGAGGTGGATAGCCAGCCTATAAATTATGGTAAGCTAGCTAATAGCCTAGTAGATGTTAGGTAGGCTATTCCGAGCATTAGATAACCCTTTGCATGATTAGGAAAGCAACCTTGAACAAATTACTTCATTACTGTACTCAAAATACCGTACAAATGATTTACACCACTACACCACGACACCACACGTGTGCAAGCGGATTTTGAATTGCAGTAATGACACATCAGTGCATGTTTTGATTGTTACTTCTTTGAAAGTTTACATCGCCAGCAACAACGATTTCTCCCGACATTTCAATCACAGAGATCAACTGATGAACCCATCTCTGTTCTGTGAAGCTGACAGCAACAAGCAACTGGTTAAACTGACTGCAGAAACAGTTTGTCGAGCTCTAGTCAGTTATACATATTTACAGTAGTCTATAGGCCAGTTATCTAGTAACTCGCCTGCTGATGTGTTATTTATTTTTTTAACCTACATACCTTTCCAATAACAGCTATAGTTATGTTAACATTCCAGCTATAGTTGGTTGATTAGTTGAATTGTTGATTTGATTGACCGTTTGTTTACGTTACCGCGTGTGTCAGAGCGCTAGATGGTTCTGATAGCTTTCCCTTTGACCTCTCTACTTTTCCAATACAATAGCCTAAGTAACTCATTTGACTGTAAAATCCAACACATTGTTGGTAAAATATATATAGGCCTAATGGTGCGTGTGTGTGTGCTTCATAACTAGTAACTAGCGTGCACTAGGGCCTGTCATAATAGCGTGCACTGGGGCCCGTCGTAATAGCGTGCACTGGGGCCCGTCGTAATAGCGTGCACTGGGGCTCGTCGTAATAGTGTGCACTGGGGCCCGTCGTAACTACCTTATGCCACTGACGAGGGGCTTTCCGTTGTGATTACAGAATGCGCGTTGCCTTATAGCACACTCACTATGCACTATTTATGACTGATTTTTGTAATCCAATAGAAACACCTGCATTGAGCTGTATTGTTTTTAATGATGTTTCTAAATTCAGGACATGCTGTGTCAAAGCATGAGGTTTACACAGTGTGACAGAGTCGAAAAATGAATGAAGCCATATTACAGTATGCAAATTCATCCTTCAGCTGGGAGGGAAACAAGAGGCAGTCTGTTTAGTAATAATAATAATGTCTACACAGACACAAACACAAACACACACACACACACACACACACATGCAGTACACATGCATTCAAAATATTATCTGTTGGGGCTGCTGGGTGGCTCATCCTGTAATGGCACTTTTCTAGTGCGTGTTTGGGTCCCACGGTCTGGATGGGCGCCATGGTCTGGTTTCAATAGACCACACTATTGGCTATGTCACCAAGGGATGAGTGTGTTTCAGTTGGCTGGGAGGACAGCATCTTATCGTGGACCAGCAACCCTGCTGTTCAGTGGGTGCCTGCAAGTCCATCTGTTAACCTGCACACAAAGGGCATCATTTACTAAAACCTTTGGTATGTGGAAAACTAATAACACAACCAATGATTGGTGCAAAACAAATACCATGACCAATCAAAGGTATTGCACATGCTAAAAGTCTTAGTAAATCAGGCCAACTAATGTCGGTTCGAGCCCGATTTGCACACCGTAAAAACCGTGGTAAGAAGCCGTTTCTGACACTCCGTGCACATGCTTGTCTGCACTCTCCAAAACGAATAGTGTAGGTTGTGGCAATGAGCGCTCAAAAACTGATTGAGCTTTTCAAACTTGGGAGAAAAAAGGGTTAAAATAACTTTCAAAATCTTGCCAATCGTGTCAAAGATCTGTCATGAAAACTCCTCTGCTTTACACGCTCGTGTCTGCTCCATTTCTGAGAGCAGTTTCATGCAGAACTGTGAGGCTCAGTCTAAATATCTCACCAAGGCTAAATATACCCACCATCTTAATGTTATGTTTTATATGGCATAAAGGGATGCATTCCTGGGTACACCAGCGTGAGATTTGTAAGGACTCTCTTCTTGTTTTTACTTGACAAAATGTGTGCAGACCTTTCATATAACATTGCTATTTAAAATGTAAGAGCATCTGTTCGAAATAATGATGTGGAGTTTTCATGCCTATCTAAAATAAACCTCTCAAATGAACAACGAGGAGATGGAGGGAGAAATAGGCTCCCGTCTCTTACGATTTCAATTTCCAATCCCCTCTGCCTCATTGGAAACACCATTATCCACCCATTTTACAATGTAATGTCTATCCGTTGATTTATTAAAGATCTGCTTTTAAGCAATTTGAGCTAATATTTGTTTTGTACGGTCCGATTTACAACGTGGAACAACAATGCATAAGAGGTGTACTGCAGCGAGATCGTTTTGTGCACGGCGTCTCTCTCTCAACTCATTAGCCATCTCATCACAACAGATCCACGCACAGAGCTTAGCGCCCTGGCTAAGGGACGGTCACGAGCGAGCGGAATTCGGACAGTCATCAGTGGCAGCTGTCGGCCAGTCAGCGTTCTGTGAGTCGGCACCACAGCGGCGGGGACGTTGGCCTGCTGTTTTGCATTCTCTCAACAGCTGACCCTCATCTCCACTGCCCCGCCTTTAATGTCCACTGGTGGACCGCTGCAGTGGCCATCTGACAGACAGCTGTGCCAACGGCGGGCTACTAGTGGACCGCTGTATGTTCACAAGCCGGGTACCACGGTGGGTGCCAATTGTGCGTCAATGAATGTACTTTGGCTGGAGAAAGGTACACTGACTGAGTGATGGAGAGAGAGAAAGAGAGGGAACCAGACTTACAAGTAGATATGCAGGCAGACAGAGAGAAACACAGGCAGGCAGAAAAAAAAGAGCTAAAAAGACTGACAGGCAAGTACACAAACAGGGAAAGATAGAGACAACAAAGCAGACAGACGGACAGAGACAGACAGACAGGTATACAGTGAGAGTACCGTCTTGTTTCTGTGGTAAATCTTGAATCTTTAGGTTTTCATTTTCTTTTTATGTTTCATGCTTATGACAGTATTGTCTTCCTGTTCTTTTCAAAGAGAATGTATACATTCTCCATGGTAAATTTCCTTCTTCTGACAGCCATTTTAATATTGATCTTGGAACATGGTGGGGAAGAAAATGGGCAACACACCTTTCTGCTGTCAATATTGTCGAGCGCACTTACACCACAACACACCCAGTGTGTTGACAAAGCGCCCTTTCAGCTTTCCATAAATGAATTCCTCTGTGTATCGGTAATGAAGCATTACCCATTAACCTCTGCACAGAAACAAGGAGATTAAATCACACTTAGCTTTATGACCCATACACAGAATAACTGCATTTGATCTGGGGGGAGGGGGGGGGGGGTTGCATAAATTAAATAAAATCAAGACCAAGCCCATTAGCCCACCTACACACACACACACACACACACACACACACAAAACCCCACACCCTTTACACTTGTATCACACTTGCCTCATCTCTTATGATCTATGTCAGAATCCCCCCCCCAGGGTTCTAGAGAAGCCCAGTCGGGGGCAGCCGAACGGACCGTGAGCACTGAGGGCCCAGCCGTCTCCATAGGTGGCCTGAGCCGTATTGACTGAACGCGATCGATCGAGCGGAGGAGAGCGCGCGAGGCCGCGTGCCTGCGTCCACCTCAACCGCTAACCCACTTTGTAAGAGCGTCCCACTGACTGCAGAGGAACAGGGGAAATTAAATAAAGACCGCGACCGTTCAGTTACACGTGGACCATCCTCGGGGAGCTGTCCGTGGCCCGTACGCAGTTAGAAAGCTACTAAAGATGGGCTCTTCTACTTCCGTCCGAGGGAACAAAGGCAACATCATTTCTGACTTCTCCCGTCTTTGCTCACATGATTGACTGTGGCCTGGGTATGTTCATTAACATTGCACATTTATCCTCACAATATAAGCTAACGTCTCAATCCAATCAACTAAGGCATGATATGCAGATAGACAGAAATGACAAATAAGGTAGAAAAGACATACAAAGAGGTTAGATAGACAGACAGACAGACAATATGGACAGAAGATTAAGAGCAGTGTAAATGTCCAGACTGATAGGGTTTGTTTAACTGACTTCACTGAGACTTGATAGCGGAGTCCATATCACCAGCAGTGTCAACCTCTCTCAGGAACAAACATCAGGCTGGCCAAAGCACTCACTCTACACTGACAGGACACATCCAACACTTGGCCCCCACTCGGTTCTGTCACTGAGTGTCAAGGATAACATTTAGCTGTTCACACTCACTCCTCTCTCTTTCCCTTTCTCTCTCTCCCTCTCAATTCAATTAAATGTGCTTTCTTGGCATGACATATTTTAAAGTACATATTGCCAAAGCGTAATAATCATAATGATAAGAACAATACAATTGCAACAACAATAAATATAAAGATTAAAATATAACGTAAACATACAATGTTTACGACTACTATTAGTATTAACAATGTAGTAATACTACCAATAATAATTAGCATACCATAAGCAAATAATACAAATGTACATTATATATATATATATATATATATATACAATCAAGCCGGAAAGTCTGCACACCCCTTTCACCTTCTCCATGTTTTATTACATTACAGACTTGTACAACAATAGATTGAGTAAATTTTTTGCTATCAAACACACAATAGCCAATAATGACGAAGTGAAAACAGGTTTTTAGAAAATATGCAATTTTATTTTACTGACAAAAATAGGTTATTTAGCGGTTACATATCTGTACACACCCTTAGCCTAATACTTAGTTGCTGCACCTTTAGCAGCGATTACAGCTTCAAGACATCTTGGGAAAGAAGCTACGAGCTTGGCACACTTGTTTCTGGACATTTCTGCCCATTCCTCTTGGCATATCCTTGCAAGATCCGTCAGGTTGGATGGGGAGCGTCGGTACACAGCCATTTTCAGCTCTTTCCACAGATGTTCAATTGGATTCAGGTCTGGGCTCTGGCTGGGCCACTCAAGGACATGCACAGGCTTCCTCCGAAGCCACTCCTTTGTTCTCTTGGCTGTGTGCTTTGGGTCATTGTCATGTTGGAAGATAAACCTTTGCCCCAGTCTGAGGTTCAGAGCGCTCTGGAGCAGGTTTTCTTCAAGGATCTTGGTGTACTTGGGACCTGTAAAGCTGCAGAGATTTGTCCGTACCCTTCTCCAGATCTATGCCTTGACACAATCCTGTTTCTGAGGTCTGCAGATAATTCCTTTGACCCCATGGCTTGGAGTTTGCTCTGATATGCACTGTCAACTGTGGGACCTTATATAGGCAGGTGTTGGCAATCCCCAATCATGACCAATCAATTGAATTTATCACAGGTGGACTCCAATTAAGTTGTAGAAACATCTCAAGCAGTATCAGTGGAAACAAAATGCACCTCAGCTCACTTTTGGGTGTCATATCAAAGAGTGTGCACACTTGTGTACATATGATATTTTACATTTAGATTTTTAATAGATTAGCACAAATGTTTTCACTTTGTCATTATGGGCTATTTTGTGTAAAATTTTGAGACAAAAAATTAACTCAATCTATTGTAGAATATGTCTGTAACGTAATAAAACGTGGAGAAGGTGAAAGGGGTGTGCAGACTTTCCGGCTTCACTGTATATAATATCTCTCAGTCTCACTCCCTCACTCCCTCTCCTGCTCTCTCCCTCTCTCTCTGACTTGCAATCTGTCATCCACAGGACAGTTATTCTAAACAGCTGGGACCAAAGCCATCTTGCCACCGTGTTCCACAATATCAAGCCGGAGGATGTCTGAGGTAAGCTGGAATTCTGTCACGTCTGGGGACCAAACAGGATGACAGAGAGCCCCCCCTCCCCCTCCCATGTCTCTACCTTGAACAGCACAGCCGGAACGCATAACCGCTCCCCGAGTGTCTGTGCCAAAAAAACGACATTACAGGCTACATTACAGTACTTACTCTCTTAGCAATGTACACACCTTACATTTTACATCACATGTACATACTGTATATATAGGGAATGGACCTACAGTCAGCTTTATTAGGTACACTTATCCAGTACTGGATAGGACCTCCTCTTGCCTCCAGAATTCTTTGCGGCATTGGATTCAACAAAGTGCTGGAATCATATCTTAGGGATTTTGGTCCATGCTGACTCGATAGCATACACGCAGTTCCTGCATATTTTTCCTGCCACACATTGATGCAGCGAGATTCCCGTTCCGCCTCATCCCAAAGGTGTGGGATGGATTGGGATCTGTAGACAGTGCAGGCCATTGAAGTAAACTGAAGTCACTGTTTTGTTCATGGAACCAGCCTTGAGATGAGGCGTGCTTTGTGACACCACCACCACCGGCCTGCACCATTGAGACGAGGCCGGATGGATTCACAGAGTCATGCTGCTTTCACCACATTCTGACCCTATCATCTGCATGTCACAGCAGAACCTGAGATTCATCAGACCAGGTGACATTTTACCAGTCTTCAATCATCCAGGTTTGGGAATCATGTTCCCACTGTAGCCTCATCTTCCTGTTCTTAGCCGAGAAGAGTGGAGCCCAGCATGGTCTTCTGCTGCTGTAGCCCATCATCTTCAAGGTTTGATGGGTTGTGTGTGCAGAAATGCCCTTCTGCAGACCGCTGTTGTAAACAGCTGTTATTTGAGCATCTGTGGCCTTTGTTAGCTTGAACGAGTCTGCCCATTCTACTCTGACCTCTCTCATTTACAATGTGTTTTTGTCCACAGAACTGCCGCTCACTGGATGTTTTTTGGTTATCGCACCATTATCTGTAAACTCTAGAGGTTGTAGTGCATGAAAATCCCAGGAGAGGAGCTGTTTCTAAGATGATGGAACCACTACGACTGGCAGCAATAATCATACCACAAATTTGCTTAGATCACACATCTTGCCCATTCTAAAGTTTGGTCAAACAACAACTAAACCTCTTAACCTTGTCTGCATGCTTTATATATTGAGTTGCAACCACATGATTTGCTGTTTGGAGGAGCAGGCTATTTGCGTTAACGAGTAGGTGTACCTAATAAAGTGGCCACTGAGAGTATATATACTGGTATATAAATAAAAAGTGAACACCAGCAGATCCCCATGTACTATAGCATTTACACCTACACTTAAACATGGTTACAAGGCCGTTCCCTGAGTACCATGACACACTGACACCCAGATATCATGCAGGGAGTCTCCCATAGACCAGTGGAAACATTCTAGTAATTTATTATAGGGCAATGCTACTCAACTCCAGGTCCTGCGGGCTGCAGTGTCTGCAGGTATTTGCTCCAATCATGCGCTACACCACCTGATTTCACTAATGAGCTTACCTCCTGAACCAAGGAGGTAAAACAGTGAAATCAGCTGGTGTAGTGCAGGGTTGAAGCAAATACCTGCAGACGCTGCAGCTCGCACGGGGACCTGGAGTTGAGCAGCGTGGTTATAGAGGACACCGGATAAACTGCTGCATGTCGGTTCATTTTAGAGGAGACGCTCCTTTGCTGCAGGCTCTCCAGAGAACGTTCCGGTTAGAAATGACATTGGGCTAGGTCAGGCAGCAAAGGCATTTGCCCCAGATGCTGGCTAGGCCCTGATCAAGACACTGTTACCTCACCATATCGAGGGATCTATCGCATAAGAGGCGATAAGGGGATTCGTGAGCCGTTCTCTGGGAATCACACGTCAGCGTGGCACTGACCTCACCGACCCCGCTGTCGCCACCCCGCCAAGGAGCTGCCCTCCTTAATTAAACACCGACCTGTAAATGGAGGAGGGGAGCCCCGCGCCTCCCCGGCCGTCACTGTGGATTAGCCACACTCCCCTCGACCTACATACTGCACGGGGCTGAGAAACGTACAGATGCGCAGCTGGTTTGGGGCGCTAAGCAGACCGCGTTCTGCGATGAGCAGACACGCGCGTATCGATCCGTGCAGACCACACAGAGATATAAATAAACGCCATGCAGTCCTGCACAGAGGACGAATACATCTGTGCACAGTTATCCCCCTAAGTCAGTGGGCCCCAAATTTGGACCTGGAGACCCACTGTGCATACAGGTTTTTGTGACAGCCAATCTCTTAATCAATTAAATGAAAACAAAGCATTGTTATTATTCACTAAGAGAAAGGTAGTAAAAACATTTGGAATAACAACGCTATTCATATAAATTAGTTAAGCAGGTCTAATCCCTTCTGCCTCTTGATAGCATGTGCATAAACTGCACAGAAGCCCATCTCTACTTCAACGCAATACATTTTTATTTAGAATCGTTTTTGTTTTTTTACCTCATACATTTTTATTTGTTGACGCTCACTCGCTGTACTGCTGCCTTTGAACCACTCCACTGCAGCTTAAATCCATAAAAGTCGCTGGGCTCCTTTATGGTTTTGATTTGGCTCCACCATTACGAAGAGGTTAGCAGGAAGGAGGCTCGGGACCCGAGAGTGCAACGTAGGATTATTTGAATACAGACTCAATCTCAGCAAACACGGAAAATATTAAGGAAATTATCAGACGTGACTCCTCCAGTCCTTAGGTTCAGATTACATGCAACATTTCAAAAGTAATTGCTATCACTTCTGTGCATGTTGAAGTTGACCAAAATATATAATAATAATAATAATAATAACTTTATTTGTATCGCACTTTTCATACAAAGCATGCAGCTCAAAGTGCTTTCACATTCCAGCACAGAACTAAAAATGTAAATGATAATAAAATAGAGCAATAAAAAATAAAAAAACACAATACTGGTTGCATAATGCTGCATACATGTATGCTTTCCACACACCCTGAAATACAAGGTTTTCAAAAGTAGATTGTGTACCAAAATGGTGGGTGGACAAACTCCGTTGAGAGAAAGGGGCTATGCAAAACACCAGTGCCAAATAACCACTAATTTAAGATGTAGCCTGTACATATCAAATATTGACATCCCGCAACAGCACTGACACACCACCCCCCTCAATACGCTCAGAAACACATGAACAGTTACACTGGAGGATGGAGGGTGGAGTAGAAGTTAAGGACTTGAAGGGTATAGGTTCTTGGAAGGTTATCGGTTCAAATCCTGAAAGGGAATCTGTTGTTTTAGTCCTGGACCAAAGTCTTACACTGCATGGCATCGGTAAAAAAGGCGGATGCAAGTGAACATGCAGCCCCGAAAAGGGAGCAGCTCCCTCCAAAACAAAGTCTACAGCGTACAGACCATTGCGAATCGACAATTTAACCCACCGTTCGAGAGACGGGGAAAATAGTAGGATTTCGTTTTTTGTTCGTCTTTGACATGCAACCAGTTTAACCGCACAGCCCTTACACAATAAACCTGGCACGTTTAATCTAATGAAAGGTTATGGGCATGGCTGTGTCTCTTATTTTTCCTCCGATACCTGCTGGAAAGCGGGTTTTCTGCACTTATGTTCTCTATTTTAAGCTCTCACCGCTTTGACTGACAGGAGCAATCGTCTGCACATTAGCATTAGCTCATCAAAAGGCTCTGGGGAGGGAGCCTACCATTAAAGTGTGATTGAGAGAAATGGAATTAAACTGCGCCGCTGTAAACCCCACAAGTGGGAGGCATTTACACTCCTGAAGGATTAAGAAAGGAGAGACCGTAATTACGCGCGGGGCAAGGCGGCGGCTTTTCTCAACACCGTTTCTCAAGGTGTAGCCGATACCCCAGCGGTCCCATGCGTCACAGGGAAATTCAAAAAAGACGCGCAGCCTGTAACGGTGACGGCCCACTGCCCCCTCCAATATCGCATTGATAGGCAATGGGCCATTTGGAAAATAGTCCGCAAAAGCTATTTCTTTTAAAATGTAAACCAAAATGGTTAGATTTATACATTTCATATCTTCTGCAATACTCACAAAAAAAAACCTTAAAACCTTTTTAAGAGATGCCACAGTGAAAGGTATAAAAGAGACCATTTTAAAAGAACCCATCTGCTTTGCTGGTATTAGAGAGAGAGCGAGAGAGAGAGAGAGACAGTTCCAGTGTGCATTTTACCAGCAGAAACTCTTTAAATTCAATTCATGACTATTGACCTTGTTTTTCAAACAGATTCAGGGCTTCAGTTAAAAAAATAAATCTGTTTCTAAGTCAGCAGCAGATATTGAGATACTCATCTCCTGATAATGACCTCTGCCTCTCAGTGAATTAAAACCATATCTCTCTCGCTTTACTTCTGTAATTTCTTACTGTAAATTTCCATTCAGGCCCTCGACTATGCAGGCCTATAGCAGGCCATTTCACACTTTTCTTTTTTACTGTCATTCTTCTTTTTAGTTCACTTTTTCACCCATTAGATTTTTTTGTGGAAAAAAAGCGAGAGAAACGCCAGGCTCGGCAGCACCCTGGTTGACCCCAGAAACCCCGGAACAGGCCGGAAACAGGCGCGTGCGGTCATGGAAGCAGTGCTGCAGAGGGTGGAGAGCACTCAACCGATTGTCCCTGGTAACGGCTGATCGCCACAGCGGAGGTGTTAGCGCTGGCACCGCGAGCGCGCTCCAATCGGCCCGGAGGTTCCTAATCCTAATCCCCCCATCCACCGCTGCGTGCGGCGCACCTGGGCGGATTACCAGTGGGAGACAGGGTCCCCCGTGCTGATGCAGTTTGTGTCTAGAGCTTCTGTTGTCCAATCACGTACATCAACGGGATCACTAAAAGGGAACGGTTCGACTGTGCACACGAGACTCGTAATGAAGACGTCTGTGTGTTAGCTGTGGAGGACACAGCATGGAGGTGTGCTTAGAGCACTCCACCCTGTGGGAAAATAGGCAGGGAAGCCAAGGGTAATCGTTTTAAATGGGGGCAGACGCTGTTGTTATTGCCTGGAGGCTTTGCCTCAATGCTTCTGTTGAAAAATCCACTTGTGTAAATGTAACGTGTAAAATTATCTTGAGCACTACGTGTCTCCATGGATGACTCAGCCAAATTATAAGTTTTAATAGTTTAGAGAATACACTTCTACTCTATTTTCTAAAGCCACAAACAGATGCACACACACACAAATGCCTACACAGGAACATATATACACACGCACACACATGCACACGTACACATAAGAACATGCACACACATATACATGCACAGACATACACACATGCACACACAAACACATAGACATACTGCACACACACACATACATGCACCACACAGAAACATCCACAAGAGCCTAGGCCGCTGACAGATCCAGCAACGAGAGGACATCTTTAGAAAATGAGAGAACTGATATGGCACATTAATAGACTCCTGAATCCTTTCCAAATGTGCTATAACCTGAACTAGGCAAAGGTTCAAGTGAATTACCTTTGAGGTATGCTATCACAGACTAACCGAAACCCCAAAACGCTGCCTTCCTTAATAACTCTACTCCACCTCCAGCTCCTCAAGGTCGGGCCTGGGACCCTTCATCTAATTTACGCTGGTGTTAGCAGTTTTTTGTCAGTTAAGGCTGTTGAAAACAAGTGTTTTATGTCTTACATCTTTTTTCCCTTAAACATATTTTCATTTGGTTTCTATTTAAATTATTCATTTTCTCTAAATTGTTTCATTTCGGCAACCACATTTTCACAATTTGAGCAATTAGCACCACTGATTTCACCTTTCATCCGAGGAAGTGCTTTGACTAATTGTACGTCCTGGGATCGGAATATGTGACATTCATGCTTTACGGCACGCGCAGCTCCTGTCATAATGTGGCTTTAAGAGGGTGAATTATTCCTCAACAGAAATTAAACGCGTCCCATTAAGAACAATTAACAGCTTGCAAAAATTCAGGAGTCGTGATTACGGTGGGATGGAATGACAACCAGCATACAGGGGCGGGAGGTTTGGGAGGCACAGGACTGAGTTCGGAAATTCGTGCCCTACCCATACGCTGTGAAACATCAGTGTGCGTTTCATCAGCATTGCTCCCAACTCACCAGAATTGCTACAGCTGCCTGAGCAGCAAACAGCACTCACTGTTCACAAACAGGCCGTCAGTCCTCAGAGGAGGCAGAGCCATCAGGAGCGTGACGGATTACACGCATTCCGCGAATTACGTTGCCGACGCTTCGAAAAAACAACGGTGGCCGACGTCCACGACGACCAATGTGCCCCGTGGATAAGAGAATCCAGCTGGCCATTTGCACAAAACGAATCATCATCACACAGCTTATCGGCCGCCGCCACGGTTAACGTAAAAACCCACTCCTGCGCATTTCCGCCACCAAGACTGGTGGTGTTTTTTTCTTTTTTTTTCTCCAGTTTGGAAATCTGGCGCCAGGGGTGTTTCGGAAGGAGCGGGTACTCTTTCACAAACTGCATCTTAATTCCTGAAGCACTTACATTCAATTCGCTGCACTTCGCAGGGTTGTCTCAATCTCAAGCCCTGACTTGACGTAGCCTGAGCACGAGGAATTCAAATAGATTTACAAACGTAGCTTTCAAGATAATGTCAGGCACCGATGAATTAACAGCACCTTAACAGCTGCCTGCCAAGCCAAGCCCAGCCCAACCCGGTTTTTACTGTCTATAAATACACTGTCGGTGTGCTGATATTACCGATGGACCGGAGGGGGTCGTGGGGGTAATAGTCCTGGTACTGTTCCACCTCAGTATTAATATTAATGAGCTGTGAGAGTGTTGACCAGATCTGAGGGGAAACTGAACATCCGTGTTTTAAAACTACCCTCTACAGCTTGAAGCTCACGTCAACAAGACATGGCAGAGTTTTCAAAACAAAGCCCAGAGAAGAGTGCATTAAACAACCGCAAACCCCTTCAGCACAATAGAGCAGAGTGCCAGCGCTTAGTCTGCCTCTCCCTCTGTAAGGTAAACACCGTTTATTGAGGTGTCCTTGCCGACGGCCCAGGGGTCGGGTCAGCGTCAGGTTGCCAGAGCGCAGAGTCCGGGACGGTTGGTTATCTCTGGGGGTCCCTGCAGAACGTGCCTATGCGCATTTGTGAGGTCATAAGAACTGTGTCAGGGAGGGACAGACGTAGAAATGTCTCTCGCTCTACTCCGCCCCGCCCCCACACCCCCATCTACTTAACTAAATAGGACTGAGGCTATTGCAGTGTTTCCATCTGAGTGGCTGCAAAAAAAAAAAGAACCAAAAATTGCATATCGATTTTACATTTTTTACTGTTAAATCTCTTGGTAAGAAGCAAAGAATTATATCCATACAATTATACACAGCTGTCTCTTCAGAAATTAAGAGTGACATTCAGAAAAGTTATGGATTAATTTAGTTCACACAATATGCAGTGTATAAATCATTTCTAAAATTGAATTCAGTTTTTTTTTTTTAAATGAACGCTACACATATCAATTTGTAGGGATCGATATTACAGTGTAATACATCAAAGTGTGACTTATAGGCTGTAAAATGTAAAACCCAGGGAGGTTGCGCAGAGCAAAATTGATTGTGCCAGACAGTGTAACAGAGATAGTACAAGTAATGTCCTTTCAAAAGGGAACTAAAAGATAAAAAAAAGGGATTTAAATCAGACGACACACTGTAGTCCCCACACTGTCCTCTCGGCTTTCGACAGCCATCAATCAATGCCTGCGACTCTCAGCTGCCGCCCCATAAAATGGAGCGGTGCTCAACTGAGACACCATTTCTTAAAAAACTCTCTCTCTCCTTCGCTTCCCGGCTCATCGCCTCGAGGTCACAATCTTTTTTTTCTTTAAACACCCCTGGCTCATCGTCCAACAAGTTACCATTTCACATACATCCGGGTCTTTGAATACCCGCTTGTTTAAATCTCAACCCTTCCACCCCCTCAGGCTGAAGAGACTGCTACCGATGCTCTGCGGCAATGATCTAGCACTTTCCTCGTTCAGTCGTTTCCACGCGGTGCGGGAGCCGTTCCCATAGGATATTTAAGTTTATGCCTTTTGTTGGCGGTCTGAATGCTAGCCTGGGGGCTCCATACACTTTTCCCGGGTATGAATGCATTTAACTGGTGGAAAAAATTCCTACTGTACACAAGAGCGGAGATATTGCACGTTCAAACCTGGGCCATGTCATAAACTAACAGTCTACAACAATAGGACACAACTGGCTTCAATCCCAATGGGGTTGGGTAGTTCAAGTCAGCCAGGGTTCCTCGGGTAACTGCTGTATTGGCTCCGCCCACAGTTCTCCTGCAGAATGCTGGCGATAGTGTGAAAATGTCAATGGCTGCCATTGGCTCGCTGGAAGAGAGCGCCCGGTGCTCACTGCAAGGGTGAGCATGGCACAACGGGTATGACTGGAAAGGCACAACTGGTATTTCTAAATTAGGGAAAAAACAGGGCCAAAAATGAAATCCCACTCCCCGGTGAGAGAGAGACCTGCCGGGGCTTGTGACAGGTCTAATTACAGCAAACCCCAGCCAAAATCTCAGGAACTGAAAAGAATAACTTAAGACATTCGCATTCAAGGATGAAGGATGTGCTTTACAATTAAGTGATTTAGGATGTGAACAGCAAGTGAGATTAATTGAGTATTTTGTACTTAATGAGGACAATAACACAGCTCAGAATCTACAGTGCCCACCAGACTTATAGGCAACCCTGGAAAATATGAACAAAAAGGGCTATAAAAACATTTTTGTTGTTTATCAGCATGACTTTAAACAGTCAAAATATGAGAAACATCTCATCTTCAATTAAGACAAATTTTATTCAAAGAAAAAAACTTCATAAAAAATAAATGCTCTCTCAAAAAAGAATGTCTGTCACAATTATTTAAGAAGCTTAAAGCAACGGGAGGAGGCTGCCTCAAGAGGCAAACATTTCTCCAAGGATCACACTTTTTGCAGAATTGCAGAAGTTGGTTGCATTCTGGGGTCACCAAGTCTCCAAAGTACAATTAGATGCCACCTCTATGCCAACAAGCTGTTTAGAAGGCTTGCCAGAAGAAAGCCTCTGCTGTCATCATATCACAAATGTAAGTGCCTGAATGTTACTGGAATTTAGATTGGAACCGGGTGCTATGGTTAGACGAGACAAAAATTTTGCTTTTTGGCAATAAATACTGAAGGTTGGTTTGGCATAATAGGAGTCAAAGTTATGCAGAAAAGAGCCTTATCCACACTGTGAAGTAAGTTATAGTGGTAGATCTGTGATGTTGTGGGGGTGTTTTTTCCTCCAAAGGCCCTGGGAACCTTGTTAGGATACATGGCATTATGGACACTCAAATACCAGGATATTTTAGACCCATCTGGCTGCCTCTGCCTGAAGGCTTAAAGTGGGTCGTGGTTGGATCCTCCAGCAGAACAATGATCCAAAGCATACTGGCCACAGACCACAGAATCAAGGTTTTGCGATGGCTATCCCGGTCCCCAGACCTGAAACCCATTGGAAACCTGTGGAGTGAGCTGAAGAGGAGAGTCCACAAGCAAGGACCTGGGACTCTGAGGGACCTGGAGTGATTCTGTATGGAGGATTGGTCATACATCCCTTGCTATGTGTTCTCCAACCTCATCAAACATTACAGGAGAAGACTCAGTGCTGTTATCCTGGCAAAGAGACTAAATGAAAGGATGCCAAACAATAATCCTGACACACATCATCTTCAAAAAAAACATATTTTGCATTAATTAATTATTTATTAATTATCACAATTAAACTATAGACATTTCATAACCTATAAACTGAATTGAATTAGTGAGGTCGCCAATGATTCTGGTGGGCATTGTGAATGTCTAAAACTGAAGGCTGGGGCCATTTGACTCTGCCGTTCTGAACCTATTCAGCTCATATATTGCAAACCTAGAATATCTCCTCATTTACATTATACTGCACATTTGTGAATATTCATGTGTTCTATGCAGCGCATGAACGAAAGAGCAGGAGAAGTGAGAGAAAATGTGTCACTTATTCGCCACAATAACATTAAATGTTGCACAGAAGCCCTTTAACAACCAAATGAAACCTTGCCTCACATTGTTCAATATAGGAAACGGGAAGTGATGTAACCCGCAGTGTAAAAGTCAAGTGGTGTGGGTGAGCTTTTCAGTGAAAGGGCCTGTGTGTTGCAGCAGGCCCAGGTCAGGGCCTTCTGGGTAGTTGAGTCATCTGACCTTTAAGGTCGTTTTGAAGAGGGGTTTGGCTATGACTTAAGCTAACAGTGTTCGATTGTTGGTACCCTAAGTGCTTGTGATGGTGTCAGTGATAGGTCAGTGGATAACAGGGAAATGCCGATGCCCAGCTCTATCACCCACTTCTTCTCTTCCACTTCTGAAGTGAAAGCAAATGTGAGGAAATTTGACAGCAGTATGGTCCAGTGACCTTTCTCATGTTCTCCCCAGGTCATCACCAACGCAGATGAGAATTGAGTTCTGTTATCCTACACGTTCAAATAAAGATACATTTTATTTTATTCACACGCACTGATGCTGAATCACACATATGCGGTACATGCATAAGTAATTTGTTCCTGTCAATCTGGCGAAACTTTCTATTTTACTGCACAATTCTTGGATTGTCTACTTGAGCAAAACACCAATCTCCAGCTGCCTAGGAAGACCTCTGGTAGACAAGATCTGCATGCATAAATGTATATCCACAGGTATATACATAAATGTATATCCACACACACACACATGTGCGTACATACGGTATACTCTGTAGTTGTAATGTATCAGAGAAGATGGTTGTGAAGCACATATGGATACTCAGGATAAAGAAAAGGCCGGTTGAAAAGACAGAACTCACACCCACGTGAAACAGGGCTCTCTCAAATTCTCTGACGGATAAGTACACAAGGTGCGCAGAAGAATGCGAGGCACCGCTACCCTCTAATCCCCTCTCGACAAAGCGCTGAAAGACAGCTTTTCACAGATATTCCTTTGAAAAAAAGTGAACATTCAACAGATCTGAACTTACTCTGAACTACAGTACAACACAATACCCCGCCAGTTCAGAGCTGGCTTTGTCTTTTGCCCTTTGCATCTGTCCGTCAACCTTTCTCCCGCTTTCATTCCGTACCTCTCCCTAAATCCCTCTTTAAAGCACACTCCCCATTCCTCCCTTTCAATTCTCTGCTGCCTTTCTCCTTGACTTTTACTCCGCCTGTCTCTCTGTGCCTCAAACTCTCTCTCTCTAAATCCCAAACTCTTTCTTCACAACTCTGCCCCTCTCTATACTCTATACCGTTCTTACACCCCCCCTCCTCCTCAATAGTTAACCCCTGCTTGTCACATGACTATTAGCCCCCTCTAACTGAGCCAACAGCACCAGTTGAATGTGGGGCACAAGAAGTGCACCTTTACTGACTCGCTTATTTAGCTACCTCAACTTTGACCCCCTATAAAGACACCTTGGCTAACCAATACTCCTATAAAGAAAAAAGCACATCCAAGTGAGTCTGGTATGCGTCATAATAAAATGTAAAAATGTGTAGCTTCATTTCTCTTTCTTTCTTTCGTTCCTTCTTGCTTTACTGCCACTCCCCGCTGGCTCAGCAAATGAGCATATCAGTTAAGTGCCATTCATGCAAGGGAGGGGCTCTCCTCCCTCTCTGAGAGCCAGTGGTGGGCCTGGTACTTAATTGACATGAGTAATTGATTTGGAATTCATACGCCCTATCTCAGCGATGATGTTTTATCTGAAGAACCCAAACACGTATCAAAAACAGACACTCCAGCAGGGGGCACTACACAGAAAGAAGGCACCTCATTACCAAAAAGTTAAGTCTCTTTTTACATACACAATACCGCTCTACAAAACTCTTTCTCTCAGAAAAAAAAGAATGGCTTCAAAGGACTCTTTGACTATGATGTTTGGCAAACAGTGGATCTTAAATATTCCAAGCGCTTTGAAATCTGAAACACACTAAAATAGGACATGCTGCCTCTTCAACTATTAGCAAAACAGAATCCATTTCGGAAGTAAGGCAGCAGCTAAAGTAAAAATTAATTAATTAATTAATTAATTAATTAATATATTGCAATTAAAAATTATGATAATGGAAGTCATAAAGTGGACCACATGTACTTAAAGTAAAAAGTATTTTTAGTTGAATTTAGACTGAATATTTTGTTATTAAATATACGTATGTATATTAGAGTGGCAGAATCTATAAAGATGAACACAGCAGGAATATTTACCCTGAATGACTTTTGTATCAAAGAAAATGTCCTTTCTTATTCAACATGAAATGCTGAAGCATTTTCCCCACCTCAGGGCTGAATAGACCGGCCACTGGTTGAGACAAGAATTTCTTCATATTGGCAAATTATTACATTAATGTCAATCCAAGGTAAAATACAGAGCCAAATGGTGATACTTCAGCTTAATAGCTAAATACAAAGCATTGATTTTTTTTTCTCACCGTAAATGACACTTTATCCTTGAGCACAACATTTAATTTAAGGGCGTAAAAAAGGTTTCATGAAAAATAGCAAAAGTCAACATTGTGAATTAGGTTTTCAAATAGGTTTTCTACAGTTTACCAGTGGATTTCAGCAAATATAAGTATTTTAAACTTGTAGCAGTATTTATACAATACAATTTAAAAAATGTTGTCATTATTTTATAGTTGTTCCACGATAACCTCCCACTTGCAAATCAAATCTATTTCTTGTAAACAACAATGTACAATCGACATGTTATTGTCAACACCGCTGAGGATAACCTTATTTTACACAAATCCGTGAATACATGTCACAGCTTGGTGTGGAGGCTAACCACAGCCCGTTTAAACGTGTAATTTAAGTCTGTGTAATTTCACTGGTAGTTACAGCCATTTCTAGAATTAGCAAACTAGAATATATCCTCTGTATTGTTTAATGTGTCATAAAACTGGCGTGTGCATCCGAGTGAGGTCCCGGGTGCCAGCTTCAGCACTGCCAGTCATATCTGAAGCCCAGGGAAGATATAATGACTTCATACAGCATGACGGCCTTGTCGCAGTTCTGCACTTCAATGGTCCAAATGGAAGTAGGCAAAATACGCTTGGCTACTCCTAAAGGGCTCCTCCACTCATGAGATTTTAAATGTGTGGGCAAGGTTGGCCTCAACTTCTGGTTGACCTGGGGAGCTAGGCTAGCCAACCGCTTGGAGCGCTCCACATCACCCCCTGGAGTTCTCTTAAGGCCCTGCAGTCAGACGCCAGTGAACGGATATACTGTTAACTTGCCCATCTTGTTAAATAGCATGTCCTTTGTACGACATGTTTAAATAAATCCACCTTTCCACACACTTTTCATGCAGTACTCCCCAGCGAGCTTTCTCTCGCTTGATTTTCGAACGTACTATGCCCTCAAAGAACAAAGACGGTATTTGGAGCTGTCGTTACACCGATCAAAACTCTCATTAGAGCGATATGGCAGGTTCTCAGAGAGGCGATGGCTATCGCAATGCACATGCCAGCCAGCGAGAGTCAAGTCAGAACCCTCAACCCTTGTGTCTGTTATCTCCAGCTCAGATTAAATTAATAAACAGGTTGTTGATTGGTGGCGTCGTCTTCTGAAGTCGAGGGCCTCTTGATCATGGGCTGTCTGGGAGTGTAAGCAACACGTGGGGGGGTTTGTGTGGTAACAGCCAGCACTCATCTGACATTATCTCACCCCTGCCCCTCGACAGTGACCACAATGGCCCCCATTGTGCGACCTCCGCCACCCCCTCCCTCCCCACCCCAATCCAGCACTCTCCGGTCGCCCCGCTCCGGGTGAAGTGAATGGACAAAAAAAAAACTCATTTTTCTATTGACTGGAGGTCCGTCAGCCAGCGGCGCTACCCGCAAAGAGGACGCGTCAAATCACACAGCTTTTGATCTTAACGAAGGCATGCTGGGTTTTCCCCCCCCAGCTCGCCTTTCCTTTAACTAAGAATGAATAAGATGAGAAATACCCTTCCTGAACACAAATTCCCTGCAACACATCTCTCCCCCGTCTATCTCACCCTCCCTCTCTTTCTCCCTCTGACTCTCTCCCTCTCTGTACAGTTTTTGCTCTCTGTATATCCGCCTCTCTACTTGCGTTTATCCTGTGGCATTTATTTTTCTGCAAAAGCCCTGGTCCTGCATGTTCCAGATGGTATCACATTACAGTGCATGGTCTTTATGTTCTCCACAGAAGAAGCCAGAGTAGTGATCATCGTGCGGTGGTATTGTTGCGTCAGGCTGCGTGTCAGTACTCTTTTTGAGTGCTTTTGTCTTTGCAGCAAAAGTCAACAAACCCACCAAATGCATTTGCAAGTATTTATACACCTCATAAATCAGCCTCCCGGGATACAACTTTAATGGGATAATAGCCTTTCATATGTACTCTATTTGAATTAGGTCTTTAACAAGTAAGCCAGTGGTTAACTAGATTTAATGTCAACTCAAATGCAGGCCAAGGGCATTATATGACATTATAGTGTAATGTTCTAATTTACATTTTTCAATAAAATCAAAACTGCTTTGCATGCCGAACAAAACAAACACAAGTCAATTCAAAGGACGTATTGTTTAAACATGACTGATTCTTTTTGATTATGAAATGTCCATCTGTTAATAATTTTAGAACATTCTGCAGGTGCATATGTGGAGGAAGGCTCTGATAATCAGTTATTGCGGTGATAATGCAGGCGAAGAGTAGCGAGGCTTAAAATACACCCCCATTTCAAAAGCTGTGCCAACACACCTGGAGGCCAGTTACAGGTACATCCACACCGAGAAACCGAAAAACACAGGGTGCCATGGAAACCGCTCCAGGGGTCCCGACATCTGAAAAGCGCACGCACCTGCATCAACTCACGCCGACTCGCTGGCGTGCAGAGATCAGAATCCGCTAATCACCGCGCTGGCCAGGTGACACACCTGCAGGCCAACGCCGGCTTTGCGGAGGAAGGCAGGTGCTCAATAATAATGGCAGACGAGAAAATACGATGAGCAATCTAAACACAGAGGCACCCGACTGGCAAGGAACCGCGTTTCCCAGGAATCTCTGGAGCTGTTCAGATGAAAGCCTGGGACGGCATCACAATTGTTCCCATGGCAACATTATACCATTACCCTTAGATGCTAACCACCACCCCACATGCAGACCCTGGTCCTGACCTTGACCCTGCCTCTTCCCCTGCCCCGCCCCAGTGGTTTCTCCCCACGGCCCGCAGTTTGAGTTTTCCAGACACACACTCGGAGGTCCACAGCCCGGGAATCACACACTGTACGAGGCCTGATCGAATTTTACACTCACTTACTTTTACAGATTTGTTCTTGTGAGAGGATGTGTTCGTCAATGAAGAGAAAGTGACATCAGTCATCTCCTTCCTGGAGAACACTGTCACCCCTCCTCTAATCTATTCCCACTGCCTGTGCTGGTCACGATTTCAGGTCCAAACTGTTTTTATACGAATGCCCGTGTACTTCGGCTGGCTGGGATGGTATACATTTCTACAGCAACCAAAGAAATGCAATTTATTTCACATTGTCTGAATATAACAATGTCAAACTGAAGAGAGCCATTACAGAAAGTACAGGTTCCTTCGGCTCTGCATACTACGCTGAACAGAAATGTTTGGACAAAAGTTGGAGGTCCGGAAACAAAAAGAAAGCTGGAAGCCTGCACTCTGGTAGAAACGTTTAAATCATAAACATCTTTATGACAATGAAAAGACAGTCGTGTTCCGGCCTAAGCTGTCTTCAGTGTCTCAATTTGGCAGCACTGACAAAAAAATTTAATAAAAAAAGCAATCAACAAGGCAACTCAGACAATACCATGGAAATATTATTTATGCACAAATACCAGCACATCTTAGCTCTGACATCTTAGCCAGCTGGCAGAATGACAAACTCTACAGAAACACAGTGAGAATTATCAGAGAGAGAGAGAGAGAGTGAGAGAGAGAGAGAGAGAGAGAGAGAGAGAGACATACAGAAACAGCAAAGTACGTACTGTGAGTTTCCAACAGAGGCCATGGCCAGCCATGCAGCCATGTAGAGCTTGTGATAGATCACTATTAAGACTCTGAACTTGAAGACTCAGGGTTGCAAGCCCTTTGCGCCAAAGCGGAGTGCACTAGCATTGTTCAACTAACAGTTACATTCAGTGGAAAACTGAGGCGTTCATTAAGCAACTGTATGCTTTTCAGTTTGCTCTAGATAAAGGGCTGGAAAAAAATGTACTGTCATGTAACATTTTCAATCGATGCATTTGTGTCTCCTGAAAATGCTAATAAAGCGCTAATTCAAACAGTATGGCATCAACGTTGCCCTATATCTTGAGTATTTCTTTACAAAAAAAGAAATATAATTACAAAGCTTCGCTGTCCTAGAAATATAATAAGTCTAAGCCTGTCTTGGCTAAATCCAGGGAAGGTTGCCCCAGGCGTGGTTACTCAAAGTGTTTCACTTTGGAACGGTCTCGGGGGAACATTCTACTTAGAGAGGGATTATAACCTTGACATTCCTGGGAAATGCATTTTCTTAAAGACATCCAAATCCCAAAGTAAACAGAGTTGTCAGGCCATATTAATGACATAATCTTTAGCCCCTCCCTCACATGCCCCCAGCCCCACCCCACCCCGTTACCTCCACAGCTGTACAGCCCTCACAAAACATAATCAAATCAGTTACTGCATATGCTATGATATTATACTGTCAAATATATTCTACTCTGAAGATTATTGAAAAATCTATTTTAACAGTTTTACTGCATATATTACGCATATTATCTGTACAATGATACCTAAAATACTTAAAATATAAGAAGCCAAAGGATTAGGGTATAGGGTATAAGGCGTTTACAGAGCCATCTCAATCAGCCATAGACCGGCCCGATGCCGTGGGAGTCTGGCGCAGGTCCAAGGCTCGCGAACGAGACTTAGCTACACCAGATTAAATCAAGGGATACTCGCAATCCTCTGCTGGCCTTAGGCAGCCACTGTGTGGGAGCGCTGCAATCTGTAATCATCCCTTCCTGTCAAATTAAATCCTATCCCATGGTTCACTTCCTGTTACATCACATTTGCCAAAAAAAAACTTTAAAAAAAAACTGTGCTTACATATGTTGCCACATATTGCATATATTCAGAGGGTTGACTGCTAGTTGAAATGAAGAGATTCTAACTCTCTAACTCTCTAAGCTCTTTCTAGTACCATGAGCTTAAAGCACTGGATTCAAACAAAAGCCTTGAAGGGCACCCAGGGCTGTTATTTCAACTTAAGCTCTACATTTCCATGCTTCGTGCAGTTGTTGCAGTATGGGGGCCTTAGTTCTTGCGAACTCAGTGAAGAGGGTGGACTATTTTCAAGCTCTTACAGGAATTACCGTTCCAAATACAGAGACTTCTGAAAGACATTTGACTGAACAAGAACATTCTTGTTTGCGGGGCGGCTATGTGTAAGCTGTAAATTAGCCATGAAAATTCAGCCTGGCTGAATTTACATTTAAGAAGATCCAATAGGCTGGATGGCGCATTCAGTTAAGGTAGCGTGTTGCGGGTGCACGGATGAGCCTCATGGCCGGGAATCTAATTTGGACCACGCCAGTGCCGACTGGCTGGTAGTTCCATAGGGCGATGCGCAATTGGCGGTTGCATCACCCAGGGAACGGGAGGGTTCAGTCGGATAGGGTTCCGTGGTCATCGCTATCTAGCGACCCCTGCAGGCTGATGGGAGATTGTAGTCAAAGCCGCATGTGAAAGGTCTTACTTTGACTCCACGCTATGTGCGCTTAGCTGCAGTCTGCTCTGTGGAAAGAAGCAGCTGGAGACGTGTTTCAGAGGAGAACCGCGGATGTGTACACTCTCCCGAATCGGCAGTGGGGTTCGCAGCATGAAACACAGCCTCGGTTGCAGCTGATTGGACAATCCAAATTTAGGTGGTAATTGGATATGCTCAGCCCCACATTGGGCTGCACATATACTTATTCTTTTAAAGAAGAAGAATGCCTAATAAATGTAGTGTTCATGAACCTAGAGACTGATGTGGACTTCTAGACTGAATATTAATGCAAAAAAGTAACTGCCTTTTTCTTGGCCTTTGCTTAATTAACAAATGTTACATACACGCCACGCCACAGTAATTGACTATAGATCTCATATTAAACCTTAATATAGCAACTAAATCATGGTCAAGTATTCGCATGATCATATATTTGTTCATTTCCCACAGTCCTACAGAGAACCACAACCATCATTTCTACATCCCAGGATCTGAGCCAAACAGAGTATCACACACTGCCAGCATTTATATGAAAGAGAAAAAATGATATAATAATCTTTTTTTTAAAAATAAAATTAACGGCCCACTCGCTCTTTGGTATTTATGGGACAGTAATGGAACGTTAGCACTTAGCCGCTCAGTGAGAGCGAGTATAAAACCTAAAACCTGACAGAGCTCCAATCGAATGGTGCAGTTTACATGACGGGCCCTCCCGAGCCAGTCAGAAGCGATATCCATCTCCATTTGTTACAAACAGGAAATTCATATCAGGGCACTGGTGGGATGACGGTGCAAGATGTTTAAAGAAAGCAGAACCATATAATACTTTCCACTGAAATATGCCAGTCCCTAGGTTCCTCAAGCACCTGATTCAAGAGATTTTTCAAAATCATGTTTTTTATTTAAGTCATTTATCTTTCAAAACATCTCATCGTTAAACGTTCCTCTGAAGCACATGCTAAAATCCTGATCCTGAAACTTAATTATTCCCCCATTTTAACTGCCGAATTACAACTAATTACAGTGCTCAGGTGGGTGAAAAGGTGAGCTCCAGGACCTCACTGCACAAAAGACCAGTTGTTTTCCGTACCATAGAGTTCCTTGGATCAAATCAAGGGGAATTGATTGTTCCTCATTACACCAGTCTAAAAACAGTATGGTCCTCCAACCTCTCATATTCTGATCTAATGAAGTGTGCCAGCATTCATTTGGCATTTGCCTGATAAGCCCCACCCACTCCTTCCAAATAGCCAATCAGAAACCTTAGGCAAAATTGGCCTGGGGAGACAGTGGCACACGAGATGACATAAGAATGGGAAACCTAATTTCTGAATATGGCTCACAGTCTTCTGTTCACCTGGGTCAACTTGCGCGTGGCCTCACGCTAAACTCCCTCGCACAGAGAGCTGTTAAGCGGCCAAACATGCATGGGAGTATTTCAGAGCAGTAATTGAACATGTTTTATATATTTTGTCCAATTTATAAGCAAGGAACACATTTGACATCTGGTAAAATTAATGAGTTGTAACGGAGTTTGAGTTCGCACGGCTTTCGTGAAAAGAGAGGGTGGCTCGGCTCTCAGTGACGCACAGAGCAGCTGCAGTCAGCGAGTGTGGTCACGGAGAACGATATCGACAGACACCTGTTTTTCAGGATGAATCTCCTCAAACCTGAGTTTTTCGGCTCCTCGCCGCTTGACGTCAAGGCTGATTCGCATTCCAATCCCCTCCTCCTCCAATCCACATGGATTTGTTGCTTAATTTCGCGGAGTGATGCGTTCTTACTCTGAGCAGGACACCACAACCTTGTTTTACGGCCAGGAACCAATTCAATTTGCAGGCTGGCCGAATCTCAGACTATCTCGGCTTTTTTCTGGTTATTTATTCATTTCTTTCTTTTTTTATTTAAACATCTACGCAGTTCTATTCCTCAAATGTAATCGGTCTGACTGTACGTTTGATTGTGAAGACAAGGTCCAGTGACTCGGGCAACAAATCCAGCTCACAGTCCCCACCCCCTGGACCAGATAAAGGTACCTCTATTCACAGAAGGCCTCATTGTGCTGTGCTCTTTGTTATTTTCTATTGGATTTCTATTGGCTGTATTCTAGCTTCAAACCGCTTTATCCCAGATTCTTTTTTCTAGCTTTGTGAGAATTTTTATTTTGGTATTTTACCACGTTGTTAAAACAACCAGAGAACTGTCTGCTACTTCAATTTGCACACACAATAACAAAATACCCACTATGCCTCATTGAAACAACATGGTCCGTATCACAAACTGCATCGAGTGAATTGCCAATTTGGAGGGTAGATGTATTTTCAGACAGAGCAGGAGAGGAAAAGATCTGGAGAGAAGGACACTGAACCCATCAGCAGATATTTTACCACACACAGAAAAGCACTGCCTGATCTACAGAGAGTGGGTGCAGATCGACAGACAGCACAAATGGACAGGTGGAATAACAATGAAATGAAATAAAATGTAACGGGGGGGCAAAATGCTTCAGAGGACCATCGGTATAGTCAGATGACAGGAAATGGGGATCGAAACAGGTGGAGGAAAAAAGGGAAGAAAGAGAGAGAAAAGGGTTAAAATACAAAAAGCACTAAAGAACGAGAGAGGATTAGACAGACATAAACAGCAAGAGAGGAGTGAATGAAGCGTGAGATGTATGTACTGTATATATATTCACAGAGAGAGAGAAAGAGAGAGAAAGAGAGAGAAAGAGCGATATGGCTTGGAAGCTGTCTGGTCTCCTTTGCCCCAGCAACAGGAGTCTCTCCCACAGGACGAAGGCTTCAAAGCGCATGAATGATTTATGGCGAAGGGCTTTTACACCCCCACTTACAGCACATCACCCCAACCCCTCATCAAAATGCAGGCCTGTTACCCAACACCAACTTTCCCTATCCAAACCAAGGCCCACTTTTAAACACCTGCACCGCAAAGTCCAGGCCCACTATCCCTCTCAGCCCACCTCCCAACCAAACCTGAACCCCACCCACTCCAGGTAAGACCCGTGTGACATGACTGCCGAAAGCACACAGGGGCGCACGCACAGAAACGCCAAACGCGGCGACGGGTCTGTTTCGCCATTGTGAAATATTCATGAGGGCAGATGCCGCAGGAGTACGGAAACTGGAAGAAAAAGTGAAAGAGAGAGAAGAAAAATAAGAGGTTGAGAAAGATGCGCTGTATGACATCTGAACACATAAAACAAGCCCTGTCCAGTCACCGTTCCTCTGCACGTGGGTTGGGTGTGTCTCCTAACATCTCCTAACGCTCGTTTAAAAAAATCGCATCCTCGCTCATAATGACCAATCACGTCATGGCAACCAGATGTGACCAGATTCTGCAGTCGCTCTGTAGAGGGGTAGACCTCTGTATGGGACGCCCACACTGTGCTGTGCTGTGCTGTGCTGTGCTGCGCTGCCCTGTGCTGCGCTGCACTGTACCCATTCCTTTGGATGTGCTTTTGTTCTCCACCACAGTCACAGTGAGGCAAACCCATGGACGAGTTTCCCCATTTACAAACAATGGAGAGTGCTCACCCAGCTCGGGGCCAAAACAAACTCCCGCCGTTTAAGCCGCGGCCCCTTCAGCATTATTTTATCGTCAATAAAAGTGCAAGAAATTATTTGCATAAAACAAAAGTTGTCTTTTTCTCGAAAAATTTAACCCACAACATTCGCGTCGTCCGCACAATGCTCTACCGACTGAGCGATAGAACTACCGCACGTAGAATTTCTTCGAGTAAATAGCTATATCTAATCAAAATAAAATAATAATTTCAGGATGTAGTTTTGTCTAAGCTAAAGCATTCTGGATACTGCTGCTGAAATTAGACTCTGCATGATACTTTGATCTTTCGCCTCCCGTCTGCGCGCGCATATTCACTGTGACGTCGCAAGAAAACTCATCTATGCGCACAAAAACAAAGCCTACAAAAAAGAAGACAACAATGGCTAACGCTCTGTTAGGTTTCTGCTTAATAATCTGGACAAGCTGCACTAGGTCAGATGCAGGGCATCACCACAGCAGGTCCAGCAGAAGTGTAGGTGTAGGACTGGCATCTGTATTCGCCTGACAACTCCTCCGTTAATGATGGCGTTTTCCACTGCCTCAGACTGGCTTTTCAGTAATGGGGGGCATTAGGCCTGATCCAATTTTCTCTTTTTTGCCTTTCAGCTAAAACACCAAGACAGCACTGGAAATTGGGTGGATGACTTTGTAAAACATTTTTATTTTTTTTGCCGTTTGATTTACTTTTTAATTACAGAGACGGTGGGGGAGAGAGCCTCAGCCAAATTTACCGACCCACGAGCTACCGACCTGCAGGAGAGGAGTCTCGCACCTCCGTCAGACGGATCAACACCCAGGAAGCGATTTGCCCTTGCGCTCGAAACGTGGCTCTCGCTAACAACCTTGAAGTGGTATGAACGTACACACTTTAATGATGCGAACGCCAGAGCTCCACCAAAAGAGCCAGGAAACTGCCGGAGTGTCAAGAGAAAACTTGATTACCGACATCGTTGTTTTTAGCTCCATGTAAATCGGTATTGTAATTTTACAGGACGCGGTTGTTAATCGTCAGTAGCTTTGCATTGAGATGAGTCGTATTCAGATTTCTGGCCTACAGTGCAAACTGAAAAAGTGATGAATTTCATTACGGGACATAAACAAAACACAATCTTAATCTTTATCTGAGTCTATGAGCAATGCATTATATCACAGTTACTGAACAAGCACAATGAATTACATTTTTCAAAAAGTCATATTTGCATCTGATATTTTCTACCTCACACAGCATGAAAGGACCATGGGACTTACAGTGACTATAACGCTTCCATTCTTATTCATACAATTCTACAATTAGACTTGCCAATCATCAGCTTAACTCAGACTATTCATAAACAGAAAAAGCTTTATGTGATATGGAACAGTGTGGCATTTGGAGTAAAGCAATCTATTGGCATGTAATTATATGGCTAAAAAGATACCAAACCTTTTTTCTTTTTTTAATAATCATAACAGTATGGCTATCAGATCTTACAAATGACCTTCTAGTGCAATCTAAAATTAGGGAACGGCGCTAATGTGGGTGAGCTGTTCAGTGTGTGTGGTTGTGGTTATGGTGTGTGTGTGTGTGTGTGTGTGTGTGTGTGTGTGTGTGTGTGTGTGTGTGTGTGTGTGTGTGTATACATGTTGGTGTGAGATTGTGGTTCTGGTTGTGTGAGATTGTGGTTATGGTTGTGTTTGTGAGTGATTGTGGTTATGGTTATATGTGTGTGTGTACACGTTTGTGTGTGATTGTGGTTATTGTTATGCGAGTGTGTGTATACATGTTGGTGTGAGATTGTGGTTATGGTTGTGTGTGTGTGTACACATTTGTGTGCGATTGTGGTTATTGTTATGTGTGTGTGTGTATACATGTTGGTGTGAGATTGTGGTTATGGTTGTGTTTGTGTGTGATTGTGGTTATGGTTGTGTGTTTGTGTGTGTAGACATGTTGGTGTGTGATTGTGGTTATGGTTGTGTGTTTGTGTGTGATTGTGGTTAGGGTTGTGTTTGTGTGTGATTGTGGTTATGGTTGTGTGTTTGTGTGTGATTGTGGTTAGGGTTGTGTTTGTGTGTGATTGTGGTTATGGTTGTGTGTTTGTGTGTGATTGTGGTTATGTGTGTGCATGTGTATATACGTTCTTATTTGTGTGAATGTGTATAAGAGGGCAGCTCGCAGGCCCTTCCTGTTGTGACTGGTGAGACGCATGGCTGTAGCTGTCCCCGGGGGCCGCGGTCCCGCCCTCTCTCCTTCCCACAGCCGGGTCCATTCACTGTCGCCCCAAGCGCGCACCCCGCTGCCCTCTCCCACAGTCCCCCGCTGCCGGCGAGCGTGCATTCATTCGCCGTGCGTTTGGGGAGCCTTCCCTCGTATCCCAGCCAATCCCCGGGGGGCAGAGAGAGGAGGGCCTGTAAAAAGGCCACGCTGCGAACGGGGGGGTCCGCCGCGCTCCGGGGGAACGGTGCGCACGCGCCTCATCCCTCCCGCGCAGCGCGGGCTTCGTTTCCAACCCCGCGCACGTCCGACTGATCACCTCCTCTCCCGCTGTTTATCCCGCACGTGTCCTTTCATCTGCTCCGAGATAAAAATAACCTTCCGAGATGAAAGGCGCCGATGATGTTAAGTCCCCTATTTCTAGCGCAGTCAAAGCATAACTTTGAGTGACTACCTGGGATGTACGCGTTGCCCCCATTAACATGCTACTCCGACACACTGCATTTCACCCAGAGTGGAGCAAAGAAGAGTGTAAAATGTCATCTCCTTACCAAAATGTTCAAGCAGCATTCACGTATTATAATCTCCTCACGTGTATTCTATGTGCTGCGACACAAAATTCCTGCATAAAGATATGTGTTATATGCAGAAGCTGTCAGCGCATTACAATTCTCATTCTCTCCCTAGATGTTGCAGAGAAACAGAATCCTGCAGTCGATCAGACAGGATCTCTGTTTGGTTTTGAAGGATGGGAGAGGGGCGGGGCTGGTGCTCAGTGAAGTGCTTTATCATGCTTCAGTCGTCCCTGGAAACGGGGGCGGGGTGCTTCGTCAGCACCCCCCCCCCCTCATTGAGCAGTTACACAGACATGGAGAGAACATGTTCCGGTCTGGAGGCCTGATTAAGAGGGTTTGGGAGACCATTAGGGAGGAGAGAAAGCTAGATGGGCTTTCTGCATGTGTGTGAGCAGGAAGGTCTGTGTGCATGTGTGTGAGAGAGAAGGTTTACATGTGCAAAGCAGAGGTTGCTTACTAGCTCTGTAATCCATACGCACTTTGATCCGGATTTTGCCATGAAGGGCTGGGCGGTGGTTGGTGGAGGTCTTTAGTAATGGGCACGGCCCTGTGTCCAGGTCTTTCGTTAGAACAAACAAGGGAGGTCGCTACGCTAACAGCAAGTCCAGAGGTAGTCCAGTCCAAACCCTGCCCAGTCCAGCCAGACTCAAAGTGGTCTTTATGGAGGCGATACACAGCTAGAGGACGCAGACATTGTGAGGCTATGAGTTCCTGAGAAAAGCAGGAGCGAGCGAGTCCGAGGCGGCAGATGCCGGTGCACTTCTGATACGGCGAGGTCACCCGCACGCCGACTGCTGCCGACACCTCCTCGACCCGATTTAAACGGACGGGTCAGAGACGGGGGCCTGGGAAAGCCGCCCTGTCACCGCGAATGAGCCGCGAGACCACCGGGCTGAGGAAAACACTCGCAATGCTTTAACAAACGGTTATTCACATCATTCATAAAGGTCATACATCGACACTTACATTCACTTCTGCAAATCCGTCAACATGCTAAAGAGTCTGGTTAAAGATGGAACATTCCTAATGCTGTGAAAACTGCACTGGAATGATGGGTGCAGAGATCACGGCTCTCCTGACGCTCACCCGACCAGTCTCTCCTCCCCCCACCACGCGTTTGCCGCCTGCGAGATAACGGCTGCCTCTCTTTTGCTGTAATTTTCCATAATTTGTTCCTTCAACCCGAGCTTTTTGGAATTTTTTTTTCCGGTAATTGAGCCCACCTCGGAACAGAAAGAGACAACAGAAGCGCCGCCAAGCGTCCGAGAATTAATGAGACCGGTGCTCAAATTGGCGAAACATCGATATTGTAATACTCGCCGGTGATAACAACCAACGTGCCGTTATTTATTCTGACTCATCCATCCCTCTCCTCCCTGCAGAAATAAATGATTTCTCAGTAATCCTGAGAAGGTTTAAAGTAACAGCTCACCGTGTTCAGAGCCCGCAGTCAAAAAACACAACCACCAGCTGCCAATATGAATTTCTTGCGATTGGTAGAATATTTTGTCATTTGAGGGTGAAAGACCCAAAGAGATGGTGTGGGAGCTGAACACTGTCCACTCTATTGTGGCTGTCATTTACTCACTATACTAACAAAACCCTTTAAAAAATCCCTGTGGGAAAGCCCATGGAATAGTTACTGAAGGATGAGATTTTGCATTCTAAAGCCTCTATGGGTTTTGACTTTAAAACGCCAGATCCTTAAACGCGATTTATGAATAAGAACCCCCGTTCTATCAACCGCATTAAAGCCTGGTTTCATCACGAGGACACAGCAGGCATTCCTCGGCTCTGGCTTGTACTCATTTTACTATTGTAAATGAATTAGTGCTGGTGTTAACGGATAAGGCCCCCACAGTGCATTTCATTTCATTACTGGACATCTGCCACGCCTTAAGACACTGGTTGCAGAAAACAGTAGTTTGTGGTTTATCCCCTGTAATCCTTTAATTCTGCTGACAGCGTAACCGAACGGTTCAGGCTATGCTAATGGCCGCTCTTGCCTTCTGCTGAATTCTGTACATTCTTTTGGAACCATTCTAACAGCACTTAAACCAAGTGCATTTTGACACAGATCAGGGATATTTCACTCACAGGGATACTGAGAGCCCAGTGTGTGTCAGCTGGAGGTTTATTATTGTCTGTTCTGAGGAATAGACAGAATGCGACATAATATTCAAACCATGGCTGATGAGAATGAATCAATTTCTTAGTTTGAATGGTATTTGTGATGGATTTTGTAGCGGATATTCAAACGCAGAGGTGAGGGAGATCAGACAAGAACAAAAGAAAAGAAAAACAGGAACTAATTCCTGACCGCTAAACAGCCAAACAAAATCTACCCACGAAAATAGGGCGAACTCGAATAGAACAAGTGAAACACAAATCTAAATCTCCCAAACTCAATACTAGAGCTACAAATAGGAGATTAGAAACACAAAGAAAACACCCTCTGAACGTAACTCTACAACGTCCGATAAAAGGTGAAACAAAACAAAACCACCAAAAGAAAACACTGTCTCGTAGAGAACAGCACGGAAATAAATAGCACAGAACGCTAACAGGAGGAAACACAATCCTATACCTGAATAAGTTAAAAGCAAGTCCCTCGTGAACATAACAAAGTTAATATCACGAGGTTGCTTAAACCTGGCTATACTTGGCTCAATGTACAAATTAATGACAAAGAAGCACCAGGGAAGCGGAAGTAATAAACTTTAATACCCCGCCGGTAAAAGCACAGGTGAAACGAATAACGAGCACGGGAAAGCAAAACCCAGGACCGGAACGTGGAAAAAATCCGATAGATTCTCAATCGGGAAAACCAAAACCCACGAACCATAACAGTATTAAAATTATTTCTATTTAGCAAAAATATACGAAGGGAAATGCACCATTTTTTTCCTTATTATCAATACTCATTAAGGAAGTCAAAGAACCCTGTGTAGAATAATTAAATATAATTAATCAATATTTTCAATTTTCATGCCTGATAGTGTCAGTAAATGCAAATCTCGGCGGTGAGTCATTGTTTACACGGACGGAGCACACACACACACACACACACACACACACACACACACACACACACACACACACACACACACACACACACAAACAAACTGCTTGGAGGAAAAGGTTTGCGTCAAGTTTTTTTAATACTCAATCTTGGGAGCCGCAGAATATTTGAATATCAAAGTAATTTAAATGCACAACCGTAGTTTGTAGTGAATCCGCCTCAAAGCAAAGCACAGCGTCGATGCCTCTTGTGAGACGATGTCTGAGGTAACGAGGTAGCGATGCTAGCAAGACTCACTGGAAAGTTTTTTTTAAACCAGCTCCAAATACTCGGTATTGATGGTCAAGATTTTTCCAGTGTAGGCCTACTCAGGAACCATAACAGAACCAAATAGAACAGCATCAGTATGGACAGGGGAAAACATTTCTACAGCAGCAGAGCACAAAGCACACAGAGCACACCTCTGGCCTGTCTGTGGTTGTTCTGTATAACAAGGTGTTGCAATGAAGCACTACTCATTAAGCTCTACTAGCGCTAAAGTCCTAGGTACTGTCCTCAATCAGCTCTCTAAAGCCTCAGCGCACAGTGTTGCACGGGTGGGGGTCAGACGGCCTGTGCGCCCCTCTTATCTCTAAAGCACTGGTAAATATGCGGCAGGGGGCCGGGCAGATTCTCTCATTGTGTCAGTTGCTTCTCATCCCCGAGTCATGAGTCATGCGCTTATTGATCGTATCACGCCATAGCTCAAATGAACTCTGATTAAAGGCCGCACTGATCCACGGCCCTCCTGCGATGGCTTGCAGTCACCCTCTCTCCATTTCTCCTCCTCTACTCCTTTTTTCTCTGCTCGTTCTCACTCAGCCTCTTTTCCGCCCCCCACCTCCTCTCCGCGCACAGTCAACTGAAAGGCGATTGAACCCCCAGGTCTTTTAGGTGTGTGGAGGTGAAGCCTAAAAGTTTCAATGTCACTTCTTTTTTTTCTTTTTTTTCAATTATAAGCATTGTATTACCCGCCCGTAATTGTGGTGTAACAGAGTGCAGAAAGGATGTCAGAGGCCTGAATGTGAGACTTACTGCAGGTGCTGCAGTTCAAATCATCGGATAGATTTTGTTTTGCAGACTTAAGAGGAGGAGCTAGTACCGATTTGGAATTTGGAACTCCACAGGAAGCACCTATGAACTAAGTCATGTGATCTGTGTCTGTGTTTAGTGTGATCATCAGGCACCTATGCACTGATAACACTAGTCTGCACCGCGTTGATTCTGAAACATCTACAGGCTCAAATTAGCTGATGAGAAGAGGTACACAAGAGACTTCCTCAAAGACCTCACACTCAGGCGAAGACCATTATGAGTTCATAACTGCTGTATAAGTGTAGTTATATTTAATTCTGAATTTATTACTGACAGCGTGTCTGTGGTGGCAGTTTGGATAATCGTTTGATCATCTTATTTAAATACAACCTAATGCTAGTATTGTGGTAATGTGGTTTAAAAGAACAGCATGCATGTGAATAAATGAATTCTAGCAAAGAAGAATTAACAACAAATGAACAAAAAATGTAATAAAAATAATTAATTTTTTCATGAACAGAACGGTGGTGGTCCCATTTTCACCAGTCTACAGCCACATAACAATCCATTATATTTCATTCAGGCCAATTATTATTTGCTTGGACCACAATTCTGCTATGTAGATTACGAGCCATTGCTGCAGTTCCTGAGATGAATAGTCAAATGTAGACCCTGGCTAATGGATTTCAAATTAAAATCTTTTGATCCAGAACACTTCCCCCTCTCGTCAAATCAAGTATGAACTCTGTGACATCAACACAGCGCCACAGAAAGTGTGGTACAAGAACAAAGACTTTGACATCAGTGTTCTCAAAATTTATGCACGGTATATTTTAAGCTTAAATAGAGTATGGTAAGAGGATTGTGGAATATTACAAAAATTGAGGATTACTAACTTGTATTAAAAAATGAATGGATGAAATTAATTTAGGTCACATCAAAAATGTACAGACTCAGGCCTGCGCGACACGCAGATATGCACTTTTCCCCCTTTGACAAATGTATAATGTGCTTAAGTTAAGACTGAAGAGTTTCACGTGTCTGACAGCCAAAGAACCACTCTCCTTTACAAAAAAGATCAATATGGGCTAATCACTGCCAGGACAGCCTGATAGAAAGAGAAAAGAAAGGCGGCCTCGAGAGCAAACCGAAGAGGTGTCTTATCAGGAAAATTCATTTAGGCGACGGTCACGTGTCTTGGCTGAGCGTGACGAAATGCCCCGCAATGCTCCCACAGGACGGACATCTGTTTGGCAGACTGCGGGAAAGCGCCGGCGATGAATTAGTGACATTTGGCTTAAACGGGAGCTCAATAGCTGCGTAATATCAGCTGTTTATCATCGATCGACCGAACAACCTCCCTCGCTGTGAACCTTCTAACCTTTGATGTGAACCCGCGTGCGGGCGGCAGGCCCAGCAGAGTCCTTTATTGGGAGTGAAATATGGGCTAGGTGTGCTTTCAGACCTCCCTGGCTCAGTGGAGACGACGTGGGGATATTTTCTAAAGCCCTGTTTACAAGCACCATGGAGGAGAGCCCAAGGGCACAGACGCTTCAATCCAGGGGCTGCATGGTAGGACATAAACGGGGGTTTACAAACACGGGGTCGTCGAATAAGTCTTGTGCCTCAGGATGGTACTGCTTCCCCAAGAACTCGTCTAGGACACCAATCCTAACCCCAACTATTCTACACATAAAGCTGTGACGGATCTGTGACCAGTACTTCTAGGCGCCATGCATTTCCACCAGTGTTGTCTATACCAACAAGGCTTTACGCACACAGTAAAGACATGCCATCTCTTAACATTACGTACATGAACAAATCAAGCATAGTGGGAGGAGTCAGAGATCGTATGGAGGAAAGTTATGCAGAGAGATACAGAGGAAAAAAAGATATAGACAGGAAATGAAGAGAAAGAGAGTGATGGACAGACATGGAAAACAAAGGCAGAGGTGGGGTAAAGTGAGAGAGAGAGAGGGATGGACAGACATGGAAAACAAAGACAGAGGTGGGGTAAAGTGAGAGAAAAAAGAGAAAGAGAAGGCAGTGAAAGGTCAATCGGCATGCTATCCCTGCCCCCTGCCCAGTGTGACCTCACCCAGGATATGGCCAATCGACACGCTATCCCTGCCCCCTGCCCAGCGTGACATCACCCAGGATATGGCCAATCGGCACGCTATCCCTGCCCCCTGCCCAGTGTGACGTCACCCAGAATATAGACAATCGACACGCTGCCTGCCCCCTGCCCAGTGTGACATCACTCAAGATATAGCCAATCGGCATGCTGCCTGCCCCCTGCCCAGTGTGACATCACCCAGGATATGGCCAATCGGCACGCTATCCCTGCCCCCTGCCCCCTGCCCAGTGTGACATCACCCAGGATATGGCCGATCACCCATGCCAACATAACAGCAGTGTGTTCACAGAGCCAATTAATTAAATTTGTGGGGGGGGGGCAGCGGGCAAATGGCTCACTGTTGCTTTGGGGATATAAAGTGTATGGAAACACATTGGATGAATAAATTCAAAAATAAATCGAGAATGTTACAGAAATATGAATTGTGTTGCCAGTGGTGCACAATGCACTGCTACGGTCATGAATAAGATATGGCAAGAGGTCTCTGAATGATTTACGAGAACGGGCCCTTCATCGCATCCTGCATATGTTGGCTTCCACGGTGTTATTGAGAAAGAATAGAATGACCTTCCCAGCCTCCGCCTCGTCAACGTGCAATCTTCTATGTCCTTGGCATCGCAATCAAGCCACTTGCATCGGTGCAGAAATAACTACTCTCTCATCCAGATCTGGATCCCTCTAGCGTGCCAACTGCAGCAGAAATTGAGCTTACAGGTGTATATATAAACCCGTGGCACACATTCTAACTGAATTATAGATTGTGATATAAATACAGCACAAACCATCACACATTATACGTTTTGTGGAGTCATCCAAGAGCAGCCATGTCATCTTTGTGCAAACATGCATTTGCCGTAATGACATTTTTTCCTCTGAAAACAGTAAATTTGGAAATGAATAAACTTCTAAAGCTCAACCACAGCAGTGAAATAAAACCACTGAATAAAACACACAACCGATTCAAGTCAAGGAGACCAACTTGTGCATTAATCCCACCAAATGATTGATGTTATATGGTTTACCAATCTTATGAAATGTGCTGCATTACTGAAGGGCTTGCTTTAGAAAGATTGCTTAAATAAATTTAATTAGATCAATAATTGGTTTCACTGAATGACATTTTGTTGATACTTATGTTGCAGTTTTTTTTTGTTGCTGAAAGATAAATTAGAATCTGGTAAGAATAAGCAACGTACGTAGCTATGCAGAATCCCAGACGTGATCAATCCTGACATTTACAGGACCACTTAAAGGGCCACTAATCAGTCCATTCAGACTGTAAAAATGATAAGATACGTTTAGATGAGTCACCTTTTCACACAATATAGTCCGTTGTGACTTGTGAGAAATGTCCATTAAGACAGGAACATTCTGGGTCATTACGATGCCGTTCAGCATGCTGGTTCTCCCGTTTCAGTGGCTTTCTTTGCATGCGAGAGAAAGTTATTCTAAGAAATGAGGGAATTGCATGAGATGACAGCAGGCCACTTCGGTAAATCCTTATTTGAGGATCGATACCCTGAAAGCGGACACTGATCCCAGCGCTGACATCACATTTGTGAAGTTGCCTTGCGTTTAAGTAGCCTGAGAATGTGTCTTGACCAGTCTAGAGATAACTGAGGACCAAACAAAATCATGGATGTGGCACTTTAGTGTAAATGGTAAATGGCTGGTGGAACATTTATTGTAAATGTGCTCTAAAAACTACAGTTCACAAAATCCTCAGAGACTAATTTCTGTCCAGATGAATCAGTCACAAGACTGAATAACCCTGGGAAAACTTATCAGGACTGATCTCAGGTCAAATGGTTCAGTATGTATAGTGTGAAAAACCATGGTTGTCTAATGGCTACTTCACTACCACTTCTTCGGTCTCCTGTCACTGGCAATGCACATTCCGCCCTGGGGCATTCACATTTTATTAAATGGATTATTGTGTAAAGAGCTCATATTTTAATAGTGATTAAAGAGACTGTCATGACAACTACCAGAGACCTTTTTGTATGCAAGCCCTGATAGACCAGAGGCCCCAGGGGGGGTATCATCCTGGGAAAGAGAATGAGAGGGAACTGCCTTGATGTGCAAATACACCATCATGAGAACAAGTGGCCTGTGCCTTCCCTGACAATAATTGCAATACGTCTAATGGCAGTAGCGCTATGGCGGAGGTGGCAACACTAGATCAAATGCATCTTAGCTCAATAACTAGTCTCATGTTATTATAAAAATTGATTAGCGCCCAATATTTTTCTTTTTTTAAATTATAATTATCACCATTAGCAATACTATACGGCTATATTACGAGCGTCATTTGCATGCCTCAAAAGTCGAGAGTAAAGAATTCAATACAATGAGTTTAACATAATGGTTTGTAAAATATGCCACTGGTAATTGTTTATTTTAACGAGTTCTCTATACAATCGTGAAAAGTTTGGGTAGGAGCTGTTGGTGGGTCTATGAGACAGGCTGAGAGGCGACGCAAAACAGTTTGATACTGCGCCTAAGCAAGATTCAGAAATAATTAACCTGATGAACGTGTGAGACATAGCATGCTAAAGCAATACTGATACATGTACCCGTCATACAAGCAAATGTCATTGTCTATACTACAGTAAAATATTACATTTAAACTAAAAATTAATCCAAACAGTACGGGAAATAATTTGATGTCAGGATGAACGTTTCTCTTACCAGATATTTCGGTCTGAGGAACTCCGCTCAGGCTAAAACCCTTGCCGCTGTAGAACTGCCTGACATCCGAACAGCTGCGGGCTTTGCTGCTCACATTGTCCCCGAAAACCGGACCGGTGAAGACGCAAAAAAGACAAGCCCACAGTATATCCATTTTACAGGGGGCAAAATGATCACCACACGGTTAAGTGTAAATCCGAGAACAAGTGAGAGTAATATCGGAAAGTCCTAAACTGCGAGAGGCATCCGCTCTGCTGATTGTCCGGTAAGCGCTGCAGTATACGCCTCTAGATAGCGGTGCTCGAGGACATCTAATACCAGCCTGTTCTTCTGAAATGTGAAACGAATTGCAAGTGTATCCTGAGACTGACTGCAAGAGTTTCAATCCTTCCAAAGGCAGCTTTGCTTCCGCACTCTAATACAAATGAATCAGGTTACTCAAATGAGTCAGTTGCAATGAATCATGTCAGGATATGGACTACAATTTTGTTATTTGGGAGAAGATATTGAATACCGAAGAGGGGAAAGTAGCCTAATTATGTAAACCGAAATGCAGATAGAATTAAACAGAAAAAAACTGCGAATTTAACATGACATTTAATCAGTTTTGACATTAAACGAGAAAGAGCAATCCACCACACATATAGGCGATGATGTTCTGCTGCGGCGAAGGTGTATGCGTGTGTGCGTGACAGAGCGCAAGGAGTGAGTGCAGTTGCGTTCTCCGGTTGGCTTTATCATGGAGATGCTCTCGCGGCACTGCCTCGTGGACAAGTGAAGGAGATGGGGAAGGCACCACCTGCAGGGCATGTAGTTCGCGTTTCTGCGCGAGGCGTAATTCGAAGGAGCTTTCTTGCAGAAAATTACATAAAACCAGCGGGTCGGTTCGGTTAATAGAGAGGGGATTATTTTTTTGCCAGTTTTGAGGCCGGACTGTTTATGTGTAGCATACGAGAGTAGGCCTAGTTAGCTACCCCCGACCTATCTGTCATCGGACTACATAGCCTACAATTTTTGGAGAAATGCTTTACTGTTGGATTGGTTTGGACGGGCTGCATGGAGCCTAGACTAGACGATGCGTGATACTGAATGCAAATTGAGAATCTATGTGAATAACCAATATTTACAAAAAAATGTTTGTAGAGCAGACAACTCACCTGTGGTGCGAAAGAGAACATTAACCACGCATGCGCAAACAGGCGCTCCTCGCTTCGTTACAGTAACCCTACTTTCATTAACATTAGGCAATGACCGTTTGACTTGGCATCAGAACACTTTGAAGTTAGGCTACTTCGCAATAACCGCAGGGATCACATACGCAAAAGTGTAGAGCACTCTTGAAACAACTGAATGAACAGTGACCTGCGTTTCCCGATAACGATCAATTTTAGGGTTAAGTGCGATTTCAACGAGCGATTCTACGATGGCTCTTTAATTTGTAACACGCGTTTCCCAAAACAGTTATTAAACCGTGGTTTGGCCATATAAAACATGGAGACGCAGCGAGAGAGAGGTCAGTTTCTTTGATCAATGTTTCTATGTTGTCTCTTCCTGATAAGTAACTGTTATGCATTGTTTAGGATATAATATTCGCTAGCCTAGCTTAGCTTACTCAGTGAGTTAGTGGCGAGTCTCCGTCTGGAAGATTCGATTTTAAATATATTAATTACATATTGCATCTAGCCTAGTTGTTATAGCGGCTATTCTGCGAAACATCTGCAGAATTATGGAGGTAAATTTCTATCAAAAATAAACAAGCACAAAAGTATAATCCACAATTGTATTTACCATCCACACACAAACACCTCTCAACTTGTGTTTCGTAAATCGTCATTTGGATGAATGCAAAAATTATATTCACAAACGCAAATAACATTTACAGATATGTTTCCAATGCTCACATGTACAAATCAAAAGCTTGGCTTGCGAACTGGCAAATCTACATGTGCCGATCGAAGGACACGCTTGATCTGCTTGGATTTACGGAGTTAATCATATCCGCTGTTTTTCACCGTGTCGATTCGTAAGCAAAACTTCTTCTTCGGTGCTACATAACACGGTGGTGTGTGTGTTCGGCTCATCAGCGCCACTTTTAGAACAAGTGGCCAAAATTGCACATTATCTTTAAGGAGTGGATTCATGGTAAATTTAATTAAAACAACCGAGTTTTGAGTTTATTTAGGTTGTAAAGTTAACCCCACGCTAATCTTGCGATGGGAAGTTTTTTAAACAGTCATTGAACAAAACTCCTATCAGATTGCATGTAGCTAGCTAGCTAGATTACATTACAGAGGAGCCCCATATCCGCTCGAGCATAGCTTCCTGGAAGTGTGAAATTGGGTGCTTTAAAAATTTTTTGTTATTGAGGGGTCGTCCAAACCTGCTTTAACTCCTCGCTCTCACTCGGCACCAATATTCACAAATGGCGCACTTTTAAAAATGAAGGCTCACTTAATCTATAGCCTAGGCACATCGTCATAATATAATTAAACTATGTGATGCAATATTCTGGTGATTTTTAATGTTGGGTTGGCCTATGGAAATGTAGACTACTTGTATGTTCTTGGGTCGCTCTGTAACAGATATTTTTTAAAAAACAACATTTAAATATTTTATGGATTAAATATAATAACTGTAACAATATTATGAGTCGGTGTGAGAGACATTTTTGTATTTGAAGGACTGTTAGCCTACAGCAGCCTCTGCATATAGACCTGGGGAACTCAAATCAAATTTCAGAGCGAGGCCATTGGCAAAATGTGCGACATGACTTAGACCCACACCAGCAATACATATCTGTGAAATAAGAAATGTTAGCTCCCTCTTCACAGCAAAACTGGACATCACAGTGGGTAATGTGACAGATAATATGATTAACTCTCTAAATTTCCCAACAGTGATCCAACATTCTTTCGTGTGAGTATGAAACGCAATCAGGGAGTAGCCAGGAAATGATCCTCAGATCTACGGTATACTATATGTATACCAGTGCAGTATGGGCAGAAATCTTTCTTTGGCTGCTGGCCTGTTGCACTGTTTTGTGCTTGAGTACTGCAGATTTAATTTCAGCCTAGTTAACTCCCGATATCAATGGAATATCCATGCACTTGTATCTGTGGGAACTGGGAAGTTTTCCTGCATGGCGCTGTAAATGCAATGCAAGTTTTTACTTGCTCCATGCCTTTGTCCTCTGCTCTTTGTGAATGAAAAATCCCCCACCACAGACACCACAGGTCGCGAGTGTTCTTCAGAATCACATTGACCGCAAGCAAAATTGTAAGTAAAAAGAAAAAAAGAAAATAACATCTGTTTACTCCTCATGCACAGATGTCTCAGACTAGGAGGTGCTGATCTAGGATCAGGTTTCTCCTGTCCATGTCCTAACCATATCCATTATGAGCTGAATGGTTAAACGGATCCTGGATCAGCCCTCCCCTTCTGTTTGTTAATAGAAGGAGGCACTCTTCTTTTTCTTTGATATGTTTATTTGGTTGTGTTCACTTTGATTCCCTCTGTACCTTGTGTTACTCATTCCCTTTTACATACAGTACGTACTTGGGCATGTGGTTATATTGTAATCAGGGAACAGAAGTGGTTCACTGGCTTTATTCTATAATGAGTGAGAAAATACATACATGGTCTTCCACTGGTACATGGTTGATATTGATGTGAGGTCCAATAAAAATTAGAATTAGTCTTTTAGCTTTTTTGACGTTCTAGGCAGTTAGCACATCTAACACATCCCTCTACAACATCTCCCACCTGTCTTTCCCTCCATTGTTTACATACATTATGCATGGGTACTGTATTTGTCCATATCCTGAATTCATTTAATACATTATCATGAAATATAATTGCTCCAAATGTTAATCATCAATATTTACTTTTTAACTCAGTGATATGAACATTATTTTAATTATTCTTTATTATTATAATCCAATTGGTCTTCTTAGCAAAATGTTAGCAATGTGAAGTTGTTTTCTTTTATAACTTACAAGAATACATCCAAAACATAAATTATTATCTAGTATGCAACTGTTGGGCAGGTGAGAACTGCTGTGAAAAATGTATTGGCAAAGTGTGTCTATTTACACGTTGTTATAATTAACATTTGTAAATTAATATAATGAACAGTTTAATTCACCTTCTTACTAGATGTTGACAGAGAGATGCTGAGATGCGATTAAAAAGCATAGGCCTACCTGTAGTTTCACAGTGACAAATCAGCAACGTGTAAAAAATATATCAAAAACACAAAACTTTATCAAAAAAACTTGTGGAGGCCAGTAGGCAGCTTCTTTTGAGGACATGCAAAGGTTGAGGGCTATGCTTTACTTTTGATTCATTGGAAATTAACTGCAATTAATCAAAAAATAATAATTAAGCAGAAACAATTTCAAAGATTGAAGTTATGCCCATTTGTTGAATATTGAAAACCAAAAGAATAATAATGCTGTTATATATCCACTTCCATGAAGCACATTTCAGTTTGTATATTCCTTGTCCGCCATATTGGATTTCCTGCCATTTTTAGTCGTTTGCTTATCAGGAAAAGGCAGCATCTTCTCATTTGCATGGAACATGGTGAAAAACAGTCTATGGAGTCACACGTATTATTTGTTAAAATTAGATGTTTAAGTACAACAGCACTGTTGAAATATGCAAATATGTGAATCGCATTCATTATCAACTGAAAATAGCAATGAAAAAAGTATCAATGCAAAGGTTGTATACAATTACAGTGTATGGCCGTGTGAGTGATAAGCACTGAAGAGAAAATGAGCTGAAATGTTTGCCGTACTGCTTTGAAATGCACAGAGAATTTTCTTCACCTTTCACTTTTGTATTTATGCAAGAATACATGAGGATATTGGCAATCAGTCTATCAGCAATGTGTGAATGGCATTCATTTCGATTTGCAATACCTTATCGTCATACCACATTGGAAACAAATTCCTGAAAATGCATGGACGCCACAAGATCAGAGAACATGTTTTATTTTAAAATGTATTTGTGATTATAAAATATTTGATTGATATTAAAAGTAGTTCTTCTCACAGATTCACCAGTGTGAATGAAATTTAGCACGCATGATCACTGAATAGTCCTTCGTTGTTTGTTTATTAGAAATTTGCCAGTAAATAAGTATGTCACCACAGCCAATAAAATTGCATAGGTAACTGAAAGCTCATAAATCCCTGCAAATATTTTGAGACGTGACATTTCTCAGGTGAAGAGGTTATCGTACCATAATGCTGAGACTGTCACTTTCAGGGAGGTGAAGGCTTATATATCACCCAGAATCATAAATATGGCACTGATCAGACACTTGGTGGTGCTAAAACAGTGAAATCAATTTTCATTTAAAAATGTTTTCAAAAAATCGCTAGTATATCGCAGACATAGGTTTCGCAAGGAACTATTTTTCCTAACAGTCATTATTACCCATGTTTGACTTTCCAATATTCTTAATGCATTTAAATGTCAAATACTTGTTAACCTTTAGGCCTACTGCATTGATCCAAAAAGATCCTCGAACCTATCGAAATAATGAATTGTAAAAGAATAGCCGATGTGTAAAAATCTTGGGCTCCATGAGTCAATTACATTACAGCTGTAATTTGGTTGTTGAATTATGGATTTTTCCTTCCAAGAATTGCAATAACCACTTGTAAAATGCAGTTATTGCTGCTTGCTGTTACATTTATACAAACGTTATCCACCATTTGGAAATACTCTATCATAAAAATTTCCAATACAGGCAGTATGAAGTGTAAGTATAACTAAGGAAATATTAATACACAGCATGAGCAGTTCAAATGCACAGAGCATTTTCAAGCTTTCAATGCATTCTTTTCTACATGGCAGGACAAGCCATTCCAAGGCAGCTGACAGTGTGTTCTGTTTGGAGTGTAACTAATGCAGATCCTGACAGGGTCCCACGGTTTCTGAGCGGGTCAGTATATCTGCTGTCTGTGTGCTTACACTCTGCCCTCTCATGCCAAGATGCCTCAGTGTATCATTAAGGTGCCAAGTGCTAGCAGCAACCCCCCCTCCCCCCCAAGCCAAATAACCTGAACTGCTTCAGCTGTCAGTATCTCGGAAACATTGTGTGTGTGTGTGTGTGTGTGTGTGTGTGTGTGTGTGTGTGTGTGTGTGTGTGTGTGTGAAATTGCATGCACGTATGCATACATGTATTTGCGTGTCTGTGCTGGCAGTGCCAATTTAGCCTGGTATGGATGAACCTCATAAAGCAAGCAGATTAACAGAGAACACGAATCTCATTGACAAAAAAATATCAAAATTAATATCTGAATATTTGTTTGAATTGTCAATAGTCTGTTCAATAGTCTCCCTGATGGCTCCATTTCCCCAGGAGGAACAGCATCAGTCCACAGCAATTCCCTTGTTACTCAATAGCACCTCCTCTGGTCAAACGAATCCCTGCATTCTGCCTGCTCCAGCAGCTTCATTTGCAGAGACTCATTTGGCACAATGACTGCACTGTGCAACTGATGAAATGCACAGGTGGCTGGCAGTTATGGGACATTCCTCTAATTGCAGTAGCACATTTCAAATTAGGGGAGAAAAAAGGGTTGTCATATTTCCCCAGCAGACCCTCTCAGTTTCATGACATGAGCACTCAGAATAAAAAATTTTAAAAAACTCTTTTGCTTTTTTTTTGCTCAATGTACTCGTCCAGTAGTATAGTGTGGTCTTGAGGTGAAGCCACCTTATACGGTGCAGTAGTTTGGGGATTTTTTTCTGTTCCTGGAAGATGAAAGTGAGCACCCGCTGTGGTTGGAATCAGAAGGGGTGTGATAGGCGGACATGCTCTGTGGGACGTTACCCAGAGGCAGAGTTTATCGTACCATAATGCTGAGACTGTCACTTTCAGGATGTCTCACCTGTGTCTGTCTGCTCAGGTAATGTCTCACTGGCACTGCACGCTCAGCCCCTCTCCCTACTGGAGGCCAGTGTGTACGTATCACGACTTGGGTGGATTGTGATCGTTTGTTTTGTCTACTGTTAACCGCGGTATTTAGAAAACCGTGGGTGCCAGATATTCTAAACAGTTACATAATTGGATATATTTTTAGCTAGCTATAGCGTTAGTTTGGTTGGCTTGCCTATAGCTTGCCAATTGCTCCTTAGCTACAGTATGTGTGCAGGCAGAATCTCACAAATACGCACGTCGGGTAGCGTTAAGAGATGTTATGTAATGTTCATCCACTATTTTACTGTATTTATTAAGTTTTCTAGCTTGCTGATGATCAATGCTAGCTGGTGTACTTAGGTAACAATCAACTACACTTTCATCACACCAGTGGAACAGCAAACACATTAAACCAAAACCTCTTTAGCCACCTTTATTTAAGGTGGAGTTCTTGTCATATAGCCAATGAACCCAGAGCTATATCGCATTTAGATAAATACATGTACCTCCTTTAGTTTCTGTTTGTTGTAAGGGAAATTTCACTTGCCTCACGGGCTAGTGATCTTCATATCAGACTCGCGTGAGATACTCTTGCCACTGGGAATGAGCGAGGGAGTATAACTTCCAGCTCTGTATAAATGGTTGTTGTACGTATATAGTCTATGTATGCGCATTGCAATACAATGGTCTGCTCATAGAGCGTACAACAGCAGCACTGAACAACGTGCCTCCGGAAATGTCCGAACCCAGAATCTATGGTAGAATAGTACATGTGAACTCGATGCCTGGAAATCAATTCTCAGATTGTTTTTCTGCAGAAATCAAGTAGCATGCAGCATTGTGGGCAGAATGACTGTGACCAGAGACCACATCTCGGTTTCCACCCTCCCGTCTGTCCAAAGCACCCCAGTGTTTTCACGCAGACAATGTTCACACTCTCATTTAATTTGCATATTTCCCGTGGCTGGGGTGACATCACAGTATATATTTGCTTTACAGACTCATGTACCAGTGCACTACGCTTTCCCCTCGTTTGTATGTAAATTAGAGCAAATGAGGGAAAAGAACCGAAAGGTTCTGTCTAACGAAGGATTGAAACCTATAACCTTTCCATGCTTCACTCAAGGGTGGTCTTGACAACTTACATACGGACACCAAAGTGAGATTGTGAGTCAGTCCTGTCAGTCAATAAATGGTGACGTATAAAGCGCTACTTTTTTATTTAGGGCTTTTCAGCGTTTTATTGGACAGCACAGTGCAGAGAGGCAGGAAAAATTGTAATGACAGTGAGGAACAGACATGCAACAAAGGATGCGCAGCCAGACCCAAACCGCCAATATGGCGGCCCGCCACGAGCACACGGACGGCCCCCCGCAGGCCATGCCACTGAAACACCACCCTATAATGCGCTACTTTGATGTATAACGCACTACAGGCGTTCTCCGCCGCTCACAGTGGGTCCTAACATACTGCATGCTCATTGAATCCAGTAATGCAGCACTTGACCAGTAATGAACTACATTACCAATATTTCAGAAACTCACCATTTTTCAAATGTGCATGTACAGATCAGTTGGTGGGGAGGTGAAAAAAATGGACAACAACCTCAATAGAATTAAAAAGCAGTTAAAATGAACAACAGCAACAACAACAATAATTGCAAAAGTTAAACACCCAAATCTTTTCTTCTTGGTCTTTTTATTGGTTTTTTTGTCAGAAATCTCTACTGGGAAGAGTTACCTTTTCTCGGTCCTTTGACAGGAGCCAACCAGTCAAAGTCAGCTGGAAGCCTCTTTGTTATTGTTAACATACAGTATTCCCTGCACAAAAGAGCAGTACTTGGGCAAAAAGACACTGAACCGCGCCGTGACCTTTCAATGAATTAAACTGGCAGAGATCAAGACCTGTCGCTTCCTTTTTAAAATAAGTGCAATCACACTGAAAGAATCACAGTTGTACCATTGTGCAGGAGATCGAAAACATCTGGGTAAAAAAAAATTGTAGATGGATTTCTGGCTGTGGACTCAGCTGTACTACATCACATTCTCATGGTCGACCGTGACCTTGTTCCAACACAGTGGCCACATATTCCCGAGGAACACTGAAAGCCAACCAGGGGTGACTAGGCAGCCAACGCATTCCTTTCCCAGGGTTCACCATGGCTGAGCTTTATAGGAAGCCATTGTGGGGATAAAAATGCTCTTGGGTTTGCATTTGCATTTTTTCAGCTATTCATTCGCGACATGTTTCTTGGCACCCTGTCTCTCGGCTAATTACAAATCTGAGCACAGTCTCGTTCTCTAATTGCAAGGAATTTGATTTTCTAAATAAGCTTTTGCATTTTTGAATCAATCACCACATCTGCTGGGCTGTGTTACCCACCACTGCTTAACTGGATGCGGAAGACATAGACATAGCCTACACAATGAGAAGAGAGAGACAGAGAGACAGGGAATATGGAAAATGAGACAGGCAGAAAAATACGAAGGAGAGAGGAAAGAAGAGAAAGAGGAGACAGATTTTAAAAACCGGGTAGCGAGATGATGTTTCTTGTGAAACTGAGGGTCAGAGTGCTTTCCAGCCACATTGTCACATACGTGTACATCATTATGCAATCGTTCCCTTCCAAATGCCACTTTCCTTCGTCACTGTGAAAACATAATTCTTATAGTTTTCAGAGCAAAAAAAAAAACGAATCGTTATGATGAAAATGTAGAGTTTCCCTCTGTCGCAGATTCCCAGGGAGTGTGATTGATCTAGTGCCTGCATGAACGCAACAAATTTCAACCATTTCGCCTTTTTTTGTGCCCGTCTGTGCTGTGAACGTGGCGGACAGACTCCCTGGGGAGTCTGATCCAGGCGTACCTCCTCTCCGCGATCGGTCCGAGCAAAATAACTGCAGCAGCGCAAACTTCACGAGGGCGCGCTCACACCTGCAGGGTAATCTCACCTGCGCATACCACCATGGAACGGGCACACGTATAGCACTCGACTCGCACATTTTGCGGGTTCCCCATCTCTTCGCGGCTATTATTTTTTCACAGCTTGTTCAGGTCTGAGTGAGTAGCCTACCTGTGAGTGACAGCTCTCTGTCCGAGAAAAAAATCATTACATCACGTTCATTTAGCAGACACTCTGATCCAGAGCAACTTAAATATAGGAGAAACATATCTGCATTCCCCTTATTAAACATAAGTAGACCTTCATAATCTTAATTAGCCTACACAGTATTTTTTTGTTTTTTCTTTAATTTGTTAATTCTATCTTTCTTTCTCTGTTTCATGACAAATTGATCAATGGACCACACAGGACCATACAGGCTGCCTTAAATCCAATTTGTGGTGAATTTTACCCAGACACACATTTTATCTAACAATCTAGTGTACACTATAAACCTCATATAACTGTTCTTGCAAGTCAGTAGAAAAATGAATTAATGTTTAGCATCCTTCTTGATTACAATTTTAAATACAAACAGCCCAAACCTTATGAAAGATCAATGGTTTTTAATGTAGACTAATATATTATCTTAAATAAGTGTTGTTGGGAAAATGTATAAAGTCTATGAAAAGCAAATAAACAAAATATATTAAAAACCATAAATAACATATCACTAAGTATAAAATATTAAGAGGATGTGGTGTGACAAAATAAGCTCACATATGTTATGGTAAAATTATTCATATATATGCATACAATGACATGAAATGTGTGTGCATTATAAGTATATAAACATATATAACAGTAATGCATAAGTTATGCATTAATGGCACACAAGTTCAACAGGTGTCAGAAATATATCCCTGATATTTTCACCTTTCCATAGAAACACATGAAGATGTGTGCATTTCGCTTGAAGGCCTTTTCCATGGCAGAGGATCTGGACCTTTTCCAGAGGAATGTTGTCCCCGCATCCCGTTATCCCATAAAGGCTTTACAGAGTGATCGCTGTTTTAAATTTCCCAGATTCCACGCACGAGTGTAAGCCTGCTACATCATTGATTTCCTATCATCACCACCCCCCATATGTGACACCCTCGCAAGATGTACTGAATTCCCAATTGCCCTCGATCAATGAGCTCCTGTTTAGTTAGCGTAGCCCACCAGAACTCCCCCAACCTCCTCCCATAGCAAGAGAGTGAGAGAAAGGGGAGAAAAAAAGAGAGGAGGGGGAGGGGTTGTTAATGCCATATATGTATTGAATTAAAATTGGAGAGATAAAAAAGAATAAGAAAAGAGGGGGGAATGAGAAAGAAACAGAAAAAAAGAGGGAGAAAGAAGAAAGGGAAAGAAACTGAGTGAGAGATCGGAAGATTGGTGGATGGGAGGATGGGAGGAGGCGGGGGGGTGAGGGGTAGAACTGTCAAAAGAGACCCGGTACGTACATGCAGGGTCAAGGGTCAGGTACAAAGCAGCCCATCCCTCAATCTCCTCATACCATTACCGAGACATCCATCCTGTCCCAAAATCAGCACGAACCACACCGCCCCAACTCCCCCGACACTCGCATCCATACTTTCAAAACACCCACCCCCCCCCCCCTCCATAATACAGTTGAGTTTTCAATCCGGCCCAAATCTACCACGACCGCATCACCCAGGAGACACCTAGCATGGAGCCAGAGCCCGGCTACCAATCCGCTCCGCCGTGAAACATCCTGTGATGTATTTTCAATCTCTCGGCGCTGCTCGGCGGCGCGTGAAATTCTTCACCCGGGCGATGGGCGAGCGCCGATCCAGATTTAATGTAAACTTTAAGATTAAACTTTCATACATTTATTACAAAACATCAATTGACGGGTCCAGATTTAGAGGGGGGGAGGGCCGGTAAAAAAAGAGACAAAGTGTGATAACAGGCGTGGTGTTAACAGAAAACACGGGGAGGTTTGGAGAAAATAAATGATCGCTCCCAGCAGGTTCCACAGAAGGGAGAACCGGAGAGTGCTTGTAAAAGTTGAGAAAGAATCAGCAATCTTTACTGCATCCAGCTGAATCCCCCGCCACACAATGGCCAGGACAATCGCCATGAAGCCCTCGCAACTAAAGGGCCGTGGGGTGCCTTAGTCATTCGGCTCACAAGTGATTGGGAACAGGCTGAATAGCATGTCTTGCTCAGAGCAGTACAGGCAAAGTTTAAGTAACACTTAGACTTTAAAAAGCAGGGGGTTCGCTGGTGTCCTGGCTAAGATCCCAACCTGGCTTTCTAAATCTGGCCTTTTTTATATCCCCTGTTCTCTTGGCTAAATAAAACATTTAATCTTCACCTCAGCTGGTGAGCGGTCTGGTGCAAAACGGTCTCAGCGCATCACGCAGGTTGAAGCAACACATCAAGGGGTGGACGGGGTGAGTCACCTTCCCTTCACTGTAAAAAAAATGGACATCATGATTACAAAAATGAAGTTCATGTGTAAATTAAGTTCATCATTATTATTTTAGCATTACTTAGCACAATTATGCTTGTTTTCACTGATATCCAAGGTTATCTGCTGAAAATAATTCCTTTTTTAGGGGATTAATTTCTGAAAAAACAATTTTAAAAAAATAATAATTTATGTATCTTGTAATACCACAGTGTAGATACTGCAATAAGGTTTAATAAGTGTGTAGGCCCAGAGACAATAGAATGATCATAGATAGTGTATCATGACGATAAAAAATGACATTAAGGTATCTTAAGGTGATATAAAGCATGAATGCATGAATGTAAAGAAACCATTCTGTGTGTTGCAGGGATAGAGTCATAGCAGAGTGGCAGGAATAGAGTCGTAGCAGAGTGGCAGGGATAGAGTCATAGCAGAGTGGCAGGGATAGAGTCATAGCAGAGTGGCAGGGATAGAGTCATAGCAGAGTGGCAGGGGTAGAGTCATAGCAGAGTGGCAGGGATAGAGTCATAGCAGAGTGGCAGGGATAGAGTCATAACAGAGTGGCAGGGGTAGAGTCATAGCAGAGTGGCAGGGATAGAGTCATAGCAGAGTGGCAGGGGTAGAGTCATAGCAGAGTGGCAGGGATAGAGTCATAGCAGAGTGGCAGGGATAGAGTCATAACAGAGTGGCAGGGATAGAGTCATAGCAGAGTGGCAGGGGTAGAGTCATAGCAGAGTGGCAGGGGTAGAGTCATAGCAGAGTGGCACGGATAGAGTCATAGCAGAGTGGCAGGGATAGAGTCATAGCAGAGTGGCAGGGATAGAGTCATAGCAGAGTGGCAGGGATAGAGTCATAGCAGAGTGGCAGGGATAGAGTCATAGCAGAGTGGGCTGTGACTCCTCTCTGGCCACTGGGATTTCTTCAGGACTTTGGAGAGATTCAGTCTGGGAAGCAACATTCCCCAAAGCCTCAGACCAGGAAAAGAGAAGCCTTTTCAGGTTTCTTTGTTCCAAACTGTGGAAAGGTTTGCAAGTGTGGACCTACATAATGTTTAAATAAATCTGTGTAAATCTGGAGTGTCGTCATAAGTGTGGCAGTTTTTCTGCCATCTGTTTTATCTTGAGAGCTCCACATAAACATGGAGCCCTGCTGATGTAGCAAATGCATTTATCACATAGCAATAAAGTCTGAGTACCGCTAGGCATGACAAAGCAGCAGTGCTTGTATTGCGGTTAGAGGTTCGAGCCTCAAACCCTCTTCTACCTCTTTCACCTGCCACAGGCTTAACTTGCCAGAAAAGTAATTTCCAGGTGCCTGTCTTTGGATATGAGGTCTTTCTAACACTCTGTTTTCATTTTATAACCCAAAAATGGCATCGAATTCCACTGAGATTTTGAACTATTATGAAACTTAGATATTTGTCTGAAGGAGACCGTTGCCATATCTCCTTACAGATGGCCATTGTAAATTTGCCTGGGGACACTGCTGTATATTGGACATGGCGATGCATTTGTAGATTAATTAAACTGACTTGTGGCTCATCGTTTGCATGATGTAATGATACACACACAAAACACACAAGCACATACGCATTCAGTATATGCATTCATACACAATCAAAATATCGTCAGAAATATCTACAAATAATTGAATCAGGGCAAAGAACAGTGGAAGATAAAAACACAACAAAAAAATGAATTAAAACTAGGTAACACCCTATGATCTGCTTATGAATGTAATGTTTTCTCCCAGTCTTTGACACAGGGAGGAAGTGGACACCGTTAACGTGGCTTGTATCAGTATCCTCCAGTCACAAATCTTCTCATGGGGAGGTGGTATATCCTCTTCTGTTTGCATCCAGGAAACTTCTAGCAAAACAATCCGTGTGTCCGTGGAGCGGCTGTCAGCGGTTGGCCTGTGCAGATGGACAGGCGTGGAGGATAAAGTGTGGTGATGCAGCTCTCTCCAAGCAAGGAACCTCTGCTATTTATGGAAAATAATGACTGAGCTGTGCCTACCAAAAATAAAATTTCAATTTAAATTGGCCCAGCTTTGCTCCGGACTCCAGCCACCAGACAGGAAATCCAGCCTGCCTAGGATTGTGCGTCCTCGTTAAAGTTCAGTGCACCAGTCAGCCGACAGTAGCCTACGTGCACCATCACGCCCACTCGTCTCCCGTCAGCTATTATGTGTTAGCAATTTGTATCTAGATAGATGGCGGTTTAAAACCTGAGTCTGATATGCGAATGATTGTTTTTATTTTATGTTTGTTTAAATGTAGTTTAATTATTTGGATGTAAAACAAAATTAACAAATTAAGTTATATTCAGTGAAATCCCTAAATACCATATACTGTTTCTCACATGCCCACACACAGGAACACACACACACATGGTTTTAAACACACACACACCCAAGTCTTACCATCACAGTGACTCATTGCTGAATGAAATGTAGCTATTGACCTCCTCCTCCGTGTCCACTATGGTTATGTGAATCAGATCTGCACAGCTGAAAGGTTGCAGAAAGTACTGAGCTGACAGCACAAGTTGCACAGCAGAACCTGGGGCATGGGCTCCATTGCAGAGCTGAGATCCTGGGCCCCTGTGTGGAGCAGAGCATGAGCCCTATCACGGAGCAAAGTATATGTGTCCCAGGGTGCAACAGAGAGAATGAGTCCCAGTGTGGAGCAGACAGCATGAACCCCATTGTGGAGCAGAGAGTATGTATGAGCCTTGTTGTGGAGCAGAGTATGTGCCCTAGTGCCCCATCATGGAGCTGAGAGCATGAGCACTATCATGGAGCAGAGTATATGGGCCCCAGTAATAATGAGTCCCAGTGTGGAGCAAAGAGCATGAACCCCATCGTGGAGCAGAGCGTATGAGCCCTGTTGTGGAGCAAAGAGTTTGAACCCATTGTGGAACATGGCTCCTGTGACGACCGAAGAGCATGTGATAAGAAACAAGACATTTGGACCCAGACTGGACATGAGCAGGGAGCCAGTGTCATAACAGCCGTCGGCTCCGAGAGCTATTTTAAAATCCTCCCTGCCTCAGCAGTTTTGGAATGGCACCGGCTGCTCCTCAATTAGCTCCCGTTCCTGTCTAAGCGGATCTGGCACAGGGGCGTACAGTCTGGACTGTCAGCAGTTTGGGAGCGGGGTTTTCCTGCAGAAATGATCGGTCCAGTGATTGACAGTTCTTTTCTGCTGAGAAAGAGGGGGGGGGGGGAGGGGGTGGTCACAGTGAGAGAGGGAGAAAGATGGGGAAACAGACATTTGGAGCACGATGGTTTCAGAGGATAAAGTGATGTGCTACAGCAGTTTGAAGTCCAATTTGCTTAGTTTCAATATAGGTTTCCTTCTAATGTTCGGTCAAAATGTAATTGACCCCGAGTCGATGATCCAATTGTACATTCTCCCACTTTTTTTTCAGATAACACCAGAGTCATGCTTGACCACATAATTTCAAAACCAATTAGCTGTTATGTAGCGCTAAGAGCCAAACTGTGTGAAAGTTGCATAAAACCGGGGTGGCCTATCGAGCTGAATTGCTTTGGGTAAATATCCAGCTTTGTGAATTAATTTTTGGAAAAAATGAATAACCACACACCCTGGATAAGAGCTTGCCAAGCAAACCGTTGTAATCATCATCAGTGCAGCTCCAGGCATGGCTGCTGAACAGAGACAGTTTGGTGTTGGAATAATTGGGAGTGGAAACGCTCACTGCATTATTTCAGTGGATTGTGGGGCTGAGCCGCAGCCTTGGTTGTTTGATCAGGGGGGGGTTCCCCGTCTCCGATGACCTGTGCCCACTGTAGCCCACAGCAGCTTTCAGGTTTAGGGACAAAATGAAAAGACAAAGACTGGTACGGTACACGGCCAAGCAGACCCTTATACATTTATTGAAATATCAATAGGAGTCTAGTAGTAAATGTTTTGTCCATTCCACTCGGGGAGAGTCACATTTCTATCTTTTGCTCGGGCTGAACGACGCGTTGCGGGTAAGGCTTTTTAAATATCAGACTCCTCCCCTCGTTTTGCGGCGGACGCTGAGGTGCCCATCCTCCCCAACCCCATGTCTGGCCACGATGCCATGGTGACGGGCACACCGTGTATACCCGTGCCCCAAATCCTTAACAACGTCGTGGGAACGTTGATCTGGCTGGAAGGCGTTCTCCTAGTCCGACGGTGGATGGATGATTCGAGCTCGCTGCTTCCCCTATCGACAGTCTCAGGTACTGCAGTCACAAACCCAGCTGTATATCCGGCAGCTACATCGGTTCCGGTCTGTAAACCCACGGAGCCACCTCAGCCTGTTGGGTAATGCGGTGGGTGAGAAGCTGGACTTGTAGCCCACAGGTTGCAGGTGGAGCACTGTCATTGTTCTCTTGAGCAAGATACTTAAACACTAATAATCCAGACCTACAAAAGTATGACAGTATACAACATGTAAGCTAAGCCAGTTGCCCAAGACAGGGACACTTGTAAGTAAATCAATGAAGCCATGCAAAAACCTTACATCAGCGGGTCCTGTGTGTTAACTTTGGCAAGTCTCAACCATTTCAGCTAGCCAGGTGAAGCTAGTCTTGCTTGAGAACGCAAGAGATAATGCTGGCCTTTGCAGATGTCTAACACACACACACACACACAGGACACTCATTCATCTTATACACTGGTATCAGTGACAGCTGCTTGGGACCAGTCAATCATGCTGATCTCCTTGAAGCTAAAAGCTGATGATAACGAAGTCCCATAGAAAAAGACTAAAGACAATCAGCTGTAGTGTTAACATGTACAAAGCAAAAAGATGAGAAAGAAAAACAAACGCCTCACAGTGAGGTTTCGTGCTCAACGCACATTAAAACTGAAATTCTGCGATAATCTATCACCCTGTGCACAGTTCAATATCGACAAAAACGTAACAGTTATATTTTGTGGAGTGTGATGACAGTCATTTTTCAGCTTTAATATAGTGTTAAGCGCTGTACCACAGATGAGGGAAAACCCTCCAATATAACAAGTCATTTCTTATCATAGGGATACTTAAGTAAGGCAGAAAAATCAATGGTTTCTGAAAAAAAAGAAGAAAAAAAAAGAACCAAGTGCACCCTTAAAAAGCCTTACCGGCCACACGTACCCGCACTTAAAACCCTGCGTTAAAAAAAGAAATCAAAGAACAAAAAAAATTATGCAAAATATATACATTTATACAGAAGCTATATGAGGATTCTTTGTGCATTTGATGCAAGTTAAGGATGCCAAGAAAAACAGACAAGGGTCAGGAAAGAGATGTTCCGGTATAATCTACTGAGCGCACTCCGCCAGGACAAATTGCATTCTGCTAAAATATTGCTATAGTACCCTAAGCATTGTACTTTCTTCTAGTACTGCACCTTACCCAAGTCAGAACCCTGTCAGTACATACATATATAAAACCATGTTTACATTCACTCACGATAGTGAGTCACAAGCACTGCACAAGCTCTAATGCTGAAGACAAATCTTCAGTCTTTAAAAAACGATTCAAATACACTCTCATACATACACATTCACGAATATGAACACATTTGTATTATAACACACACATATACACATATGTGTGTGTGTGTGTGTATACAGTATATATTACGAGAAAAGAATTACAGTTGGCAAACTTAATAGTTACAGTTTTTTTCCAGACAAACCCTGTCATTTATAAAGAAAGTAAACATTGCAAAAGGCGAAACGGTTTTAAATAAAGTTGTAAGTTTTAAAGGTTCTGTGGTATTTGGTGAGGTTGACCCTTATGCTCATTAAGATGACATGTAACGCTTCCCTAATGTTGCTCGAATGTTGCAGCATGTGGTAACATCACTGTAACATCGCAGCCACATTGTGACAACGTTATGCATGATCCAAGTCATGTACCATAATGGTACCGTAATACAACAAAGAGCAATACAATGCAACAGTTTGCTAACATAATGTGCAATATCTCGACCACAGCACACACTTTAATGATCTTGATAATAAGGTAATAAAGATCACTGGTATTATCCTGTTATGGGGATGTGAATTATAGCATTAGCAGTCAGAACCAGGGCAAGTCTGGTCTGGATGTTAAGAAAGACAAATAGAGGGAGAGCGACAGATCAAGAAAGGATAACAGCAACAGCTATGCATGCATGTATCTGTGAATTTTACAAAAAAGAACTAAAATAACACAAAAGAATGGAAAAAAAATATTTGCGCAACAAAAATGTACAGACAGGGTTTGACCTTGGTTCCCTTGTATTAAAAAACAAACAAACAAAAAAAACAATATCTCGACAAAAATGAAAATATTACATCCACAAGTGGCAATAAGTGTGTTTTTGCAATATTATAACATTACTATTGACATGTTTTTTGGCATACATCAAGGACATTCTTCCTATCTGCTGGATGCTATGGTTGAACATATACTGCTTTGTCATAAGGGGTGAGCTCTGTCTCTCAAGAACTATTCCAGAAGTACCGTCACTGAGGCCCCCGTCAGCTCAGCGTGAAGGCTGGCGGTCATTCAGTCCTTGTAGAATCCATAAATGCAGACCCTTCACATTACTGGGCATCAATAAGAATCCTACATCTGAATTTCTTTACTGCCGGCTAACAAAGTGGAAACATTTACACAGTTGACCTGTGGGGGAGGTCAACTTTCTTTTAGTTTACCCTGGTTTTTGAACAGATAAGTATCCATCTTTTATTTTGCAGTGCACTGTAGTGTACTGAAGTGCCTGTGGAGGGAACTGCAGTAAGAAGCCTCAGTGATTGTTGGCCGTCGATTTCACCCGAGAACACTGGGTTCTACCCGGGGGTCGACCTATACCTCAAGCATGCACAGAACCAACCCAAATACAGACGCAACACAATCAACAGAACGCTCCAGGCTGTCGTCGTTTACTGTACATTACCTATTCATACCGGGCTAAGCGCAAAATATGCATACAACAATGGCAGACCGATTTGTCTTTCCTTCCCCTGCTAAAAGTGCTGGGCTCACACTGGTGACACCTGTTCTAGGTACAGTGAATGGGGAGTTAGGATAGAAGCAGAGAGAGAGAGAGAGAGAGAGAGAGGGTGGGTGTTTGCTTCTTTGCTAAGAACCAAATCTTGGGAGAAATAAGACACAGAACCTAAATCCTGTGTTTGTGTACAAGAGAGTGTATGTATGGTTTGTGTGTGTGTGTGTGTGTGTGTGTGTGTGTGTGTGTGTGTGTGCTCTGTGTGTATGTGTGTGAGTGTTTCTACTCTGTTGTACTGAAGCCGCACAAATCCAAACTCTTGGTTGGCCTTTTTTACACATATATTGTGCATAGGCGTATTCATCTTTCAATCCTCTGCTTTCAATATGAAATAAGCCCAAAAACATGCAATTGCTTCATAAAAAGCTTTGGGTGAAAAGACGGGATCAAAGGACAATGAGATGGCCTTGTATCTTTGTTTAAGTGATTGTTTTACAAATATATTAGGGATTCAAGTCTGAAAAAAAATACATTTCACAAATCTATAAAACGTCCTGGATTAAAATGGAACTGATTCACTGCCATGCAGGCAGCCAGTGCAATGGTCAAAGCTTTGGGCCGGGGCAGTATGGGGTGGACGTGGATCTTGAATACGCACACCATTGAATACACACACCTTTGTGAGCTATAGGTATGTGTATGTGTGTGTGTGTATATGTGCGTGTTTATGTGTACTGTATGTGTGTAGGTGTGTGTATAAGTATGTATTTGTGTGTATATGTGTGTGTATATGTATGCGTGTATGTGTGTAGGTGTGTGTATAAGTATGTATTTGTGTGTGTATGTGTGTGTTTATGTGTATATATGTGTGTGCGTTTATGTGTACTGTACGTGGGTAGGTGTATATGTATGTATTTGTGTGTGTGTGCGTTTATGTGTACTGTATGTGTGTAAGTGTGTGTACGTGTGTATGTGTGTATTTGTGTGTGTGTTTATGTGTATGTGTACTGTGTGTGTGTGTGTATATGTGTGTGTGTGTGTGTGTGTATGTGTACTGTATGTGTGTGTTTATGTGTATGTGTACTGTGTGTGTTTATGTGTATGTGTACTGTATGTGTGTGCGTGTATGTGTGAGTGTGTGTGTGTTTATGTGTATGTGTACTGTATGTGTGTGTGTGTGTGTTTATGTGTATGTGTACTGTATGTGTGTGTATGTGTGTGTGTGTGTGTGTGCGCGTTGGGGGAGATGGGTGCAGTCCATTACAATGGGAAATTACAGTACAGCAGCTGAAGAGCAAATAAAAGGCCTTAAATCAGCCCGAGAGGCACTGAGTTCCCAAGCCAATGCAGAACAGCCCAGAGAGAAGCAGGGGGACAGGAGCCAATCGCACGCTGCGGAACAACCCACAGTCTGTCCGGTAAGCGACCGCTCCCCCACCCAACCTCGTCTTCCTCCTCGTCTCCCTCCTGTAAAGTCCCGTGCTCTGGAGGTGTGGTCCACACAGCGTGTGGAGGGGAAGGGCCTGGGGATCGGGGGGAGGGGCTCAGAGCAGGGTCCACTGTGGCCCCAGGGTGAACAGGAAAAGGAGCAGGGCCAGGGTGACCGGCGCAGTGCAGGTGGCGGGGGCGCCGCCCTTCGCCTTGGGGATGAGCTGCAGAGGGGGGACGGGCGTGGCCCGGCGTGGGGGATGCGCTCCCGGTTCCTTCTCCTGAGCGACCCCTTCACTGGAGACAATCTGCTCCTCATGGGCTAAGAGAGAGAGAGAGAGAGAGAAAAAAGGAGGAAGAGAGGGAGAGAGTGAACAAAAAAGAGAGAGAGATGGATAAGAGAGAGAGAGAGAGAGAGAAAAAAAGGAGGGAGGGAGGGAGAGTGAATGAAAGAGAGAGAGAGAGAGAGAGAGAGAGAGAGAGAGAGAGATTAAATAAGGCTTTGCACCAGATCAAGCTATTATAAGAAAGCCACAACTATCACAAGCCTATGATGGCGGAGAATAGTGAGCATGTTTGGTCAAATAATGAGACAGGAACTGACCAGATGGAGATCAGAATCTGTATCTCCCTGACCGTCGGTTGACACTGGTTAATTTAAAACTAGAGTCCAACATGTGCTACATACAGAAAGAATGCTATTTTAAAATGGAAGTAATACGTTTAATTGGGTGTTCTTTTAAAGAAAAACTTTACAATTAATTGGACTACCATGGATCTAAAATAGTTTTTTTTCTTACTTAAATTGTAAGAAAAACAAACAGGCACACACACACGCGCGTGCGCACACACGCATGTCACTTCTCTCCATTTTATTTTAAAGTGACAGTTCCTTAGGCAGTTAGCAACATGCTTCCAAGTATAAGAGGTTTTTTGAGGCCTTTGCCACTGTAATAAAGGCACTCTATAAGAAAGAGCCTGTCATCTCCATAACAAGGGTCCATTTGACAGCCTTCAAGCATTATTACAGTCAATCACAAAATAATCACACTAACAGGGCGTGCAGATTGAGAAACAGTCTTCATGTCTCCCAGCTGTGGCAGTGTGCTGACTTCAGCGCACTCTGTGAATTAAGAGCACAGCTCTACGTACAGCCCCACGTCCTGCCCTGTCAGCTCGCCGGACGCTTTAAATCAGCCTGATCGAACCGCATTAGCGCTCTTCCCAAGCCATGACCGAAGCCTCCTCTTCATCTTCCCAAACCGTGGATTAGAGGAGATTACCCGGAGCCCAGGAGAGGCTCCTCTGCAGCCACCCAGAACTTTCCATCACTGTTCCTGGGTCAGCCCTGGAGACCAGTCAGCCATTCGGCCACTACACCCTGTTTTATGGGTTCTAGTTTTGGGGGGAATGTGTGATGTTTCATCACCACAGATTCTATCGACCTATCTGACTATATATATTGTTGTATATATACCTATATAATATTGTTCAAATTATTTTTTTCTCCTGGTGTAGAAGCCACTGGTTTTGCTGTTGAATATGCCACT